>CM033693.1:6240526-6922180 GCA_019514585.1 Dendrobium officinale | reverse complement strand
AAATTAGTTTTATAAATAAATGTATGTTATTTTAATTATATTTTTTATTAGTAGAAAGAGTATCTTAGTCAAGAGACAACACCATTCGATCTGCATATGAGGACTCACCAATATTAAGCTGATCATCAGTGGATTGATGACAAGGAGAGAAAAGCTAATGTAAGAATAATTTTTTGTGTAATAATATGAAATAAATAAAATTTTTATTTTATGGATTTATTTTTGTAGGATGATTTTATACGACTTTGAGATATTCAGAAGTTTAATGGAGAGGCATTATCTTCAGTATCAACCCAGTATTATGAGTATCACACATAGTCAGATGTTGTTGGAGGAAGGTAGAGGGGGAGGGTTTATAGCTTAGGTTTGCATAGATATACTTATGATGGCAATACTTCTACTTCAACATTTTATGATGTTAGTAGAGATGAAGAAATCGTTCAAAGAGGGTTACTGCCATGACAAGAGAGATAGATGAGGAAAGAAATATTCAAGATGAGATGCAGGCTGAGATGCGATCATATTGAGCTAAAAATCATAAAAAAAATGAGCAAGAGACTATATCTAAATCACAGGCCAGCGAGGATACAAACGATGATTTATTGTTTTACTTTTTTGAAGAACTAATTAGTGTTTTATGATCATATGTATATGAAAGAAAAAACATTATTTTATGTTTTATTGTAGTTACTTGTTTTGAACTTTATATATTTTATGCTTTGAACTGTCAGACTTTCTATTGATTATGGATATTAGTGTATTTCATATATTATGTTTTGAACTACCTTAGTATATGGTTAAAATAATTTATTTTATAAATTTCTAGATGATGATAATTCGCCACCAGTAATTTAATTATGTTGCAGGTAATAACCGACGGCTATCTGATGTTTTGGCCACTGGAGACATCGGCGGTTTTGACCTCTGATATTGAACGGTAGTTTGTAGGCAACATTTGCGCCATAATATTCCAGCATTTTACTTGTAGTTATGGGTCTAATAATTTTTAATTTTCATAACTGTCAAAAATAAATTTTCGTTGGAATCAAGTTCCTATGTGGTTTATACATGTGATTTTTAAACCGCAGGAAATCCTTGCATAATTTATAAAATAACCAAAAAATTGATGTTAACTGTTAAAAATTGTTGTCAGTAATGGACGATTTTTCTGTAGTGAACCCAATAAAACATAAATTTTCTTTGTTTTCATATTCTAATATAAACTCAATGAAACTTACTTTATATTTATAAGCTTTCTATAGATTGAAGTATAATTTTTTAAATTTTACAAGTAGAATTATTTTTTTTGAAGTTATTATTGATGTCATTTATATAAAAGTAGAATTTTTTTAAAAATTTTAAATTTCATAAAAAAATAAGAAAAGTACAACGACCCAAGATAAGAAAAATCAAATTTATAATGTTTTAATGAAATCAACAAATAAAAAAAGGGAGCTAAAAAGATGCAGAAATAAGGCAGCAAAATTTTGAAGAAATAATTAAATTTGCTAGACAGACTCAGAAATGGCAAAAGCTTTTTCAATGATGCCGCTTACTTTCAAGTTATACACCTCATGATCATCATCCTCCAACCCATCCAAATCATCCTTATCACCCACAAAAGAAGAATAAGTGGAACCATCAAGCCAATCATTATGATCCACACAAGAACCTTCCCATTAACCTCTAGATGAGCTTTCAAAGCATTGTGAGAAATAAGAGCAACAGTAACATCAACAAAAAGGCACATTAGATAGAACTGATTAATATGAATTCAATGGAGATTCAACAAAATCATCAACCAAACCCCTAGAATCCAATTCATTCCCAAACACATTAGTGCCGGCAGAGATCAGAACAGCTCCATCACCCCCTGAACTTAAAGGTTGGAAAATACCACGAGCCTCTGCCACTGCTTCAACATTGATAACACTAACTATAAGGTTAGTTGAAATACCACCCGCCTCTGCTATTGCTTCAATACTAATAGTTCTAGCTATAAGAATAATTGAATAATTATTAGCATCAATGATCTTGTTAACACCTTCCCTAATATTACTAGCAATAGTCAAAGGCAAATCAACATCTTCCGCCTCAATATCAATAGGAGCACCCAAAAGAAAAATAAAATCCAACTGAATAACATCACCGAAAGGAGCAGCCAAACTAGCATCATCAACACTAGGACCTAACTCCATAGCCTTATTAGTTTCACAAAAAAATTCAACAGTATCCACCCCCTTATTAATGGCTGGAGCAAGAGGCAAGGAAGGTGTAAAACAATTATTATATTTTTTCAAAATACAAATAATATTCCCATTGCAACTAAAATTAGCATTAATAGGGGTTAGAAGCATTAGTAAAATTAGTAAGCAGGGTAGAGGACGAAAGAGGATGACACTCTCCAATCAAATGCCCAATACTCTTACAGAAAGCACAAAAAGAGGGGGGGGGGGGCCTCCATCTCAACTTACTGAATATATCTAAATCTCTCTAGACCAAACCAAACTTTATAAGGATAAGTTTTAGTACTGTCAAGCTCAACCAATACTTTAGCCATAGAATAATGTGAACCTACAAAAGTAGTATTATCAACCTTCAATGGCCTACCAACAATCAAACCCAGGCCATGAAGGATATGGGGGGAGAAGAGGTGAAGGAAATCCAAATAGGGATCACCAGAGACTCTACACCAAAATCAAACAGAGGAGATCATTCTATAAATTTCTTGTAGAAATTGTTAACTATGTAAGATCTAGGACAAAAAACCCTACTGTAATCAAGATCATTAACCAATATTCAAAATATACAATGGATCAAGCATGGTCACTGAAAAATTACCAATAAGATTAAGGTTGAAGAAGAACCATCAAATAGAAATAAGAGAAAGCTGCTTAGAGGGGGAAAAATCAACCAACGAAAAATGAAAGGGAGCTGCCAAAGCAATAATCTCCTACTTTGAGATCCAAAAAAAAGGGAGGCCACAAAAGGAGGAATGTTTATGGTTAGGAAAACTCACATCCGAAGAACTATTAGAAAGAACTTCTAGAAAGAATCGAGATTCGAACGATCCATCTAAAAAGCCAGGATCGGTGAGGCATTTCCTTACCATTAAGAGAAAAAAGGCTGGAGGAAACTAAAGAAGAAAAGCCTAATGAAGCAAGCACCAAAATCATAAAAAAAATGGTAAGGGGAAAAGCTTCCTTGAGGCCAACCGTGTATGTGAAAAAAGTTTCTAGAGATGCCCACCTGAGCATAGGCAGGAGGAGGTGATTAGAAAATTTTAATTTTATGTTCTTAATTAGGAATGTTTTTTTTTTTCGGGTTAGAACCCCCACCGGGGCCTACATGTTTCATGAAAAAGAGAATTTCAAATCCTTAAAGGATCAGAAGCTCTTTAAAAGAACAAAGTTTGAAATAAAATCTATTGAGCATGAGATCTTATCTTTTACAATAAGAAAAAAAATAAAGAATGCCAAATAACATAACCCCAAAAATAGGCAAAATTGTAGATAGATGATCAACAATAGTCTTCTGTAACGCCAACAAGAAGAATCTACAATCAGTTGAAATGCACCGAAACAAGGAAGAAACAACCTGTAAAAAGAAAGGGAGAACACCCCCTAAAGAAAACCCTAGAAAAAAGGACCCAAAACACCAAACACAAAACTAACAAAGAACCCAAAAAAACACCAAAGCCGTCGAGGCAACCCCAACAAAACCACCTAACAAAAGAAACAACTCTAAGCCAACACAACCAGGAAAGGAACCTCCCAACCCGACAAGAACCACCAGCCACAACATAAAAAACATGGTAGAATGAACCAACATACGTCCAACCAAGAAACAAAAGGCCACACCAAAACCAACCAAATGCACCACACAAAAAAAATACTTTATTTTAACTTTCTTTTAATTTTTTGCCTACAACGTTCAGGCAGATCATTTTTAAAGCATCATCTTCAATACGAATAACATTACATCCAAACAAAGCTTGGGAATCATCTCTAAGATTCACCTTATCTTCCCCATCACCTAAAAAATTGTATGAGTAACACTCATCTTTTTTTTTTTTTGATAAAACCCACAGTAGGGGCCTACGCGTTAATTTCAAAAATCAGTTACAAGATCCTTAAAAGGATCCTCCAGCTCACTACTGCTCATAAGAGCTACAGGAAAAAAAGGAACAAAAAAAACCTAAGAGCCGGAGGTTCCTTATCCTACGAGTACAAGAAAAGCTTAAGTAAAGACTAAGGCTGTGAGTAAGCAGCACCCAAAAAAGGAAGAGCAGATTAATCCCATTTAGCTCAATCTTCCTGTGAAAATACATATAGACAATGATATAGAAATACGAATATAAACTAAGAGTACCTTGCGGTCGTTGAAGCTCCCTACTGTAGTTATTAAAATGTCCCTACAGAAAGTACTCCAAAAAAAGATATTAGTAAGATAGTAGTTAACAAAATGAAAAAACCCGTTAGTATCCTTGATGGCCCAGATCTTACGATGAACATAAGAACCCACCAGTAAACCGTCCAGGAACCCAAAATTGCCACCAATACTCCAGCCACTCCGACAATCCCTCCAGGCAATCACACTCAAAAAATAACCAGAAATACTATTGTAATTCCATAAAGCCTTAACGAAATTCTTGGGCGCAGACAAAACACAGAGAAGATAAAGCCCCCAAGTCAAGAAAACAACATGATTGACCCCCAAATAGCAACCGTAAGCAAGATACCAGTTCAAAAGACACACTAAGCGCTCCTCCCAGCACAGGCCAAGCCCAATATCACTAGGAAACAAACAATCCAACATAACCACCAACCACCGACCCAGAAATAGAAAACTGGGAGAAACAGGAAAACCCCCAGCAGAAAAAACAAAACCCACCAAACTTACCAGAACGGAAAAAAAAAAAAAGAACCAACCAAACTTAATGACAAACATAAGGAAAACCATTTTGATCTAAATTGATAAGTCCCTGAATATGGATGGGCAACTAAAAAAAGGTAAAGTCATTATAATTCTTAAGCAAAGTGCCCAAAATAGCCACATTGTTAGCAACAGCATTACCTTCCATTGTAATAAGAGAAAAAGAGTACAAGAAGGATCTCAACTTGTCTTTTATAATTCTACGGATATAAAATTGAGAAGGCGCACATATACTATCATTCTTATGAAGGCATAAAAGGCTATCATATAAGGAATCCACCTCCAGAATAATGTTCTTCAGGTTCAAATTATAGCAAAGATTTAACCCATGAAGAATCACATTAAAGAGAGCATTTTGACTATCCAGAGCATTAGCCGGCTCAGCAAAAGTAAAAATACAATTGCCAAAGTGATTCCTGATAATACCACCATAGCCATAAATACCATTAACTTTGGCCCAAGCCACATTAACCTTAAAATAATTAGGAAGAGGCTTGCACCACTTACAATAGAATGTTCTCACATGACTAAAATCCTCCTTCCTGTTAATACCAAAGAAAGAGAGGGTGTAATGATAATTCCTAAAGTTCTTTAACAAAATCAAATTGGAAGAGTAAAGAGCCAGAACCTTCTCTTTAATTTTTAAAATATTGCTCTGGTGGTTCATATGTCCCCCATTGAAACGAGAGTCATTCCTTTCCAACCAAAGATACCAACAAATGAGAGAAGAAATCACATTCCTAATATGACCCTTGGATCTAACAAACCAAAGGTCCAATAATTGAGAAATAGCATTAGAACTAACATAGAAATTCAGATGAAATAAATCTTCAAAAAACGTCCAAACTTTGACCGCAATAGGAATAGAAATAAAAACATGATGCATATTATCAACATGGAAATAACATTGACATTTTGAAGTAATAATAAATCCTCTCTTCCTCAAATTATCATCAGTGGGAATGTAGTTATGAAGAATTATCCACATAAAAATAGAAACAATAAAGGGGATAGTATTGTGCCAAATCATGTTAAACAACTTAGAAGACACCTTCTTAAATCTAAAAGTATGCTAAGCTTGCTTAATACTGAAAGAGCCATCTTTAGAACCCAAAAAAAGTAACACATCCTTCACATTGCTATTAATAGGAACCTTTAAATAAGTTGAATAATATTATCCCGTAAAACAGTAGACATTTTCTCCACATCCCAACCATTAGCATTGAATAAATAGTTAACCTTCGATTGAGAGATAGAAACAGTATTAAGTAAATCGCCAATCAACTCCCCATTAAGCCACTTATCTTGCCAAAAGAAAATGTTCCCATTGCCAAGACCCCACATTGTAGAAGACTCCACTTTCCATTTAACCGAGAAAATACGATGCCACACTTTAGAATTACCCCTAGAGAAGTAACACAGGGACGGGTGGCTTTCCCCACAATATTTGGACATCATAAAATTGGCCCAAAGAGACTCATTAGCCCGAAAGTTAAACCACAGCTTAAAAGAAAAAGCACAGGCCATATCAAACATATCTTTGCAACCTAACCCACCTTCTTGTTTTGTACCACAGCAATCACCCCAACTCCTCCAATGAATCTTAGAATTATTACCAGAACCTTGCCAAAAGAATTTATTTAAAGTCCTATCGATTCTAAGATAAACCTCTTTAGTACGAAAAATTGTTTGAAAACTATAAATAAGAAGATAACAAAGCACACTCTTAATAAGGGTAAGGCGACCACCAAAACTAAGAAAATTCGAATTCGAAAAGAATAGACTATGCTGAATCTTAGAAATTAAATCATCAAACATAAATGATCTTTTTTGCCCTTAAAAAGCAGAATCCCCAAGTAATTAATAGGAAGATCAGCTTGAGTAAACCCAGTATAATTCCTAATATTCAAAATACGATCAGCTAAAACATTTTTAGAAGCTATAAAATAGCATTTATGTTTATTGAAAGACAGACCACTCACAGATTCAAAAAGACCAAAAAACCTCAAAATTTTAGCAATCCTATTCTTAGCAGCATTAGAAAAGATAATGAAATCATCTGCAAAACATAAATGTGAGATGTGAACACCACCTAAAGTTTTGAAGTAGAGACTAGGATAGTTGAAAAGAAATTAACCAAACACTTAGATAAATAATCAGCAGCAGTAATAAAAATAGCCAGAGACAATGGGTCCTCTTTCCTCATACCATGAGAAGCTTGAAAGTAGCCATGACTCTTACCATTGATAATTATAGAAAAGAAAGGACATTCAATACAAGATTTTATAAGATTAATGAAATTGCTATCAAAGCCAAAAAGACTAAGCATGCTATAAATAAAACTCCAATTGAGATTGTCATACGCCTTAGCAATATCCAATTTCATAATCATGTTACCACCTCTCACCTTGGCATCCAAATCCTGACAAAGTTCCTGAGCTAAAAGAATATTTTCAACAATAGCACGACCATTAATAAAACCCATTTGATAAGGAGAAATAATCATAGGTAGAAAAATAGTTAACCTACTCATAAAAATTTTAGAAATAAGCTTATAGAACATAGTGCAAAAAATTATCGGTCTAAAATCATTCTAAGAATTAACATCATTATTCTTAGGAATTAAAACAATATAAGTAGCAGTGAAAAACTTGGGAATCGGAGCACCATTAAAGAAATCCGTAACAGCAGAAAAAACATCATTGAAAATAATAGGCCAAGTTTTTTTTGAAGAACTTAATACTAAACCCAGCCACAGAATAGTATTCATCTCAAATAAGGTATTTTTAATCTCCTCAAGAACAGGAGGCCTAGATAAAGAACTATTATCTTCTTAAGATATGATATTAAGAATATAGGCAGTATTATCAATAGACACAGGATTCAAGGACTTATTCAAATGCTTATGAAAATAATTAATAGCCAAACTAGCAATCTCATCTCTATTTTCAGTAATAGAACCATCCTCACAAGAAATTTTATGAATGTTTTTAGAACGTTTCCTATTAACCAAGCCATGAAAATATTTAGTATTCTTATCACCATCCACTAAGTGTTTGATAGCAGCTTTTTGTATCCAATAAGTTTCTTCTTGAACTTGAAGCTTAGCAAGATCCACTTTGGCCTCATTGAGAATCCCCAAATTAGCCTCAGAGGAATCCGACTGATACAACTCTTCCAGGGAGTTAATTTTATTTTCAGCAAGCAAGATGTTGGTAAACAAATTTTTGAAAACATTGTGGTTCCACCAATTCAAAACCATCTTAAGACATTTCAACTTAAGCCAAAGTCTTTTCATGCTAGAAATAGAATTATCAGGATAAAGAGGAGCATTCCAATTATTCTAAACAAGATCAAGAAAAGACTCATGAAGCAACCACATATTTTGAAATCTAAACTGAGACAGAAAACCAGTAGGATTATTCTTAATGTTAATAAGCAAGGGGGAATGGTCAGATAAAGTACGACTCAGATCTTCAACCTTAGTTAAATTAAAAGCATTCAGCCAAGAAATATTAAAAATAACTTTATCCAACCTTTGCCACAAGTGGCCACGATGCCAAGTGTACCCAAAAAACCAATATCATTAAGATTACAAGCTAAAATCATATCATCCAAATCCTCCATAGAGTGATAAATAGGAAGAGACCCTCCCATACGTTCGTCCGGGCTAGTAATAGTATTAAAATCACCCAAAACCAACCAAGGAATATTACAAACATTATGAACACCCAAAATTTGCTCCCATAAAGACCTCCTAATATACCGAGAGGAGGCGGCATACACGAAGGAAGCACAACATTGAACATTAGAACTTTCAATATTATAGCGTAAAACTTGAGTATAATCACCAATAATATCAACTCTTACAAAATCTTTCTAGAAAACCCAAATTTTACTAGCAACATTAGACTTAACATTATTAAAACCCAAAAATCTAGCAGTAGAAGATAATTTATCAGTAGAAAGAAGAGGTTCAAGTAAAACAAGAATAGCAATGTTATGGATACGACATAAATTTTTAACCCTAAGCTTAGACGAGGGGCGACCAATACCCCGCACATTCCAATAATGGCGTTAAACATAAAAAATAGAATTAGTGGGAAGTATGCGATCGAGTGCTTCTCGGAGACTGTAAAATAACATCTATTGGTTTCCTCCCACGTTTACCCCTGCTCTTAAAAAAACTAAAATCATTATGTTCTCTAGCATAACATTTAGCCACAATATTAATTTCAGAATCAGTGTAAGCATCACAGTTATAAAGGTCAGATAACAAAATAGTTTTATCATTGCTGTTATCGGAAGGCCCCCTAGGAAGAGACCGATCAATTTCCCCATCCACAAAGAAAACTCAATCTTCTAAAGAAGTTAAAGACAATTCATTACCTTTTATTAGATCTTTCCCTTTATCAGCCACAATCAAGGGAAGTTTACCATGAGAAGGCACCACCTCCTCCTCACTAAGAATGACAAGATTATCATTACATAAATTGTTAGAAATAGACATTTGAACACTGTTATTATTCAGCAACGAGGAACCACCTCCCCAAGAGTAATAACATCTTAGTTTTTCTCAACCAAAGAGTTAGAACAAGCAGCAATAGTAAAATTCTCATCCACAACAATCACATTTTTTAAAGAAGCAGTAAAAGAAGGAGGTGGTTCAGAAGCATTAAGCATAGCATTAAAACTTTTTTTACCTTCTCCCACATTGTTGATAGGCTCTAAAGTAGGTTTAGTAGTAGTAGAAGTGGGAACATCTAAAGGTCTTGGCACATAAGGGACATTCGTAGTATCATTACCTTCCACCAAATTTTCATTAGAATCCTTTTTCTCAACCACTATCGTATTGCCTTCTTGCAATTTAGAAGACCTGACAATATCTTCATCTTTCTTAAGATGAGGATGCAATTTAAAACATTCGCTCACACTATGAACATGCATCTTACAATGAGAGCAGAAGATAGGAAAGTTTTCAAATTCGACTTTTTGAAAATAACCGTTCAATTCAGACCCAAGCCAGATTTCGTTAGGATACTTTTCAGATATATCTAGCTCCAACAAAACCCTAGCCACCAAAGGATGAGAAACTGAAGCCATAGCCTGGTCAGTCTGAAGTGGCCGGCCAAGGATGGAAGACAATCTAAAAAGAATTTGAGAATGAAAAAAATGCAACCTAAGGTGAGGAAAAGACAGCCAAACCGAGGCAATAGGAGATTCATGCCGAACAACAAAATTTGGAGTCCATTTAAGGAGACGCATTTGGCAAGATTGAATGTAATAAGAACTCCTAGAAAAAATACGACTATAATCCAGATCGTTGCTCAATTGAATAGCCACATGCCTAGGATCAAGTAAGCCAACGTGAAATGAACCAGAAAGCTTTAGATTATAGAAAAATTTATGGATAACATTAATATTCGGGGGCTTTTAAATAAACTTTCCCACCAGTGTAAGAACAAATGGAGTAGCCAGTTGATCAACAACCAAATCATCTAACAATAAAGCAGGACAACCTTTAAAAGAAGATTGAATAAAATTCACGGAAGGAATAGATTCAGCCAATCCAGCCAGAACATCCTTAAAAGACCGAGATCTCCCATTTGGGGTAGCAATCGGAGGGATAGATGACAACGAGGTCGTCATCCCCCCAGAAAATGCGAAGGACGAAGGCCAGATGAAACAAAACTAGAGGAACCAGCAAAACCATAACAAAGCCCTAAAAAAACCAAAACCACCAGAGAAAAATGCAAAACCACAAAAGCACAACAAAGAAGCGAACAGGAAACAAGGTTACAGGTTAGAGATCACCGAAAAATCCAGCCATGAGGGCCAGAGAGGATCGCCGGAATAATCCCTAGAAATCGCCTCGAAAGCGTTAATACTTCTGACTTTTTTTCCTGAGTAACACTCATCTTGCTAATTGGACTGATCCACACATGTCTCATTTGTGTTTAAAGGTATTTGAGCATTCAAAGAATTCTTAGAAATAAGAGAGATAGGAATGTTAATAATAGCCACATTTTTATAAACAAGGAAAAAATTAGGCGGCACACTCCGATCAGATAATGGGGAGTCTGTAGGAACCAACACTGATTCTCTAGAAGTCTAAATCTAATCAACTTTGTTAACATCATAAACTTCCATATTAACACCATCTAAGTTCTCACTACAAAGAGGATTAACTTCATCCATTCTCTAACCAATAGAAGGGGAAATATTAAGGGAATTCTCAATATTTAAAGAGAAATTAATACCATCCACAATAATAATGGCCTTCCTTTGTTCACAGTTAGGCAATTCAAATAAAGGAGAACCACAATGAGAAATAGGTGGTAGAGCATTGGCCTTCACAGCAATATAACCACCAATTTGTACATTAGAAGGCTTCGACTAACAAACTGGTTGGGGCGAAGAATCCATGTTACCCACATTCTCTTATAAAGATAAGTCAACATTATGGTCAGGATTTAGCAAGGGAGTAATAGCTGTATCATCAATGTTCACACGTTGACTCTTAGTTCAATTCCCCACAAAATTAACAAGAAGTTTAGGGAAGAATAAGACATTCAGTTTTACCATGCTCTAAAAACTTGCATTGATCACAAAAGAGGGGAAAATCCTCCACAATAATTTTTTATACATAACCTAAATTTTTATGACCAAGCCAAACAGCCTCAGGATATCTTTTGGAAATATCAAGTTCAACAAGCACCCTTGCTATAGATGAATGAGAACTGATGGATGTGGCATTATCAATTTTCAAGGGACGACCAATTATGAAACCCAAGCCATGAAACATGCGAGGGGTGAACAAATGAGGCCTAAGATTAGGGAATAACGCCCAAATAGGAATGATTGGATATTCTATCTTAATATCTAAATAAAGCAACCACTTAAACATCTTCTTATAATAATTGGAAATAAAGTAAGATCAATGGGAGAAAACTCCAATATAATCCATATGATTAACCAACTTAATTAAAACATGCTTTGGATTCATAATACTAATAGAGAAATCACTGATAATTCATATTGGAAATTTAAAGAAGAACTTATGAATCAACTCTAGAGGAGGACACCGATTAAAAAATTTACAAACTAGTATAATTTCAAAAGGTTGGACCAGAGCTATAATTTCTAGCTCTGTAATCCAAATTAATGAAAGATTGCAATGTGTTGTTGATTTGAGGTCAAGAAATTGGCTCGTAATGGAATCCCCATACAAAGCTTAAAGAAATGAGTGAGTATATTTCTGGCCACAAAGGAAACCACTATACGACAAGCGATTAACTTCCATCTAATCATAAGGCGACCAGAGGTGGAACAATCACAAACAAAAAAGAAAAAGGAAATAGTGCAAGATAAGGAAAAAAACTAGGAGAAGAAATCACAAAGGAAGGAGCCATAAAGAGGAAAAGAAATTAGGAAAAGGTTATTATGGCGTAAACCCTAGTAGAGCCATGCACAATGTTCTGATGTTCTTTCTTTATTTAGGATAATTTTTTTAAAACAAAATAGTATTTTATTCCAAATAATAAAAGGAGGATATAAGCAAATCTGACAAAGGACCAAGTGAAAATATAAGAAAATAATCATCAAAGAAGAGACATTAAAAAGAGAAGAAAGCAAATGCCAACCGAGCTTAGTCATTGGCAGGATGCTTTCTGCAATCACCCAAAAATTAGGTAAGGAACATCTAAAGGAGGAAGGAAGCAAAATGTCTTTAAAGCACCATTAGTGGTTTCTAACAAACCCAACCATCTGGAAGGTGAATAAAAAGTTGTCACATCATTGCGTGGGCCACGAAGAATCTATCACCACCCAATAGATGAAAGTTCATTAGAGATGTTAAGCTCTTATGAACTATTCACGAGGCTAACCAAGAGGGGGGGACTTGGATATTTAAAAACTTCTTTAACTAAAAGAAAAATCTTTTTATATATTGTAGGGAAAATAATTATTACATTAATAATAAGATTATTTTGAGATTTCACCGAAGCAGTTAATCATAGTAAAAATAAAGTGCGAAAAATAATAAAAAAGAACACACCAGATTTTTAGTGTTTAGATCCAACCTGATCTACATCCAATCCTTGGAGGAACCCCAGAGTATTGCACTAAACCTTTAGTGACTCTCCTTTAACCTCCACAGCTAGGTAGAGAAGTCCTTACAAATCACTTCCATGTTCCTCGGTGCGGCGGAGTAGCTGGGTCCCTTGACACCAAAGGGATCTTCTTCTTCCTACAACTTTTCTCAAGATAAACCTTGAATTCGATGGTACTAAGGTGCAAGCTTCCTGGAGCAACCATATGAAACCCCCTCCACACTCCCTTGAAACTCCCTTCAAGGATCTTCTCCCTCTCTCAAACTCCACCCTTTCCTATCTTCCTTTCAAGGTATCTCTTCAAATTTACTCCAGAAGAATGAAGCTTCCATGGCAGCCAAAGATACTTACCAAGTGCGTTGATAAAGATTAAATAAAGGGTTTTGAAAAATACTAAAAATCAATCTTGGCGGCAAATATTATCCAGGACGATTGTAGGATCGTCCCGTACGATATGCTTAATAAGAGAACTTCAAAAAACTCTAAAAACTCAATTCTTGTGCTAAATATCGTTCTGGAAGATCAAATGATTATCATATATGATGTGCATAATTTGCCTTGATAATCCTGGAAGATATCTGGATAGTCCTAGATGATCTGTTCAAATTTGTACATATAATCCAAGATGATATTGTGGATCATCCTGAATGATTAGAAGAAAAATTATGGTATTTCATCTTGGACAATTTAGGAAATCAAGTATGTTGGAAAACATCGTCCAATATGATATAAAGATCATCCAAGATGATCTGATTGAATAAATTAATCATAATTAATCTCCTAATCACATTATCAATTTAGGTATAATTTGTATTGATCATCCCAAGATGATCTAGACCATTTAGAATGATTGAAACAGAATTTTAATCTTAAATTCTTGCCTAAATTATCATTGGTGGCTATTTTTCTAAGATCATAATGAATCATCCTAGATGATTGAAATTATCCAGTATGATTAGTTTAATGAGTTGATCACTCTGTATGATATAAACCATTCAGTACAATTAGTTTAAAATTTAAACTTCTAGTTTTGACTCAATCTTACTCCCCTTGAGTGTGTGTGTGGATGGCCACCAAGCAAGCATAAACCCTAACAGGACTTGACTCAAGAAATCAAAAATAAATCAATGAATATTAGAAAAATTATTATAACATAACCTATTATATCTAATCTTGAGCCATGAATCTTTTTTGGATGGTACATGGTATTCCTAAAAAGTTAGTAAACACACAAATAAAAATATATTTCAAATACAAGCAAATAATAGGATGTGAGCACAATATTTATTATTATTAAAATCATAAACTCATAAGCTCAAGTTATAAAAATCTCCCCCTTTTTTATGATGATAAATATTACTGGTTTATTTTGTAAATTTAAAAACATATTCTCCTAATATCTCCCTCACTAAGATAATTATATTAAATGTAGGGGAAATTAAAAAAAAAATTATAAGATTTAAAAAACTACAAAACAAATAAACTAAAATATATTCAGGATGAACACATGCAACTTAAACACAAATACAACCAGTTCTCCCCCTTTGATATTATCAAAAAGAAGAGAAGCTCAGAAAAAGAAATAAATAATAAAAAATGAAACAAACACTAAAGATCAAACTGACCCTTGATCAGTTGGGGGTGATGGTAGTGTTTAAAAAGAATAAATTAATTTCAACATATTTTCTTAAAATAAAAAAAGTTACCTCTTGATTTTATTCAAAAAATAGTAAAAAATAAATTGACTGCACTAAGATCCAGAAAGGTTTGAAATTTGAATTTTATCAACCCTAGCTCTGGCTCCTTACAGGTTAAAGTCCTTTTTAAAATAAAAATCTAATTCATATATGAAATTAGAAAAGAAAACTGATATGTTTAAACTTATTTTCAAAAAAATATATGATAGAATAATATTACAAAGTAATCAACTAAAATCATAATTTTAAAAAATTAAGTATTTGAAGATATCAAGTAGCAGATGAATTATTTTAAGATTTAAAGATTTGAAAGAGAAGGAAGCTTTATTTCTCGTGGGCTCATTTTGTGCCTCTTGTCAGTTGTTTGGCACACTTTTAACATATTTTGATTTTTGATACACTTTGTATATCTTTAATTTTTTTGGAGATCATTCTGCATCTTTTTAGTTTTCTTTTGGACTCATTTTATGCCTCTGGTCATTTTTGCGAGCGAGCTCCCTTTCGAAACCCTTAAAAACTCTCAATTGTGTGGATATGTTCCATATATAAAAGAAAAAAAATTCACTCACTTATATAAGGAAGAATAAATCATAAAATAGAATCATATTCATATGTTAAATGCAACAACCTGATCAAAAAAACTTGAAAGAGATTTAATGACTTTAAACATTATTCATATGACATAAATTACTATAAGAAGATATAATAGATCTCAATTTCAATGTCCAAATTTAAATTTGTAATAGATTTTTCTTCAAAAAGAAAAATACACCACTAAAGGAGTTAGAAGAAGAGAGACAATCATCAGTGTTTTCTCCTTTAACTGATTTAGGGAAGTCAATCACTGCTAACTAAATTTTTTGGTAAAAAAGAGATAAAATTTTTATTTTTAAAAAAATTGAGAGAAGTGAATTGAATCTCTTAAGAAAATATAATATGAATAGTGATTTGTGTGTATAGATCCGAGATAAATTATAAAAAAATATAAGAAAATTAAAAATAGAATGATTATTAAAAAATAGCACAAAAAAATATTTAAAATGAACAAAACAAAATAAAGAACATATATGCATGCAATAACTAAGCACACAAACACACAAATAAAAATTTATACCTCATTACCTTATTCCTAGTTTGATGATTTACAAATTAGGTCGTCCCAAGAGATTTTTTGCTTTTTATCATTTGCCCATTTTCTAATTTGCTTAGCTTTGCCCTTTTTCTTTACAAGAAGAGTTTTCAAATTAGGGCACTTATTTTTCATATGTCTAGGTTTCCTATATCTAAAACAAATAATATCAGAAGAAATCTTAACATTCTAGGTTTCCAATTTTATCTTTGTTCCAATTTCTGTTTATGATTTTACTTATGCTTTTAGTAGGATTTCAAATTTTCCTATAAACTCATCACTTTGATCATCTACTAAGCCACTTTTCTCCGTATCTTCAAATTTTATCACTATCGTTTGACCTCCATCTAAAAGTTTTTGACCCAAACTTTGCTCGTAGGAAATGAGTGAGCCAATCAAATTATCAATAGAATATTCATTCAATTTTTTTTATTCATAAATAGCGATAATTTTGGAGTCAAACTTATTAAGTAGACAATGTAAACTTTTATTAACCTTTTTAAAGTTCAAAAATTCTTTACCTAAAGCATGTAAAGATGTCACAATTTAAGTAAACTTTGTATACATGCATAAGATCGTCTCATAAGGTTTAATGCAAAATAGTTCATAATCATGTATTAAAATATTCAACCTATATTGCTTGACTTCAATAGTATCTTTATATGTAGTGTGTAATTTATCACAAATTACCATACCAGAAGTATATGTGGATATTAATATACAATCTTTAGAATTTAAAGCACACAAAAAATAGTTCATACATCAAGCATTCAATTGAGTATTGATTTATTTTACGCTACTCCATTGATTAAAAGGAATGTCATTTTTAATTCCATCTATAACATGTGACTGTACAGAATAACCAGCTAAAATCATATGCCACATTCGATAATCAATTAATTGCAAGAAAATAGACATGCATATTTTCCAAAAATTAAAAGGAATATTTTCAAATAAAGGTGATCGTGTTATTGAATATCCTTCCATATGGTCAAAAAGTCTTAAACTATGGGGGATGAATGTAACCGTCATTAAATGATCTTAAATAACTGATCGTCTCAGACAAACACCTATTCTTCTACATGATCATATGGTCAAAAAGTCTGTATGAAAGGATGCCTCATAAATTATGTGTTTATGAAAAGTTGTTTCATTTTAGACGTTATCATTCATCCATATAAAATTTTTTTTGTCCAGTATGATCTCAAGATCATACGTATGAAGCCATTTATGTACTGTACGATGGGTCATTTTTCTTTAAATAGGAGGGTCATTGAAATCATTTCCATTCATTTCCAAACCCTTCTAGAGACTCCAACCTAGGAATGGCAAGCTCTAGCAAGCGCTCTAGAGTTACTAAGGGATCGTCATCTAGCGGTGGGGATGACAACTTCTTGTCTAGAAATAATGAGGATGCATTCTATAGGTATATAACCACCAAAATCACTCCTTCTAAACTCCTCATTCAAGATGAAATCCAATTTTCTATCATGCGTCTCTTTGCTTCAATCTAATTCTCTTTCATTTTAACTCTGATCTATGCTTACCATAGAGAGACTTTTCACTATTTCCTAGCAAACATGAGATTCAGTGAGGATGAAACTAGGATAACTTCTTTTGTCAAAAAATTGTGTGTGGAAATCACTAAGGAAGATCTAGGAACTTTTCTTCACTTAATGACTCGTGGACTAGAGCACACACCTTGACCTCTAAATCTGATTATAATTGGTTTGAGATCAATAAAACTCTTAGAGGTGTAACTTAAGTATGTCACTTAGTGAGAGTCTACACGTTAAATCAAAATGTTAGGGTCATCCAACATGTCTTAAGAACTTCAATCATTTTTCTTAAGAACTTCAATCATTTTTAAGGCTAGTGATCGCATAAATATGACTTTTCTTCTATAAACCATTACCTTTTTTTATCATAACTAGATAACCTATTGATGAAGCCCAACTCATCTTGTATTACATTCATAACCTTTTTGAAATTGGGCTTCTTGTTCATAAAAGGAAGAAAAATATTACTCTAGAACACTTAGTGAGCTACATTTTAGGCAAGAAGTACCACATTATTCATCCTGAACCTCCCACTAAAATGCTAATCTTTTTCACCGAGCTTCTTTTTTATCTCTGTTTAGGAGAAATGAGAGTTCTAGTAAGGATACTGAGGGAGAAGGGGGAGCACATGCACCTGCTCAGGGACCTAATCACAATTACTTTCAGGAAAAGGTCAAGGAATTTAAATAATTGGAGACTCATTTTGATAAACATTTTGATCAAATTCAGACTCATCTAAACCAATAGGATGCAAGGTACTATTAAGATATGGGGTAAATCTGAGGTTAGTTTGACTCGGTGAACACAAATATAGCTATGATGAATATATATTTCTCAGTCTTCAACCAGCCTCCTCCTCTAGATTAGGGCTCTTCTGAGTTTTAGTGTACTTCTTTGTCGTTGCCTCTGCTAGTCCTTTACTTGTGATGACTTCGTGTTTGTGATGTGATGTTGTATTTTCTTTCAGTTGATGTTTGTTATTAGTGGTTAAGTTTTTTGATGTGCTGTTGTTTTGGAGTAATATTAATTGATATCATTGTACTGATATTTTTAAATCCTTTTTTATATCAATGAAAAATGACATATTTTGTTTTTGTTCTTGTTTTAAAATGTGAATTTGTCTATATGAAAAACCTTTTGTAATTGATCTAACTAATATTATAAATTAACTTGTATTACCAAATTAATTTTATTATGAAATTTAATTTTTCAAAATTTTAAATTAAATGATAATTCACTAAGTTAAGAATATCAATTTCATTTTCTTTTAGGCAAAACATAATTAGAACATTATTATTATAATATTGATTCTTTTTTATTTTTTATTTTTCTTTTTTCAATATAATTATTTTTGTTATTAGAGAAGTTTAATTTTAGATTATTGATTTTAAAAAGACTAAATAAAAAAAGAGTATATCAAAAGAAATGTATAGTTTATACAAAAATCAAAAGAATGCGTAAAGATTCGCAATGTAAAAAGAGACACAAAATTAGCCCAAATAGAAAAAGATGCATAAAATGTGCAACAAATATTTGAAAGATGCGCAATGTCACAAATTGAATTTTTTTTTGTGTTATGTTCTTTCCACTATCTTTTAATCTTTAATTCAAATCAATCTAATACTTAATTATATTTTATATTAAAAATTAAAATTAACTAATCTTCATTTTGTCATTTTTATAATAATCATCCTTATTTAATTGTCTAGAATGGATCTTGTTCTTGATTAACTTTTCTTATCTAAGTTGTTCTTTATTTTAAAATTTTTGAATCTTTCTTTTTCATCTTGTAAAATTACCTTTGTTATTGTAATTATTTTATAATAATTTTTAAGATCACAACTTTTGGTTATCATTTGACATATTTTTTTATTATTATTTTTATTTTTTTATCATTTGACATATTTCATTTCAATTTCTTTCTTTCTCTCTTTTTGTTATTGTCAAAAGGGGGAAAAGTAATGTTGTGTTTGAGTTCTAGTAATGTTGTGTTTGAGTTCTTGCTTTTTAGTTTTTGTTGTTGTTTGTGTTTTTATGATTGTGGAATTTTTAAAATGTTTTGTGTGTTTTGTGTTTTTGGTGTTTTAAAAATTAAAAAAAAAGTATCCTTTATGGAAAATCCCTATATTAAAAAATGTTTATTCATTTATTGGGAGCTAAGGAGAAATTTAGGGTACAAATGTTAAATCAAACAATAATTATTTTGCCATCAACAAAAAGGGGGATAATATTGAGATTATTGTAATTAGTTTTTTTATTGTTGAGATTATTGCAAAACGTGTATTTTTATGATTCCAAATATTATTATTTTACTTAATGATTCTTCTAACATATTTTAGATGTTTTGCTTTTGTTGTTTATTTGTATTAATATTTCAAAAAAATCATATACCATATTGTTAAAGACTTTAAATCAGATTATATCATAGTTCATTGTAAATAGAGTATGTATTTTTTATTTTATTTAGACAGAGAGTATGATTGTAATTGAGTAATTCTGCGCACACACACTAGGTAGGGTTTAAATTTTCTAATTTTTTAAACTGATCGTAATGTATTAATTCATTTCGTACGGGATAATTTGTCCAGTTATTTTCCCTAATGAGCAGTAATTAAATGAACTGTAGGAAGAAAATTTTTCTAATTACTGATCATACTGTATGAAGGGTTCTTCAAACAGACAACGTCCAGAGTATAAATTGAAAGGGTCCCTTTTCTTCTCGATGAATTCAAATCTTTTTTTAAGTGATCAAACTACATAATTCATTATTCGTATAGATGATGCCCAGAGTATGAATTGGACGGGTCCCTTTTCGTCCCGATGAATGCTAATTTTTTTTTAATAGATTATAATGCACGATACCTTATTCATATAGATGACGTCCAGAGTATGAATTTAACTGGTCCCTTTTGATCCCATTGAAAGCCATATTTTTCTGAATGGATAGTACTATATGATGTCGTGTTCATCGGATGACATCCAGAGTATAAAAATGTGGGGAACCTTTTCATCCTGACGAATCAAAAAAAATTTCTTACAGTTCGTACAATACGAACATGGTTTGTTCTGGATGATTAGGATGTATGAAAATATTTCATACATATTAATACACTGTAGTTTTTGAACTATTCATACGTATGAAGTATGATCGCACACGCTTAAAATGGCAAATTTTAGTTTTTTGAATATTTTTTCGTGTCTTTCATATAGAAAGTCCATTAAAACTAACATAAAAATTGTTTTTCTTTGTGATTTTTCAAGAGCAAGTGAAAGAGTGTTTGAGAGATAGTTCTTGCATGTGGAGTGTGAAGGGATCACAAAGTTACTCAAAGATAAGAATCTCTTTTTTTATTACTATTATTCCTTTCTTCTTTCTAGTTACTTGAGAGAAGATCTTTAAAGAAGATCTTATTCTCTGACGACACTTGGAGGGTGTGAAAGGATGACGGTTTTCTGTCGACACTTGGAGGGTGTGAAAGGACGTCGATTCTCTAGCGACACTTAGAGGGTGTAAAAGGATGATGGTTCTCTAACGACTCTTGCAAGGTGTGAAAGGACGATAATTCTCTATCGATACTTGGAGGATATGAAAGGATGACGGTTCTCTGCTAACACTTGGAGGGTATGAAAGGATGACGGTTCTCTACCGACACTTGGAGGATGTAAAAAAATGACGGTTCTCTGCCACACGTGTGTTGGTGGAAGAGAGGAAAATTGTTAAGGCATCTTCGCCTTGCTGTGGGGGCAAAATGAGTGTCACTTTTATAATAGTGTAATAGCTGAACAAGGAATTTTTAGGTAGTGGATGTAGGTCGTATTTGACCGAACCACTATAAATCTTTATATCAATTTATTTTTTGCATTTTTATTTTATATAATCTTATTGTTGCGGTTAAAAAGCATATTTCAATATAAAATTAAGTTGCATAATTTTTAATATTTAGTTTTGTATAAAAAATTTTAAGAGCTTTTTTAAATTACCAATTCACCCTCTCTTTGTTAGCATTAAGACAATTACGTGGGTCTAACAACCTATTCAGACTTTATAGAATTGAGCGGATCGACGAGACAGATCCAACGATCCTAAGATCATAAAATTTTGTTATCATTAAGATATTTAAATACCAAATAAAAGATCCATGATCAATGGAATCAACATAAGTCGTCCATTCAAATCACTCCTAATTTATTCTTGATTTATGTCTTATTTACTAGTCATGCTACTCTAAAAAAATATAAATTGACCCTCATTTCACATGGGGGGGGGGGGGGGGGGGGGGGGGGGAGGAACAGGGCCTAAGCAAGAATAGAAGGAAGATAAGGAAGAGAGGAAAGAGTTCTCTTGCCAACAAACTTCTCTTCGACCACCTCCTAGCCACAAACCAACGCCAGTCTTCCGTCCGAAGCCGAATTTCTACTAGACGCCGAACTTTTGCCCCTCGTAGGACTTCTATCAATCGCTAGACTTTCATTGGACTTCTACTCGATACTGGACTTTTACCCGATGCCAAAGTTCTGCCCTTAGCCAGACATTCGTCGAATTTCTACTCGATGTCAAACTTCTACCCTACATCGAATTTCTACCCGATGCTGGACTTCTGCTCATAGCCAGACTTTCTTCTAATTTCTACCTGACATTAGACTTCTACTTGGCGTGAAACTTTTATCCATTGCCAGAGTTCTACCCAAAGCCAGACATCCACCCGTCACTGGACTTTTTCTAGTCTTCAAACTTTTGTTAGACTTCTACCCAACATTGGACTTCGCCCGTCACCAGACTTCTGCACGTCGCCATACTTCTTCCTATCTCCGAACTTCTATTTAATGCTGGTCCTCTATTTATCATTGAATTTCTTTCTGATGTCAGACTTCTACACATCGTCGGACTTCCGATATGTGACACTATACAATGGTCTTAATGACCTCCGTCGCCCACCAACTATGATCTTTTCGACCATTATCACCCAACGATTGAAGTTGGACTTCCAACCAGATTCTAATTATTTTTGGACTTCCACCCTACAATGGTCTTTCCAACCTTCGTATCATGCTGATTATAGTCCGTCAAACCTTTTTTGCTAGACAATGATCTTTTCTATCTTCATCTCCTGTTAACGACGGTCTTTCTGACCTCTGTTGCCTGCTGACTATGGTACTTCCGACCTCCATAATCCACCTACTATACTCCTTCTGACCAAACGAACACGTCAATAGTGATTCCTCTTATTCCCACCATGTAATGCACTCCGTATGATGTATATATTTCTAAAAATCAAGCAAAGGCCTTCCCCTCAAGGAAGGGCCTCATTTGTAATCAACTACTATTACTAGTGGATTTATTTAAACTGGGCTAGGCCCCATTGTTTTTCCCCCTCTTTAGGGATTTCCATGCAAAAAAAAACTCATGTCTCTTAAGAATGCTACACCCTCTATCTTATTTATTGTGTGCTGGATCTTCGTACAAATCTAAGACGTTAAACTATATATTTCTTTATCACCGTAAATATTCCAGGATGCAACAATGACAAACATCGATAATGAGATGAAATCATGCATTGTTTTGGAATACTGTTTATTACCTAGTAAAGAGAAAAGAAAATTTGAAATGTTGTAAAATAATTAAGTAAAGACGATTGATTTTGGGTTTGTACGTGGAGAGGAAATAATACGTTTAGTTTTTATTTTTTAAATATATAAAATTTTGTAGTAAAAGAAATTAAATATAAATATATTTATAAAATATATAAGACCCGTATATAATACATGTGTCTATTGTATTCTTTATATTTGTAAGCACACGCCTTTAGCAAATCTAACTTGTGTCGAATGATTGTCGAGCACGTGTCGAGCTCTATACATGTCGGACACTGCATACATATTGAGGTGAAGTATTTGTGCATCATAGTTATTTAATTTTCATTAAGAGCTGTGTGATATATAATGCATCTTGCATGCATAGCAAACAGCCTTAAGGAAATTAATTTTAACATAGTTGACATCAGGCAAATATTTTAAATATTCATTTTTTTCCTTAAAAAAATGAATATTTTTACTTCTTTATTTGTTTTAATCCTCATATTTATTTAATCAATTCGCACTGCTCCATAGCAAGGCCCAAACATCGACACGTGAATAGCACGTGGAAACCCGTTAATCTTCCAAAATCAAACAATTAAAAAGAAGAAAGAACTGTTCTTCATTAATAGAAATCATGTGCTAAAAAGCTTTATACAATATTTTCCACTACTTTTGGGCCAATGGATTCTGTGATTTAGAGTTTTTTTTTTCTTTTTATTTACTGAATGTTGCTGTCTATATATATGAAGATAATTTAATTTTAGATAAAATATTTTTTGTATCCTTATCTTTCAATAAAAAAATATACTTTATGTTGACTTTACCCTTTTGATCTAATTTTTGTTTCATGTATTTAAATCATTGAATATATACATATTTTTATCTTCGAAAATTATTATAACTTTGCCTAACTTTCAGCAAATTATTGTTTATATTTTTATTAGTTTTGTATACTGAAAGATGGCCGCTTTGGAACTTTAGAAAAATGACTTTTGAAGGATCATATAGCTACAGATTTTTTTATTTTTTACGAAGTTGATTATTTTTTTTTAACTGTTAGAAAGAGAGGGATCAACGAAATTTTGGCTTTGCTTGGGACAAAATTTTTATTATTTTTTAAAATAATTTTTTAATATAAAAATTTTAAATAAAAAAATATTTTAAATAAAAACTTGTTTTAGAACATAGTAAGAAAAGACTTATAGTTTGTTTGGGAAAGTTTTCATATTTTTTTCTAAAGTAACTTTTAAGTACAAATATTTTTTAAAATAAAATTTTGTACTAGAAAATTGTTTAAAAAAACAATAAGAAAATTATATCAAATAAAGCCTTAGTATTCTTTTGATATAGCTTTTTAAAATAACTTTTTTGTTTAATTTTTTTTTATTTAATTAGAAATTTTTATATTACCAAGCAATACGAAAGGTATGTCAAATGAAATTTTAGGATTCATTTAAAACATCTTTCTTACTGTTTCATAAAGCGGCTTTTTAGTATAAAGTTAAACTTTTTTACTAAAAATCCTCTTTAAGAAGCAGTAAGAAAGCTGCCCAAAATGAAGCCTTAGACTTCATTGGAAGCAATTTTAGATCATTATTTTTTCTTCACTTTCAAAAGAAATTTGTACAAAAAAGAAAATTTACGAAGTAGTAAAAAAATCATCAAAGAGCATCATTTGGGATAGCTTTCTTATTATTTGTTAAAAAAATTTGTAGCGTCGAATTTTTTGTTTAGTTTATAAAATTTTTGTATTAAAAAATAATTTTTAAAAATAATAAAAAGTTATTCTCAATGAAAGTAAAGAAAAATAGGCCAAGAAATCGGCTCTGCGGTGGGGAGACCGTTGCTTATGGTCAAGAAGGCGTGAAGAGCAAGGGTGACAAAATGGATCTGCGAGCCGGGTTCGGGTCGAACCTGGATTGACCCAGGTCAAAACGGGTTGAGCAAAACACGACCCATTTTTGCAAACGGGTCAGGAAATCAAACCCGAACCCGACCTGCGCGTGTTATAGGTTGACCCTACCCGACCCACCAACCCAGGACGCACTTGCGAACTGAGGTCGTTGGACGCGCTTGTGAACTAAGGGTTTGTTCATGTGCATGTGGTGAGGCAGTAAGGCGGGGAGGTGATCAGCGAACCCGATTAGCTAAACGACACAGGCGTTGAGGCAGGGCTATGACCGGCGAGGCTGACAGCTTGACGCCTTGATGGTGATGGCGGTGAGGCCCACAGTGGCTGGTCGGGAAGGTGGAGTTTGGAGAGCCCATATCCTGCAGTGGTCGCCTGCCGGTGCGACGGAGCGGACACATGCCTATGGAGCGGCCTGTCGGACAGCCGGAGTGACGGACAACATATGGCGATGCGATAAGAACTCAGCGGACGCTTGACACAAGATGACGACGTGAAAGAGCGACGCAACAGAGTGGACGCTTGACATGGCATACCTCAAATGGCGACGCGATAGGCCGACAGATGGGTGAGGCGGGAAATTGAATTTCACGGGCCAAATCGGGTAAACTTGCGGGTTTCTTACTCAACCCGAACCCGACCCGTTTTTCAAACGAGTTGTAAATACGAACCCGGACCTGACCCGTTTCACAAACAGGTTGACCAAAAATAGAATTTTGTTGGGAAATGTCCGGGTTGGATTTCGGGTCGTGTCAAAAATTGACACCCCATAGTGAAGAGTATTATTTGTGCGTGCTTTGAAAATTAACTCGTATGAAGAAATATTTATTATATGATAAAGAAAATATATGTCACAAAATAAAGAATATTAAAAAAAACAATTTAATATTTTATTATTTCATTGTATTCATCATAAATATTTTATGGAATTAACAATGTATGTATAAAATAATAAATTGTATGTGGAGAAAGTTTTGTTGAACATTTCTTGACAGTACTAATTCTCATTACTTGTAATTTTTTATATATTTTATTAAAGATTGTATTTAGAACTGTCAAAATTGGCTCATGGGCTTGGTTGGGCTCTAACCCGGAACTGATCGGTGGAATTGACTTGACACTATTCAACCTAACTAGTTTTTGTGAACGGGTTAGATTTCAGACTCGAACCTGACCTGTTTCGGGATCGGGTCAACCCGACCCGACCTGTAATTATGCTGCCACACTTATTAAGCCAAATCCCATAAATCAGCACAATGTGAATTACATATATTTAGAATATACTAGTTATGTGATAGGATGTTCACCATAAAAGAATAAGAGAGTTTAACATTTTAGTATTGTATAGAGATCTAATATACACAAAAGTAAAATAAAATTGCAAAAGCTACAGAGTTTTCAACTGGAACTCAAAAAATGGTAAAATTACGGATTTGACTAAGTTAAATGATTCTCCTAATATTTTTCATCAATTATAAATGATGCCGCTACCTTTAATTAAGGAATGTGCTAATGTAATGTATTGAATATGAACTACGGTGGATGAAATCCATTGTAGAAGTAAGAGTCTTAAAGTAATTGATGTTTTTACGAGATTTTTTGTGATATGTTCAGTTTCTATATCTTAAAAGAGGAGAATTGAGACAAAAAAGTTTAATTAACTCGCAATTGAATCGTCTGAGGTTTAATAGATTTGTTTTGACGGGAAGCTCAAATTGATTATTTTTTTTTATTTTTTTTATTTTTTTATTTTTATTTTTTATTTTATTATTATTATTATTATTTTTTTGGGACAGGGAGTATCAGCCTTCGGCCACTAATCTCCCCGGTCGACCTAGCGGACAACCCACCCCATACTCATCCGGGTCAACACTTAAGGCTTTGCACGAATTGCCATGGGATTCGAACTCGGTACCTGGCCTAAGGCCAGCCAGCTCTTCACCACCAAGACAAGCTCAAATTGATTATAAGCATGCAATATTTAGAGATTATTTAGTTGTTTAATTAATGTGTCATGGTATTCAATCACACTCCAAAGTGTTTCGATTATTTGGACTCATATCATACCACATTTGATTTCAATAACGTTTCGTTTAAGGCTGCTTTCTTACTGCTTCTTAAAAGAACTTTTTAATACAAAAATTAGATTTTTTGTACTAAAAAGCTGTTTCAAGAAGCAGTAAGAAAATCGTCCAAAAAGAAACCTAAGTTTGCCTCATTGTTCAACAATACATTTGATGAAATTAAAGGTTGGGTGACCCTGAACCTAGTTTAGAAACTTTCTAATGCAAAAATTGCATCTAGATTCACGTTAATTTGAATGAATTTTCATGATTTATCAATTTTCATATTATATGCACATCAAAGTCATTTGATAGCATGTTATTTGAATTTGTCTACTCTAGATTATGTATTTTGTTATTTTGATACGTGTTATTGGCTTGATTTGATTAGGTGTATTTGTTACCTAGTCATGATAATTTTTTTAATTTAGTTATTTTTTAGTGCTAAATTTTTATTTAACGTAGGGCACGCTAAACTTTTTTTTTTTATTATTTTTTTAATTTTTATATGATATAAAACATGTTTAATATCTTAAAATTTTGTTGATTTTGTTTTTATTAACTATTGAATAAGTTAATTTCATGTGGTGATTGTATATTTGTATTGATAGTTGGCTTGGCAACTACGATAATTGGCAAGGTGATGATGATAGCAGCGATCGCCGACAATGACTAAGGCTAGAGTATTACATTGTTTTTTAGATCTCAATTACTTTTTTATTTGGCAACTGTTTAAAAAAATTAATTGGTATTTTAGCTTTTTTTCTTTAAAATCAATGTATTGTGCAAAAGATTTAGAAAATAAAATACTTAAAGCATAATAAAAACTAATTTTTATTTATTTTTTGTTTTTACTTTTTAAACTTTAGACTTTTTTTCTTTTTGAAAGTTCATGCAAGAGTTTAACAAAAGATTTAACAATCACAAATTCTCAAAAATTTGCAATGTTAAAATAAACGCAAGAAACTAAAAGATCGTAAAGTTGATATTTTTAGTGGTTCAATCAAAATCGACATACGTCCACTCCCCAAAGGTCCTCCTATTTGGGTATTCCATTACAACACGTTTCTTTAGCACACAGTCAGGTGGAGAAACTCGTCTTCTTTACCAGGTGGAGAAAGATCTTTACATATTATTTTTTCCCTACAAAGTCTCTCTCCTTCATCCTCTGGATATTGTGGAGATGTCACCCCCTCCTTCTGCTCCTCTCATGACAATCCCTCCTACTCCTTACATGACTAAGATTTCTCTCCCTCCATCTACTCATTGTATGGTAGAGATGTTGCTCCTTCTTTCTGCTCCTTACACCATGGAGATTTCGCTTCCCTAGCCTCCTCGACTAGTTGCCCAAACACTTTCTCATCTCCAAGAGCTTGCTAACCATAACATGGATGACCCAATTAAGAAGCAGTCTGACATAAAAAGCTATGTGACTCTGTCACACTCTTTTACTCCCTTAAGAAAACTCTCTCTCAAACTCAAGATATTTGAATTTTAATATAAGAAAGAGACATTTCTTCATCTCTAAAGCTCTCTCTCCCAAGAAAAAAAGTCTTTGATTACTTAACACAACACCTTAGGTTTTTTGTGAAATAATTAAAGTGGGCTATTTAAAGAAATTTTTAATTTTTATTTTAATAGTTTTGATCGTATAATATGATACTAGGAACATACTAACCGATTAGTTTTATTCCAGTCATAGATCACCTTTTATGATATTCACTGATACAATATGATCAATTAAAGCAGATTAAGCATCATTTGAGATGGACCCTGGTTTGACTAGTGATCTCTCAAGTAAATCAAATTGTATGATTTGGAACATAAGGTATAATAATTAATTAGGATTTAATCCTGATTCAATTACTTAATCTATAGGATAAAATTTGGTAACATTCATTAATAATCATAAAGTATGATTAGTTCAATTTTCAAATTTTCTTAATTTTAGTAACAAAGATAAAAATAGTGGGGTTTATAAAATAGCTTATAATCCTATACAATTAAATGTCGAATAATATGATTAGTTTCATTTTATTTTTTTATATAATTAAATATTTTAATTAATTTCTAAATTATTAGATCATATAATATGATTATTATTGTACTGTGTGATTTAAGAGATAATTCAAATATTTTATTTTTCATATACTCTTATGAGAGTGTATTCAGTTATCTTGCCACCATATACCAAATTACATAAATGACTCCAAAAAGAAAAAAATAATGACTCATTTTAATTTTTACAAATTGACCAGATCTTAACATTGCACTATCTTGAGTATGCTTCTTTTATTTAACTAAGTGTATGTTGTACCTGAAATGATTAGTAGCAAAAAAAAACAATATATATAAAGCAAAGACTAGTAAATAATCAAATCAATAATATTTATAATCATCAAAATAATTGATCAAGCTTCTGGATTTCAACAATATCCTCTATTTTTATGAAGGTAAATAGTTGGATGGAATTTAAATTTACAAGTTGATATTTAAATTCTTACTTAGTTCTTCCCCTCACTAAATAACATCTTTAAAAATAACTAAAAAAATATCAATTTTTTTATTTATGTTTTTTTTTTACTTTTTAATTTGTTAACACTTTGTAAAAATTCAACAAAATAAATACTGAAATAATAAAAACACAAATAAAAAGTCAAACAATACAACTAACTTGACTTTACGCTCCCGTTTGACATCACAAAAAGAGAGACTAAAAATAAAAAAGTGCAACAAACTATAGAAAGCTAACAAGAGTACAAAGCGATATAAAGACTAAATATGAGAAAGAATAACCCAAAGAGATAACACACACAAAAATAGATGCTACTCATCGAAAGGCCCCTCATTAGGTGGTGGTGGTGGTGGCTAGAAGTAATAGTGAATGGTGGAGAACTTGTCCTTGAACCATACATAATTTGCCTCATACTATGACTGTACTGCTCTTAGTGTGTTGTAGAATTTTGAATGTGAAGGTCTAATCTTATATCTAGTTAATCAAAGCATTCAATTCATGAGTTAGGAAGAGGTAGATGTACTATGAAGGCTGGTGTTTTGTAGGCTGGTGCTCTTTACCTCTACTCCCTCATTAGTGCTGAGAATAGCTTCTATAGGTGTTGGCTATGGAGATTCACTATAGATGATGTGGAAGGAGTTATTGATGAAGAAGTTATTGCAACTCGAGCTTATGAGTTTAATATTTTTGATGATAACAAATATCTTTATATCTCATAGTATATTTTATTCTATATTTTTTTGTTGTATACTAATATTTCAGGGATACCATGCAACGTCAAACAAAGAATCATAGCTCAAGATTGAATTGAATAAGGTTATGCTGTAAAGGGTCTGTAATATTCCTTGATATAATTTTGATTTCTTGAGTCAAGTCCTGTAAGGGAGTTTGCTTGCTTAGTGACCATGCATACACACACTCAGGGGAGTGAGATCTAGTCAAAACTAGAAGTTTAAGTTTTGAATTAATTATACTGGAAGATTTTAGATTATCTAGGATGATCCTTTATGATCTTGGAAAATAGCCACCAATGATAATTTAGGCAAGGATTTAAGATTCAATTTTTATTCTAATCTTCCTGAATGATCTAGAATATCATGGACGATCAATACCAGTCATGCCTAAATTGATCACATGATTAGGAGACTAATTATGGTTAAATTTTTTAATCATATCATCCTGGATGATCTGTATATCATCCTGGACGATATTTGCTCACATTCTTAATTTTCCTAAATCGTCCAAGATGAAATACCATAATTTTTCTTCTAATAATTTTTCTTCTAATCATCTAGGATGATCCACAATATCATCCTGGAAGATCTATTCAAATTTGTTCATATCATCCAGGTGATCTTACTGGACTATCAGGTCAAATTCTACACATCGTCCTGAACAATATTGTGATCGTATAGGATGATATTTGGGGCTAAAATTAAGTTTTTAGGGTTTTCTGAAGCCCTCTTTTTAAGCACATCATATAAGATGATCCTGCGATCATCCTGGACAATATTTGGCACCGAAATTAATTTTTTAGGGTTTTTAGAGCCCACTTTTTAAGGCATATCGTATGGGACAATCCTTCGATCATCTTGGATAATTTTTATGCTAAGATTATTTTTAGGGTTTTTCAAAACCCTCTATTTAAACTTTGTAAAGGCACTTGGTAAGAGTCTTTGGCAGCCATTGAAGCTTCATTCTTTTGGAGAAAACTTGAAGAGAGAACTTGAAAGGGAGAGAGGAAAGGGTGGAGTTTGAGAGAGGGAGAAGATCCTTGAAGGGGGTTTCAAGGGAGTGTGGAGGGGGTTTCACACGGTTGCTCTAGAAAGCTTGCACCTTAGTACCATCAGATTCAAGGTTTATCTTGAGGGAAGTTTTGGGAAGAAGATGATCTCTTTGGTGTCAAAGGACCCGGTTACTCTGCCGCACTGGGTTTAATGGAAGTGACTTTGTAAGGGCTTCTCTGCCTAGCTGTAAGAGCTAAAGGAGAGTCACTAAAGTTTAGTGCAATACTCAGAGGATGCCTCCGAGGAGTGGACATAGGTTAAGTTGACCGAACCACTATAAATATCTGTGTGTTCTTTCTTACTATTTTTTCGCATTAAAGTTCCATACTTTGATTTTCTCGTGGTGATTATTGGTTTGATTTTAGATTGTGTTTTTGATTGATAATTTTTTAAAATACAAATTAACCCCCCTCTTGGTTAGCCTTGGGCTAGTTTACAAGGCCAAGGGCTTAACATCCCTAACAAACTTTTAGAAGTTGGGCTGGTGGTTTGGTGGTGCAGGATAGGTCAAGTAGTATTTTGCTTCCAGGACATAGAAAATGAAGTGTCATTGGGCTATGTTTTATTTTTGGTGAGCCCTAGGGTTCTTCATAAATTCATATTTTCTATATACATAATAATCATATTTGCAACATTAAAATGTGTGTTGGTCATTCTAAATTAGGTAATTATAGAGCAAAGGGGTGATATTCATATGGTCACTATCATTAGCCATAATGTTGTATCAAATGACGTGTTGGTTAATATATAAATTTAGAATCATAGTGCTAACTAGGGTTTGATGTTGATTTAGGGGAGAGTTCCTAATTATCATGTTTAATGTGGTATAATTATAATATGATGATTAGGCAACTTAATGAGGTTATTCACTAGCATTAAAAAGAAGAAGGTGCATGTGCAAGTCAGTATGAGTGATGATTACTTAGTGTCGATAAATAAAGGATTGCATGGTACTGTGGTCAGAAGTGATTTAAAGTTTTGCAAAAAGTATAATAGTAGATAGGTGTGAGAAAGAATAGGCCGGGAAGATAAGAAATTGAAGTAATGTGGAACGAAAAATGTAGGATAAGTAGTCATGGTTCATCTCTTTCAAATTTGTGATGGTGGCTTCCCTATAGCATTTAAAGGTGGCCTAATCTTTTTTTCCCTAGAAATAATTATCAAGTCTTGGATTTTGAGCCAATCTACCACACTTGTGAGCCTTAAGAGTAGGAAGTAGAATGTAAAAGCTAGAAAGAGGAAGGGAGTTATTGGTGTGAGTGTGAAAGTTACACTAACTCCTCCTTATATAGCATCAGGTGATGCATAGAGTAGATAAAAGGTTCGCACTATTTGACTGAAAAAGAACAAAATGTCTCATAAGGAACATATAATCAAAGGTCAAATTATATAGTACAATCATGGATCTTTTATATAATGTATATTTTTTTATTGGCCTGAGGACATTATGGTATGCCTATTTGAACAGATGAATCATACAATGCGATGAGTAATTCATACATTACAATCAGTAATAATTAATCATACTAAATAGTTTATTTGATAATTATTGGGTTTTAACGACATGAACCTATATGTATCATACAATATGATGTATAAATCATACATTGCGATGTGAAAAAATTTCTAATATTTTGTGTAATGATCAAGGATAGTTCCATAAGGATAAGTACATATCATATTTCAAAACAAAAATAATAAAATATAGTGAAAATAAAGAATAAATAAAATAAAAATAAAATGTAAATTATAATACAAAACAAACAGACACGCAAAAAACTCTACAATATGTAAAATACAACAAAACTAACACATACACTAATATATACACTTGAATAAAATTATAATGATACAAAAAAAAAAAAAAAAAAACATAACATACTCTGACCCCTGTTGACCTCATTTTTGAATAAGGTCATTTTTTCGTATATCGAACATCAATCTCCAAACATCAATCATTGAACCATACCAAAAGTCCTAATTCAAACTCTATACTCTGCATTGACATTGTACCTTGATCATTAACACATAAAACTATCATTTGATAATCACCCCTTACTGTCATTTGATCATCTAATCTACCACTTGAAAATCACCAAAAAATTATCAGTAATTTGATCATTACAAAGCTAAATTTTCCTTAATCATTAACTTTAATTGATCAATTTGAAAGCTAAATCTAAATCAAACATTAAATTCATCAGTTAATAATCCTTTAGGGATAGTTGATAACATGTTTAATCACTAATGATCATCAATGATTTTCAATTATTTGAGCATTTCAAAATCTAAATCCTCTTGAATCATTGAGTGAATCAAATCTAAATCTAATCTAGTGACTAAACTCATAGACAATTCAAAACTCCAAAATCCAGTGTTAGGACAAAACTCTAAATCCCTTGGTTCACAACCTATTTTTGGAGACAATTTCATTACCTTAAAACCTTACCAAGTGACCTTAAATTTATGATTTATCACTTGTATATTGACTAGTCATATAAAGGCGATATGTTTAATAAGAAATAGGTTGTTTTGTCTAGCTCCTTGGGTGTGTGTGCATAAATACTAGGCCTAGGCCCAAGAAAGCTGTTCAGATGAATCTCAACCCGACAACATTTTATAACAGTAAGTATTGATCTCGTCTAGATTTCATAAGATTCCCCATAAGAAAGGGAGGCATATTGAATTGGAAAGAAATGGCTTTGGTATGAGTGTGTTTGAAGACTGCAAGTGGGTCTCTCCTTCCCTTTTGTGGTGTAGTGAGTCCAACGGGCTGGGTTCCAAACCTGCAAAAAGCTGTGCCCTTATTTTGTTTCTATGGCTCTTTAGTACTTTTATATGTAGTGAAGGGGCTCACTATCTAGACGCCCGAGCAGAACCATTTCAGTTACCTAGGGTAACCATATTAGTTTGAATGCATTTCAATATCCTTAACCCCTAAAACTTAAAGTATTTCATATGCTGTAAAACCTTCAAATATTTACCATATATACTATTAAACATGGCATATTGTGGTTCTTGACCTAAGAAACCTCTCCAAACTTATTGATCAATTTCATCATCACTAGCATGATGCATTAAACTAGCATTGAACCTTGGTTGATAATGTTTTGCATGTTTGCCACAAAACCCTAAAACCAAGATCAACAAAATTAAAATTTCCTTAAATCTCAATATGGCTCAATCAAACAAAGCCATGCAACCTCCTTCATCATGTCCAAAATATGATTTAGAGTTCATTAAACCAAATCTTAAGCCCTAGTCTACCTTGGTTGACCAACTAAACTTAGGTTGACCAAATTGCACTTTTAACCTTTTAAATCAAATTACATGCATGGAGACCCAACCAAACCATGGGACCACCTCCGATAAACCCTAAAAATCATTTAGAATGCATTGAACCATATTATAACCCTTGTTTAACTCTTGTTGAACAAAGGGCCCTTTTAGCCCTTAAACATGCATTTTGAACTAAATGACCCTACCAAATCTTAGGAAAATTTCTAGGATGTCTAAAATATCATTTAGAATGAGTTTGGACCCAGCATTAACCTCAGGTCAAACTTTGTTGACCTAACAATAACTATTGACAAAAATATGCCCTATACACTTAAAAATTTTAAAACTCATAATTTTGAGCACACCATTGAACCAAATCTGGGGGGTTAGCTCATTGGATCCACATGAGTAATCCAAAAGGTTTGAGCCTTAGGCCCATCTAGTTTAGTTATTTGGTTTGAACCAAGTAGACCAACAGGGGTTTTTGTGAGTCAAAACCAAACCCTTATAAAATTAAATTCCCTAAATTACTGTAACAGCTGTTTATTGACCCAATGCACATTTCCCATGAGACCCAATCCATTGTTTGACCCGGGTCAACCATTTGGGTTAAAATAAGCCACCCAAAACCATTTGCTTGGGCCCAATCATGATCCATCTCAAATTGGACCCAACCATTGGATTGAATATGTTATAGCATATTCCTACTAAAACTAATGCCAAACTCATGCCACCTCAACTACTAATGTGGCATGGTTCTCTAAAACTATCTCTCTCCAATCATTAGTTCACTCATAACTCCCTCGATAACTAACCTTATGCTTTTAAGCTACCCAGAACCTTGTTGAAACGTGTTCAATAAGAATTAGGTTGTTTGAAAGTTCATTAGGGATGTTAAGCCCTTATGAACTAGCCTAAGGCTAACAAAGAGAGAGGTGAATTGGATAACTTTAAAATCAAAGATAAAACTCAAACCAAAATCACCACAGAAATCAAGTGCGGGAGAAAATAATGCGGAAGCAGTAATAAGAAAGAACACACGAAATTTATAGTGGTTCGGTCAAACCTTGGCCTACGTCCACTCCTTAGAGGCACCCTCCAAGTATTGCACTAAACTAAGTGTCTCTCCTTTAGCCCCCACAGTTAGGCGGAGAAGCCCTTACAAAATAACTTCCACCTTCCCCGGTGCAGCGGAGTCGCCGGGTCCTTTGACACCAAAGAGATCTTCTTCTTTGGTGAACTTCCCTTGAGACAAGCCTTGAATCCGACGATATTCAGGTGCGAGCTTGCCGGATCAACCGTGTGGAACCCCCTCCACACTCCCTTGAGTCCCCCCTCTCAGGATCTTCTCCCTCTCTCAAACTCCACCCTTTCCTCACTCCCTTTCAAGCTCTCTCTTCAAGTTTCCCCCAAAAAAACGAAGCTACAATGGCTGCCAAAGAAAAATACGAAAGTGTCTTGAGAAAGCATAAATAGAAAAGCTCAAAACAAGCTCATTAATGCAAGTTGCCGATATTATCGTCCAGGACGAAAGTTATATCATCCTGATCGATCAGCACAAATTTAGCTCATCAGCCCGGGACGATTTGGGACGATCAAAAGAAAATTGGTTACATTGTCTTGGCCGATATCACGATCGTCCAGGCCGATTAGTTTAAAACTGATTTCAATCGTCTAGAGCATCGCCCTGAATTCAAGCTGTCCGATGTAAATCACCCAGGACATCGTCCCGACCGATCCTACGATTGTCCCGGACGATGTGATCGTATCAATCAACCATTAATGCTTTCCAAAGATACCAGATCAATTTAGGCATAATTGAGTTAGATCGTCCTAGACGATATGAATATCGTTCTGGCCAATTTCCTAAAACAAAGAATTCCTAAACTGATTATGGTGGCTGATTCTTTCTGAATTGAGACTATCATCCTTGCAGATACAGGTATCGTCCAAGACGATCAGCTAATGATGGCTTCCTTAATGAGGATGCCCTAATTAGGGTTCCTATTTTTGGACAGATCGTCCCGGACGACGTTACCAAAAATAGAAATCTTTAGGGAACAACAGAACATCTTCCAAGTTTACAAATCATCTGGTGCCACCCCAAATACAATAGACTCAAGAAAGGAAAAAGAGTACAAACTTACTCAGACCTAGTCTACCCAATCTTGAGCTGGTTCCAAATTGCAGTCTAATCATGTGGACCTGAAATGTCAGTACATAAGGCAGTCGTAGAGAAATAAAAATATTTACTATCATCAAAATCATAAACCATTGATCTGCAACATTGTTAAACATAAGCTTATGTCCCAGCGGCTAACCAAGAGGGGGGGGGGGGTGAATTGGTTATTAAAAATTTACCCTCTTTTAAAATTTTATATTGAAAATTTACTTTAATGAATTTACAATCACAAGTTAAACACTAAAACAAAAGGCAGTGGAAAATAAAAAGACACAAGATTTATAATGGTTCGGTCAAACATGAACTACATCCACTCCTCAGAGGCACCCTCCGAGTATTGCACTAATACCACTAATGACTCTCTTTTTTTACCGACAGCAAGGCGGAGAAGCCTTTATAAAACTCTCTTCCATCAATATCCTGTGTGGCAAAGAACCATTGTCCTTTTACACTCTTCCCAGTGTTGATAGAGAACTCTTTGTCCTTTCACACTCTCCCGGTGTAGGCAGAGAACCCTTCGTCCTTTCACACTCTCTAAGTATAGGAAGAGAACCCTTCGTCTGTTCACACTCTCCAAGTGTTGGCAGAGAAACAAATCTCCTTAATAGATCTTCTCACCAGAAATCTAGAAGGACAAGAGAAAAGAGTGAAGTAATCACAAACCATAAGTAGAGATTCTTATATTTGAGTACCAAGTGAATGATTCATGCTCTAGTAGTAAGAATCCTCCTTCAAACACTCTCTCATTGAGTCTCCCATCAGTTGGCACAAAGATCAGTAGATAAAAAGATTAAGAGGCAGCTTTAATTTGTCTTTATATAGGAAAGACACAAAAAACCGTCCAAAAACTGCTGATTTTCAAGTCTGTACATAATGGATCGTCCCGTACGATCATGGATCATCCTGGACGAATTTTCTTAAATCCGTTGCATATGAACCCAATATATATTGGTATGAACTGACTTCGTACCCGATTATCATCCCATACGAACTAAGTTCGTCGGGTACGAACAGTTATACCATGGGTTAGTTTCGATAAACTGCAGGACGTTATCCAAATTCAAAAAGATAGAGCAGTTTTGACCTAGGACGAATAGGAGTTCGTCTGGACAAAATTTTTACAGAGAGCATTTCATCCAGGGCCAAATAGGAGCTCGTTTGAATGAAAATTTTACAGAGTCCTGGGATGAATCGGAGTTCGTCTGGATGAAATTTTTACAGAGAGCGTTTCGTCCTAGGCCAAATATAGGATTTCGTCTTAACGAAAATTTTCCAGAGAGCTTTTCGTCCTAGGAAAAATAGAAATTTGTTTGAACGAAAATTTTCAAGAGAACATTTCATCCTTGCTCGAACAGGATTTCGTCTGAATGAAAATTTTACAGTGAGCATTTCATCCTGGGACGAATAGAAAAATTTGTTTGGACAATTAGGACTTAGAAAATTTTCTGACTTTCTGTTTGTTCCATTGCTCTTCCGAGAGGATAACTGTCTTGATCGTCCCATACGATCAATATAATTTTTTAAAGATCTCCCCAAGTGTGTGTGTGTGTGTGTGTGCTAAGTTACTTAATTACAATCACTCCCTCACACACACGATACAATAAAAAGTACAAGCTTCAATTTACAAATTATCTCATCATGAATTTTGATTTGAAGTCTTCATTAGTTTGGATTCAATTATCCTGAAATGTTAGTCCACACAATAGCAAAAACAATTTTTCTAAAAAGTGTATGGAGAAAACAAAACTTTAAAACAATAATATTTGAAATCATCAAAACTTTACAACTTGCAAGAATGTAAAACATGCAAATAACAACTCTTTTAACAATCTCCTCCTTTTTAATGATGTTAAAACAATTATTGTTTACATAAATTTCAAATTCTAAGAATCTCCTAAACTCTCCCTGAATTGATGAACATATGAAAATAAGGAGGCATTGCACAACAATTTTATCTTTTATATTTTTTTAAATACAAACAGATATGATACGAAGATACGAAAAATGATACGAAGATATGAAAAACGATACGAAGATACAAAAAACAATACGATAACATTAAAAAAACTACAATACAAAACAAGCACACAGATACAATACGAAAAATATTTTCTCCCCCTTTTTGACAACAGCAAAAAGAGAAGAAGAAAAAGAACATAAATGTAAGCAGTCATATGATAATCCTTTGATAATTGATCCTTGAAAGTGATTGATATAAATATTGAAAATAAAATGATATGTTTTATTCGCTTTTTACGTTGTTTCATTTATTTGAATAATATTTTTTCTTTAAACAGAAGATTAATTATAAATAGAATTTCATGAACATAAATAAATATTTAGTTAAAAAACCTTATTATTTGGACTAAAATTGCATACGTCAATTATTAGAATCAGAAAGCATATTGCTAAATTATGATTTTATTTGGAGGAGCTTTTCTGTATTAGAAAAAATTGTAAAATAAAAAATCCTCTACATTTGAATGATATTTTTTACACAGTTATCCAGTGCTTTAAAAATCGGATCGGACCGGCCGGTTCGACCGGTTCAACCGTGAACCGATCACAAGGCCGGTCCGGTTCAGCCCTAAAACCGCTTCTGCAAAGAACCGGACTGAACAGGTCAGAACCGCCGGTTCAACCGGCGAACCGGTCCAGTTATTTTTGAACCGGCCGGTTCACATCTCACAAATTTTAAGTATTTTTTTTAAATAAATAAATTAATATATATTAAAAACATTTAATTAAAGTTAAATACATTTTATATAACAAGTACTTTTGTCCTCAAAGCATCATGACACATCTTCACATGACTTCCGCATGTGCTTTCTTAATGCAAGGAATCTAAATATGCTATATAAACAAAAGCAAGAAAGTGTTTCTAAGGGATGTGGGACTAAAGAAAAGAGATGAGGAGTGTATGGGTTCATAGCATATATAATATTGGATATACAATCTATTTTTAAACAGATTTTTTTAATTAATTATTTTTTTATGTGAGTGATGATTATTTATTTGTTAACAATAAAAATTATTTATTTATACATAATAAAAAATAATTTATCATTAATAATTTTATTTATTTATAAATGATTTTAGATATAAATTTATAAAATAACTTTTGTATACAATATATCATAAACATGTAAAATATATTTAATCATATAATATAAAATAAGAATAATTTATATTAAATTTATAAACTTATGTTAGAATTAAATTTATATTAAATATGTAACATAAATTAATAATAATAATATTCAAATTTAAAATTATCATTTTTTTTTGTGTAAATTCTTATAATTATGATATTTTAAATTTTTTTTTACTTTTATGTGAGATTTTAAAATAATTATTTTACTTAATTATATAAGTTTTTATGTTTCATAGTTTTTTTTAATTTAATTTTTTATCTCATACTTAAAATTATAACATTATTTTTATATTAATTGTATTAAATTTAAATAATACTTATTATTTATTACGTCATCCGGTTCGATCCCGGTTAGACCGGTCGAACCATGAACCTCTCCTTGTTCCGGTTCGTTGTCCGGTCCGGTTTTCAAAACCTTGCAGTTATCTTAAAGTTTAGTTTCTAAAAATTATATTTAAAATTAAGATAAATGAAATAATAATAAGCTATCCAAATGAAGTCTATACCATGCATGCACCATCTTCTCATGTGCATCACAGGTGCATGAAGAAATTAGTACGTGCGGTCACCGGATCATTTGGAGGTGAATTATGATGTGTTATGTCACCCGGTACGTAAAGGTACATTATTCTGATACACAAAATGGTGACGTGACGGTTCTGATTCGTCTCTGAATGACATCAAATGACCGTACCAAATATGCATGATACCAAAAGTTGTGATTTTTTTTTTTGTTTGAGAAGCTGAAATTTACTAAATAATTATTTATTATTATTGAATTTAAAATCGAAATAATTTTGCTTTAGCTCTAATGATTGGCTCAAAATTAATTTGGATAAAAGAACACCTTTATGTAGGTTTTCACTTATTTATTTTTTTTCTCCAAACTACCCCCGACAGTAGTCAAATTTAGCAGCAGTATAGTAAGCGCCGTTGAAAAAATATTTACTTTCTTATGACGATCCAAGGAAAAAAACAAGCGGCGGAACATTATCTTTGGGCAGTCATCCACTGCCGACCTTTCTGCCAGCGTGCGGTCCCCACCGACCGTCACGCAGACTCGACGGAAAGCGACGGAATCGGGTACTAAAAAGTGGATGCGCATCACTTTGATACATCGGATCCGTTGAGAGACGGGCAGGACACGCCTTTGCCATTGTCGATGGCATCAGATTCGCCGTCAGCCGCCGCCTTGCCGTTTCTATGCCGTCAAATAAATGCCTCCATAACCGACATTAAAACGTTCCCTCAGAAATTAAATTCGGGAAATTATTACGGGTGAAATTTTGACGGGATAATAATTCAGATTGTGTGAATTAGGGGTGTCAAATTGGGTCACGTGTCGGATTTAGATCGAATCCGACATGACCCGAAGCTAAACAGGTTAATCCGAACCCGACCTTGTAAGGGAAACGGGTCAATATCCATGATCCAAACCCAACTCGGGTTCGGGTCAACCCGGAATGACCCACAGACCTGTTTAAACTTAAACAACACATTACATACATACAAGAAAGTAGGAATCAAACCCAACAAAATAGGGAATCCAAGGAAAAAATTTATTTATTTTTGAAACATACAAATCATACAAAATATTAAACTAATAAATAAATTACACAAATAATTTCACAAATTACAAAACAGAATTTTGCTAATTACAATTTACACATAATTTTGACTGTTTGAAGAACTCAGAACTATGAAGACCAGGGGTCTTGTGCCTGCCCTCATGGAGATATATGCTAACTGCAAAAAATACAAACAATTAACTTGATATAATTTTAAATCCATGAATTAGTTAAAAGCTTGAATTATTAGCTCAAATTCACAAGTTGTTTAAAGAACTACAAGATCTTAGACTGGTGAAAGATCAAACTAGAAGGAGGACTACTGATCTCAGAATGAAGAACGAATTGAGGAGTTCTTCCCAAACATTTCAGTGATATGATACCCGAAATTCTCATTGCAAGCAGTAAAGTTGAAAGATACATAAGGTTGGAAATTCTGTCCAAAGAATTTTTCATATCTTTTGCTTGGTACCTCATCATTGGTAATTGGAAAAGACATCTAAAATACATATTATTGTTTCACATAGGTGTTTTGAGATTGTCCTGTTATCTTTGTAATTTTCTTTTGATTATCTTTTTTAGCTTCTTTTTTGGCTTTTTTGTTTTTTAAACTTATTATATTTGGTTATAAGATCGTTACTAGATCTTATTCTCTAACCGGATGGGAACTCTGGGATACTAACCAACCCTTGGGTTGTTTCAAATTTTGGTATCCCCTGCATCTCAACGGTTTCAAAATAAAAAATAGTGGGTTTCATTTCAAAAATAATAAGTTTAATGTTAACAAAATTGCTTTCAATAAGGATCCTTTTGAGCAAGGATCTATTAGTTTTCTTCCTAGTTTGTATTAGATTGTTTTTTTCTTTCTTATTAATACAAATTTGCATTCTTTAAAAAAAAATCACCATTTAATGAAATGTGAGTCAACAATATAATTTTTTATGGTTGCGCACTTGCGGTATTATCATCCAAGGCGGCAATTTGTATTTTATACTTAGTATCTATTTGATTAGAGGATAACGCAAATGCCACATGGTTGTAATAACTTTTTTCTCCCAATTGACTTCACAATCAGTTTAGAAGGGTGCTCATCATCACTACTCAACTTTTAATCATTTCGAAACTAAACTAGCATTTGAACAGATACCGCAAGTAACAGAAAACCAACCTAGGTAGCAAAGGATTCAAAAACGAATCCACAACATTGCAGTTGAATAACAGTCAGCCAAGATAGCAACTGAGTGTAACCAAGACAAGAACCACCCTAAACCCAGCCAGTAACTAGGGAAATTGAGGCATCCCATGCAACCAACACATCAACCTAGCAACCCAGCAAACCAACCCAGCAACCCATCAAACCAACCCAGCAAACTAGCAAACCAACCCAGCAAACCAGCAAATCATCTCAGCAAATAATCCAACAACCCAGCAAACCAACCTAGGATCCAGTGCAAACCAATTAGGCATCCCAGGCAACCAACACATCCCAGCAACCTGGCCAACAACCAATGTCATCCCTGAAAACCAAAATCATCCCAGGAAACCAACACATTTTCCTTGAGAAATTCAAAAAATCCATAAAATTCACCATAACAATCAAATTAACATGGAATTAACATGGCAAACCAAGACATCTGCCTAGAAAAACCAAGACAACAACCAAGATCATCCCAGCAACCAACCCAGCAACCTAGCAAGATCATCATGCTCTAGCAACCAAGCAAGATCATCATGCTCCAGCAATCCAGCAACCCAGCAACCAACCCAGAGAAATTCACAAAAATAAGATCACCCAGGCCAAAAAAATCATCACAAGAAAGCAAGACATCAATAAAAATAGTGCATAACATCAATTTAAATTGCTAACCAATTTGTAAAGACAACAAGCAAATTCACAAAAAGTCACCATAAATATAAAAATAGCTAACCAACTTGTAGTTCTTGAATCTTATAAGGAAATATAGATAGGCATGATCAAACTTGTTATTAGACATAGACATTGAAGATTCAGTGATGCTTTATAAGATCAACTATTCTATATCACGCATACTTCTTTTCTTACAATTTTTGAGGTGACGTCTAAGATTACAAGTTCCATTTTTACTATCACATAAATAAGTACTGCCACATTTTTTACATTTACATTTTTGTTTGTCATCTTTCGTATTAGGTAACATCTCATAATTGACCCAAACAACTGAGGTCATCTTTCACCGTTTCTTAGTAAATATCGCCTCATTACATTGCTCGTTAGAGGGCTCTACAGGCATTTCATAAGTTCGGGCTTATTCATTTTCATCAAAAGAAGAATTCCCCTAAATAGTATTGGAATCCTCCATCTAATCAAAAAATTAGAATATATTACAACTTCACAATGCTAATTCTAACCTATTTGTTAAATTTCTTTTTCAAAAAAATACACCTAACACATTGAGACTTTAACTCATTAAATTCTTCACCAAATGCCAAAAAAACTTCTCCAACATAACATGTTTGACATAAAATGTATGATTCAGAAACATAATCAAGAAATCTCTAAGACCAAAGCAACCATCCTACACTAAAAAGAAGTATGACTTCAATACTTAATGGGTTGAAGGCTTGTTGAACATAAACAACTGTAACTGCAAAATAGCTGCCAAATACAAATATAACAGCATCACTTCAATACTTAATGTGTTGTTGACCAGCAACTCATCATAATAACTATGAGTCTATGGGGTGTCAACTAGGAGCATAATGCCATACAGCATAACTGCAGTAACTGAACAGAAAAAACAACAGAAACTGAACAGAAATACCATAACATAGAGCTCAACTTGGCTCTTTTACACACATACCGCGATTGACTAAAAACCAGCAAGGACTAAACAGCATAACATCAGTAACTAAATAGAAAAATAACAGAAACTGAACATAAATACAAAAATATAAAGCTCGACTTAGCTCGTTTGCACACATACTATGATTGATTAAAAACCAGCAATGACTGAACAACATAATAACAGTAACTGAATATAAAAAATAGTAGAAACCAAACATAAATACCAGAATATAGAGCTCGACTTGGCTCATTTGCACATATACTACGATTGACTAAAAACCAGCAAGGACTGAACATCATAATAGCAGTAACTAAACAGAAAAACCAGCAGAAAATGAACAGAAAAACCAGAAAATCGAGCTCAACTTGGCTCGTTTGCACTACGTATTGTGATTGATTAAAAACCCGCAAAGACTGAATAGAAATTCCACCACAAACTGAACAAAAAATAACCAGAAAATTGAGCTCAACTTGGCTCGTTTAGCAAGACAACAAGAAATAAGAAAAACCCTAACCCGAAATATTTCTTAAGGAACTTCGCAATATGTTAATCAAACAGCAAGACAACAAGATAAACCTCTCCTATGCTCATATATCATGCTTCTAAAAGGAGAAAAAAAGATGAGAGATACAAACATCGAGAGAAGTAAGTGTTCTTGTTGAGCCAAACGAGATGTGCACGATGAACACCATGGACCAACAATATGCAAAAGAAGGAGAATAGAGGAAACCGTCGACAAAGCGAGGAGATCTGAAGAGAAGAAACGAAACTTCAGAAACCCCAGACGAAGCAGCGAAGGAGAGGAGAGCTGGAGAGGAAATGGGATGAAGCGGACGCGAAATGAATACGCTCGGCTCGGATCGGATCCCTAACTTAATCCCGCCGCGTGAAATAAAAATGCGGGTCGAAACAGGTTGGTTATCGGGTTAACCCGGACCCGACCCAAAATTTCATTCTGGTCTATTTTATGAACTCAAACCCGACCCATTTTTCAAATGGGTTGTGTCCAACCCGAAAATTCCAGGTCAGGTTCGAGTCGAGTTTTCGTGTCGTATCAATTATTGACACTTGTAGTGTCAATTACATAATAAATATATTGTAAATATAAAAATTTATTTTTTATTATATATTTATTATATATTCTCATAAAATCAATATATTTCTTCTGTTGTCTAGACTTTGCATATAATAATTTCTCTATGTTTTTTTTAGAGGTGCATTGTGTTATTTACTAAAAATTAGAAACTATTCATTGTAAAAAGTGAAAAATTAGTAGTAACATATTTAAAAAAAATCGCTCATAAATGCATGGAAAATTGTTTTAAAATAAATAAAAAGTGATTTTAAATATTGCAACCATCAAAATAAGAAGTCTAAATTATTTTTATAAATTTTATTTGGGATGGCTAGATGTAATGGCAAGCCCAAAAAAATTTCTAATTGGTGCTTAATTTTTTTTTCTTTCTGAAAATATTTTTCAAGTTTTATTTCTACCGGGCTTGAGATAAGCATAGGCAATTTTAAATTTTTTAATTTAGTATTTTAAAATGATAAATTATTAAATATTAAATAAGAAAAAAAAATTTAACAAGTTTTATCATGTATTATTCATTTTATGAAAGAGTTGAATGATTATTTTATTATCAACAAAATTTAATATTTCCTTCTCAATATAAGTGACAAAAATATCATTTAGTCATTAATCTCCAATTCAATTTCACGTTCATTTTTTTTTTAAATACTCTAGTAGATAATGATCTTTTCACACAGGTTGTTGTATTGGACAACACTAATTCTAGTTTCAATAACTTGAAGATATATAAGGGTATATAGACCATCCTTTCTGCTTTGAATTCATTTCTTTCGAAGGCTTTCAATATCTTTTAGGGAAAAAAATATATTTCTTTAGACTAAATATTTATAATATAAAATTGCAACAATTTATTAAAAATCTTTTAAGGAAAAGATTATTATAATCAAACTTACAAATAATTCGTAATGTGAACCAATCATGTATCTCCTAAATGCCTTAGAGTTAATTTATTGATTTAATTCTTATAATAATAAAGTTCTCAGTTTTGTAATTTTGTTAATATCTTTTCTCGTTGTATATCACGAAGTTGGTCATTACACCTTTAGGAAATACCACTGAAGTTGATCATGTTTGAAATTATAGGAAATAATATGACAATTTGAATTTGATTCTTTTTGCAAATGATTCAAAGGCTAATTAAAGTTGGTGTTAGAAGCAATGAATGTAATGTGCTGATTTATTTTCATCCATAAATAATGCTTTTAACCCGTTAAACGTCATTTCATATTGCTAGCTCTATCATAACCTTGGCCAAACATGTTTGAAGTACTTAAACCATAGATACAAATGAGTTATTCTATAATCTTTAGAGACATTTATTATGTATGAAACATGAATAATATCTAAAAACAATTCTCATTAATCCCAAAAGACTCTCTCTCCTGCCTCGAAGCGCCGCTCTGGCGATTTAGGGCATCCTTCGTGCGATCGACGCCGTCGTTGTCGCGCTGCTTTCCTCTCCTGGTTTTCGTTTTGTTTCGGTTAGATCTGGCTGGTTTGGTGTTCCTTTGGTGGTCTCCTGCCCTTTGGGGAGATTTTCTCCATGGCGGCTGCTCCTGTAGCAAATCCATGGGGGAAAGCTGCTGATCCGTCTATCTCGCTGAAGAAAGGCTTTTTTAATCTTGATGCTGAGGGCTCTTCGTCTCCTCCTAGATCAAGATCTTTCAAAGAAGTTTTAGCTGGTGCTCCTGCTTCAGGTGATATTTTTCCTAACGTTAAGCAAGATGTTTTTAATGGTGTTCCGGCGGTTCTTTTGTCGGATGAAGAAGTTCTTAAGCTTGCTTCACCTTTTCAGTATACTTTGGTAGGTAAATTTGGTTTGAGACGCCCTAATCTGGATACCATTCGGAGTTTTTTCGCTTCTTTGAAACTTTCGGGTTTTTATTCTATTGGGCTTTTGGATGCTAGGCATGTTGCGATTCAACTATCTAACGATCTTGATTATAGCAGAGTGTTCGCTAGACGTTCTTATTTCATTTATAATTGTCAAATGCGTGTTTTGAAATGGACTCCGTTTTTTGATATTAAAGAAGAATCTCCGATTGTTCCGATTTGGATCTCTTTTCCGAATTTGCGATTGCATTTCTTTAATTCGAAAGTGCTGCATGCGTTGGGTTCTATTTTCGGGAGACCGTTACAAACGGATCAGGCTACTGCCTCTAAAACTCGGCCGTCTGTTGCTAGAGTTTTGGTTGAGGTTGATATATCCAAAAAACATCCGAAGGAAGTTTGGGTAGGTTCTAAAGCTTATGGATATATGCAGAAAGCTGAATTCGAGAGAGTCCCTGAATTTTGTAACCATTGCAAAATGCATGGTCATGCTGTCACGGAATGCTTTAAACTGAATCCGGATTTGAAAAAAAATATTGTGCAATCAAGCGGAGGACCTGGATCTACCGTGAATAATAAAGTGTACGTGCCCATTGTGAAAAAGAATGTGGAAGAAAATGCTATTCAGGCGGAACCGTCCTCTGCTTTGCATAACGTTTTGTTGGATGTTGGTGAAGGAAATGATTTGGAGAAGGAAATCATTCAGGAAAAATCGGAGGAGATTTTAAATAGCATTGATAATGCTGTTGTGAATAATAAGGAAAAGGAAATTGTTTCTGATCCCAAGCTTTTTATTTTAGTTGATGATATGTTAAATGAAATGCCTATTATCTCTAATGCCGTGGCTATTGAAAATGCTTTGATTGCTAACCAGGATATTACTGATTTAGGAGATGGAGGCTTTAATACTAACTTGGATACTTATGAGGAAGGGGAAGTTATTCCTGTTTCTAAGGAGGATCTTTCCTCTCTTAATAATCAAGGTACCTCTTCTTCCTCTCCTAAGTTAAAGGTTCATAATGTTGTGGAGGAGGATTTGCTTGCAAAAGGTGGAAAGAAAAAAGGTAAACAAGGTAAAAATAATTGCTCTGCTACACCAAGATCTACCAGAGCTCATAATTCCTCCAAAAGAAGGTAATGATTAAGGTTCTTATGTGGAATGTGAGGGGTATTGGTGGCAAGGATTCCAAAAATAGAGTTAAAAATCTGTGTAGAATTAACAACATTCAACTTCTTATTTTAACTGAACCTCTTATCAATGGTGACAAAATTGCTGATACTGCTAAATGTTTGGGTTTTCGTATGTTTTTTGCTAATTGTTTGAATAAAATCTGGATTATGTGGAATAATCATATCGATGTTGACATTGTTATGGATTTACAACAAGTTGTTCATTGTCAAATTAAGGTTGGTAGTGTGATTTGTTATGCTTCTTTTGTGTATGCTGCTTGTACTAGAGCCAATCGGGTTATTCTTTGGGAACAACTGGCCAATTTTGCTGCTAATATTCAAGGTCCGTGGTGCGTTGGTGGGGATTTTAATATTATTGCTAATGCTAGTGAAAGAAGGGGAGGTAAATGTCCTAATGCTAGAGCTATGGAAGATTTCAATGAGATGATTAATGACTGTCATCTGAATGATATAGGCTTCTGTGGCTCTCCTTTCACTTGGAACAGGGCTAACTTGTTCCAAAGACTTGATAGATTCTTATTTAATCATGAGTGGTTGGCTATATTTTCGGCCACCAATGTGGAGCATCTTAGTAGAACTCTGTCTGATCATGCGCCTCTACTTTTAAATATTAATGTTATCAATAACACTGGTAATTTTGCCTTTAGATTTCTTAATATGTGGTTACTTCATGATAATTTTAATATGGTTTTGGAGAATAATTGGAAAGCTCCGGTATTTCCTGACAATAATATTTCTGGTATGTTGAGACTTTGGGCTAAAATGTCTAGATTGAAACAATGTTTGCGGTATTGGAACAAAAATACTTTCAAAAATGTTTTTTCTAATATTTTGGAAATGGAAGCTAAAGTTATTGAATGGGAAGGTATCCTTATTGATAATCCTTCACAAGACATTACTGCTAGACTGAATGAGGCCAGGAATGATCTGCTTAACCTGCATGCTCAAGAAGAGGCTTTCTGGCAACAAAAATCGAATGCTAAATTTGTGATTGAGGGAGATAAAAATACCAAATTTTTTCATGCTTTGGCTAATAAGAATAAAACTAAAAGCAGAATTCACAAAATCATTAATAATGAGGGCATTACTCTTGACTCTGATGAATTAATTTGTAAGTCGGGTGTGGATTACTTTATGAATTTGTTTAATTGTAATGATAGAATTATTCCTATTTCTAATCCTGAGGTTATTCCTAAATGTATTGTGGATGAAGATAATGTTATGCTTTGCTAATTACCTACGGATATTGAAATTTTTAATGTTATTAGGGATATGAATGGAGATGCTACTGCTGGTCCTGATGGTTTTACAACTAAATTCTTCCAAAAGTCGTGGGATATTGTGAAAGAGGATGTTATTTTTGCTGTGCAAGATTTCTTTAGAGGTAATCCTTACCCTAAGTTCTTTTCTTCTTCTAATATTGTTCTTATCCCGAAAATTGATGGAGCTAAAAGATGGTCTGAGTTTAGGCCTATTAGTTTGTGTACTTTTTTTAATAAACTTAATTCTAAAATTATTGCCAGTAGATTGACTACTATTCTGCCTAAAATTATTTCTCTAAACCAAACTGGTTTTGTGAAGGGGAGATGTATTAGTGATAATGTTTTACTTGCTCAAGAACTTGTCAATGATATTAATGTTAAAGTTCCTGGGGGGAATATTGTTTTTAAGTTGGATATAACCAAAGTGTACGATAATTTAAATTGGAATTTTCTGTATAAGATTTTGTCTTTATTTGGTTTTAGTCATGAATTCATATTATTAATTAGGAATAGTGTGGATAACTGCTTCTTCTTTGTTATTATAAATGGTAGAAATCATGGTTTTTTTAAATCCTTTAAAGGTCTTAGACAAGGCGATACGATTTCTCCTGCTCTTTTTATTATTGCTATGGAATATTTATCTAGAGGTTTAAATGACCTTTTTGCTAAGAATGTTAATCTTAATTATCGTAATTTAAGAGGTTTTCCTATATCTCATTTGAGTTTTGCTGATGACTTCATTATTTTTGCTAATGGTTCGATAAAAAATATTAAAATTTTTGATGAAATTCCTTTCCAAATTTCATAAATGTAGTGGTCTTAAAGTTAGTAAGGAGAAGAGTAATTTTTATGTGGGTAAATCCATTAATCAAAATAGGATTTTGGCTATCCAAAGGGTGTGCGGTTTCCAAGATAAAAAGTTGCCTATAAAGTATTTGGGTACCCCTATTTTTAAAGGTAAAAAGAAGAATTTCCTCTTTGATGATATTTTCTCTATAATCCAAAAGAAGTTGGCTAATTGGTCTACTAGTTTTCTTTCTTTTGGTGGTCGGTTGGTGTTGGTGAAAGCTGTGCTTAATTCAATCCCTATATATTTGTTCCATACTCTTATGCCCTCTTCGGCTTTATGTAATAGACTTGAGAGAATGATCAACAAATTTTTCTGGGGGTCTAAAAACAATTCTAAAGCTATTCATTGGGCTGCTTGGGACAAAAATTGTGGTGTTTTTGAAGAAGGAGGATTGGGTTGTAAGAGTTTAAATGACACTGCTATTGCTTTTTCTCATAAACTTTGGTTCTCTTTTAGGTCTAATAGTAGTTTATGGGCTCGTTTCATGAATGCTAAATATTGCTTTAATAGGCACCCGATTTTTGGCTACTTTAAAAATACTGATTCTCTGAGCTGGAAAAGGTTGTGTAATATTAAATGGGAAGCTGAAGAATATATACAATGGGGGCTGGGTAGGGGAGATATTTATTTTTGGCAGGATAAATGGTTGGGGGATTTTTCTATTGACTCCTTTCTGAATACGCACACTTTGGAGCCTATTAAAGTTTCTAATTTTATTATAAACAATGGTTGGAAGGTGGACTGTTTGAGGAATATTCTCCCTAATAACTTAGTTGATATTATTTTGAGTATTCCTCTGAATGTTAACAGCTCTGATAATATTATTTGCTCTGCTTCCTCTAACGGTAAATTTCAAATGCGTAAACTTTGGGAGAAGTTTCGTCACACTAGGGAGAAATCTGATAGATTTGCGGCTATTTGGCATAATTCTTTTCCTATTACGTACTCTACTTTTGTGTGGAGATGTTTTAAAGGTTTTTTACCTGTTGATAAACTTTTACAAAAGAAAGGTTTCTTTTTAGCGTCCAAATGTTTATGATGTTCTAATGTTGAAGATATCAATCATCTTTTTATTAATGGTCAAATTGCTAAGAAAGTGTGGTCTTATTTTATTCAAATGACTAGTAAAAATGTGGTTTATATTCCGGATAACTTGTTTGAAATGGTGGATAGTTGGTTCATACCTAAGAAAGGCCATATTTTCAACCTCATTCCGATTCTTATATTATGGTATATTTGGAAAGATCGTAATGAGGCTAAACACGACAATATTAAGATGGATGAGGTTCGTATTATTGATAATGTCAAAAGGAAAATTATTCAGCTTTATAATTGTAAGGTTATTTCTTCTAAAGCTTTTTATAAATGTAAGAACATTGGTGTGGATTTGGGCATCCAGATGGAGGTTGATACCTCTGATTATGTGGATTTTTTTGTTTACTGGATTAAGCCTCATCATCCTTATGTGAAATTAAACACTGATGGGTCCGTTGGTATTGTGAATGCTGGAGCGGGGGGTCTTATACGTGACTCTAATGGGGATCTTTTAGCAGCTTTTGCTGCGCCTGTGCAGCAGCTTGATGTTTTCTGGGCCGAGCTAACTGCTTTGTTTCTTGGTCTCCAGCTCTGTGTTAATTACGATTTTTATTCTGTTTGGATTGAAGTTGATTCTAAGCTTGTTGTGTCTAGTATAACTGAAAATGTTACTGGTAATGCGCAGAATTTCTATATTTTGAGAAAGATTAAGAATTTACTGAATTTGTTGAATTATAAGATCTCGCATATTTTTAGGGAGGGTAATGTTTGTGCTGATTGGCTTGCTAATAAAGGCTCTCATCTTATGAGTTATGAGGAAATTGATATTAATTATCCTGATACCTCTTTCAGAGGTATGTTGTTAGTTGATAAACTGTCTTTGCCTTACTTAAGACATGGGTGATTGTGGTTTTTTCTGGGTTGTGGATGTTCCTGGTACTTTGCTGGTTGCCTCTGCTTCTTGCGTTTTGGTGACTGGCGTAAGAACTAAAGTTTTTGGTTCCTGGTTCTGTTGTTTCTTTATTTGTTGGTTAGCTGGGGGGTTTTGGGTGGGTATTTTGGAGTTTTTTCAGTGGTGGTTGTCTGGTAAGATGGTCATGATTTACCTGATGCTGCCTTTTTACTTTCATGTTTCGGGTATGAACTTTGCTGGTTATTGCAGTCTGTATTTTAAGTGGAATTCTGGAAATCTGGGTACGCGGATAGGGGAGTTTTCATCTTGTTTCGTTTTTGCTGTTTATTTTAATCTGAATATGTTTTTGAGAAAGGTTTGCAGGTTTTTCAATTGGAGATGTTCTCTTCAAAAGGTATGTCTTTGGTGCTATTTTTATTTTCTATATTGCTCTTTTCTCAATTTTTGCAGGGAAGCGATGCCGAAAGTTTTTAAGAATATCAGGCTTCTCCTTTTTTGGGTGCTGTATACTCACAGCCCGGTCTCAATTCTGTATTACTTTTGTAATAGTAGGGTGAGGATCCTCCGGCTCGTAGGTTTTTTGCTTTTTGATTTTGATATTGTAGCTCGTTTGAGCAGTAGGGAGCTAGAGGAGCCTCCTAAGGACTTTGTAACCGTTTTTTTGAATCAACGCGTAGGCCCCTAAGAGGGTTTTAACCAAAAAAAAAAAAAAAAAAATCTAAAAACAATTCTCAGCCATATGAACTTTTTTATTTACATTACTCAACAACAAAGTCATTTGCTCTTTAGCAGACATGCCATGAGTTTCATCAACTAAAATAGAGAAGTAGGTATCTCCAATTTTCTTAGCTAAGAAAGCTGTCTTTGCAATCAACGCAGCTAAATGATATTTTTCTTAGTGTTATTAATTTTAAATGCTCAGGAGCATTTCTTAGTATTATTTATATTGTCATTATGTTCAGCCAGAACTATACCAGTTGAAGAAGCTTTTGTATATACTAGACTCATCATATTCTTGACAGGCCAAATCTTGCCTATTCAACAGAAGTATTTACACAAGTATGATATGCAATTGTTGCATGATTAGATTATTTCTAAAAGACAAAACTAATATGTAGATTTTGTTTCATAAATTCTTCACAATTTTATCATGCATTATTATGCACACTCTTATAGCCTCCAACATGAAGTTCAAATAAGTATGTTTTTTTTTTTTTTTTTTTAATTTGGAAATCCATTTTTACGAAATGGTTCATTATCTTCATTTTCTTTACACGATGCTCTGAAAAGATAATAATATAAACTACATGAATGCTTTGTCTTTATATATACTGCTCTAAGTAATATAAACAAAATGTATGCTTTATCTTATTAAAGCAATTTTTAAATAAAAAGTTAAAAATTTTATACTGAAAAACAGCTTTAAGAAACAGTAAAAAATCCGTCCAAAATGCAACCTAAAGCAAAGTGGTTTGCCGGTGATACAGCTGCAGCAACTTTATACCAATCCATTTTTATGGTCATAAAAAATAAAGCATTTCAAACTGATATCTTCATGCATTTTTCGGTTTGGTATTCTAATTGTTTAAGAACAAAAGAAGAAGAACCTTGCGTTTGCTGATTAATTTAAATACTGGGAAAAGAAATTATAGAACTTAAATAGCTTCAAAATTATTAGTGATGATATAAGCTAACTCCAAATTTCTAATATGAGTCAAACCCGTAAGGATTTCCAAAGCTTTAGGGATTTCTAAATAAGCTCAAGGTATATCTAAATCAAATGGTGGGATCAGTTTGAGCAAACCTGCGACTAAAGCAAACTCTTGAAGCAAGGTTGTTTGCTAGCAACAAACCAGCGACAGATGCAAAGATATTTGCCGGCAACAATCCATCAAACTGAAGCAAAGACATTTGCCGGCAATGGCGAGTTCGGCCTCCACCCTGTGCGCAAAGTCTTGTCTTTCTCACAGAATAATACGAAGACCGCAAATGAGGCAAGTTGACCATTAAAGAAAAATTTAATCGCAATTGCTGGCGAGCGTGGGAGCTATGAAGAAGATTTTTTATGTTTTTTTGGGTGTATACACCCAAAAGCTTGCCCTAATAGCGATATATATATATATATATTAAAACTCTCAGTTGGGGTTTACATATTGATTAAGGGAAAAAATTAAATGTGCTTAAAGGATCAAATGCTCTCTAAAGCACAAAAAATTACATCTAAAATAAAATAAACCTGATGAACTAATGATCCTATCTAAATTACAAGAAATAAAAAAGGAAAAGCAAAAGGGAAGCAAGAAGCTAAGCCTCCAAAAAACGCCCCAACGAGATCTTCAACGAATTACAACACATATTATTCGCAAAAAGGAGAGAATCCAAACTAAAAGGCTTAAAATAACAAAGAAATACCTAAACAAGCTAAATATTATACATCCACCATCTCCTATAAGCCAATATTAACCTTAATCAACCTATAAGAAAGCTACCACCGAAACAAATTAGTAATTGGAACGCACATAGCATAAGACCAGACAACCATGCCTAAACAAACGAGCAACATGAGCAACCTACCAACACACTAAACAATCAACAAAACAGAAAAGCAGAGAATAATCAGTCTAGAAGCCAACCTCAGAGGACCCTAGGAAGGCAAATAAATGAAGCATACCCAAATGTAACAAAGCCTAATTAGAAATAGGGGAAATAGGAATGTTCATTATCGACACTTTATTAGAAACATCCAGACTCTAAGGTATCATCGCATCCAAATTAGACATTTAGACAACAACAAGATCATTTAGCGTGATAGACAAAGTGCCAACATGATTCACATGCTCGATAATGAGAGCCTAAGCAAAAAAAATATCCTTCAAATTAGTATAAGACACCATAAGTATAATATCAGTCTTAGCATTATTTATACCCAACTTGTTATAAATAACATGGGAATTAACAGTAGATGGGCCAACAGATAAACGACCTAAGCAGACATTATCGTTTTGAACTAAACAGGCATTTTCATAATTAACATTAGTCATCGATTTTTGCTTCTAAAAATGTGAAGTCACAATACTAGAAATATGTTATTTATTAGAAACATCCAATCTTTCTGGCATCACCACAGGGGTAGAGAAACTCAAAGGCTCTTGGACGAAAACCGCAACTCATGACCAACAAGCATATTAAACATATTTTGAGAAGAAGCAATAGTGTATCCAACATAGGCATAGAAATGTTCAAATGAACCTTATCTAAATTAAGAGGGTGGCTAGGGTAAAACCATAGCAAAGAGACCACTACAGGAAAATCACTCACTATCGTCAATTTGTTCCGGTGGTTATTATAAGCTTTCCGACTGTTTTGTAAAAAATGGTCGGCTTTTCGGCGGTTCAAAAACCACAGGTAAAACTGCGCAGGAAATAATTTTCCGGCAGTTTTGTGCACTGGCGGCTTTCCGGACGTTCACTGGCAGATCATACCACCGGTGGTTTCTGGTGGTTCATACCGCCGTTGGTTTCCGATGGTCATAACGCTAGTGACCGTCGGTGATTTACCGACGACATACCGACTATTTAATTGTCATTTTGGCCTAATTTTTCCTGCAGCCAAACTACCGGATTATCGTCATTCTAATAGTTGCAATCACCGATAGTTTACCGGTCGTGATAACCGAAGGAATTACTGGGGGCTCAACAACCGACGTATCATAGGAGAACCACCAAAAACCGTCGGCAAACCGTCGGTAATTACGGGCTGCTATAGGGAAATTTCGGTGGCTCTTATTAGCCATCCGGTATTGATGTTTCTGATGGCCAAACCACCATTTGGTCGTAGGAAACCTATAGCATTTGAAAAAAAAAAAATTTACAGCCTCCTTATATTTTACTGATTTTGACCATAAATTCTAAATCTGCACATAAAATATAACATTTATCAGAAATATAGATAACACGTCACTATAATTAATCATAATAATTATCATAAATATGTTCATAAAAACAAATAAACTCATAATAAATTCATAACCAAACAAAGAAAGTCCTCACTTTAGCATAATAAGTTCATCAAATCAAATGTTTAAACCAAATAAGTTCACACATAAGTTCATCATAAGTTCATCAAATAAATAAGAGTACTAATCCTCCTCTGTGTCCTCGCTGTCTAGTGATGTATGTGGATACTCTTGCTCTAGCTCTTTCTACTTTCATGCCTAGATATTTTCATCTCTATAGGATCGCAACTCTGCCTACATCTCATTTTGAACATTTCTCATCTCTTCTATCTCTCTCGTCAACACTGCAACCTTTGGCTTATACTTTTTTCAGCTCCACTAGGATCATAAAATGTTGAGGTGGATGAACTGCTCTCATAAGTATATCATTGTGAACCTAAGCCATATACACTCCTCCTCTGCCTTCCTTCAATAAAATCTGACCATGTATGATACTCAGAATATTGGGTCGATCTTGAATATGATCCCTCACCAATGGACTGACAACTTTTTTGAGCTCGTACAAAATTATCCTATGAGAATAAATCTATAAAATATATTGATATTAGAATGAGTTTTATTATAATAAATTTATATTCCCAAATTTCAAAAAATTATACTCACATGAGATTTTTAGCCTTTTCATCAACACACTGATGGTCAGCTTGATATTTGTGAGTCCTCGTATGCAACTCCAGTAGTATCGACTCCCGGCCAAAAAATTCTTTCTAAAAATAGAAAATATATTTAAAATAATATAAATATATTTATTAAACTAATTCAAAGCTTTTACCAATCATCGTCTATGTTCAGTATAAGGAACATATCCCCCATTATGAAGAGAGCTTTCTAAACCTCTATAGTCAAATACTCTGTTCTGCTTATTCTACTCTCTTATTTTTATGAACTAAGGGCTCATCCAAGCTTTACTCAGATTTGCCCATACGCTCTCTTCAATCCATATTGGATGATTCCTAAACTTTTTAATGTCCGTGAACATATCCCTAAGATGGGTCGATCATCTCCACTCATAATTTATTCTGATCCTCATGTTATGCTCAGGCAATCACCTAAAATATTTATGTAAAAAATATTGGCATAATAAAAAAATATTAATACAAATTAAATCAAATATTTTAATTTATGCCAAATAAGTATACCTAAAATTCTCCAAATCACATATCTATAATTTCCTTTGGGATCTTCTTCCATGATAAGTAAGGAGCATCATATTTATTCCTTATGATATCCTGAATCTTATGAGTAGGTGGCTTTGAAGGATTGAAGTTGCATGTTAATTTTTATCTCAATAATACATAATATATCAAAATACAATAAACTTAATAATATAAACTGAACTTACGTATCACCCTCAGACTCAATATATTAACACTTATCTATTACAGTTACATGATCCCAGCACCAACCTCTACTAGTCTCGATGGTCGACCATGTTCTTGCTGCACCAAATATGAGTTATAATATGGGTGGAGGTAAGGAGGGTAAGGGACGGTTGATGGACCAGTTTGTGATGCTGGTGGGGGGTAATACAGATAGAATGGAGCTACATGTGCCTTATTTGGAGAGGAAAATTGAGGACTCATCGATGGAGAAGGGAAGTACTAAAGAACGGATAATGGTATAACAGCAGGTAGATCTGACTGACCCTGACCCTACTCACTAGGGGTCTGCTACTAACTCCTGGGTGGTGGTGGTGATGGTATAATTGGTGGAATTGATCTCTATCCCTCACTTTCATCAGGCTGTATAGGTTTGATAGGTCTAACACTTAACTTTTTTTGAGAAAACTTTGAAGTGAAGGATCTATGAGGAGGATCATCCACTACAGGAAAACTGCCCATTACCGGCGGAATTTTCCGGCGGAGTTCCGGCGGAATTGTTTCCGGCGGGTTTTCCGACGAATTTCCGACGGATAAAGGGCAAATTTTTCCGACTTATTTTTTGACAGAATTTCCGACGGATTTTCCGGCGGATTTTTTCCGGCAGAGTTTCCGGCGGAATTTCCGGTAGAGTTTCCGGCGAATTAAAAATTTTTTAGAAATAAATAATTTGATAAATTATTATAATCAATTTTAATATAATAAATAATTTACTAATAACTTCAATAATTTATTATAAAGTGTTTTAAAATAATATAAAAAGATAAAAAAATAATAATATAAAAAGTTACTAAATTAATAATTAATTTATTATAAAATTAATAACTTATTTAATAGTTAATTGAAATATTTTAATTTATTTGTTTTTAAATAATTAAATTAAGTTTTCAATTTTATATATAAATTTAAAATAGTTTGATTCATGACATATTTTACTCCTCATCAAAGTGGAGTAAAATTATTAATATTTATACATACATAGTTTAATTAAATATTTTTATTTTAAAATATAACTTAAATTATTGAATTTAATAATTAACTTAAATTATAATAAAAAAATTTATTATTTAAATTTTTTGTTAAATTATTGAATATATAACTTAAATTATAATAAAAAAATTTATTATTTAAATTTTTTGTTAAATTAAATTAATGATTTTATAATTAATAGGATATAGGTTAAATAATATAAAAGTAACAGAAATAACAGTTTTCCATTTCAGACTAGTTGGCAGAAGGAAGAAGCGCGTGAGAGAGGGGGTGGGCGGGGTTCGAATCCCGCCAAAGGCGGGCAGTGTTCGCGGTTCACGCGGGCAGTCCGGTCAGACGGGTCAGGCATTCGCGGGCAGGCCGGTTCGGCGGCTTTCACGGCAGGCCGGCTCCTCGGTTCACGCGGGCGGCGGGCTCAGGGTCCTGAGGACCTGTGGTCGTCCGCGGAACAGGCGGAGCACGATATAAATTTTTTTTTTTGTTTTGTTGGCATTCCGGCGCATTAACATTTCGACGGAAATTTTTTTCCGGCGAAAATTTCGTCGGAAATCCGCCGGAAATGTTTCCGTCGAATTTTTTAACGCCGGAAGACTTTTTACGACGCGAACCAAACCGGCGGAAATATTTCCGCCGGAAATCCGCCGGAAATGCAATTTTCTGACGGATTTTGGCCATTTTCCGACGAAAATGACCGCCGGAAAATGACGTTTTTCCTGTAGTGATCACCTGAAGCCATATGTATTAAAAGAAGCAATTAGTAAAGTATTGTAATATATAAAAAATAAAAAAATACATAATACATAATAATGAATTACAAAAATAAAGAATTATAGAATACAAAATAATGATTAATATTCAAAATAGATTTGACAAGAGACATTACAAGAATAATATGTTTCAAAAAAGTAGAATTCTATAAGTACAAAAACTACTTTAAAATATTATAAAAACTATAATGCTACAATTCTAAATTATAAAAACTAAAATTCTAAATTATAAAAACTATTCATAATAAAAAATTTTTTCTTTTCTCTCCAAGGTATCTTCACTTTCTTCCCCATTCTCACTTGATGAGCTAGTTAAACTATTCATATTTTCTAAGTGCAATTCAATACTAGGGGTTGTAGTTGATATCTCCTCAATTTTAACAAGCCTAAAAATTGACATCTCATCCTCTTAATGTATACTTGCTATAGCGTATTGTTGATCAATTATCCCATGTGTTTTTATTTTTATGACAACTAATCAATCTTTTTTATCCCTATAACCATTGTGATATTTATTGAAATTTTTTCTAACTTGTAAAGGAAGATTGGTATGTTCTCCTCGCTCCTCCGTAAAGCATCATCGCTTAATTTATATGAATATATATCTTTAAAGAAAATGCTAAGCTCAGTCAACAGATTTGATATTTAATATGGTAACATATAAACTATAATTAGAAGAAGAACTTTTATAATTATATGACAATCATGACTTTTTAGTCCAAATAACTTCACAAATTTTAGGTCAACAAATCGGCTTAAATTTGATTCATAGCCATCATATATTTTTAAACCTTTAAACCACTGATATATTGATCTTTTTTTACTCTAACGTGAAAGAGCAAGATGCTTTGGCTTCCTTATTTGCTAACGGTGGTTGTTACTAACTATAGATTTTTTTGTCACTAGTACTCTTTAATATCCATCATTATTTTGATATTATCTTTGCTCTTATCTTTAACATCCATAATTATATTAAAAATATTGTCTAGAAAATTCTTCTCAATGTGTATAGCTTCCATATTATGATTTATCAAATTAGTTCTCTAATATGGTAATGTCAAGAAAATATTTTTTTAATCCAATTATATTAAACACCATATCCTAAAAATTTAGACTGATAACATTAGAAAATCAATAATTGTAGGAAGTCAAAAAGCTCTATAGTACATCATCACCACTTAATCTTGGTGGAGGAGGTGACCTCTCAACTCTATTTTTAACGAATGCTTGCTTATTTCTCTAAAACTGATGATCAGCATGTAGAAATATAGGATGATAATCAAACTAAGTATTTTCCATCCATGTTTTAGTGTGAAAGCTTTAATATTCTCCATGCAATAAGGACAAGCTAATTTTCCTACTGTGCTCCAACTAGATAATTTACCAGAAGCTATAAAATCGCTAATAGTCCAAAGCAATACAGCTCGAAGGAGAAAATCTTGTTTTGTTAAAATGTTATATATGAGAACACCTTTTTTTCATAAAAACTTGAGATCATCAATTAATGGTTACAAAAAATGTCAATTTTTACTTTTGGATTATATGGTCCATATATTATAAGTGATAAGAATATGTACGGAGTAGTCAGACACATCTCTGATGGAAGGTTATATGATGTTAATATAAGTGGCTAATAAGAGTACAATATAGCTGGTTAACTATATGGGATAAAACTATCAGCACATAATCCCAATCTTATGTTATGGGGTTTAGAAGCAAATGAAGCATACACTCAATCAAAATATTTTTACGTTTCATCATCAGATGGATGAGAAAGAATACCACTATTTGCTAATTTCCCCTTATACCATATCATATGGCCTGCTGAACTCATTGATGCATAGTCTCTGAAGTCTTAGAATAATCAGTAAATAAAATAAATGGAATTATGAAACATCTTTCTTTTGATGATGTTATTTTCCCGAGTTTGGATTAAATAAAGGCACATTGTAGGTGCGGTAATAAACTTCTATTACATCATCCTTGTAGTATAATATACATCTATTAATATAATAATTAATTTTTATAACAGTGAGACCCAACTTGGATACTAATTTATTCGTTCGATATACATTTGAGAGAATTAAATTGTCTGTTAGATTAGTTTTCTTGAGAATACTAATGAAGTCATTGAAAAAATCATGAAGAATATTCTATTCAATTTTAATAATTAGCATCATCACTATAATAGATAATTCCAAATGACTTTTATAACCATCCCAAATTGGTTTTTAAGCTGCATATAATAACTCAAATAATTTTTTGGTTTATGTATTTGGTGGCTCTTCCACACTAGCCCTTAAATTAGGACATGCTACATCAAAAATAAGTTCTTCATATGGTCTAGTCATTTGATCTTCATCAAATGTTTCAAAAGCTATGAATGGACTGACATGAGTATCTATGTGTGGCTTGTACTCTCCATGTGAGGTCCAAATCCAGTAGTCTGGATGAAATCAACTATGATATAAATCAAGATTCACATCATCAGGCTTTTGGAATGCTTGATTTTTATGCTCATCTAAGCATTTTATTGAACTTAAAGGAAGGCAGTTGAGATGTAAGTTGAATGAAAGTCTCAACTCCCTATATAAATTCATCTATCAATCCTCTTCGACCAAGTAACTATCTGTTAGACATCCAATATAACTTTTTTTATATAGTCATGTGGACATTGAAGCAAACGCCCCATACATAGTTATGAAATTAATTATTAGAAGATATGCACCCTGAACAAGTATACATGCTATTCTTTTGAACAAGTGTACTTTACTTGAACTGGAATGTATTGTAGGTCTCACAATAAAGCATTGTAGGTCTCACAACTATCTTATAGAAATTCGTAGGGAACTCTCTAACCCAATTCATTAGCCTTAATATTATGAATTTCATTTATTTCATCAAAATAGGGATCCTCCAACTCATTTTTTTGCCTAATATTAAGAGTAATAATAATCTTCTCTTAAGCTCAATTATTATTTATTATTATTGGCTTTTTCCTCCTATCCTTTAGGATAACTTAAAGAGAGATATTCTACCTATTCAAATTCAGACTAACACTTCTTATGTTGTTAAATGGTGTAATGATGAAACTCTTACATTTAACACTTTTATTGAAGACTTCTATGAAGGAGGGAATATGCCCACCTGACACAAAATTATTTGGCACTAAAATTTTTCCTTGAGATATTCTGCTTACACCTGGATTACTTTAGCTTGCGGTCTTAAAACTACAGATTTTTTAGTGAAAAGAGGCATTAATATCAACTTACATTGTGAGTTATTCAATACTTTTCCTGAATTAGTTTCTCATCTCTTTTTTGCATGTGATACCTATTTTGTGGTTACATCCTCTTTGATTTCATGGATGTGTAGTTTTTTGTTGATGTCTAATCTGCTACAGCCTTTTTAACACATTAATGAAGCATCAAATTTTAATGTGGTTAAAAAAAGAATCAACTTCATAACTATTTGTTGTACCCTTTACTATGTTTAGGGATAAAGGAATAGTACACGTTTTGGATCAAACTACGATAGTTCTACTATTACTCGTACAATTAAAAAATCCATTTGATCCAAAAATAGCCAGTTGGAAGTACATGGATATTGTCATGAACTTAATTACCTAAGTTTATGTTTCTCACAAATCATGCTTTGTGTTGCTGCAACAACCTTTGATGCTCTGTTATTAATGGATTTAATGCTCTAGCTATATGGTCATCTAGTTATTATCATTTTCATGTCCAATGGTTTTTTTGTTACACTGGTTATTACACCAATGTTACTAAAAAATAGATTAAGAGATAATTTGGCAATATGATGATCAAAGAGATAGGTCAAGACATAGGATATAATTCCCTAGAATCAAAGACCATAATAAGTAGCCAATCATCAGATCAAGGAACGTGTGGGGATGTATGATCTGTGATTGTAAACGGAAGATTGAAGACTAGCTTCATAATGATTTTTTTAGTTTTCTAGGCCCTAAATTAAACCAAAACTTTGTCTGACCTTTTCTACGAAAACCTAATATGAACCCCATTTATGTAATACAAACTATCATATTTAAATATGAACCCCATTTATGTAATCAAAACTATCATATTAAAATAATCAAAACTATCTTTTGATCTCAACAAATCTTTTGATTTCCACATAGCCTCCATCCGAAATAGTGGCCAAAGTTAATGTTCATGAGAATAAGAGGCTATTAACTCACTAACCCAATTCTTCTTGATATAAGAAAAATTACAAACAACTTGAAAATTTAAATAAAAAAAAAAACGCAAACCTACGGTTATGGTTGGACTTGGACTCCAGTTTCGCGCAGGAGTTAGGGCGAGATCTTCGGCCGTGCTTTGATGCATGAGCGGGGGCGAGATCTTCGGCTGGAGGGTGCTTGTCGATGGCCGGAGGGAGCGTCTCGATCGTGAGAGGACGGAGGAGACGGGGGAGACTGTATGTAGGGAGAGAGAGGAGGATGTGAGTAAATGAAATGGAAGGCTGGGGACGACTAAATTTAGGGAAGATTCTGGCGGCTTTTCGACGGTTCTGACCGTTGGTAAAAAATCACTTAACACCGCCGGTTTGAATCGCCGGTAAGAAATAATACCGGCAGACTAACCAGCGCTTATTTGACCGCCGCTAATTCCGGTGGCGGTAAATTAAATAACTGTTGGTTAAACCACCGAAAAACACTAGCGGTCTAACTGCCGGTTAAGTAGTTGTTAATTCCGGTGGTTACATAACCGCCGATCTAGACCGTCAAAAATTCATGAATTTCCTGTAGTGGATGCCCTTCACAATAAATTTGATTATATGAAGCTTCTCATAATAAATCTTTTTTAGAAAAAGAAAATTATAATCAAATAAAAATTTGACAATAATAGAAGTTGTGAAAAAAGCTATGTCAAATAGAATCTAAACTTATTTTTTATTATATTGGGCATAAGTTAATTTTTAGGAGTATATATTTTACTTTATAAAACTAATTCTTTATGTTAGATTATATTTGAGTTTTGAGTATAAATTTTTTACAAAAATTGTATTTTGATTTTTGTAAGTTTTTCATTTTCTATGTTAATTTAAATTTAGGTAAGTTTTTTTATTTTATACATAATTTGTATTTTTTTATTTTTTATTATATTTTGATGATGTGATGCTAAAACGTTGAAGAATAATAGGATGGACAATACAAGAAACACATGTAGCACATGTAGAATAGTAACTATATAATAACGACAACCACCCCAATGGAGATATCAATCTCAACCTCATCAAAAGAAGAGACAATTTAGTCACCAAGTTATGTCTGAAAAGAAGTAATCTCAATTGCTTAATTAAAATATAGTGCCTTACATCCAAAAATTTATTTGTTTTTTATACTTTTTACATTATAAAAATTATGAAAGTCATAAGAATATTAAAGATCATATGAATATAGGAAAAGTTATAGTCATGAATATTTCTAATTTTATAAAGTTATAATTAATAAAACTATTAGCCTTTTTAACTTTCAACCATCTACATTGAGATCCTTCTTACTAAATGAGTAAGCAAAAAATACTATTCATTTAAGTTGCCAATAGACTTCTCTTCAACCTTTGAATTTTTTTGGTCACTTCTAATAGCTAATTTCCATATCTTTAATAGTTATACTAACTACCAAGATGAGTCTTTAAACTTTTCCAATAGCTTCATAAGAAACCCAAAAGATATCGAAAGGGATTGGAATTAAAAAAAGTTATCATTTTCCTTTTCTATCAGCACAGCCAACCCATTCTAAAAATAAAACCTTTAATGTTTTTTTCTAATAAGTTGAAGTTAATTTTGGCCCCTTATTATTGTAGCTTTCGTTGTCTAAATAGAGCCAATTTTTATGGAATAATCTGTTGATGATGCTTGAAATTGATTATAGAACAATTCTTAGAAAAATCTAAAATAATATTTACTGTCTTTTGTGTTAAAGGATAGAAGAGTTTTCTAGAGAGTTTTTTATAGCCATTAGTTGCCTATTGGTGGTGCTGCTAGAAAGTAGTGGTCAAATCTTTGCATTTATATGAAACAAAGTGAGAAATAAAAAATAAGTAGTCACTTCATAATAATATATCTTCGCTTATCACTTTAGCCGTATTTATGTCAAGAGACTTTTCATCTCAACAATGGTATTAGAGCTGGGTTCCTTTATATAGAGATGATGTATGATGGTATGATTTTCATTGAAGTCTTGATGCTAAACGAACTAAGAATATTCGAGCACTAAGATAAATCCACTCCTTAGAGTACATTATATTTTGGAGGTTACAGAGAAAGGCTATGAAGAGCCAATTGACTAGTCAGCTCTATCCCCAACATAAATGGATAACAAAGAGACGTAAGAAAGAAATATTAAGTATATTTTCTCATCTATCAAGCTTTAGACGATGATACATTTGAAAAGATCTCAATGTTAATTCAGCCAAGCTACCATTAGAGAAGCTCTAAGTCTAGTATTAGGAGAAAGAGAAGATTAAAATGTACAAGTTCAAATGTTAAGAAGAAATTTTAAAGCTTTGCATATGAAAAAAGAAGGGTTGGTTTCATTTTACCTTTCTAAGGTCATTATCATTCTCATTAAACAAAATTGAAATGGTATGAAGTTAGACAATGGCGCTATTATTGAAAAAATTCTTTGATAATTAGGATCAAGATTTGATAATATCATTATCATTAATAGACCAATGATCTACAAGACATGACAATGAAGCAATTCCTGGGTTCATTACATGCTCATGATGAAGGAAAGAAGATAAATGAAGAGATTACCAAACAACACCTTAAGATTAATCTCCAACACACCACTAAAAAGGAATGATCCAACAATAATAATAGCGGCAATATGGAAGAGGTTGTGGACAAGGATGAGGTCATGCTAATGAATGCGAATGGGAGTTTGACAACAATAACAATAACTATTAAAGAGGAGAAAGGTCAACAAGAGATGTGATAGATGATATTCAAAATTGAGATATGATAAATCTCAAGTTGAATGCTATAGTTGTTAAAATTTTGGACATTATGATAAAGAATATACAATATCTAAAAAAAATTACATCCAAGGGCCTAGAAAAAAAAAGAAAGGTTAGAAGAAGATGTCACTTCACTGCTAACATATCATGATAATGAAAGCGATAATGATGGAACGCTGTATCTAGACACAAATGGAAGAAATGATATACATTGAAAAACAAGTATTTTTGTAGAACTGGATGAATCGATGAGCAACATTGTGTCTTCTAGAGATGGCTATGCTAAATCACACGAGCCTACAAACTTATTAAAGTTTTGCCAATTACAAATATTTTTGAATTTGTTGATTTTTAATTGATGGGTTTTGTTGCGAATCTATTTTTTCAGAGAATATAATTTTGATGATAGCAAACACTTCTGTTTCTCTAAGACTGTCTTGCCTACTAACATTTCAGGTCCACAATATCAAACTACAATTTGAACCACCTAAAGATTGGATAGACTAGGTCTGAGTCAGTTTGTAAAATTTTTCCTTTATTGAGTCTATTATAAATGATGTGGTTCATGATGCTACGTAACCTTGCACACACACATGGGGGAAAATTTCTGTCTAATTTTAGAGTTCTATTTTTTTGGTCACATTGTCCGGGACGATCCACAAATTGGCCTGATCGATCAGTTAAAAATAGAAACCCTAATTAGGGTATCCTGATTAAGGCAGCCATCATTAAGTGCATTGTCTTGGATGATATTAGTATCGACCGGGACTATAGACTCAAATAAAAAAGTATCAGCTGCAAGATCTATTTAGATATTATTTATTTTTGGACATCGTCCAGGACATCGTCGTGGACGATAAAACATAATTATGCCTAAATTAATTTAGTTATTAAGGAAAACAATTAAGGTTTGATTGCTTGAACAAATCATCCTGAATGACGCAGAATCGGCCGGGATGATTAGTTTAAAAAACCTTAGTTGTTCCTGGACGATCAACATCGACCACCTACTATTCAGGGCAATGGTCTAGACGATTTTCACGGATTTGAACTAACCATCCAAGATGATCATGAGATCGGCCTGGACGATCAAGCTATTTTTCCATTATCCAGATATCCATTCAATGTGATTATCTGGATGATATTTAATGACTTGTTCTAATCATACAAGATGATATCTTATCATCCTGAATGTTATGAATAAAAACCTTCTGATCATCCCAAATAGTCCTGGCTGATTAAGAGAAATTTGTGCTGATCAGCCAAGATGATATTTCTATCGTCCTGGACGATAAAGTCAGTTTGTTTAAATTAAGAGCTATTCTGAAACTCTTCTAATTAATATCTCTTATTCTACCCAAGAGATCGTCCTTTATTATTGTCTTGACCTAAGAGAGCCTAGAGGTGAGGGAGAGAAAGGGAGAGAGAGAGAGAGGATATTGTGAGGGGGAGTTTATGAGAGGTTTCACAAAGGTTGCTCCAAGAAAGGATCCAAGTTGTCATCTCTGATTGTCGTCCCTTATTCTTGGAGGTTCGAGAGAGGTCCACTTTAGCAATAGATCAAGGTTCTCTACCTGCTTCAGGAGGAAGTAAAAGGAGTTAGGTTCTGTGCCTCACTGGTGTTGGTGGAAAGGAGATTTTGTACAGGCTTCTCCACCTTACTGTGGGTACAAAAGGAAAGTCACTGAGTTTAGTGCAATACTCGGTGGGTGCCTCTGGGGAGTGGATGTAGGTTGAGTTGACCGAACCATTAAATTTCTATATCCTTTACTACTACTTTTCCGCATTTTTATTTTCGCACGTTAAATTTCTTTGTGGAGAATTTTGGTTTGATTGAGTTTTTATTTTTTATAGAAAGATTTTTAAAATACCAATTCACACTCCTCTTGATTAATTTGGGCTAGTTCATAAGGGCTTAATACCCCTAACAAACTTTTAAGTGGTATCAGAGCAGGATTCATAAAATCAAGTTTTTGAAAACTTTTGAATTTCGATCCATGTCTAACTCTAATAATCGTAATACTGTGAAAGGGTATTCTATTACCCGACAACCTTTGTTTGATAGTATTTTTTTTATTTTTAGAAAACTAACATGTCTACTTTTTTACAACTGATTGACTATCACATGTGGATGCTTGTTAAGGATGGTTATACACCTCATTCACATAAAATTAATGGCATTAGAACTGAACTTTCTTTTACTGAATAAACTTTTGATGAAAGAAAATTAGCTCAACTTAATACAAATTATTTGAATTGTTTTTTTTTTCTTCTTTGAAATATGAAGATTATAACATTGCCGTTGCCAGGTCCCAAGTCCTGGATGAGAAAAGTGAAGAGTTGCGTTAGGTAGTCGACAACCAGCGTAAAACTTGTCGAACAATAATGACATGAATCCTTTAAGAAATTGTGTTAATGTTAGGGCGTCCCCTGGAAGCGACGTGCTGTATGGCATTAATACAGTGACAAGTGTGCAAGGGCCGCTGCCCCGGCGCTCGGGTACAGTGTTAAATAGGCAAGGGTTCCCACATCAAGCACAGATGTGGGCAAAGAAGCTAGTCCATGAAACTAAAATTAGGATAGGAACTTGGAATATTGGTTCCCTTACAGTAAAATTAATGGAATTAATAGATATTATGATTCATAGGAAGATAAATATTTTGTGCATTCAGGAAACTAAATGGGTTGGAGATAAGGCTAAGGAAATTGATAGTTTAGGATTTAAACTTTGGTATTCGGGTAGGAGTCATACTAGAAATGGTGTAGGTGTTATTATAGATAAGAGTTTAAAGGATAATGTTATAAAAATTAATAGGATTGGAGATAGAATTATAGCTTTAAAGATTATTGTTGATGATAAGATTGTTAATATTATAAGTGCTTATGCTCCTCAAGTAAGTTTGGATAAGAGTTCTAAATTAAATTTTTGGAATGACTTAGAAGAATTAATACAAAATATACCTTTTGAAGAAAGAGTTTTTATTGGAGGAGATTTAAATGGACATGTTGGTAGAGAGGTAGAAGATTTTAAAAGCATTCATGGTGGCCATGGATTTGGAACGACCAATGAAGGTGGCAAGACCATATTGGATTTTTGTTTAGCTTATGATTTTTTAATTGCTAATACCTTATTTAAGAAAAGAATGAGCATCTCATCACTTATAAAAATGGATATAATACAACCGAGATTGACTAATTTCTTATTAGAAAATTAAATCGTTTAGATTGCAAAGATTGTAAAGTTATTCCGAGTGAAAATTTATGTACCCAATATTAATTATTAGTTTTGGACTTTAAGATAAAGGGGCATAAAATAAAAAATAAAGTAAAATAATTTTCTAGGATTAAATGGGGGCATTTAAAGAATATTAATAAAAATATTTTTGAAAATAAGATTTTAGATCTTAAGATTTTGTCTGTGCTTGAGGATGCTAATATTATGTGGGAAAAAGTGGCTAGTGATATTAAGAATATTACAAAAGATGTCTTTGGAGTATCAAAGGGAAAAGCTCCCAATAGTAAAAATAGTTGGTTGTGGAATCCTAATGTGCAAGAAAAAATTAAAAATAAGAAGCTTTGTTATAAAAATTGGTTTAATTTTAAAAATTATGATAATTGGGAAATATATAAAGTGGCTCGTAAGGATGCTAAGAAAGCAATATGCGATGCAAAGAAATTAGCTTTTAGTGATTTATATAATAGATTAGATACTAAAGAGGGAGAAAGATATATGTATAAGTTAGCCAAACAAAGAGATAGGAGTAGTAAGGATTTAGTTCAAGTGAAGTGTATTAAAGATGAAGATCAAAAAATACTTTTCTTAGAAGATGATATTCAACAAAGATGGATGAGATATTTTGCTAAACTTTTTAATGAAGATTGTGAAAATAAGATTGACTATAGTGACCTTAGCACCCTAGATGAAAATAAAGATTTATGTTTTTATCGGCGTATTAGTAAAACTGAAGTTAGAGAGGCTTTAAAGAAAATGAAGGGTGGAAAAGCTGTTGGACCTGATGATATTCCAATAGAGGTGTGGAAATGCTTAGGAGATGAAGGAATTTCATGGCTTACTAAAATTTTTAATACTATTTTGAAGACTAAGAAGATGCCAGATGAGTGGACAATGAGTGTGTTAATTCTTATTTTTAATAATAAAGGTGATGTACAAGATTGTGCGAATTATAGAGGTATTAAGTTAATGTGTCATACTTTAAAACTATGGGAGCGAGTTTTGGAGCATAGGTTGTGGCGTGATACTAATGTTTCTCAAAATCAATTTGGATTCATGCCGGGTAGGTCGACAATGGAAGCCATACATTTATTAAGAGGTTTGATGGAGAAATATAGAGAAAATAAGGAGGATATACATATGATATTTATTGATTTAGAAAAAGCATATGATAAAGTTCCAAGAGAAGTGCTATGGAGAGTTCTTGAAAAGAAAGGAGTCAATAATGCTTATATTCAAATCATTAAAGATATGTATGCAGGAGCTATTACTTGTGTTCAAACACAAGGTGGATTGACCAAGTATTTCCCTATTTCGGTTGGGTTACATCAAGGATCAGCCTTAAGCCCATATCTTTTTGCTTTAGTCAGGGATGTTCTCACTAGACATTTGCAAGAGGATGTACCTTGGTGTATGCTTTTTACTGATGATATTCTTCTTGTTGATAAGACTACAGAGGGAGTTGAAGGTAAACTTGAATTATGGAGGTCAACCTTAGAGTCTAAAGGTTTTCGCTTGAGTAGATCTAAAACAGAATATATGGAGTGTAATTTTAGTAGTAATAGACCTAGTGAAGGGATTGTGACTTTGGGCGATCAAGTCATTTATAAGAGTACACGTTTTAGATATCTTGGATCTATTGTTCAGAGTAATGGTGAAATAGATGGGGATATTATCAGCAGAATTCAAGTTGGATGGTTGAAGTGGAGGAATGCATCGGGCTTGTTATGTGATAGAAATGTACCCCTCAAACTTAAGGGAAAATTCTATAAGATGGTAGTGAGGCCTGCAATGCTTTATGGTGCCGAATGTTGGCCTTTAAAAGAGAAGCATAATACTAAGTTAAGTGTGGCAGAGATGACGATGCTCAGGTGGATGAGTGGCTTTACCCTTAGAGATAGGATACGAAATGAGCATATACGTGAAAAGGTTTGACTAGCTCCAGTAGAAGATAAGATTAGAGAAAGTCGCCTTAGATGGTTTGGTCACATGAAACGACGGCCTTGAGATGACCCGGTTAGGAGAGTAGAGGTATTAGATTTGACTTATGTTAAGAAAGGTAGGGGTAGACCTAAAAAGACTTGGTTAGAAAATATTAGGAATGACCTTTCTTTATTAGATTTAAACGAGAATTTGACTTTTAATAGGACACAATGGAGAAAAAGGATTCATGTAGCCGACCCCACGTAGTGGGATAATGGCTTGATGTTGTTGTTGTTGTTTGTTGTTGAAATATGAAGATTATATGCATGTTTTAACTTGTGGAACTTTTATAGAAATTTTGGATAGATTGTGCATTACTTATGAAGTAATAAATGAAGTTAAGTAATCTAGATTGAATATGTTATTGCATGACTATGAACTTTTTCATATAAAACCTTTTGAATCAATTTCTAATATATATACTAGATTTACTCAAATTATCTCCTCATTGCATGCCTTAGGAAGAGAGCTAACTAATTATGGAATAGTAAATAAAATTTTAAGATGCTTGCCTTCTTTTTTTTATACTAAGATCACTACAATTACTGAATCTAAAAATTTGAATACTTATTCTATTGATAATTTGCTTGGATCACTCTTTTCTTACGATCAAGGGGTGAATCAAAGAAATCTTGATACAGGTGAGAAAAAGAAGGAAAAACTTATGGTGCTGAAGGCCAACAATACAGACACTGATTCTTCTAGGTATAAAAGTGATGATGTTGCCTTAATCATGAGGTAATTCAAAAGTTTTCTAAGGAAGAAGAACAAGAATCATAAAAAGTGGAAAAAAAGTGAAGGTAGTAAAAATCTTAAGAATTCTAATGATATAATCTGCTTTGAATATAGGAAGTTGTGTCATGTTAAAGCTGATTGTCCTACACTTATAGCTAACTCAAGCAAGGAGAAGGGTGAGGAGAAACCCAAGTTCAAAAAGGATAAGAAGAGATTCCAAAGCATTCTGGGCAGATTCAACATCGGAATTCTCTGAGACTGAAACTAAAGAGGAGACTATAAACCTGTACTTGATGGTGGACGATCATATTGGTTAGTTTGACCAAGAAGATGTATGTGAACTAACCTACGAATAATTACTTGAAGTTTTTGATTAAATTCATGCATCATATACAAAACTTAAGAAATCACATGCTAGTTTAAAATTGGAGTTTTTAAATTTACAAAAAGAGCATGACATTTTACTTAAAGATCATTCTACAATCGATTGAAATCATATGTCATTACTTGATGAGTTTGATGCATTAAACAAAAAGCATACTGAATTATTTGATGCACATGATTCCTTGAAGTATTCTCATGCTGAGTTAGAAAAAGTGTATAAGAAATTAGAAAATCTCAAAGTTTTTGAAAATAATAAATCAATATTGCATGCATCATATAACTTTAAAAGAAAGCATTAGTACCCGAATATATTATTAAATCATTTTCTTACTATTAAATATTTTTCATGTGGCATGTTAGGATATATTTCAGACACTTGTACTATTCACCATAGTACACATTATGTGTGGAGACCCAAATTGTATATTTCACAGCATATCATATATGCATTGCATTCTTCTTTCCATAAGAAGGGACCTAAACATGTTTGGGTTCCTAAATATGATGTTTAATGATTTTATAGGCTTGCTCTCACAAAATACCTCGTGAGAGCATGTCGTACATGGATAGCGGATGCTCATGACAAATGACTGGAGATGCTAATCAATTCATTTCATTGGAGGCTAGGGTTAGAGGCAAGGTTACTCTTAGAGACAACACCACCAGAAAAGTAGTGGGTGTAAGTATAATCTGAAACTCCAAGAACCTTTTGAGTGAAAATATTTTTCTTGTAGATGGACTGAAACATAACTTGCTCAGCATCATTTAGCTTTGTAATAAAGGCTTCATCATAAAATTTTTTGTAAATACTTGCATTATAAGCTTAAATAACAACACTGTTTTATAGGAAAAGCAGATCAATAATGTTTATATACTTGACTTAAATAATATTGAATGTGCTGCTTCATTTGGCTTAAAAATTGATGCTGATGATTTATGGTTGTGACATAGGAGATTATGTCATCCTAGTATGAAAACCTTAGGAATGTGATCCAAAAAGACCTAGTTAGAGGTGTCCCCAAGCTTAAATTTTCTAAAGACCACCTTTATGATGCCTACCAATTAGGATAGCAAGTTTAATCCTCTTTTCACTCCATTAAGGATATTAGCACCTCTAGATCTTTAGAAGTACTTCACATGAATTTGTTTGGACCCATTAGCACTGCCATCTTAGGGGGAAAAGTCCATGGATTTATGATTGTCAATGACTACTCGATGTTTACTTGGATTAGATTTCTGTCACATAAGAATGAGTCTTTTGATGAGTTTAGATCCTTCTTCACTTGGATTCAAAAAAAATTAGGTTGTGAAATTTTGACCATCCATAGTGACCATAGGGGAGAGTTTAAAAATGAGAGATTTAGAGACTTCTATGAGGATAAGAGTATCAGTTACAAATTCTCAGCAGCATAATAGGGTAGTTAAAAGAAAGAATCAAACCTTAGTTGAAGATGCTAAAGCCATGCTTGGTGAATATTCACTTCTAAAATACTTTTGGGTTAAAATGGTAAACACAGCTTATTATGTGTTGAATAGGATAAATGTTAGAGCCAAATATGATAAGACACCCTATGATATCCTTAAGGGTAGGACACCCAACCTTTCCCACCTTTACATCTTTAGTTGTAAGGTTTTCATTCTTAATAATGGGAAGTCACACTTAGGAAAATTTGACCCAAAATCTGATGAATGAGTGTTCTTAGCATATTCAAGTGTTGGGAAATCCTTTAGGGTGTTTAATAAGAAGGCTTTGGCGGTGGAGGAAACTATTTATTTAGTGTTTGATGAATCTAATCCTAAGAAGACTAGAGTTGAGGATGAATATGAAGTTGGAGAGATTACCACAGGAGTTGAAAAATTTGGAGAAGAGGGTAAAACCCTAAAACACTGAAGGAGTAGGTGAGATTACCCAAGGAGTATAAAATGCTAATTTGGAGGAAAGGGTTGAACCTACACACACCATGCCTAGAGATTGGATATATTCATTGAGTCATCCTAAAGAACTGATCATAGGAGACCCTTCTAAAGGTGTTAGAACTAGGCATGTACTTAGGAAGGAAGTTAACCACTCTATCTTTATCTTAATGACTTAATCCACCAACATCAATCAAGCTCTTTCTAATGAGTTATGGATCTTAGCCATGTAAGAGGAATTAAACTAATTTGTTAGGAATGACGCTTGGGAGCTTGTAGAAAGACTAAAGGGATAAAGTGTAGTTGGAACCAAATGAGTCTTTAAGAATAAAATGAATGATTATGGAGTGGTGGTTATTGCACCCCCTCATTTTTATCATTTTATATTTAACTCAATTCCCTAATGTTTTTATCTAAATTTCCTTAGTGCAACTGAGTACTATAGTTCCAGTATATGTTCAACATTATAGCACCATGTTAGCACTATAATGCAAAATCTCTTAAATCACCATATCAAAATGAAAGTTAAAGAGATACACTATTGAACCATCACAACAATTTAACCTAATGTTATGTTAGAGCCATGCATCAAGTATTGAGCTGCTAGATTATTTATTAAGCACCATATTACCACCCATTTGAATGATACAGTGCTGGTCTCAAATTTTTTAAGAAATGCATAGAATAATTTTATTAATAAAATGAAGATACAAGCTCTAAGTGATAGGTACCCTGTCTCTTTTCTCCTTTAATATAGAAACAAATAAAGGAAGAATGATAAATATTTTTTAGTTGTGTATTAAGTAAAAATATTTTTCATTTAGGCATATTAATGGGTGGTCTGCTATATTATAAAAAAAAATAATATCTGAAAATGAGAAATATGGGAGGAGAATACATGCTTCAAGGTGATTCTAGGTGATATATTGTACTAATTACTCTTGTATCTTATTTTGAGTAAATGAAATCTATTTTGTTTGAATTTCATTGCATTCTAGCTAACTTTTTATTCTAGAGTTAAGATGTCAAATAGAGTATTCTATTTGAAAAGGTGATTTGCATTACAAGGTGTAAAATAAATCTAAATTAAGATTCTTTGGAAAAATTTGGAATTAAATTTAAATTTTAATTCTAAAGTCGAACAGACCAATAGGGATAATATATTGCCTCGGAAGGTTGAGATAAAATCTCTTAATGGGTTCAGACCTGAAATTATGAATTTTCTCTTAAATATCTTTACCTAATTTAGAGGAGAACCACGTGTGACCATGGTGTTGTGAATGTAGCAACTTAGTTCTTTATTGTTGATATTCTTGCAACATGTTTGTTTTTTATGATTTCAAATATTATTATTTTAATTATTAGTTCTCCTAACATATTTTTGATGCATTTCTTTGTCATTTGTGTATACTAATACTTTAGAGAAATCATACTCCAGATTGTTGAATATTTCAAATCAAATCAATTTAGAGACTATTACAAATGAAGTCTGAGAGAGTGTGATTATAATTTAGTAATTATACACACATACTGGGGGAGAGATTAAAATTTGTATTTTTTAAAATAATCGTACAGTATGAATACACTTTATACGGGATGATTTATTCAATTATTTTCCCCGACGAGTAGTTAAATAAATAAAAATGAAAATTTTTTCTAAGTATTGATTGTACTGTATGAATACAATTCGTACATGCCTTCCAGAGTATGAAATGGATGGGTTCCTAGTCACATAAAAAGAATTTTTCTAAGTATTGATCATACTATACGAACACAGTTCATACATGCCTTCCAGTGTACAAAATTATGAGGTCCATTTTCATCATGACTTTTCATCCCTATGAACTTAATATTTTTTATAACTAATAGTACCGATTGATGTCATCATCATACATACACCGATTAGAGTACTAAATTTTTGGGAATCTCTTTGTCCCGATGAAGGTGAAAAATTTTCTAACTGTTTGTACCAGATGAAGATCGTATACGAAATGCTTTCATACCGATTAACAATTCGTACGCAATAGTTTTTGGATTGTTTGTATGTATAAATACAATTGTATTATATGATTGTGTACATTCAAAATTGAAAATTTTAATTTTTTGGATTGTTTTTTATGTCTTTAGTACAAAAGGTCCATTACAACTGACATGAAGAAGTCTTGTCTTCATTCTTTTTCAAGGGAAATTAAAAGAGAGAGTGTGAGAGAATGTTTGAGAGAAATTTTTTATAAGTGGAGTGTGAAAGGTTCACAAGGTTACTCAAACATAAGGATGTATTTGTAATTTTTTTATCACTCTTCCTCTTATCTTTCTAGATTACTCGTGTTAAGATCCTTGATGAAGATCTGATACTTTACCAACACTCAGAGGGTGTGAAATGATGAAGGTTCACTACATACACTTAGAGGGTGTGAAAGGACAAAGGTTCTCTGCTTACACTTGGAGGGTGTGAAAGGATGAAGATTCTCTTCCTACACTTTGAGGGTGTGAAAGGACGAAGGTTCTTTTCCTACACTTAGAGGGTGTGAAAGGACAAAGGTTCTCTACTTACACTTGGAGGGTGTGAAAGGATGAAGATTCTCTACCTACACTTGGAGGGTGTGAAAGGAAGAACCTACACTTAGATGGTATAAAAGGACAAAGGTTCTCTGCCTAAACTTGGAGGGTGTGAAAGGATGATGATTCTTTGCTGACACTTGAAGAGTGTGAAAGGACGATGGTTCTCTGCCACACTAGAGATTTGTGGAATAGAGGTTTTTGTAAAGGCTTCTCCGCCTTGCTGTTGGGGCAAAAGTTGAGTCAGTTTGGTAAAAGTGCAATACCTGAAGAGGGAGTCTTCATGGAGTGGATGTTGGTCGTTTTTTACTGAACCACTATAAATCTTTGTGTCATTTAAATTTTTGTACTTTATTTACTGCAAGTTACTTTTTTGTGGTTAAAAAATTATTTTGAAACGTTAATTAACTTGCTATGAATTTTAAAAGTTTTCAAAATTAAAATTCAAGAGTAATTTTTTAAAATTATCAATTTACCCCCCTCGTTGTTAGCCTTGGGTCAATAGCTTAGGTTTAACAACCTAATAAAGATTCAACAAGTTATATCAGAGCTTTATTTCAAAATCATAAATTTAAACTGCTTTTTGAAAAATGAGAATGACTATTTTTTACAACTGAAACACACTAAAAGTTACTCGATTACTAGACCCCCTTTATTTGATAACATCCCTTTTGATTTTAGGAAAACATGCATATCTACATTTTTGCAATCACTTAATTATCATATGTGGATCTTTGTTCAAGAAGGGTATACAAAACCAACTAGATTAGTTTATGGTATTATAGTTGAAACATCATTTGTAGATTGGACTATAGAAGAACGTGAATTAGCACAACTTAATGCAAAATGTTTAAACAGTTCCTTTTTTGCACTTAAGTCGAAATATTACATGCGGGTTTTCACTTATAAAAGTGGAAAGGACATATGGGATAGACTTTGTATTACTTACGAAGGGAGTAACAAAGTAAAGTAGTCTAGATTAAACATCTTATTACATGATTATGAATTGTTTCACATGAAATCAAATAAATTCATTTTTTAAATGTATAAAAGATTTACTCAAATTGTCACTTCTTTACATGCATTGGATAGGGAACTAACAAACGCTAAAATGGTTAATAAAATTCTTCGTTATTTGCCTACTGCATGTGATGCTAAAATAACTACTATTACAGAGTTAAAAGAATTAAATATTTACTCTACTGATAATCTTCTTGGTTCACTAATTGCCTACGAGCAAGGAGTAAGTCAAAAGAAGATTGATGTAGGTGAACAACGAAAGGAGAAGAATATTGCACTGAAAGTGGGGGAGTTGGAGAGTGATCTATCACGATCTGAGGATGAGGATGACATTGCCTTAATGACTTTGCAATTTATAAGTTTTCTAAAGAGGAAGCATAAGAGATGCTAATAGTGGAACAGAGGTAAGTTCAATAAAAATGTTAAGATTTCTAATGACATGATTTGCTATGAATGTAGGAAACCCAGGCATATAAAATCATATTGCCCAAACCTAAAAGCCATCCTAGCAAGAAAAAGGTAGAGGAGAAACCAAATATAAAGAAGGGAAATAAGAGATTCTAAAGAGCTTTTTGGGCGGACTTAGCTTCAAATTCATCAGAAATAGAAAAGGAGGAGGAAGTCATCAACTTATGCTTAATGGACGATAATCTTGATCAATCAGATCAAGAAGAGGCACTCTCTCTTACAAGGCCTTGTGAGAGCATTTGGTACCTTGACAGTGGTTGCTCAAAGCATATAATTTGAGACACTACATAATTTATAATGCTGGAACCTAGGAATAGAGGCAGGGTTATACTGAGAGATAATACCACTAGGAAAGTGGTTGGCACATATATGATCGAAAACTTGCAAATTTTTTTTTTTTTGAAAATATGTTACTTGTAGAAGGCTTAAAGCATAATTAGTTAAGTATTAGCCAGTTATGTAATAAGGGATACAGTATAAAATTTTTTCCTACTAACTGCATATTAAGCCTAAATAAAAATGATGTTTTACATTGATTAAGGGTAAACAATATTTATATGCTATATTTAAATTGTATTAAATCTCCTAATGCTTTTTATTTGAAAACTATTTCTGATTAATCATGGTTATGGCATAGGAGACTCTGTTACTCTAGCATGAAAAACCTTAAAAATTTTTCCCAAAAGAATTTTATTAGAGGTATACCAAAATAAGACTTTACTAAGGATCACCTTTGCCATGCATCTCAATTAGGGAAATAGGAGAAGTCCTCATTTCACTCCAATAAGGATCTTACATATGGATATTTTGGACCGGTTGGCACTATTAGTCTAGGTGGAAAGGTATATGGATTTGTGATTGTTGATGATTTTTCTACATTCACATGGGTTAAATTCTTATATCATAAGAGTGAATCATTTGAGGAGTTTAGAGATTTTTGACTTGGATTTAGAGGAAACTAGAAAGTTAGATTTTAATAATTCAAAGTGATCAAGGGGGAGAATTTGAATAGGAAAAATTTAAGGAATTTTGTGAAGAAAAAGGTGTTGATTCTTGTTGAATCTTAATTAGGTTGTTAAACTTAAACTAATGTCCCAAGGCTAACCAAGAGGGGGGTGAATTGGTAATTTAAAAATACTCTTGGATTTAAAAATTTAAAACCAATTGATTCACAAAGCAAGTTAATTAAAGTTTCAAAATAAAAATTTTTTAAGCATAGAAAATAACTTGCAGTAAATAAAATGTGGAAAATAAAAGACAGAAATTTATAGTGGTTCGGTCAAACACGACCTACATCCACTCCCGGAAGACTCCCTCTTAAGGTACTACACTATTATCAAAGTTACTCTCTTTATAAAAATCTCTCTTCCACCAATCCCCAGTGTGGTAGAGAACCATCATCCTTTCACACTCTCCAAGATTCGACAAAGAACCGTCGTACTTTCACACTCTCTAAATGTTGGCAGAGAACCTTCATCCTTTCACACCCTCCAAGTATAGGCAGAGAATCTTCATCATTTCACACCCTCCATGTGTAGGCAGAGTACCTTCATCCTTTCACATCCTCCAAGTGTTAGTAGAGTATCAGATCTTCTTCAAAGATCTTCTCACGAACAATCTAGAAAGATAAGACGAAGAGTGATAACCATAATTATAAAGAGATCCTTAAATTTGAGTAACCTTGTGAACCCTTCACACTCCACTTGCAATAAATCTCTCTTAAACAATCTCTCACACTCTCTTTTTCAATTGCCCTTGAAAAATTATAAAGATAAGACTTTTTATGATAGTTTTTAATTAACCTTTTATATAAAAGACATAAAAAATCATCCATAAAACAAAAAATTTCAATTTTGAGCAAACACGGTCGTACAATACGATCGTATTTCATATGTAGGAACAGTTCAAACACTATTGCATACAAAATTGTTGTGAATTGGTATGAAATCACTTCGTACCCATCATCATCTAGTATGAACCATGTTCGTCCAGGACGAACAGTAAGAAAATTATTTCAAGTTCGTCAGTATAAAAAGGAGCCCCAATATTTCGCACTCTGGATGGCGTACGTATGATGACATCATCATCCGATACAATCAATTATAAAAATTTTCAAATTCATTTGAATGAAACATTGGGATGAAAAGAGACCTCACAATTTTGTAATTTGTAAGATATGTACAAACTGGGATCATCCCGTACGATCCATATTTTTAAAAAATATTTTAAAGCGAGAATGGGCCCGTCCATATCATACTCGAGAAAGCATGTATGAGCTGTGATCATCCCGTGCGATCCATACTTAGATAAAATAATTTATAGTGAGAAAAGACCCATCCATTTCTTACACTAGAAGTCATGTACAAATTAGGTTCGTACAGTACGATCCATACTTAGAAAAATTTTCATTTATGTTCGTTCAACTACTCTTTAGGAAAAATAACTGACCAGATTATCCCATTCGAATTAATATCATACAGTACAATCAGTTTAAAAAATATGAATTTTAAACTCTCCCCGGTGTGTGTGTGTTCAGTTATTCAATTACAATCACACTCTCTCTGACTTAATAAAATGGAAAATACATACTTCAATTATAATAAACTCTAAACTGATCTTGATTTAAAATTTTTAACAATATGAAGTATAATTTCCCTGAAATGTTAGTACACAAAAGAACAAAATATTTCTTCCAAAATATATTAGGAGAAATAATAATCAAAGTAATAATTCTTGGAATCATCAAAAACATACAAGTTGCAAGAATATCAAATAGGCAAGAACTAAGTAGCAACTATCTCAACAATCTCTCCCTTTTTTGATGATGTTAAAATAATTATTATTTGAATAAAATTGAATACCCTACATTTCTTCATAACTCCTCCTAAAAAAATAAACATGTGAATATAAAGGAATTTATTTAAGAATAAATTAAAAAAATTCATAAACATACACAAAACACACAAACAAAAAAAAAATAAAACAACCTAAAAAAAAATTAATCAAATGCAAAAATCAAACACAAATATCAAAAGCAAACATTAAAAGCAAATAATATTTTTTCCCCATTTTGACAACAACAAAAAGAAGGAAGAAGGAAAAATTTTAATGAAAGAAGTCATATGAGAAACCTTTAATAATTAATATTGAAAGATATTGAATTATAATTGCAATACCAAGATTAATGTCCATTAGATAAAAATAATGATTCAAAACATTTAAATTAAAATATAACATAGACAAGAAAATAGATCAAGGTCATGAAACATTCTAGACAATTAGATAATGAGAATTATTGCAAAAGTGATGAAATGAAGATTAGTTAAATTCAATTTCCAATAAAAATTATAATTCAACATTATGTTGATTTGAATTTGAAGATTAAATGATAAAGGAAAGAACATATTCAATTAGCGACATTGCACATCTTTTTCAATAATTTGTGGCACACTTTATGCATCTTTTTTATATTTGGGCTAATTTTATGCCTCTTTTCAATTTGCGAACCATTGTGCATTCTTTTGATTTTTGTACACTTGTATATTTCTCTATTTTTTAATTGATCTTTCCAAAATAAATAATCTAAAAACTCAAATTTCTCTAAGTATAAAGATAATTATATTGAAAAGAGAAATAAAAATTAATAAGACATCAAAATTACGATAATAATATTTAAATTATTTATGCCTAAAAAGAACATGAGATTGACAGCCTTAACTTGATCAAGTTATAAATTAACTTATATTTTTGAAATCTTAGATTTCATAATAAAATTAATTTTTATTTTAATATTCATGTTATAACAATTTTTAGATCAATTAAGTCAGGACTAACATATAAGCAAACTTATAATTCACACAATGAACAAAAGCAACTATTCAAAATAAGACATATTTTATTGATATCAATTTAAAGATGAGATACATTAGAGAACTTTTGATATCAGGATATAAAAGTAAAAGCAACATAACATTAAATACAATCTACGACAAAGGATAAGTACGCAAATTACTAAACAAATATAAGTACAAAAGCTACATAAATCATCACAACTCAAAAGACTTACAAAGACAACACATAAGAAGTACATCTAGAAATCTGAAGGGCCCTAGTCTGGAGGAGGGTGGTTGAATATAGAAAAATAGCTATTCATCATAGCCACATTGGTGTTCACCGAGTCGAATTGACCTCAGATCCAACCCATGTCCTATTGGTACTGTTCATCCTATTAATTTATAAGAGTCTAAATTGGATTAAAAATTGATCAAAATGACTGTCCAGCCGGTCAAAGTGCTGGACTATCTCTTAAAAGTCAGATCCATGAGCAGGTGCAGGTGCTAGTGCTTCCCCTTCTCCCTCAAAATCCTCACTTATATTGGCACCTTTCCCAAAAAGTACTCGAAATGAAGCATGAGTGAAGTAGATAGGCAACTCAATTAGAGGCTCAGGATGAACAAGCTTGTAATTCTTCTCTATGATTTAAGTCACTAGGTGTCCTAAAATAATGTTCTTCTTCATCTTATGAAAGATATGTTCAATTTTAGAAAGGCCATGAATATAATTAAGAACAAGTTAGGCTTCTTCTATAGGTTGTCTAGTCATAATAAGATAGGTAACAGTGGACAAAAGAGGAGTAATGTTAATGCGGTCACCATCTTTAGGAATAATAGAAGTTCTAAAGATATGCTGAATGACCCTTGCATTTTGGTTTAAAGTATAGACCCTAGGAAAATGACTTAGTTGTTCAATCCATCTAAGAACTTTTTTATTTCGATCAAGTCAAAGTCAAATATAGAAGTCAAAGTGTGTGCTATAATCCCTTATGTTCTTAAGTGCAGAAAGGTTCCCAAATCTTCCTTTATGATTTCTACCATTTTCTTTAGGACATAAGATCTTATCCTACTCTCATCCTCACTAAAGGTCATGTTTGCCAGAAAATAGTGAAAGGTTTCTTAATTGTAGGCTTGAATGAAACTCAGGATAAAGGCAAATTGAGTGGTAATGAATAGATCCATTACTGAAAGTGAATGTCTTCTTGAAGTTGGAGTCGAGAAGGAGTAATTTTAGCAGAGACAAAGCTAAGGAAAGAATCCTCATTTGCCCTAGATAGATAGTTGCCATCTCCACTTATGGAAGATGATCCCTTAGTGACTCTACCCTGCTTGCTAGAACTGGCCATTGCTAAGATGAGAAGGATTGGAAGAGGCTATTGAAGTGAATTAAAATGAATTTTAAAGCCCTCCTATTTAAAGAAAAATGATCTTTCGTATGTATGAAAAAGGGTTTGTACAGTACGATTGAAAGTTTGTACATGACAAAATAAATTTCATAAGTACAAATGAATACGTTCGAAACAAAATAATTTTTCGTAATCACATAAGTTACGAAGCATCTTTTCGTACAGGCTTTTTAACTAGATGATCGTACAGACGAACAGGTGTTCATCCAGGATGATCGGTTATTTAAGATCATTTTAATGTTGGTTAGGTTCATCTCCCACATCGAATGACACATGGTTCATATGTAAGAACTAAAAGTTCATATCTACGATCAATTATAATAACTGATTTTGTCTATATAACCATTTACATACGTACAGATGAAGTAATACAAATTATCTGGGATGATATAAATACATTACCATATGATATGTATAAGAAATTGAAAAACGTTAAGTGTTTAGTCCAAAATAATGATCAACATGCTACATAATTCGTATGGGACAAAATTAATTTTGTACTGTACGAATAAAATACTTCAAAAAATTTGCACGATCGTACAGAAATATGAATTTCAATGTGTGAGAATATGTCCAAAACACACAACAATATAAAAAGAAAAAATAGAAACAATCACACAAGAACTAAATAAAAACTATCACATTAAAAACAAAATAGAAAAAAATACACAAAAACATATATCAAGTTTGTAGAAAAATTTTAATTTAGTATTATGATCAATCACACCTAGCCTTTTTCTTAATGTGTTAAAAGAATTAAAGACTTGTGGTTTTATAAAATATCTTCAAATTGATTTTCAGTAGAAACATGGTATAATTCAATTTCTCCTTTGGATACATGATCCCTAATGAAATGATGCCTTATGTCTATATATTTGGTTCTAAAATGTTGAATAGGATTTTTTAAAATGCAAATGGCACTAGTATTATCACAATAAATTAGAATTGTGCCCATTGCAAATCTTAAATCAGTTAACTATTGTTTCAACTAAAGAACTTGTGTCACACAACTTCCTAAGGCAATGTATTCAGCTTCTACAGTTGATAGGGCTACGAAATTCTATTTTCTACTGGACCAAGAAACTAAAGAATTTCCTATAAATTGATAAGTTTTAGATAAGCTCTTTCTATCAACCCTATAACCTGTAAAGTCCAAATCTAAGTAACTAATTATTTTAAATGAAGAGCTAAACTTAGAATACTAAATCCCTAAGTTTTTAGTTCCCAAGAGATAACTCAAAATCATTTATACTGGTGTCAAATGTGATTCTTTTGGACCTGATTGAAATCTATCACATAAATAAACACTAAATATAAAAAGAATATGTCCAAAACACACAAAAATATAAAAAGAAAAAATAGAAACAATCACACAAAAACTAAACAAAAACAATCACTTAAAAAACAAAATAGAAAAAACACACAAAAACATATATCAAGTTTGTATAAAAATTTTAATTTAGTATTATGATCAATCACACCTAGCCTTTTTCTTAATGTGTTAAAAGTATTAAAGACTTGTGGTTTTATAAAAATATCTGCAAATTGACTTTCAGTAGAAACATGATATAATTCAATTTCTCCTTTGGATACATGATCCCTATTGAAATGATGCCTTATGTCTATATATTTGGTTCTAAAACATTGAATAGAATTTTTTTAAATACAAATGGCACTAGTATTATCACAGTAAATTAGAATTATGCCAATTTAAAATCTTAAATCAGTTAACTATTATTTCAACTAAAGAACTTGTGCCTCACAACTTCCTAAGTCAATGTATTCAGCTTCTACAGTGGATAGGGTTACGAAATTCTATTTTCTACTAGACCAAGAAACTAAAGAATTTCCTATAAATTGATAAGTTTTAGATGTACTCTTTTTATCAACCCAATAACCTGTAAAGTCCAAATCTGAGTATATAATTATTTTAAACGAAGAGCTAAACTTAGGATACCAAATCCCTAAGTTTTTTAGTTCCCAAGAAATATCTCAAAATCATTTATACTGGTGTTAAATGTGATTCTTTTGGACCTGATTGAAATTTATCACAAAAATAAACACTAAATATAAAAAGAATATGTCCAAAACACAAAAAAATATAAAAAGCAAAAATAGAAACAATCACACAAAAACTAAACAAAAACAATGACATTAAAAACAAAATAGAAAAAAATACACAAAAAGTATATATCAAGTTTGTATAAAAATTTTAATTTAGTATTATGATCAATCACACCAAGCCTTTTTCTTAATGTGTTAAAAGTATTAAAGACTTGTGGTTTTATAATAATATATGCAAATTGATTTTCAGTAGAAACATGGTATAATTCAATTTCTCCTTTGGATACATGATCCCTAATGAAATGTTGCCTTATGTCTATATATTTGGTTCTAAAACGTTGAATAGGATTTTTTTAAAAGCAAATGGCACTAGTATTATCACAATAAATTAGAATTACGCCTATTGAAAATATTAAATCAGTTAACTATTGTTTCAACAAAAGAACTTGTGCCACACAACTTTCTAAGGCAATGTATTTAGCTTCTACAGTAGATAGGGCTACAAAATTCTATTTTTTATGGGACCAAGGAACTAAAGAATTTCCTATAAATTGATAAAATTTAGATGTACTCTTTCTATCAATCGTATAACCTATAAAGTCCAAATCTGAGTATCTAATTATTTTAAATGAAGAGCTAAATTTAGGATACCAAATCCCTAAGTTTTTAGTTCCCAAGAGATACCTCAAAATCATTTATACTGGTGTCAAATTTAATTCTTTTGGACCTGATTGAAATCTATCACATAAATAAACACTAAACATAATATCGGATATACTAGTAGTCAAATAAAGTAAAGATTCAATAATTCCTCTAAATTTCTTTTAATCAACATATTTTTTTCTTTTGGGTCCTTATCCAATTGAATTAAGGAACTCATAGGTGTACTAATAGGTTTAGGATTGTTAATTTCATACTTCTTAAGGTTGTCCTTAACATACTTCGACTAACTAAGAAATGTACCTTCCTCAATTTGCTTAATGCTAAAACCTAGAAAGTAACTTAAATCTTTCATTAGGCTCATCTCAAATTCACTACTCTTTATTTTTAAAAAATCATCACAAAAATTTTTATTTATAGAATCAAAGATGATATCATCAACATAAATTTGTACAATAAGTATATCATCTCTCAATATTTTTAGAAAGAGAGTGGTATCCACACTTTCTTTTTCAAAAGATCTCTCGAGAAGGAAAGTGCTCAACCTCTCATACCACATCCTAGGTGCTTGTTTCAATCAATATAATGCCTTTTTCAATTTAAAAATATGATTTGGATATTTTGAATTTACAAAACCTAGAGATTGTTCAATATATACATCCTCTTGAATCATCCCATTTAAAAATGTACTTTTTACACTCATTTAAAATAATTTAAATCCTCTAAAATAGGTAAAGGCTAATAAAATCTTAATTGCTTCAAGTCTAACTATAGGGGAAAAAGTTTCCTCAAAATCAATCCCTTCAATCTGATTATACCCTTAAGCCACCAATCTAGCCTTATTTTTAATGACAACTCCTGTGTCATTCATTTTATTCTTAAATACCCACTTAGTTTCAACTGCACTTTGATCCTTTGGCCTTGCAATTAATTCCCAAACATGATTTCTCACAGATTGATTTAATTCTTCTTGCATTGCCAAAATTCAAAATTTATCCGAAAGTGCTTGATTTATATTTGTGGGTTTTATCATTGAAATAAATGTAGAATGATTGACTTTTTTTCTTAGCCCACGCATAGTCCTAACACCCTTACTGCCTAAAATCAACTCCTTATGGTGGTTTTTAGAAAATCTCAAATTTCTAGGAAATGGATTTTTTTTCTCCACATTTTCTTCCAAAAGAAACTTCTCAATTTTCTAGGAGTTATTTTCTATTTCATGGTCTCCTCAACTGTCAAAGTTCTTTTGTTAAATACTCTATAAGATTTTCCAACACTAGAGTATCCAAGAAAAATTCCTTCATCTAATTTTGGATCAAATTTTCCGAATGTAGATTTTCCATTATTATGTACAAACACCTTACATCTCAAAACATGCAAATGTGACAAATTAGGTGTTCTCCCTTTAAGAAGCTCATTGAGTGTTTTATTTAATTTTGATCTAATGTTCACCCTATTTAGAACATAATATATAATGTTAATCACTTCAGCCCAAAAATATTTAGGAAGTGAATATTCTGCCAACATGGCTTAAGAAGCTTCAATTAATATTTTTTTCTTTCTTTCAACTACCCCATTCTGCTGACAGGTTCTAGGTGCAGAAAAATTATGATCAATCTCTTTTCTTTACAAAAATCCTTAAATTTTTTATTTTCAAATTCACCATCGTGATCACTTTGAATCGTTAAAATCTCACACCCTAAATTTTTTTTGAATCCAAATAAAAAAATCTCTAAATTCCTCAAATGACTCACTCTTATGAAAAAAAAAAAAATTTAACCCATGTGAATCTTGAGAAATCATCCACAATCATAAATATGTATACCTTCTCTCCTAGACTAACAGTGCTAACCAGTCCAAAAAGATCCAAATGAATAATCTCCAAAGGTTTTCTATTTCTAAGATCCTTATTGGACTGAAAAGAGGACTTCATTTATTTTCTTAATTGGCATGAATCGCAAAGTTGATCCTTAGTAACATCAAGTTTTAGTATAACTCTAACAAAATCCTTTTGGGTAATTTTCCTAAGGTTTTTCATACTAGAGTGACAAAGTCTCCTATGCCATATCCATGAATCATCAGAAATAGTTTTCAAATAAAAAGCATTAGAAACTGAAATACAATTCAAATTTAGCATATAATTATTATTTACCCTTTTTTTATGCAAAATATCATTACCATTCAGGCTTAATATATAGCTAGTGGGAAAAAAATTTACATTATACTCTTTATTACAGAGTTGGCTTATACTTAACAAATTATATTTTAAGCCTTCTACAAGTAGTAAAATCTCCATGAAAAAATTTTGTAAGTTTCTAATCATACCTGATCCAACCACTTTCCTAGTGGTGTTATCTCTATTTAATCTTACCTCAACTTTTGGCTTCTAGCAATACAAAATACTTAATGTCTTCAGTCATATGCTTTGAGCAATCACTGTCTAGGTACAAAATCCTCTCACGAGACTTTGTATGAGAGCGTTCCTGCAAAATAATCAAATATTAGACTTGGGAACACAAATAAGTTTGGGTTCTCCTTTTGGTAAAATAAAACTAGATGCATGTATAATTTGTCTAGGTTTCTACATCTTAGGTTTCCATAATAAATGAGTTTTTCTATTCAAAGTACAAGTGCGTGCAATATGTCTAATTAATCCAAAAGAATAACATTTAACTCCAGGAAATAGATTTATTAATCTTTTATAGTAAATTTGTCTTTTACTGATTTATAAAATTTTCAACCTCAAATTTGGATTTGTAAGTAGCTAATTCAGGTGCTGTGAATAATGGAACAGCTTGCCATAGTGGCGCTACTAAAATTAAACTTGCCAAACAATTGAAATCTTTGGGGCCACTAGATCCAGATTATAAGAAGAAGAAGAGGGCTGGAAGGTTGAATTCCATGTATGGGGAGGGATCCCCTGCACTAATATAACGTCTTCTTTACTATTTTGGAATTGCAGGGGGGCTAGGAAGAAAGAGACCACTTTGTATTTGAAGGAGGTTGTTAGAGATCAAGACGTTTTCTTTATTGGGTTAATGGAGACCAAGACGATAAGCATTGATAGGAGGGATTTTGATGGCCTTATTGGGAATGATTGGGAGTATTTCCATTATCCTGTTGTTGGTCTTTCAGGGGGTATCTTGGTGCTTTGGAATAAGAAGGTTGTGTCTTTTGTGGTGAAGGAGACTTCTTCCCAAATGATAGTTGGGGATATTTCCGTCCCTAATTTGGGAACTTGGAAGGTTGCCACTGTTTATGGGAGTAGATGCTGTAAGGAGAGGGAGAGTCTTTGGAGCCAGCTTGGAATGTGTATGGAGGAGTCCACTCCTTCTATCATTGGTGGGGATTTCAATTGTATTTTGAATAAAGAGGAAAAGAGAGGACGTAAGAGGTTCCTTTTTTCTAAAGGACCTAGAGATATTAAGTGTTTCATGACAAATTTAGATTTCCATTATGTGGGAAACATTGGACCAAGGTTTACTTGATGCAACAACAAGAAAGGAGCCTCTCATATTTGGAAAAGGCTGGATAGATGTATATTGAACTCGGCTTCCCTTCAAAAACTTCTTATAGCCGTTATTAGACATCTAGCAAGAGTGGCATCAGATCATAGTCCTATTGTCTTCAAATTGGATGGAAGGGTGCGTCTCAAATTGAAAACCATCAAATTTGAGGATACTTGGAGATCTTATCCAGTAGCTAGGAGTATTGTGTACCATTCTTGGAAGAAAAATGACTTTGGAGATGAAGGTATGATTCTACAAAGGAAGATTAGCAGAACTCTAAAAGCAATATTTTTTGGAGTAAAAATAAGTGCAAAGACTTGAATATGTTGAAGGAAAAACTGAAAGGGGAAATTGTGGATCTTCAAAACAAGGAGGCCGTGGGAGTAGATTGGTCAGCTGATGATCTTTTTTTACTCAGGAGCAAGGTTCATGATCTTAATGTGACTTTGAGAAGATTGTCCACTTAGTGGAATTAAAGGGCAAAAGCAAGATGGCATGAGGAAGGAGACACAAACTCAAAACTGTTTCATAATTTTACTACGGCTAGAAGGAATGGCAGTAGGGTGAATCAAATTAAAGATATGCATAATAAGGTGCAAGTAGAAGATGATCAAATTGAGAAGGTTTTCATACAGTACTTTGAAGCAAAATGGAAGTCTATATACTGTGAACTATCGGGCTGGCCTTTGGTGTATGAGAACCAGAAACTGAATTCAGAAGAGGTTGCAGCTCTGAATATTGAGTTTTCGATGATTGAACTGCAGCAGTCGGTTTTTCAACAGGGGAGTAAAAGATCACCAGGAATGGATGGAATCACTTCCTCTTTTTACAAATGCTATTGGAATATTGTTTGGGAAGATTTATGGAATGCTATTAAGTGCTTTCTAGTTTCTGGCCGTATGAATATGGATTGGAAAGATACTCTTATAGTTTTGATTGCTAAGGTGAAAAACCCTTTGATTCCATCTATATATAGGCATATTAACCTATGTCTAACTAATTACAAGAATTCCAAGGCCTTTGGTATGGCTATCCTTCTATGTTTTCTAACCTTCTTATGGAGTGTTATAGATGTGATATTTTCTATTATTATTAATGGAAAGAATTCCAAGTGGATCAATGCTCATAGTGGACTCCGTCAAGAGCCACTCTTCCCTTACCTTTACATCATGTGCTCTCAACTGATGTCTAACTCATTAAAGCAGAGGGGACAAAGTCTTCATATTCAAATCTCTCCTAAAGGTCTAAAGATCACACATCTTCTTTATGCAGATGATGTACTAATTTTCTCACATGTCTCCATGGAATTAGCTAAAGCTTTGAAGGTTATTGTTGAAGACTTTAGCAAGTGGACAGGGCAAAGGATTAATGTCAACAAGTCACAAATTATTTTCGGCTAGGTTGTCAGATACCCCATGAAGAAGAAGATTGCTAAAGTGTTTGTCTTCAAAGTGGTTAAGGAGATGAGTTATCTTGGGATAAAGATTTCTCTTGACAGGTTGAAGATGGCTGACTTTCAAGAATTATTGAGCAATGTCATGGATAGACTCAATGCTTGGGGAAAGAAGTCATTATCAATGGTTGGTAAGATTACTCTCAATACAAGCTCTTTGTTATCTAGGACAAATTTTTTAATTACACATTCTTTGATTCCAAAAAGAATGTTGTATGAATTGGAAAAACTTTGTAGAAGTTTCATTTGGCATAAACCTGATGGTAGACATAGTATACATTATGTTGCTTGGGGAGAAATGTGCAAACCGAGAAGTATGGGAGGACTGGGTTTGCAATCTTCTGTAATGAAGGTTGGCTCGTTGAGATCGAAATTGGCATGGAACTTTATGCAGAAGCCGGAGACCTTGTTCCATAGAACAATCAAAGCTAAGTATGGGAATGATGTTATGAATGGTACACATAAGAAAGTTACTTCTAAGGCTTGGCAAATCCTGCTAGATGGTGGATGACACCTAAAATGTATTACCAGATGGAAAGTAGGCATTGGTGATAAGATTAATGTTTTGAATGATGTATGGATATTAGATAAGTGCATTAATCGGTGGCCCACATTTGTTGATTGTGATTCTTTGGAAGGAGTATATGTACAGCAGCTGATATTGAGTGATGGCCACTAGAACCTTACCCTGCTTCAGGAATTCTTTCATCCAGATCTCATTGTTCTGATTAGTCAAATTCAGGTTGATTCTAATATGGAGGATCGGGTTGAGCTGCAGAGATTGTGTTCGGGTAAGATAGTTTCTGCCCTATCTTATGAACATTTGTTGAAGAACAAATTCAACATAGATGATGATGGATACTATAATTGGCTTAATAAACTTAAGCTTAAAAATAAGGTGGAGATGTTCTGGTGGAGACTTAGTAAATTTGTAATCCCTACAAACCTCTTTCTCAGGAACCGCGGGATTTCAGTGAAAGATACATGTGCTAGAGGCTGCCAAGCAGATGAGAGCTTTGAACATATTATGGTCCAATCTAAATATGTGATTGAAGTCATAATGCAAATGCTTGAGTGGGGTATCCATATCCCTGTGTTCCAGTCTTTGGAATATTGTTTAAAGGAGTTAAGGAGATTAACAGCCCGAAATCCTGGTATTGTGAAAATCTACTGCACCATTGTCTACTTCTCTTGGAAAATCCGGAATGATGTTAAGCATGGAAAAGTTGTGTTACCTTATTCTTTGGTAGCAGCAAATGCTTTATCCTTAGCCATCACTGAATCCAGTCCATATCTTGCTAACTGGGGTACTAACCTCTTCAGGGAGTCTCAAAAAAACTTGGTGCCCTCCACCGAAAGATTGAATGAAGTTTAATGTTGATGCTTCATTACTTAGTTCTAACCTTGCTGGAATCAGTGGTGTATTCAAGGATCACAAAGGTAGATTCATCATTGCATTTGGGAAGAATAAATTTCATTGGGATATTGCTCAGCTTGAGCTGGAGGCTGTATTCTCGGTGAGGGAATATATAAAGAGCTGGATGCTTGAATGCAAAGGGGTGATCATTGAGAGTGAAAACATCAATATTATTACTTGTCTTCAAGATTCTTTATAGAAGAATAAGTGGCTTGTGGATAGTTGGCCGGCAAAGGATTTCTTTTTCTTAAATGACTTTAATAAAGTAGTCATTCAACATGCCTATAGAAGTTGTAATAAAGTAGTTAATTTGTGTGCTACTTTGGCATTGGAAAGTAGTTTTTTCTTTAATAGCTTTTCCTTTGATAACATTCCTTCCTTGTTGTTAAATTTAATCAAGGAGGAGTGTCATGCTTTTAACAAATGTAATTAGTTTATTTGTTACTTAATGCAATTTGGTTACATTTCATCAAAAAAAAAAAAAAGATTTGTAAATCTTTAAGTGTTGGGGGTATCCTATTTTCCTTATGTGCTTTTACTTTCAATTTAAGAAATATGTTTAAATATTTTAATGCATTCTTACTATAATTCAAATAATGTTCTATACTCTCTGATTCATCCTTAAAATCCTTATTTTTTTTTCCAATTGATCATAGGATGATTTTAAAAGATCATTCTTTTTATTCAAGTCATCAAATTCATCAAGTAAACTCATGTGGTTATTATCTATCAATGCGTGATCTTTCCTAAGAATTTCATGCTCTCTTTGTAATTCTAACATTTCAAGATTTAACTACTTATCAAGCCAGTCATTCTATAATTCCTTAAGGTGTATTATATGAAGTGGAAAAAATGTGTAGAGAGTTTCTTTGGAATAAAAGAGATGGTAGTTATGGTATGCATTTTGTTTCGTGGAGCTCACTGTGTAAACAAAAAAACAAAGGTGGCTATGGGTTACAGTCCTTAGTAGAGAAGTTGGGGCCTTTGAGATCTAAACATGCTCTGAATTTCATTATGAATCCCAATACTCTTTTAAGTAGAGTATTAAGAGAGAAATATGGGAGTGTTTTGTGGAATGGAGCTAGAAGCAGTAGTTGCTCTTCATCCTAGAAAATAATTCAAAATGGTGCATAATTTTTACTTCCAGCAATGAGATGGTCAATTTCCAATGGAGAGTATGTTGATACTTTCAAAGATATATGGATTCTGGATAAGACATTAGATAAGTGGCCTACTTTTGTATCCATTTTAGATCCAGAATTCAGCCAAGTTTCAGATTTCATCATAGAAGGAAGCTGGGATATTGGTAAATTGAAGCTCTATTTTTGTGAATTACTTATTGAATTGATCCTATCAATTCCAATTTATTCAGATCAAATTGAAGATAAAATGGAGTGTATCAAGAAGCTTTTCGGTAAATCTATTGCAGCTATTGTTTATGAGAAGAAATGTGAAGATTTCAGTGAAGATGAAACCTTTAAATGGAGGAAAAAATTAAAATTTAAGCCTAAGATTGATATGTTCTGGTGGAGAATAATTAAGAATGACATTCCAACGTTTTCTTTTATTTTATATAGAAGGCTTGCTGATTGTGGAGGCTGTCCGAGAGGATGTTTGGAAATGGAGAATACATAGCATGTAGTGGCAAAATGTTTTTTATTAAGAGGGTATTAAAGTTGCTTGCTGATTGGCATTTTAGTATTCCTGATTTTGATTCATTGGATGGTTGTTATCAGTTATTGAATAGTTTGGCTGATTCTAATCCATTTCTGGGATATCTTCTTTGTTATGTAATTTTCTACTGCTAGAATAGTAGAAATCAACTAGTTCATGGAGGTAGAGATGATAGCAGTTCTTTTATTGCTTCAAAGGCTATTATTCTATCGGTTTCATTTTTTAATTCTTATTTAATCTGTCAAAACTGGGATGCTAATCAGCTTGTTAAGCTGTCTCAATCTTCTTGGCATCCTCCTCCTCCGGGTTAGATCAAGGTTAATATTGATGCTTCAGTTTTACTCAACAACAGTACTGGCATTGGAGGTTTTTTTAGGGACTATAAAGGCAGAGGTTTAGCTGCTTTTGGATTTCATACTATACATTGGGATAGTGCACAAAAGGAGCTATTAAAAATTTTATCATTGAGATATCATATCAAGGATTGGATGTTTGAAGCTAAAGGTATTGTGATTGAGGGTGATAATTTTAATGTCATCAAGATATTTCAAAATGCCTTTAAAAGTAAGTGGATTAATCATAAATTTCTAAATCCTAAGGATTTAGATTTTCTTTTTAAATTTAAGCAATTCGTTTTTTCTTTTGCTAATAGGAATTGTAATAAGTTAGCTCATTATTGTGCTAACTATGCTCATTTCTCATCTTTTTTTTGGGATGATTTTTCTATAGATAAAATTCCTCCTTCAATTTTAGATTTGTTGAAGGAGTAATCTTCTTGTAAGTAGTTGGTGGAATAATAATATTTTTTGATGTTTTCACTTTTTCAAAAAAAAAAAATTCAAGATTTAAACTAGCATGCATTTTCTTAAGCTTTCTATATGCATCATGAATTCCTTCAAAACTTCTAACAATTCATTATAAGTGAAGTCACATACATCTTCTTGATCTCACTGATCAAGATTGTCAGCCATTAAGCACAAATTGGTGACTTCTTCCTCCTTTTCTATTTCTGATGAATCTAAAGCTGATTTCGTCCAAAAAGCTCTCTGAAATATCTTCTTTCACTTTTTTACATTTACTTTCTCCTTTACCTTCTCCTTGCTAGGAGTGTCTTTTAGATTGGGGAAATCCAATTTTATATGTCCATATTATTGTATTTATAGCAAATCATATCATTAGAAAACCTTAACATTTTTATTAAACTTACCTCTGTTCCACTGCTTGCGTCTCCTCTGCTTCCTTTTAAGAAAGCTTCTGAATTGCCTAGTCATCAAAGTAATGTCATCCGCATACTCATGTTATAATTAATCACTCTCTGATTCCTCCACTTTTAGTGCTATATTCTTCTCCTATTATTATTCTCATACATCAATCTTTCTTTGATTCACTCTTTGCTCATAAGCAATTAGAGATCCAGGAAGATTGTCAATAGAGTAAATATTTAAATCTTTAGACTCTGTAATTATAATTATTTTAGCATCATAAGTAGTGGGCTAATAATAAAGTATTTTATTCACTAATTCAGCATTTGTTAATTCCCTACCTAATGCATGGAAAGGAGTGACTATATGAGTGAATCTTGTATACATTTCATAAAAGGATTCATTTGGTTTCATGCGAAATAATTCATAGTCATGTCACAAAATGTTTAGTATTGATTGTTTTACTTCATTAGTCCCTTCATAAGTAATACAAAGTCTATTCCATATGTCCTTTCAACTTTTGCAAGTGGAAACCCGTATGTAATCTTCTAACTTAAGTGCACAAAAGAAATTATTTAAATATTTAGCATTTAATTATGCTATGTCACATTGTTATATAGTCCAGTCAGCAAAGGGTGTTTCAACTCTAATGCCATTATCCGATCTAGTTGGTTTTGTATACCCTTCTTGAACTAAGATCCACATAAGATAATTTAGTGATTGTAAAAATATAGACATGTATGTTTTCCAAAAAATTAAAAGGAATATTATCAAATAATGGAGGTCTAGTGATCGAGTACCCTTCGCGTGTGTTTCAATTTCCAAAAGTAGTCATGCTCATTTTTCAAAAAATTATTCTAAACTTAAGGTTTTGAAATAAAGCTCGGATACAACTTATTGATTCTTGTTGAATCTTGAATAGGTTGTTAAACCTAAACTAATGTCCCAAGGCTAACAAAGTGGGAGGTGAATTGGTAATTTCAAAATACTCTTAGATTTAAAATTTTGAAATCGATTGATTCACAATGCAAGTTAATTAAAGTTAAAAAATAAAACTTTTTTAACCATAGAAAATAACTTGCAGTAAATAAAATATGAAAAATAAAAGACATAAAAATTTATAGTGGTTCAACAAAACATAACCTAAATCTACTCCCCGAAGACTTCCTCTTCAGGAATTGCACTATTATCAAACTGACACTCCATTGCCCCCATAGTAAGGCAGAGAAGCCTTTATAAAAACCTCTCTTCCACCAATCCCCGGTGCATAGAGAATCTTCATCATTTCACACACTCCAAGTGTCGGCTGAAAACCAACATCCTTTCATACTCTCCAAGTGTCGGTAGAGAACCACCATCCTTTCATACCCTCCAAGTGTAGACAGAGAACCTTCATCCTTTCACACCCTCCAAGTGTAGGTAGAGTACCTTCATCCTATCACACCCTCTATGTATCGATAGAATATCAAATCTTCTCCAAAGATCTTCTCACGAGCAATCTAGAATGATAAGAGAAAGAGTGATAACCACAATTACAAAGAGATCCTTACCTTTGAGTAACCTTATGAACCCTTCACACTCCACTTATATGAAATCTCTCACAAACACTCTTTCACACTCTCTTTTTCAAATGCCCTTGAAAAATCATGAAGACAAAACTTTTTATGTCAGTTTTTAGTGGATCTTTTATACAAAATTCATAAAAAACCATCTATAAAACTTAAGATTTCAATTTTGAGCGTACATAGTCATACAGTACGATCATATTTCATATGTATGAATAGCTCAAACAATATTATGTATGAAACTGTTATGAATCGATATGAAATCACTTCATACCCAATCATCGTCCTGTACGAACCAAATTCGTCCGACATGAATAGTAAGAAAATTTTTTTGAGTTCGTCGGTATAAAAGGAGTCTCAATATTTTGCACTCTTGATGGTGTACGTATAATGACATCATCATTAGGTACAATCAATTTTAAAAATTTTTCAAATTCATTTGAATGAAACATCAGGACAAAAAGATACCTCACAATTTCATACTCTATAAGGCATGTATGAACTGAGATCATCCTATATGATCCATACTAAGAAAAATATTTTTAAGTGAGAACGAACCTATCAATATCATACTCGTGAAAGTATGTTCAAACTGTTATCATCTGATACGATCTATACTTAGAAAAAATAATTTTTAGCGAGAAAAGACCTGTCTATTTCATACTCTAGAAGGCATGTATTAACTAAGATCATACAGTGATAAATATTTTCATTTTTATTCATTCGATTGCTCTTTAGGAAAAATAATTGACAAGATCATCCTATATGAACTAATATCATATAGTACGATCAATTTAAAAATTATAAATTTTAAACTCTCCCCCCGGTGTGTGTATGCTCAATTACTCAATTACAATCAAACTCTCTCATACTCAATAAAATGAAAAATACATGCTTCAATTACAATAAAATCTAAATTCATCTAGATTTGAAGTCTTCATTCATCCGAACTATAATTTCTCTAAAATGTTAGTACACACAAGAGTAAAATAATTCTTCTAAAATCTATTAGGAGAAATAATAATCAAAGCAATAATACCTGGAATCATAAAAATATACAAGTTGCAATAATATCAAACAGGCAAGAATTAAGTATCAACTATCTCAAAAAAAGGAATTGATCATAATTTTTCTACACTTAGGACCCCTCAGCAAAATGGGGTTGTCAAAAGAGAGAATAAAATATTAATTGAAGCCACTCAAGCCATGTTGGCAGAATATTCACTTTCTAAATATTTTTAGACTAGCGGTTAGCACTATATGTTATGTTCTAAATAGGGTGAACATTAGATCAAAATTAAATAAAACATCCTATAAGCTTCTTAATGGGAGAACACATAATTTGTCACATTTGTATATTTTTTTACGTAAGGTGTTTATACATAATAATGGAAAATCTATCTTAGGAAAATTTGATACAAAATGTGATGAAAGAATTTTTCTTGAATACTTTAGAGTTGGAAAATATTATAGAGTATTTAACAAAAGAAATTTGATAGTTGAGGAGAACACACATGTTGTATTTGATGAATTTGGATTTTTGGAAGAGCAAAATTTAGAAAAGGATGAAATAGAAAATAACTCCTGGAAGATTGAGAAGATTGAGTTGGAATATAAATTGGAGAAAGAAAAGTCGTTGCCTAGAGATTTGAAATTTTCTAAAAACCACCCTAAGAATTTGATTTTAGGTGAACCTAGTGAGAGTGTTAGGACTAAGCATGGACTAAGAAAAGAAGTCAATCATTCTACCTTCATTTCAATAATAGAACCAACAAATATAAATTAAGTACTTTCGGATGAATTTTGAATTTTGGTAATGCAAGAGGAGTTAAATTAATTTGCAAGAAATGAAGTTTGGAAATTAATTACAAGGATAAATGATCAAAGTATAGTCAAAACTAAGTGGGTATTTAAAAATAAAATGAATGACTCAGGAGTTGTTGTTAGAAATAAGGCTAGATTGGTGGCTAATGCGTATAATCAAATTGAATGAATTAATTTTGAGGAGACTTTTGCCCCTATAGCAAGACTTGACGTAATAAGGATTTTGTTAGCCTTTGCCTATTTTAAAGGATTTAAATTATTTCAAATGGATATAAAAAGTGCTTTTTTGAATGGGGTGATTCAAGAGGAAGTTTATGTTGAATAACCTCCAGGTTTTGAAAATTCAAATACCCAAATCATGTTTTTAAATTTAAAAATACACTATATGGATTGAAATAGGCACCTAGAACGTGGTATGAGAGGTTAAGCACTTTTCTACTTGAGAGATCTTTTGAAAAAGGAAGTGTGGATACCACTCTCTTTTTTGAAAAAATTAGTAGATGATATTCTTATTATACAAATTTATGTTGACGATATCATCTTTGGATCTACAAAAAAAAAAATCTTTGTGATGATTTTTCTAAAATAATAAGTGGTGAATTTAAAATAAGCCTAATGGGAGATTTAAGTTACTTTCTAGGTTTTAGCATTAAGCAAGTTGAGTAAGGTATATTTCTTAGTCAATCAAACTATGTTAAGGACATCCTCAAGAAGCATGAAATGGATAATGCTAAACTTATAAGTACACCTATGAGTTCTTCAGTTCAATTGGATAAGGACCCAAAGAGAAAATCTATTGATAAAAAAAAATTAGAAGAATTATTAGATCTTTGATTTATTTGATTGCTAGTAGGCCTGATATAATGTTTAGTGTTTTTTTGGGTGCTAGATTTCAATCAGATCCAGAAATATCACATTTGATAGCAATAAAAAGGTTTTTGAGATATCTCTTGGGAAGTCAGAACATAGGAATTTGTTATCCTAAGTACAACTCTTCATTTGAAATTATTGGGTTTTTTTATTCAGACTTTGCAGGTAGTAGGGTTGAATAAAATAGTACATCTAGAACTTGTCAATTTATAGGAAATTCTTTAATTTCTTGGTCCAGTAGAAAACAAATTTTGTAGCCCTATCTACTACTAAAGCTGAATATATTATCATAGGAAGTAGTGTGGCACAAGTTCTTTGGTTAAAATAATAATTGATTGATTTAAGATTTATAATAAGCACAATCCAATTTATTGTGATACCACTAGTGCCATTTGAATTTCAAAAAATCTTATTCAACATTCTATAATGAAATATATAGATATAAGATATCATTTCATAAGGGATCATGTATCTAAAGGAAAAATTGAATTGAACCATGGTTTAACTAAAAATCAACTTACAGATATTTTTGTGAAACCACTAGTTTTTGATACTTTTAGCACATTAAGAATAAGGCTAGGTGTGATCGATCTTAATGCTTAAATAAAAATCTTTACAAACATGATATTTTGTTTTGTGTCTTTTGTATTTTTGATTGTTTGTGTTTTGTTTCTATTTTTCTATTTTCTTATTTTTATTTATGTTTTGTTGGACATATTTTTCACACATAGAAATTCTTGTTTCTGAATGATCATGGTGATTTTATAAGTATTATATTCATACTATACGAAACTATTTTCATCCCGTATAAATTCTGTAGCATATCGATCGTTATTTTGGACTGATAGCATAAAGTTTTTTAATTTACCAATACATATCATACTGTACAATATTAATATCATCTTGAACAATCTGTATTCATTTTTCTATATGCACTACATGATTATTTGGCATAAATAAATTATTATAATTGATCGTACGTATGAAATTTTATTTTATATGTGTAAACCATGTGTCATTCAATATGGGCGATGAACCTAACCGTCTTTAAAATAATCATTAATAACTATTCATCCCGGACAAACACCTGTTCTTCTGTATGATTACCTGGTCAAAAAGCTTGTACAAAAGGATGCTTCGTAACTTATGTGATTACAAAAAGTCATTTTGTTTTAAACATATTCAATCGTACATACGAAATTATTTTTGAATATGATGATCCATCTATCGTAATGTACAAACCTCTTTTCATACATACGAATGGTCTTTTTCTTTAAATAGGATGGCTTTATATTTCATTTTCATTCACTTCAATATCCTCTTTCAATCCTTCTTTCTTAGTTATGGACAATTCTAGCAAGCGTGGTAGAGTCACTAAGGGATCATCCTCTAGGAGTGAAGATGAAAACGTTCTATCTAGAGCAAATGAGGATTATTTTTCTATGTTTGTCTCTATGAAAATTACACCTAGAATCTTACTTCAAGAAGATATCCATTTTCAAGTAATGCCTCTTTTCGCCACCACTCAGTTTGCCTTTATCCAAAGTTTGATTCATGCCTACAACAAAGAAATCTTTCATAATTTTCTGGCAAACATGTCTTTTAGTTCTGATGAGAGTAGGATAAGATCTTATGCACTGAAGAAAATGGTAGAAATTACTAAGGAAGATTTAAGAACCATTTTGCATTTAAGAACTCAAGGGGTTAGAAACCACACAATGACTTCTAAATCTAATTTTGAATGGTCTGAAATAAATAAAGTATTGCCTAGGGCTTATACCTTAAACCAAAATGCAAGGGTTATTCAACATGTCCTTAGAACTTCAATAACTCCTAAAGCTGGTGATCATATTAACATTACTCCTTTTTTGTCAACTGTTACTTATCTTATGATGATTGGAAAACCAATAGATGAAGCCCAACTTATTCTTGATTATATTCACAGACTTTTTAAAATTGGACATGTCTCTTATACGATGAAGAAGAATAATGTCTTAGGACATCTTGTAACCCATATTTTAAAAAACAAGTATAATCTTGTTCATCCTGAACCTCTACTTGAATTTCCAATCTACTTTATTGATGCTTCATTTTGAGCACTTTTTGGGAAAGATGGCAATGCAAGTGAGAATTCTAGGGGAGAAGGGGGAGCACCAGCACCTGCACTTGCTCATTGACCTGACTTTCAGGAGATAGTCCAGTGCTTTGACCGACTAGAGAGTCATTTTGATCAACGCTTTGAACAAATTCAGACTCACCTAAACTAGTAGGATGCTCAGTACCAACAAGACATGGGGTGGATTCGAGGATAGTTCGAATCCATGAACACTAACATAGCAATGATGAATAGCTATTTTTCTGTCTTCAACTAGCCTCCTCCTCCAGACCAAGGCCCTTCAGATTTCTATATGTATTTCTTGTGTGTTGTCTTTGCCAGTCCTTTGAGATGACTTGATCTTTAAAATGCTTTCGATGCTTTATGTACTTGTCTTATTTTAGATCTTTGATGTTGTTGTTGTTGTTGTTATTATGTTATATTATCTTGAGATCTATGTATTGATATCAGATGTGCTTTATTGTATTAGATCTTCATATTGATATCAATAAAAAATATCTTGTTTTGTTTAGTTGTTTTTGTTCTTTGTTTGAAATATTAGCTTGCCTATATGATAATCCTATCTTAATTAATCTAAAAGTGTTATAAATTAAACTGCAATATAAAAATTAATTTTATTATGAAATCTAGTTTTTCAAAATTTTTAAGTTAATTTATAACTTGATCAAGTTGAGGCAATCAATCATATATTCTTTTTAGGCAAACATAATTAACAATATTATTATTGCAATTTTGATATCTTACTATTTTTTATTTCTCTTTTTAATATAATTATAATTGTAATTTAAGAAATTTGATTTTCTAGATTATGGATTTTGTAAAGATTAATTTTAAAAAAAAGGAGATATCTAAAAGTAATATATAATGAGTATAAAAATCAAAAGATTGTGCAATAGCTCACAAATTGAAAAGAAGCACAAAATTAGCTCAAATACAAAAATATGCACAAAGTGTGCCAAAATTATTTGAAAAGATACAAAATGTCGGTAATTGAGAATGTTCTTTCCTCTATCTTTTAATCTTCAAATTCAAATCAATATAATTTTCAATTATGTTTTATATTGAAAATTGAAATTGTCTAATTTTTATTTCGTCACTTTAATAATAATTCTCCTTAACTAATTGTCTAGAATGCTTCGTGACCTTTATTATCAATATTATACTTTAATTTAAATTTTTTTATTCTTTCATTTTTCATCTAATGAACATTAACTTTGTTATCGCAATTATAGTTCAATCTCTTTCAAGATTAATTTCTAAAGTTTCTCATATGACTTCTTTCATTTCAACTATCCTTCTTCCCTTTTTGTTGTTGTTAAAAGGGGAAGAAATATTATTTGCATTTTATTTTTTTGTGTGTTAGTATTATTTTGGTTGGTGTGTTAGTGTTGTTTTATGTTTCTTGGATGTTTTGTGTTTTGTTTTTGTATTGGTTTTGTGTGTTTTAAAATTAAAAAATAAAAAATAAAAAATTGTTTTATTATTAAAAGAATTCCCCTATATACACATATTTATTCATTCAAGGAGAGTTAAGGAGAAATTTAGGATATTCAATTTTATTCAAATAATAATTATTTTTCCATCATAAAAAAATGGAAGATTGTTGAGAATGTTGCAACTTAGTTTTTTATTATTGATATTCTTGCAACATATTTATTTTTTATGATTCCAAATATTATTATTTTAATTATTATTTCTCCTAACATATTTTGGATGTATTATTTTATTATTTATGTGCACTAACATTTCAGAGAAATCATACTCCAAATTATTGAAGACTTCAAAACATATTTGTTTAGTGACTATTATAAATGAAGTTTGTAATTTTTTATTTTATTGAGTCTGAGAGAGTGTGATTGTAATTAAGTAACTATGAACACACACGGGGGGGGGGGGGGGGGGGAATTAAAATTTATATTTTTCAAACTAATCATACTGTATGAATACACTTCATACGGATGATCTGTTTAGTTATTTTCCTCGACAAGCAGTCAAACAAACAAAAATAAAAATTTTTCTAAGTATGGATTATACTATACGAACACAGTTCAAACATGCCTTGCAAAGTATAAAATGGACGGGTTCCTGTTCACGTTAAAAGAATTTTTTTAAGTATGGATCGTATTATACAAATAAAGTTTGTGCATGCCTTCTAGAGTACGAAATTATGAGGTTCATTTTCATCCTGTCTTTTTGTCTCGACGAACTTGATATTTTTTATAACTGATTGCACCAGAAAATATAATCATCATACGTACACCGATCCGAGTATGAAATTTACTTGCCTCTCTTCGTCCCGATGAAGGTGAAATTTTTTTTAACTATTTATTTAGGAAGAATATAGTTCATCGTGTACGAAATGTTTTTGTACCGATTCACAATAGGTTCTTACACAATAGTTTTTGGACTAGTCATACATACAAAATACAATCATATAGTTCGATCGTGCATGTTCAAAGTTGAAATTTTTTATTTTCTGGATGGTTTTTTGTGTCTTTAGTATAAAAGGTCCATTACAATTGATGTGAAAAAGTATTGTCTTCGTGATTTTTAAAGGGCAATTGAAAGAGAGAGTGTGAGAGAGTATTTAAGAGATATTTCTTGGAGTGGAGTGTGAGGGTTCACAAGGTTATTTAAAAGTAAGGATCTTTATAATTTTTTGTTATCACTCTTCCTTTTGTCTTTCTAGATTGCTCGTGTGAACATCTTTGAAGAAAATCCAATACTTTGCTGATACTTAGAGGGTATGAAAGGATGAAGGTTCTCTGTTTACACTTGGAGGGTGTGAAAGGATGAAGGTTCTCTGCCAACACTTGGAGGGTGTGAAAGGATGACAGTTCTCTGCTGACACTTGCAGAGTATAAAAGGAGGACAGTTCTCTAATGCATCGGGGAATGGTGGATGAGATGTTTTTGTAAAGGCTTCTCCGCCTTGCTGTAGGGGCAAAAGGAGAGTCACTTTGGTAATAGTGCAATACCTTAAGAGGGAGTCTTCAGGGAGTGGATGTAGGTCATGTTTGATCGAACCACTTTAAATCTTTGTGTCATTTAAATTTTTGCATTTTTTTTACTACAAATTATTTTTTTTGTGGTTAAAAAATTATTTTGAAACTTTAATTGACTTTCTATGAATTTTAAAGGTTTTCAAATTTAAAATCCAAGAGTAATTTTTTTAAATTACCAATTCACCCTCCCTCTTGGTTAGCCTTGTTAGCCCTTGGCACAATAGCTTATGTTTAACAACCTAATAAAGATTTAACACATGGAGGGTTAAAATGGAGTTTAATCAAAAATTAAATTTTGATAATTAAGATAAATGATTGCTAGTTTCATATTCAAATTTATGTTACAAAATGATATATCTCTCATAGGAAAGAAGATATCATTCATTATAAATCATTTGATTCTAAGAATAATGATCATTATAAGTTTGATCTCCTAAAAGAAATGTTAATTAAAATTTAAAAAATTGGTGTGGATTCTAAATCTCCTGTGAGTGTAAGCCCTCATAGTTAATTACATCATAGAAAATTAAAATCTCTTACGAATACACTTGATTAAAATATTGGCAGAAATTTTGTTTGGAGATTCCAAGGAATGGATATCAATGAAGGTAAAACTAGAATTTCAAGTGGGATTGGAACAAGATTGAGCACTTATTTTCTTTGGAATTAGAGGAAGAATGGTAGGAGGCACTTTGGAATTCTGAAAAAATTTAGAAGTGGCCTGACTTAAGCTAAGTGTTGTGCTTTAAATTTTAGAGAGAAATTTTAGCTTCAGTTGATTATTTTTTAGAAAATTGGGATTATATCCCCAGAGATTGGGGTATTATGATCTAAAATTTGCCCAACATCCTAAATCTAAAGTGGGCACTGAATGGTGGTGGCCTGAACCTAACTAATTCAGTGTAATGTTTAGAATTACCCCAGCCTAGATTAGGGAGCCAACTAACCTCCTAGTCGATTTTAAATCCATGAATCTGGTCATTATATGAAAGAGTGGAAGGATATTATTATTAAAGTTTTTAAATATTATTATTAAAGTTTTTAAAAACTTAGATTGAGGTTTAGAGCATATTATAATTTGTCCCTTGACTTATGTAGGGTGAAAATCTTAAAAGATAAATGTAATTAAAATTTAAACTCTTTTAAGTATTTCAAATGCAATGCATGCTTATTAACTCGATTAAATACATTAAATAGAGTTTAGAAATTTTAAAAGGTTTAAAAAATTTTTTACCTAGAAATTGTACAACATTCGTTTGATAGATATGCACCCTCAAAGGCCAGGTTGTTTGCCAGAACCAGTAAGCATTGAGGTACCTAACAAGGAAGAAAAGCAAGAATATGCTTATGAGAACTCCCGGCAGTCCTGGCCTTACTTCTAAGGTTGTCAGAGTTTCTATTTTATCTAAAATTTTTATTTAAATTTTGAGTAGAAAATACTTTTAACGTACCCTCATGAGCCTTCGTATATCAAGGCTAAAATAAAAGCGACACAAAAATTCCAAAAAATTAGGAAAAGAAAGCAAAATGCTATTCACAATTAAATTAGATTAAACATTTCATTAAATATAATTAATTCCTTAAAGAAAGTCCATAGGCTAATACTCCAACTATTACAACAAAAAATTATAGAAATTAAAAGTGGTATGGCACTATTAACCACAAACCCAAATTCTAGTCATAAGATAGACGCAAGTAATCTTTGAGTGAGATACCCTTTGTTTTTAACTATTCATCCTTATCATCTTTGTACTCCTTAGATCTGTCATACCTAGATACCCAAATGGAAAAGAAAACTTTTCCCCTCTAGATAGTGGTTATTCTTTAGCCCTTTGGGTATTGAAATGATCCAAATTTTGGCTTCCAAATTGAAAATGACTAGCCCTCTAAGAGGTATCCTTTCCTCTTTGGAACCTAACATTGGATACATGTATCCCAAATCAAAGAAACTTTTACAACTCAATAATTTAAATGAATTACATCAATATTGAAAAGGAAAATCTAGACTCTTCTGCAAGGTTATCCTAAGCAAATAACTAAATATCCCAAATAATTATATAATCAAATTGAAATATTCAAACTAGCCAAAAATGGTCATGCTCTTATTTAATTTAAGGGTAAGTAGTTGAAGCTCTTGTAGCATTTATAATTATTAAAAAAAATTAGCCTCCTTTTACTGCCCTGTATGAGTATGATCACCTATAGAATATTTTATGAGCAATTAGATCATCCTAGTCTAAGGGTAATCTAATTGGTAATCAAAGCATCAATCCACAAAGTGTGACAAAAGTAAACAAACACAATAGTCAACATTTAGTCACAACATGCAAAGAAAACTCAAAAAACCTAATACATAACATGTTGAGAATGTTGCAACTTAGTTTTTCGTTTGTTGATATTCTTGCAACATGTATATTTTTATGATTTTAAATATTATTATTTTAATTAAAATTAATTCTAACATATTTTTATATATTATTTTGTGTGTACTAACATTTCTGTGTAATCATACTCTAGATTATTGAAGACTTCAAATCATATTAGTTTAGGGTTTGTTGTAAATGAAGTATGTATTTTTCATTTTATTGAATCTGAGAGAGTGTGATTGTAATTGAGTAACTATACACACACATCGGGGGAGTGTTTAAAAGTTAAAATTTTTAAACTGATTGTATTGTATGAAGTCCTTTCATACAGGATGATCTAATTAGTTATTTTCCCTACATATAGTCAAACGAATAGAAAGTAGAAAAATTTTCTATGTATGGATCCTACTGTATAATGTAAGCATGGTACGTACACCATCAAGTGTATGAATTAGATGGGTCCCTTTTTGTCCTGATGAATTCAAAGTTTTATCTAAATGGTTTATATCGTACGATGTCATCATCATATGTATGCTGTCTAGTGTACGAGTTAGATGGGTCACTTTTCGTCCAGACGAACTTGAAAATTTTCTGAATGGTTTAAACCGTATAATCCTGTCATCATACATACGCCGTCTAGTATACAAGTTGGATGGTTCCCTTTTAGTCCCGACAAACTTAAAAAATTTTTAAACTAGTCATACCATACGATGTCGTCATCGTATGTATGTCATTCAGGGTATAAAATTAGAGGGTCCCTTTTCATCCCGATAAAGATGAATTTTTTTTTAAACTATTTGTATAGAACGAAGTTGGTTCGTTCAATATGATCATCATGTACAAAGGCATTCATACAGATTCACACGTAGTTCATATGCATCAGTTTTTGAACTATTTGTACGTACGAACATATGATCATACTGTACGATCGTATAAGCTCAAAAAGGCAAATTTTAGTTTTCTGTATAATTTTTTGTGTCATTCATATAAAAGGTCCTCTAAAACTAACGCGATAAGAGTCTTTTTTCATAATTTTTCAAGGGCAATTGAAAGAGAGAATATGGGAGAGTGTTTGAGAGAGATTTCTTGCAAGTGGAGTGTGAAAGGTTCATAAGGTTACTCAAAGGTAAGGATCTCTTTGTGTTTTTATGTTATCACTGTTCCTTTCATTATTCTAATTGCTCTAGAGAAGATATTTGAAGAAGTTATGGTACTCTGCTGACACTTAGAGTGTTTAAACAGTGGATGGTACTCTGCCGACACTTGGAGGGTGTGAAAGGATGATAATACTCTGCTGACACTTAGAGGGTGTGAAAGGACGACAGTACTCTACCAACACTTAGAGGGAGTGAACAGATGATGGTTCTTTGCCGACACTTAGAGGGTGTGAAAGGATGAAGGTTCTCTCTTACACTTGGGATTAGTGGAAGAGAGGAATTGTGCAGGCTTCTCCGCCTTTCTGTGGGGGCAAAAGGAGAGTCACTTTTGGTAATAATGTAATACCTTAAGAGAGAGTCTTCTGGGAGTGGATGTAATGACTAAAACACTATAAATCTTTGTCTTTTAATTTTAGCATTTATTTTTTGCAATTTAATTACTGTGGTTGAAAAGCTTATTTTTAAATTAAAATCAAATTGCTAAAATGGTTTATTATAAGGATTTATATTTAAAAATCCAAGAGAAATTTTAAATTACTAATTCACCCCCCTCCCTCTTGGTTAGCCTTGGGATAATAGCTTAGGTTTAATAACCTATACAGAAATAACACAATAGAAAAGTAAATATAAGCCAAGCCTAAACTAGATTTAGATGTCCTAGCAAACAATCTAAAGAGTGTGTTGAAGGCTATATGATTGGGGTAGTTCCTAAGCTAGATAGTTTGTTAAGGTTGTATAATGTTTGGGGGTGTTAAAGGTTAAAGGAGATATTTTTGTTTGAGTCTAAATGTTAGTGTATTAATGTTTAATTTAAGATATCTTTCATGAATTGATTAATTGGATGGATTTAATTAGTTAAAGATTAAGGGTTCAAAGAATTTTAATAAATTTGGTTAGTTACTAATTTTAAGATCAAAATTAATTTAGATTTTTATCAATCGGTTCGTGGCAATATATCACCAGGCTCAAGAAATTAGGTTTTCTTAGTACCCTTAGCCCCACAGTCTAGAGTAGTTAATCCTAAAAACCTAGTTGGTATAATTAGATTAATAATTTTTGTTTATTTAAATAATAAAGATTCATTTAAATTTAAAGGGTCACATTCCATTAAATATGATAATGGCGTTGTGCCACCACACATGTGGAACCAAGCCTCCTTAAGACACTTAGCCTTGTAGCCCGGAGTAGTCCATCCTAAAAACTTCATCTTTGGAGTTTTTATTGCGTATTAAATGGTTGGTTGATTGGTTTTATTAATCAAGTTAGAGTTTTTTGGAATTATAACAAATTATCAAAATTTTTAAATTATTTAGAATTTTTTAACCATGTTAATTAATGCGCCAAAAGTTGACTTTTTAAATTAAACTTAGTTTTGAAAGTTTCATTTTTTTAATTAATATTATACCCTAAGAAGAGTAATTAGACTACTAGTTTGCTTAACTTAGGGTTTTCTTTAAAAGTTCTAATTTTTTTGAAGTTTGAACCTAAATTTGAACTATGATTGATTGGAAAATTAACTTTTTGACTTTGACCAAAATTTTAAGGTTTGACATTTTCAAAAAATACTATACCCTAAATGGTGTTGAATAACACTAAGTTTGTTTAATTTCAAACTTTCTAAAATTACTTATGATTTTTAAAGTTTTCTTAATTAAATGAATTTTTTAACTACTTAATTAGGAAAGTTTTGATTATTTTGCCCACAAATTATTCCGAACTGCTTGGAATCACTCCTAAAGGTCACCGATGACCCATGGGAGTGTTTCCAAGTGTTTAGTAATTATTCAAGATTTTAAATAATTTTTAATTAATTAAATTAATTAATTAGTAATTTTCACTAAAAGTCAAATTAAAGTCAAATTCGAGGTCCAGTGATAAAGTTTTTATTTTTCCTAGGTAGAGGACTAAATTACGGTCATTTTAATATATTATATGTACCTTCTCTATTTAAATTGGATTTATTATAATTTTTTGAATTTTTTGGGAGCTAAAAAGGGAAGAATTTTGATATGGCTAATTTTCTGACTTAAAGGACTTCAAATTTAGTCAAACTTAAACCTATGATACAAGAAGTCATTAAGTTTGAGTTTGGTAAATTTCACCCCTATTGGGTGTGTGTATAATTTCCTAGGATTTTTCTAATTTATCTAACCATAGTCCTAATTATTTTTTCTATGTGTCACTAGAGAGTTCAATTGTGCTTGAAATTTTGTTCAACTAACCCTGGAACATATGCAACCACAAAAATCATACACCCTAAATATAAAGATATGAAAAGTTATAAATTTTAAAGTTTTAAGTTTAAAATGGACCCATTACTTTAAAAATTCACATCACCGTAATCTATTTAGTATTTGATCCTAAGAAAATTACAAAACATACCTAATATCACCAACTATTTTCCACCAAAATGTTGTTGCAGTTTGACCAAAGGAATGTGAGAAAATTAGAAAAAATAAATTTTAATTAAAAAAAACTCACAATCTACTATCCAAACCAACTCAAATATAATATTAATAAATAGTAAACTAAGTTATCTTTTCAACGAGCCTAAAACCACTTAATATGATGGGGAGAAATGAATTTACTATGAATTTTTAAAGTTTTGAGACATTAATTGGATTGTTTAATTCAATTATTAAATTAAAATGGTGGCGGCCGCTGAGAGGGCTACACGTGCTAGCCTTCGGTGTTCTAAAACTAGGCAAAAACATGTCAAAATAATGGATGGACATATGGCACAATCTGGTATACCACTTAAACATGTCATCATATGATGTGGATCATCTAATCATGCTGAATCGAATGGGTAGCTCTGATTGCGCCATGTCAATCGCTTGAAGTCTCAAATGGATAGGGTTCAAATTCAAATGAAGACATGCACAGTTCGACTGATCATGGGCTTTTCGATCAGTAAAGAAGGAAAATTGGATAGTTGAATTTATCCATGCCATTTTTGTTCAAAATGAGCTTAAAAATTAAAATGTTCATAACTATCAAAATATTCATCAAAATTTAACAAAATTTTAGACATAGGCTCATAAGAACATGAGCTTTCATTGATTGAAGTTTGGAGGCTCCATGCAATGAAATTTTTGAGTAATTTTAAATTAATATTTAAACTTAAAATGAGAATTCCTCTACAAGTTTGCTGAAGATCCCAAAATCTTTTAATGACTGTATTTGGAGTCATTGATGAGAGATGGGTTCCTCTCACTATTCTAGTCTCTCCTACCAAGAATAGTGCTTTGAGGCCTACAAATGATGGGAGAAAGCTTGGAATGGATGTGTGAAGAGTTGGAGAGTATGGATAAGGATCTTGGAATGTTTGAGGCTGCTAGAGTGGGAGCTTGGATGAAATGAGAAAGGATGAAAGGTATTAGGTCACATTACCTACACTTAACAAATTATTTTAAAATTTGTTGTCTAGGATTTAATTTTAGAGAACTTACATGCATGCCAAGGGTCCCTTAAATTATATAAAATCAAGAGAAAATGGGTGGGTTAAGAGGGATGGGTCTTGGCTCATGGGAATGGGGATCACACCCTTTTCTACCATTTGGCTAAATCCAAGTCAAGCCTTGTATAAGGGGTGATTTATGCTCTATTAGGGGAGGCGATTAGCTAATTTCCATCAAGTAAAAGTAGATTTAGAAATGGGAAATGGATTGCTAATGTGGCATGGCCACCTAACCTCAAATAAGGGCTTTTTTAACCATTTGACTTGTCAAACCATTCAATGAGAATGATGTGGAAGTCAAGGGACTATATGGGGCCATTTTAATGTATGGCCAAGTGTTTGAGACCAAAGGTTTAAAGTTTTGAACAAATACATGAGATTGGGGAGAGTTTTAACACTGCCAAATGGGTTAACCAAGTTAACCCAAGGGGAATTTTTCTTAGAAAGTTTTGTACATGTTAAGGGTTGTTCAATTGAATGATTTTGAGGGGTTGATTGATTTAAAATGACTTGAATGATTGAATTTCACAAGTGTGTAGTTTAAGGGCTAATTTGATCAACCATGGGGTACTTGGTCAACCTAATCAAATCATGGGTTGAGTTTGGGTCAAATATGTTCAAATGAGTGTTTTGAGATAAATGAAGGTGGTCATATGTATTGGTGAGGTCATTTGGATTGAAATTGACATTTGAAACCTTAAGGGGCATTTTGGTCAACTAGGACAAACCAAGACATGAGTTTTGGTCCAATGGACCCAAAATGAAAATTTGATCCGTTGGGATAGGTTTTGTAGAATGGTATGGGAAGACCATATTAAATTCTCAAAAAAAGACCATAAATCCCTTAAAGGGATTTATTTTTCCCCCAGCTCAACCTTGGGTCAAATTGGGACCAAGAGACTATAGGCTATTGGTTAGAAAGTCATAATAAAGGTCATGTATATGGTTGGAAGGTTTGGAAGGGGTCCCAATGTCAAATTCTAATGGATGGCATCTATAGTGGCTCAGGCTTTAAATATTTAAAGGTTTTGCAGCATGTAGATAAAAATTTTGTTTCTTGGGCTAGGGACCTCAGAATGGGTTCAAATTTGTAGGGTCGATCCTAGAGACAAGCCTAATCAATATGTAACTAATAGATTATAAATCAAATATCATTTGACTAGGTCTCCAAGTGATAGAAGATTTATACATTATAAGGTTTAGGACTTGGACTTTTGGCTATGGATTTGGGCTCAGGAATCTTGGAATTGAGATGGAACTTAAAGTTGATTGATTATATTGGATCTTGCATATCAATTTCAATCATATGAATGATTGTTGAGTTAGATTTAAAATTAATCTAGAACTTGGGATTGGGAATATAACTAGATTTTGGACAAGATTTGAGCAAGGATGCGGCATGGGGATTGAATCTTGATTTGTACATGCGTGGTTGAGAGTTAGAGACATTCTATTCATTAGGTCATCAGAAAGAAACCAAACTAGGTCCTACGAACCTCATATAAAAAAGAAGTCAATAAATGTACCCCAATACGTATAGTAGAGTAATGTTCTAGTGCACATATTGGTGTTGACTGAATGAGAGATTGAAGTTGAATTTTGGAAGTCTAGGAAGGGAATACACAACCTTAGGTCTATAGGATGATGATAGAAGGCTTACATCGAGTAGAAAATTTAACTGGGAGGGATCTGATAAGGAGGAAGCTTAGTCCACATAGATGATCAAAACTTGATGGAAACTACGATGGTGCCATGAAGGGCATACTCCATCACTATGAGATGGTCATGTGGGAAGGAAGCTTGCTCCAAATAAAGCACTGAAATTGGATGGAAACTCGGATGGTACCACAAAGGGCATACTCCATCACTAGTAGATGGTCATGTGGAGAGAAAGCTTGCTCCACATAGAGGATTGAGTCTAGGAAGATCATGTAAGGAGGAAGCTTGCTCCACATAAAGGATCTAGTCTGGGATGAACATATGGTTGGGTCAATGTAAGGCCACCATAGAGGATCAAATCTAGATGATCTTATGATGGAGGTCAAAGTTTGCCCATCATAGAGGATTAACTAGATGATTGTATCAAATGATTAAGAAAAAAAACTAGATAATCATGTAGTGGGATCTTTGTATGGCCACCACTGAAGATCAAAGCTGGATGATCTTATGATGGGGTTCAAAGTATGCCCACCATAAAGAATCAAATGGATTTGAACTAGGATGGTGGCACAAAGGGCATTATCAACCATTAGTGATTCTAATCCTAAGAAAAGGAAGCATTGGGACTCACACCTAGCCTTAAGGAAAAGAAGGCATGAAATAATTAATTGGCGATTTTTGAATTTATTTTAATTTTTCTTGAATTTGGAGAGGCAACTTGGATGTTAAAATTGATACTAATCCTGGATGGTATTTCTTGAAGAACAGATGGAATGACAGAAAGCATCTAGTGGTACATTTAGAATTGATCAATTAACGTGAACCTCCCTCATAAATCATCTCCAAGGTGATTTATACAACCAATGTTGATTCAAAGTTTCCATCAATCTTGTGATAGACTAAAACAGGTCTCCAAAGCACTACCGCCAAGTCTCCTACTTAGAAAGTCTTGATGCAACACAATTTATCACAATCTTGAATCATTTATGACTTATGTAATTTCAAGTTTTGTTGAACTTGTAAAATAATTTCTTCGAGGTCATCGAGCTGCTCAAATAGGAGTCAGGCACTTGCCTAGTGATTTGATTTTAAAAAGTAACTCCCAATTATGCAAAATACACCTCTAGATGGGAATGATCTTGGACCTAACATAGAGTGTTATTTTAAGAAATGGAATTTAAAGGAAATTATGCCCATGTGTAAGGACTAATATATCCCTAAAGAATGAGATTTTGATTCTTATAAGGAGTAGAAGATTCATTCTTTTTCTTGCAAAATTTCTTCTTAACTATTTGGACCTTGTTAGAATGACAAGTGGGAATAAATTCACTCGTACTATGAGAAGTATAGTGACTCCAATTAACTAGGAAAGGGCTAAGGGTTTTGATTCTGTTAACCCAGATCCAGTTTCATAGAAACTGAATTGGGATTTTTCCCTTGTTTAAAATTTAAATTAAAATCAACTTCAAAATATTTAAATTAGAGAGAGAAATTTAATCTTTTCAATTTTCATGCATGACATTTTTAATATTTGATAGATTGTCCATGCACAATTATAAATTTTGATTCAAGATTTATCAAAGTTAATCTATTAAAATGATCGAGCTCTTTGAGATTTAAGGATTAAAAAAAAAGGAAACTGCGTTCAATTTTTTTTGGTGGCACACTTTGCTCATCATTTAATTTTTTTTGGTTCATTTTGTGCATGTTTTGATTTTTTATTTTTTAGCTTTGGCACACGTTACGCTTCTTTATGTATATATACATATGAGGCTTCATCTCTTTTAAAAAAATATTAAAATGATTGCTCTTTTTTTTTTTAACTAAGATTATATCTCATGTATAAGAGAAGAAAACTCTCTCTTATGAAAGGAAGAATAATCCCCAAATTGGACATAATCTTTTGATAAGAAAATGAGCTTGACTAGGAAAGTCATTGAATATATTTAGAACATGCAAGATATGCTTAAGAAGATAGAAAATTGCTAGAAAACTTTGAAGATTTTCATTTATGAAATCAACTTAAGTTTGATACTGATTTCAATTCAAAAATCAAATTGACCCATAGAAGCAGAGGGAGGGAGGGGCTTTTAAATGTTCGGTGGAGTCAACTACAACTCTCTTCTATTTAAAATTTAAAGTAGAGGTCAATTTTTATTAAAATGGTTAATCAACTATCTTGAAAATTTGAACCCAATACACTTGATAAACGGTATCTTTTCCTTCAAAATTGCAAGTCTAGGTGGAAAGAGCCTATTAGTATAGAATTAAAAATATCCACAATCTCTTAAGAGGAAGAAATAACTGTGGGGTATGCACTATCCCTTATTTATGATACATCATATCAATCTAAGGTTTTATCATGATAGGACCCCCTTTAAAATTTAAATTAAGATGGTTTCATAATCTGATAAGATCTCAGATACATCATTTTCCCCCTCTCTAATTACTAGTGACCTAACAATTATGAGAGTGGAACCCTGGGTGATTTCTACACCTCCTCCTCTATTGCTGATGTAGTGGGCATGTATAGTAGTGTGACCTCACATCATCTAGTAATGTGGATGGGTCATAACCATCAACTAGGGGCCTATGGTCTATTTATGTTGATTGCTCATTTCTAGCATGGTAGATCTTTTCTGTTTTGTAGTCAAAAGGAAGCGATATGGTGGAGATCACGCTATTCTTCTAAAAACCTCCCTTCCTTGGGTAACAATAAAGTGGGTGGAAGTGACTTCCACTAAAGAGGGGGTATATGATAGGCTTAATGAACTCTCTATTGGTCTTATATTTGACTTGTTTTAAGTTTTTCATGAAAGTTTATTAGGGATTTTAAGTCCATATGTACTAGCCCGAAGCTAACCAAGAGGGAGGTGAATTGGTGTTTTAAAAATTCTCAAACAAAATCACGATCTAAACCAAACAATCATTCACCAAAAAATAAAGTGCAGAAATTAAAAATATGGAAACGTAATAAGAAAGAGCATACCAAATTTTATAGTGGTTCGGTTAACTTGACCTACATCCACTCCCCGGAGCCTCTCCTTTAGATATTGCACTAAACTCAATCTCTCTCCTTTTTTTCCCCTGGCAAGGTGGAGAAGCCTGTACAAAACCCCTTTCCACCAACCCCATTGAGGCAAAGAACCCAACTCATTTTGCTTCCTCCTGAAGTAGGTAGAGAACCTGACTCCTTTTTCTTCCTCCTGAAGCATGCAGAGAAACTCAATCAATCATTGAAGTAGACCTCTCTGCAACCTCCACGGAACTAGGGATGATGACTGGAGAAGATGACCCAGATTCTTGCTTGGAGTAACCTTTGTGAAACCCCTCACAAACTCCCTTTCACAAGATCCTCTCTCTCTCTCTCTCTCTCTCTCTCTCTCTCTCTCTCTCTCTCTCTCTCTCTCTCTCTCTCTCTCTCTCTCTCTCTCTCTCTCTCTCTCTCTCTCTCTCTCTCTCTCTCTCTCTCTCTCTCTCTCTCTCTCTCTCTCTCTCTCTCCCAAGATCTCCCTCTCCTCTTGGCTCTCCTAGGTTAAGATAGAAGCAAAAGATCATATCTTGAGTAACAAGAGATCTTATATAGAAGGGATTCAAAATTATCCTATATTATATCAAACCGACAAAGATCGTACATGATGATCGATGGATCATCCTGTATGATATGTACAAATTTAACTCAATTAGCCAAGATGATATGGGGGAGGTTGGATGATTAGAAGATTTATTTATTCTAATCATTCAGGATGATAGGACATCATCCTATATGATTAGTTCAAAAATGTCAAGAAACATCCAAACCATCGCTATGTTCAGCCAAACTTTTTATCTTGGATGATAAAAAACTAACTAACCATCCAAGATAATTCTTGGATCATCCTGTATGATTAATTAAAATGAATACGTATCATCTAAAACATCATTTTGATTGTCCAGGAAGAAACTAAAGTTTATTTAGCAAATGATCCAGGACAATCCTATGATCGTCCGGGATGATATAATCGATCAATCAAATCTTAATTAATTTCCTTAATCATCAAACTAATTTAGGCATAATTATGATAATCATCCAGGATGATGTCCAAAAATAATAACATGCCTAAAAGAGCTAGTGGCTGATTTGTTTTTGGGCAAATCATCCAAGAAGATTTTTTAATATCGTCTAGGATGATTTGCTTAATTTTGGCTGACTTACTAGGATGCTCTAATTAGGATTTCTATTTTTTAATAATAGTCAAGATGATTTTGGATCATCCTGGAAGATATGATCAAAAATAGAAAACTCTAAAACAGACAGAATTTTTCCCTCTGAGTACATGTATGTAAGGTTAATTAGCATTAGGACTTACTTTGTTATATTTAACTCAAAAGAAGGTAAAAACACTTGGCATACACTTTCAGACTGACTCAATCCTAATCTACCAAATCTTGAGCTGGCTTGATTTGCAATTGAACTATGGACCTAAAATGTTAGTAGGCATGGCAATAGTTGAAAAACAAAAATATCTGAAATGTTTGTTATCATCAAAATTATAATCCCTAAATCCAGATTTGCAATAATCTCCCCCTTTTTAATGATGACAACATTTAGTAGAAAATTCAACCTAAGCAATTAAATGAAACATAACATGAAGGAAAACATGATGAACCTAGCAATACAAATTTTACTAAAATCAAACAAATGGTATAAATACTAAAAAAAAGTAGTAAAAAAATATAATGAAACAACACATACACAACCACTACTCCCCCATTTGACATCACAAAAAAGAGGAGGAAACTATAAAATACAAATTGAATAGAAAATACAAAAAGAACCAAACAACATTACAAAAAACATCACAAGGAAAACAATCTACAAGTATGAAGGGCCTTGATCATCAAAAGGAGGTAGTGGTGGCGGCTGAAAAAAGCTAGAAATAGTAGCGAACTGCTCCCCAAAATAGGCCATATCATGGTCATGCTGTTGTTACTAGTGAGTCATGTATGCATCAAATTTAGCCACATCTGCCTTATGTTGCTTCTTCTGGGTAACAACGTAAGAATCAAAATGTGCCTCCACTGGTCAAACCACTTTACCCGCTGATCCAACTATGAGTGTTGGCGGATCGGAGCAGGTATAAGAACAGGTATAAGAGTAGCTTCCTCCTCAGCTCCCTTAGCCTCCTCATGCTCCTAATGGAGATGAGTTTTGTGAAGAACGTGGAAGGAGATGTTGGTGTAGAAGGCAGGAAAAAAATTAGGTGGGGTAGGATATTGAAGATTATACTTGGTTTCCAGGACATAGGCTATAATGTGTCCTAAGGCAATAGTAGGCTTTCTTCCCTACATCGCTAATGCTAGTTAGATGCTCAATATAATAAAAAAGAATATCAACATAATTGAATTATGTATGGCCATTATGTACAAGGTGATGAACAAAAGGAAAGGAGTGATATGGCCACGATCACCATCTTTGGGAATAATTGAGGTGCGAAGAATATGTTGGATTGTCCTAACATTCTTGACTAAGGTGCTAGATGTCCCATCATAATAAAAGATATGAGTGTTTCTCAGATGGTGATTGGCAAGAGCCCAGTCGTAATCAAGATCTTGAAATAAGAGTAAATCTTGTCTCCAGTAGTGGACAGTTGAAGGATTTCATGGCAGTCCTTATAGGTAATTTTTAGATGTTGTTTGTTGACATAGGATTGGAGGGTAGTATAAGTTGAGTTTATCCTAAGGCTCGCAAAAAATTCATAAAGAAGTTTAGAATTGAAGAGGAAGGCTAGTGTAAGAATGAAGGTGAGTGAGGAGTAAGCAAAAAGATTAAGAACAGGGTAAGTGAGCAGATGAGGGTTGATAGTTTAGGATAGAGTGATCCCGACTATCTTGTAGTGAAGATAGGTAGCTTGGTCAGCCACCTTAGTGAATTAAGGGTCAACAATGGTCCTCAAAGAACTTCCAGCCAATATTCTGGAGCGCTTTCTACCCGCCATTGATCAAATGATGGAGAGAAAGGAAAAATTATCAAGGAATGAAGAAGGAATGTGTAAAGAAAAATGGTTCAAAATGGCTATTTATAAAGAATTGACCATATCATCCAGGATGATCATAGAATCATCTAGGACGATCAGGCAAAATTATGACGTATAGGATGATTAGTAAAAAAAATAGTTATATTATCCAAGATGATCAGACATCATCCAGGATGATTAGACATAAATAATCATCCCGAGGAGTTATGATGGATAACCATTGAAAAAGTAGATCATCCAAGATGATTATTTGAATCATCTAGAATGATCGACAATAATGGATCATATCGGCCAAATTTAAAATATGTAACATCTTTGGCCACGTGGATCGTCTAAAATGAACAAGTGGATCATCCAGTATGATCATAAATAATTGAAGTAGAATTTGAATAGATCATCCAAGATGGTGTGAATCGACTAGGATGATTACAAAAATTGTGCAGGATTTGATCAGATTATCCAGGACGATGAGGATCATCCAAAACGATCTCATACAATTGACTTAGATCTGTCGTAGATGGAAGATGAATGGTGGTGTGATGATATCATCTAGGATGATAGGATTATTGTTAAGGATGAAGTGATAAAAAATTAAAGATTTTGTGGATGAATGGAGGTGATCAAAGAAGGCTCTAAAATAAGAAAAAATAGTAAAAAAAATAAAAATGAAATAATGAAAAAGTCTATAAAAAGACAAAAAGAACAAAAAATAAAGTTTCATTTTATTAAAGTAAGAATTGTTGCAAATTCAGGTCCATGAACCATGTTTTGATGATTGGCAAACACTCGTACTTGTCTTGGACTGCCTTTTACTACTGACTTTTCAGAAATCAAAGATCGAATGGAAATTGGAATCAGCTCAAGATTGGATAGGTTAGGGTTAAGTTAGTCTGAAATTTTATTTTTTTTCTTCTTAAGTCAATTGTAATCTTTGGTGTGAATGATGCAAAGTAACCCTACACACACACACACACTTAAGAGACTTAGAGTTTATGTGTTTACTCAAATCGGCCAGGACGATATTTACATCGTCCTGGACGATTGGGCTTAAAACAAAAAATCTAATCAGGGGTTCTTAATTAAGTCAGCCGTCATTAGCCAATTGGCCTGGACGATACTTGTATTGGCCTGGCTGATAGGCTCAAAATAGAAAGAAATTGCCACCATAAACAATTAAGGCATTCTGTATTTGTGTAATCGGTCAGGACGATCTTTGATCGGCCTGGACGATATTCACAATTATGCCTTAATTGATCAGACAACCAAAGAAATAATTAAGCATGATCGATACGATCACATCATTCGGGACGATCGCTTGATCGGCCAGGACGATCTAGTCAAAAAACCTTAGTTACTCCTGGACGATCTGGATCGGACAGCTTGAATTCAGGGCGATTCTCATCTGATTTGAGCTGATCGGCCGGGACGATCGTAAGGTCTATTAAGATAGTTGTTATTTGTATGTTTTACATTTTTGCAACTTGTATAGTTTTGATGATTCCAAATATTATTGTTCAAATGTGTAGTTATCTCCTAACAATTTTAGAAGATTTATATTTACTCTTGTGTGTACTAACATTTCAGGTGAATCAAACTCTCAAACATGAAGCCTTCAAATCAAATTCAGCAAGAAATACCTTTAGTTTTTGAAGCTTAAAATTATCATTTTATTTGAGAGGGAGTGATTGTAATTGAGTGAATAAAAATATACACACACACACATAAGGAGATCATATAAAATTTATATTGATCGTATGAGACGATATCCGTTCGTACGGGACGATCAGACAGTTATCTCCTATTAAGATCACATGGAACGAATAGGAACTGGAAAGAAAAATTTTTCTAAGTCCTATTTGTCCAGGACGAAATTAAATATCATCCAGGACGATTTGCTCTCTAAAAGATTTTCATCCCGACGAAATTAAATTATCGTACAGGACGATTTTCTCTCTGTAAGATTTTCGTCTTGACGAAATTAAATATCATCCAAGATAATTTGGTCTCTGTAAGATTTTCATCCGGATGAACAAATTTTTTTCCGGACGAACAAATTTACGTCCAGACGATACAACCGACTTAGAACAGTTTTTCTATATTCATTCTACAGTTTTTGGAATTGTCCTTGGTATAACCGTTCGTACCGGACGAACTTGGTTCGTACCGGACGAACTTGGTTCGTACGGGACGATCAGCTTGTACGAAAATTTTTCGTACACATATACAAACAGGTTCGTTTCAAGGCTTTTAAGTAAAATCTTCCAGGACGATCCACGATCGTACGGGACGATCCACTGCATACAGAATTAAAAACTTGCAGTTTTTGGAAGGTTTTTCTTGTCTTTTGTATAAATAGTCTAAATTAGACTGCCACCCAATCTTTTTGTCATTTGATCTTCGTGCCTATTGAGAGAAAAGTCAAGGAGAGAGTGTGAGAGAGCATTCAAAGGAGGATTCCTACCACTGGAGCGTGAAGGCTTCAATTGGAGTTTAAAGGTAAGAATTTCTACTTGTGAATTGGGATTACTTCACTCTTTTCTTTCTTCCTTCTAGATTTCTTGTGAGAAGATCTATCAAGGAGATCCGGTTCGCTGCCGACACTTGGAGAGTGTAAATAGCCGAAGGGTTCGCTGCCTACACTTGGAGAGTGTGAACAGCCGTAGGGTTCTCTGCCCACACTAGGAGAGTGTGAAAGGACGAAGGATTCTCTGCCCACACTAGGAGAGTGTGAATAGCCGAAGGGTTCTCTACCCACACTAGGAGAGTGTGAAAGGACGGAGGGTTCTCTGCCAACACTGGGGATTGTGAAAAAGGATGACGGTTCTCTACCGCACCGGGTAGTGGTGAAAAGAGTGTTTGTAAAGGCTTCTCCGCCTTGCTGTGGGTGCAAAAGGAGAGTCACTATTGGTATTAGTGCAATACGCAGAGGGTGCCTCTGGGGAGTGGATATTGGTCTGGTTTAGACCGAACTACTATAAATCTTGTGTCATTTACTTTATTGCATTTTATTTTCCGCATTTTACTTTTGTTTAAAAACTCTGTGGTTGAAAAACATTTTCTATAAAATTTAATAAAAATTTTTTATTTTGGTTCAACTCATTTTCAAAAAGAGGGTTAAATTTTTAAACTACCAATTCACCCCCCCCCCTCTTGGTAGCCTTGGGACATTAACTTAGGTCTAACAACCTATTTACTAGACTCAATAAGTGATATCAGAGCTTCGTTTCAAAATCATAAGTTTAAACTACTTTTTGATTAATGTAGATGGCTACATTCAGAAACCGAAATACACCTGAGGGTTACTCTATTACTACACCTCCATTGTTTGATAATATATTTTTTGATTTTTGGAAAACACACATGTCTACTTTCTTACACTCACTTGATTATCGTTTATAGATCCTAGTCCAAGAAGGTTATACAAAACCAACTAGAATAGTTGATGGAGTTAGGGTAGAAACACCTTTTGCAGATTGGACTATAGAAGAACGTGACCTAGCACAACTAAATTCCAAATGTTTAAATAGTTTCTTTTGTGCTTTAAAATTTGAAGACTACATGCGGGTTTCCACTTGCAAAAGTGGAAAGGACATTATGGGATAGACTTTGTATAACTTATGAAGGGACTAATGAGGTTAAGCAATCAAGACTCAATATCTTGTTACATGACTATGAGTTGTTTCGCATGAAACCTAATGAATCTATTTCTTGCATGTACACAAGATTCACACAAATTGTCACTTCTTTGCATGCACTTGGTAGGGAATTAACTAATGCTGAAATGGTCAATAAAATTCTTCATTGTTTACCTACTGCTTATGATGCTAAAATTACTGCAATTACAGAGTCTAAAGATCTAAATATTTATTTTATTGACAATCTTCTTAGTTCCCTTATTGCTTATGAGCAAGGAGTAAGTCAAAGAAAGATTGATGCAGGTGAACCACGAAAGGAGAAGAATATTGCACTAAAAGTGGAAGAGTTAGAGAGTGAACACTCACAACCTGAGGATGAAGATGATATTGCATTAATGACTAGACAATTCAGAAGCTTTTTAAAGAGGAAGCAAAATAATATTGCCCAAAACTCAAATCTACTCCTACCAAGGAGAAGGTAGAGGAGAAACCAATTATAAAGAAGGGCAAGAAGAAGTTTTAAAGAGCTTTCTGGGCGGACTCTGCTTCAGACTCATCTGAGACTGAAAAAGAAGAAGAAGTCACCAATCTTTGCTTGATGACAGATAATATTGATCAATCAGATCAAGAAGAGGTATGTGACTTAACCTATGATGAATTATTTGAAGTTTCTGAACACATGCATGATGCATATAGGAAAAATGAAAAAGATGCATGCTAGTTTAAGTTTAGAACTGGAAGAGCTTAAGAAGGAACATGAAATCCTTAGAAAAGATCATGCATTAATAGATGACAACCGCATGAAACTACTTGACGAATATGATGACTTGAATAAGAATTTTGAGAATTTAAAATCATCCTATGCTGATCTTGAAAAAGATTTTAAAAATTTTAAGGATGAATCTGAGAGTAAAACATATCGAATCAATTATACAAATCGTATCTTAGAAGATATGAATTCATTTTATAAATTGACAATAAGAGCTCTTGAGGATAATAGGATACCCCCCAAACTTGAAGATTTTACAAATCCTAAAAATTATCCTAAATATATGAAATCCCTTAGAAGACAAACAAATGGAAGAAAACTTAGGAATACTTTTCCTAATGTTAAATGTAATAATTGTGGATTTTTGGGACATATAGCTCACACCTGTACTTTGAAGATGAAATCTAATTTTGTGTAGAGACCTAAGATGCATAAACCTAGACATATCATACATGCATCTGATTATAAATTTCTAAAAGGTGAACCCAAACTTGTTTGGGTTCCCAGGTCTAACATTTGATATTTTTGCAGAGTTGCTCTCACACAAGTTCTCGTGGGAGCATATGGTACCTGGACAGCGGATGTTCAAAGCATATGACTGGAGATACTGCTCAATTCATAATGCTGGAAGCCAAGAGTGGAGGAAAGGTTACACATGGAGATAATACCACAAAGAAAGTGGTTGGATTAGGTATGATTGGAAATTTAAAAACTTTTTCATAGACAATGTGTTATTGGTTGAAGGCTTAAAACATAATTTGTTAAGTATAAGTCAACTATGTGATAAGGGCTATAATATAAAATTTTTACCTACTAGCTGCATATTAAGCCTAAATGGGAAAGAAGTTTTAAAAGGAAAAAGGGTAAACAATGTTTACATGCTAGATTTAAATTGTATTCAATCTCCTACTGCTTTTTTTTTAAATTGTTTCTGATGAATCATGGCTTTGGCATAGGAGACTTTGTCATTCTAGTATGAAAAACCTTAGGAGAATTACCCAAAAGAACTTAGTGAGAGGTATACCAAAACTAGACTTTACTAAGGACCACCTTTGTGATGCATGTCAATTAGGAAAATAAGTGAAATCTTCCTTTATGTCCAATAAGGATCTTAGGACTAGTAAACAATTGGAAATTCTTCACATGGATCTTTTTGGACCAGTAGGAACTGTAAGTGTAGGAGGGAAGGTATACGGATTTGTTATAGTGGATGATTTCTCAAGATTCACTTGGGTTAGATTTATTTTTCATAAGAGTGAATCGTTTGAGGAATTTAGAAATTTTCGATTTGGATTCAAAGAAAGTTAGGGTGTGAAATAATTTCTATACAAAGTGATCATGGAGGATAATTTGAAAATGAAAGATTTAAAAATTTTTATAAAGAAAAAGGGATTGATCACAATTTTTTTGCACCTAGAACTCCTCAACAAAATGGGTAATCGAAAGGAAAAACAGAACATTAATAGAAGCCGCCCGAGCAATGTTGGCAGAATACTCACTTCCTAGATATTTTTGGGCTGAGGCGGTTAGCACTGTATGTTATGTTCTGAATAGGGTGAATGTGAGATCAAATTTAAATAAAATACCCTATGAGTTGCTAAAAGGTAGAACACCTAATTTGTCTCATTTGCATGTTTTTTGTTGCAAGTTGTTCATTCATAATAATGGAAATTCTGCCTTAGGAAAATTTGATCCATAATCAGATGAAGGAATTTTTGTTGGATATTCAAGTGTTGGAAAATCTTATAGGGTATTCAACAAAAGAACTTTGGTTATTGAAGAAACCACACATGTTGTATTTGATGAATCTGGAAATTTGGAAGAGCCAAATGTTGTTGAAGATGAGATTGAGAAAAACTCCCAAAAGATTGATAAAATAAATTTGGAAGAAAATGTGGAAGAGAATTTGGAAACATAAAACCCTTTGCCTAGAGATTTGAGATTTTCTAAAAACCACCCAAGAGAATTGATTATAGGTGAACCTAGTGAGGATGTTAGAACTAGGCGTGGAATAAACAAGGAAGTCAATCATTCAGCCTTTATTTCAACTATAGAACCCACTAATGTTGATCAAGCACTTTCTGATGAATTTTGGATTTTGGCCATGTAAGAAGAGTTGAATCAATTTGTAAGAAATAAAGTTTGGGAATTAACTTCAAGGCTAAAAGATTAAAGTGTTGTTGGAACCAAGTGGGTGTTCAAGAATAAAATGAATGACTCAGGAGTAGTCATTAGAAATAAGGCTAGATTAGTTGTTAAGGGGTATAATCAAATTGAAGGAATTGATTTTGAAGAGACTTTTGCCCCTGTAGCTAGACTTGAAGCAATTAGGGTTTTTCTTGCCTTTGTCTGTTTTAAAGGATTTAAATTGTTTCAAATGGATGTCAAAAGTGCCTTATTAAATGGGGTAATTGAAGAAGATGTTTTTTGTAAAACAACCTCTAGGTTTTGAAAATGTTAAATACCCAAATCATATTTTTAAGTTAAAAAAGGCATTATATGGATTGAAACATGCACCTAGGGCTTGGTATAAGAGGTTGAGCACCTTCCTACTTGAAAGATCTTTTGAAAATGGAAGTGTGCATACAACTCTCTTTTTAAAGAAATTTGGAAAAGATATACTCATTGTTTAAATTTATGTGGATGATATCATTTTTGGATCTTCAAATAAAAATCTTTGTGATGATTTTTCTAAAACAATGAGTAGTGAATTTGAAATGAGTCTAATGGGAGATTTAAATTACTTTCTAGGCTTTAGCATTAAGCAACTTGAGGAAGGTACATTTCTTAGTCAAACTAAATATGTTAATAACATCCTCAAAAAATATGAAATGGACAATGCTAAACCTGTTAGTACACCAATGAAATCCTCAGTTCAGTTGGATAAGGACCTTAAGGGAAAATCTGTTAATCAAAATAAATTTAGAGGGATTATTGGATCTCTACTTTACTTGATTGCTAGCCGACCATATATTATGTTTAGTGTTTGCTTATGTGCTAGATTTCAATCAGATCCAAAAGAATCATATTTGACAGCAGTGAAAAGGATTTTAAGATATTTACTAGGAACTCAGAACTTAGGAATTTGGTATCCTAAGTTTAGCTCTTCATTTGAAGTTATTGGTTATTCAGATTCTGACTTTGCAGGATGTAGAGTGGATACGAAAAGCACTTCTGGAACATGTCAATTCATTGGAAATTCATTAGTTTCATGGTCTAGTAGAAAACAAAATTCAGTGGCCCTATCTACTACAGAAGCAGAACACGTTGCATTAGAAAGTTGTGTGGCATAAGTACTTTGATTAAAACAACAGTTGATTGATTTAGGATTAACTATAGGCACTATTCCAACTTATTGTGATAATACTAGTGCTATTTGCATTTCCAAAAATCCTATTCAACATTCTAGAACCAAACACATTGACATAAGGCATCATTTCATAAGGGATCATGTATCCAAGGGAGATATAGAACTTACTCATATTTCAACTAAAAATCAACTTGCAGACATTTTTACAAAACCTTTAGCCTTTGATACTTTCAGTACATTAAGAATAAGGATTGGTGTAATTGATTTAAATGCTTAAATAAAAATGTTTTTGCAACATTGATGTTTCTGTTTTCGTAGTTTATGATTTTATGATTTTATTTTTGTGATTTTTATTTATTTTGAGTGATTTTATATTAGAGTCTGTGTATTTGTCATTGTCTATTGTGATTTGTGTGTTTAGTTTGATTTTCTTTGATAAAAATTTCAAAAAATCCAAAAATTTGTGGTAATCGTCCGGGATGAAAATTTTCGTACAGGACGATGTGTATAAAATACAGTTTGCGTGATTTGGAACATCTTGAGAGCAGTTTTTAATGTAGTTCGTCTGTACGATCTGCATGATCGTCCAGGACAAAAATTTTTTTCTCTCAAACGTCGGGACAATTGAATGCAGTAGTTGAAGGTATAAGGCAGTTTTAATTATGAACTTCATTCGTACGAACTTTTGGTTCGTCCAGACGAACAGACGTTGATTCATAGCGGGGGACGGTTTTCAACTGCCATTAAAATGAATTAACTTTTAATCGTCTATACAAAAAATAATCGTCTGTACGATCGGTCAAGTCAAAAAGTCTGTACGAAAGGATGTATTGTAAGTTGTGTTGATTACGAAAAGTTATTATATTTTGGACAAATTTGATCGTCTGTCGGAAAATATTTCGTCCAGACGAACAATAATTTTCGTCCAGGACGAACATGCTTCGTCCAGGACGAACTTATCATTTTCTTTAAATGAGATGGTTTTCTAACTCAACAATCACATTTCTAAACATCTCTTTCAATCCCTTTCGATCAACAATGGCCTCCTCTAGCAAGCGACAAAAGGTGTAAGCAAAGAAACCCCATAGGAATCCTTCCGACAACTTTCTTTCAAAAGCAAATGAGGAATCCTTTCCTTGATTTGCCTCTGCAAAAATCACTCCTTCTCACATTCTGATCCAGAGTGAAATAAACTTCAAGGTAAGCCCCTTTTCGCTTCCACTCAGTTTGGATTTATCCTAAGTCTCATCCACCTCTACAACAAACAAACCTTCCTTTACTTCCTAGTAAATATGAGTTTCAACTCCGACCACTCTTCTGTAAGTTGTTATATTTTTAAACAAAAAGTTGAAATCACTAAGCATGACTTAGGTGCTTTTCTTAACTTAAGAACTTAAGGTTTTAGAGCCCACACCCTTATGAACAATAACACCTTCAAGTGGTTTCAAATCAATAGGGTGATTAGAGGAAATAGCCTAGATTATCATATTGCTAGAGTTTCTAGAATGACCAAAAATGCTCGTATCATCCAACACATTCTTAGATCTTCTATTATTCCAAAAGCTGGTAATAGAATCAACATTACTCCACTTCTTTCTGTTGTGACATTTTTTATTATGAATGATAGTCCTATTGATGAAGCCCAACTTATCTTAGACCATCTTTATGGGCTTTCTAAAATTGGGCATGCTGATCAGAAAATAAAAAGGAATATTTCATTAGGTCACTTGATTACCTTTATTTTGGAAAAGAAATACAATCTAGAGCATCCTGATGAAGAATATGAAGAGCCGGTCTACTACAATGATGCTTCTTTTAGAGTGATCTTCAAGGAGCAAAAAGAGAAAACACATGCCAGTGCTTCTGAAGAAGAAGAAGAAGAAGGAGAGCAAACATCTGCACCTCAACCAAATTATCAAAATTTGATTGAGAAATTTGATAGACTTAAGACTCATTTTGATCAACGATTTGATCAAATTGATGCTCAACTTCAGCAGCAGCAATAGGACATTGGTAATATAAGAAATGAAGTTCATGAAATTAATACCAATATTATGTTGATGACTTCCTACTTTAACTTATTTGGTGGTGTTCCTCCTCCTCCAGAAGAATAGAAATTTCGGTTTTATTTTTCTAGATGTTTCTTGTATTAGTGTTTGCTTTAGTTGTGTTTGCTTAAAAGTTCAGTGTATTTTTTTTATTTTTGTATTGATATTATGAATTGATATTGTAATCTTTTCATTAATATCAATATATGTTGTGTTTGCTTTAGATTTGAATTGTTTTTGAAATATATTTAGTTTTTATGAATTTATTAGTATTTTTAATCTTAATTGTGCTTAAATTAGATTGTAATTTGAGATTAATTTCATTAGAAAATCTAGTCTTTTTAAATTTAAAATTTGTTTATAACTTGTTATAATTAGAATTTTTAATTTCATGTCTATTCATTTAGACTACATAAAATTTAATATTATTATTGCAATTTAGATGATTTCTTATTTTGTATTTCTTTGTTTAAGTAATATTTAAACACTTAGAAAAATTTGAAATTTTAGATTATTGATCTTGGAAAGAATTAGTATCAATTACTCTTAAAAATTGTACAAAAATTATAAAAATCAAAAAGAATGCGCAAAGGTTCGCAAATGTGAAAAAGAGGCACAAAATAAGCCCAATGTAAGAAGATGCACAAAAATGTGCAAAAAATTTGAAAAAGATGCGCAAAGCGCCACATGTGGTAATTCTCTTCTTTTCAGATTCTTTCAATATCTTTTTTCAAATTGATCTTATGTTTATTTATATTTCTATTGAACGTTGAAATATATAATTTTATTCATCTCTCTTGTAATAATTTTCTTGATCTCAAATGTTTAAATTTAATCATGTCTTTGATAAATTCTTCTTACTTACAATGTTATATCACTTCTTAAATTCTATGAATTTCTATGATTTACCTAATGTTATTAGTTTTAGATTGCATACCTTATGTCAATCACTCTTTAGATTAAAATTTCAAATGGATTTCATATAATTACTTACATTTCTTGTCTATTTCTTCTTCACTTTTTTATTGTTGTCAAAAAGGGGGAGAATTTATTGTGCTTGTATGTTTGTATTTTCATTTTGTGTCATTTGGTGTGTCATTTGGCTTTTGTCTTGTATATTATCTTGTATTTTTTATTTTTTGTTAAAAATTTTGAAAAACAAAAATTGTGTTCTTTAGTTCAAAATGCCTTCTTATTTTCATGTATTCATCATTTCAGGGGGAATTTAGGAGATTTTTTTTAATTGAAATCATACAAACAATAATTTTTTTGCCATCATCAAAAAGGGGGAGATTGTTAAGATAGTTGCTATTGGCATGTTTTACATTTTTGTAACTTGTATAATTTTAATGATTTCAAATATTATTGTTCAAATGTGTAGTTATCTCCTAACAATTTTAGAAGATTTGTATTTGCTCTTGTGTGTACTAACATTTCAGGTGAATCAAACTCTCAAACATGAAGTCTTCAAATCGAATTCAGCAAGAAATACCTTTAGTTTTTGAAGCTTAAAATTATCATTTTATTTTAGAGGGAGTGATTGTAATTTAGTGAATAAAAACACACACACACACACATAAAAAGATCATATAAAACTTATACTGATCGTACGGGACGATATCCATTCGTAGGGACGATCAGACAGTTATCTCCTATTAAGATCACATGGAACGAATAGGAACTGGCAAGAAAAATTTTTCTAAGTCCTATTCGTCTAGGACGAAATTAAATATTGTCCAGGACGATTTACTCTCTCTAAGATTTTCGTCCCGACGAATTTAAATTATCGTACAGGATGATTTGCTCTCTGTAAGATTTTCGTCCAGACGAAATTAAATATCGTCCAGGATGATTTGGTCTCTGTAAGATTCTAGTCCGGACGAACAAATTTTTGTCCAGACGATACAACCGACTTAGAACGGATTTTCTATATTCATTCTGCAGTTTTTGGAACCGACCTTGGTATAACCGTTTGTACCGGACGAACTTGGGTCGTACGGGACAATCAGCTTGTACAAAAATTTTTCTTACAAATATACAAACAAGTTTATTTCAAGGCTTTTAAGTAAAATCGTTCAGGACGATCCACGATCGTACGAGACGATCCACTGCGTGCAGAATTGAAAACTTGTAGTTTTTGGGCGGTTTTTCTTATCGTTTGTATAAATAGTCCAAATTAGACTGCCACCCAATCTTTTTGTCTTTTTATCTTTGTGCCTATTGAGAGAAAAGTCAAGGAGAGAGTGTGAGAGAGCATTCAAAGGAGGATTCCTACCACTGGAGCGTGAAGGCTTCAATTGAAGTTTAAAGGTAAGAATCTCTACTTGTGAATTGGGATTAGTTCACTCTTTTCTTTCTTCCTTCTAGATTTCTTGTGAGAAGATCTGTCAAGGAGATCCGATTCGCTACCGACACTTGGAGAGTGTGAATAGCCGAAGGGTTCGTTGCCTACACTTGGAGAGTGTGAACAGCCGTAGGGTTCTCTGCCCACACTAGGAGAGTGTGAAAGGACGAAGGGTTCTCTGCCCACACTAGGAGAGTGTGAATAGCCGAAGGGTTCTCTGCCCACACTAGGAGAGTGTGAAAGGACGGAAGGTTCTCTGCCAACACTGGGGATTATGTAAAAGGATGATGGTTCTCTGCCACACCGGGTAGTAGTGAAAAGAGTGTTTGTAAAGGCTTCTCTGCCTTGTTGTGGGTGCAAAAGGAGAGTCACTATTGGTATTACTGCAATACTCAAAGGGTGCCTCTGGGAGTGGATGTAGGTCTTGTTTAGATCGAACCACTATAAATCTTGTGTCATTTACTTTATTGCATTTTTTTTTCTGCATTTTACTTTTATTTAAAAACTCTGTGGTTGAAAAACTTTTTTTATAAAATTTAATAAAAAAATTTCATTTCGGTTCAACTCATTTTCAAAAAGAGGGTTAAATTATTAAACTACCAATTCACCCCCCCTCTTGGTAGCCTTGGGATATTAACTTAGGTCTAACAACCTTTTTACTAGACTCAACAAGATCGTCCTGGACGATCAAGACAATTTTTCAATGACCTATTTTGCATTCAGGGCAATGCTCTGGCTGATCTTCTAAGATTTCTACTGATCGGCCAAGACGATGTTCATATCGTCTTGGATGATATAGTCGACAACTTGCAATTAATGATCTCATTTGAAACTATTCTATTAAAGTGCTTTAGTTCAATGTTTTTGAACATCCTTGGCTGTTGTCTTGACCTGAGAAAACCTAAAAGAGAGAGAGAGAAAGAGAGAGGGAGAGAGAGAGAGAGAGGATCTTGTGAGGGGGAGCTTGTGAGGGGATTCACAAGGGTTGCTCCAAGAATTTTTCTACTTCTTCTTATCTAGAGTCTCTTGTCCTTGGAAGGGTTGGGAGAGGTAAGTTTCAGCAAGTGATCGAGGTTCTCTGCCTGCTTCAGGAGGAAGCAAAATGAGGAAGGTTCTCTGCCTTGCCGGGTGTGGAAAAAAGAGGAGTTTGTAAAGGCTTCTCCACCTAGCTGTGGGGATAAAGGAGAGTCACGTTTGTAGTACAATACTTGGAGGGTGCCTCTGAGGAGTGGACGTAGGTTGAGTTGATCGAACCACTATAAACCCTTGTGTTCTTGTTTTTTACTGCTTCCGCATTTATTTTCTTCCGCACTTATTTTTGTGGTGATTTGGTTTGTGATAATTGTTCTTTTTGCTTAAAGAAATTTTTAAAATACCAATTCACCCTCCTTCTTGGTTAGCCTTGGGCCAGTTCTATAGGGCTTGATATCCCTAACGAACTTTCAAGTGATGTCAGAGCGGGATTCATAAAAATTAAGTTTGAATACTTTTTGAATTTTGATCTATGGCTAACTTTGGGAATCGTAATACACCGGAAGGGTACTCTATTACTCGACCACCTCTGTTTGATAATATCCCATTTAATTTTTGAAAAACTCGCATGTCTATATTTTTATAATCTACTGATTATCACATGTGGATGCTTGTTACGGATGGATACACACCTCCAATTGGTAAACTTAACGGCGTTACTGTTCCACTTCCTTTTATTGAATGGACTTTAGATGATAGGGATTTTGTTGAGTCCAGTAATTAGGTTGTTAAGCCTAAGTAAATGTCCCAAGGCTACCAAGAGGGGGGTGAATTGGTAGTTTTTAAAATTTTAAACCCTCTTAATAATAAAGTTGAACCGAAATAAAATTTTCTTTTAAAGTTAGTAGAAAAATGTTTTTCAACCACAGAGTTGTTTAAACTGAAATTTAAAGTGCGGAAACGTAAAAGCTATAAAGTAAATGACACCAGATTTATAGTGGTTCGGTCTATAACCAGACCTACATCCACTCCTCAGAGGCACCCTCTGAGTATTGCACTAATACCAATAGTGACTCTCCTTTTGCACCCACAGTAAGGCGGAGAAGCCCTTACAACACACTCTTTTCACCACTCCCCGGTGCGGTAGAGAACCGTCCGTCCTTTTACACAAAACCCAGTGTTGGCAGAGAACCGTCGTCCTTTCACACCCTCCAAGTGTAGGCAGAGAACCTTCGTCCTTTCACACTCTCCTAGTGTGGGCAGAGAACCCTTCGTCTGTTCACACTCTCCAAGTGTGGGCAGAGAACCCTTCGGCTGTTCACACTCTCCAAGTGTCGGCAGAGAACCGGATCTCCTTGACAGATCTTCTCACAAGAATCTAGAAGGAAGAAAGAAAAAGAGTGAAGAAATCCAATTTCACAAGTAGAGACTCTTACCTTAGCAATCCAAGTGAAGCCTTCTCGCTCCAGTGGTAGGAATCCTTCTTTGAATGCTCTCTTCCACTCTCTCCTTAGCTATTCTCCCAAGAGGCACGAAGATCAAATGACAAAAAGATTGGGTGGCAGTCTAATTTGGACTATTTATATAAAAGACAAGTGAAACCGCCCAAAAACTGCAAATTTTCAATTCTGTACGCAGTGGATCGTCCTGTACGATCCTGGATCGTCCTGTACGATTTTACTTAAACGATCTGAAACGACCCAATTTGTATATGTGTACGAACTGACTTCGTACAGCTGATCGTCCTGTACGAACATGGTTCGTCCAGTACGAACGGTTATTACAAGGTCGGTTCTAGAAACAGCTGAAAACTGTTCTAAGTCGGTTTATCGTTTGAACGAAAATGTGATCGTCTGGACGAAAATTTTCCATAGAGCCGATCGTCCTGGACGATTATTTATTTCGTCTGGACGAAAATTTTCCAGAGAACCAATCGCCGCGGATGATAATTTGTTTTCGTCTGGACAAAAAATTTTGCAGAGAACTGATCGTCCTGTACGATATTTATTTTCGTCTGTACGAAAATTTTCCAGAGGACTGGTCGCCTCGTACGATGGTAAAATTTGTCTGGACGAAAATTTTGCAGTGAACCCATCACCTGGGACGATGATAAATTTCGTCCTGGACGAATAGGACTTAGAAAATTTTTCAAAGCAAGTTCCTATTCGTTCCAAGTGCTCTATAGGAGATAACTGACAGATCGTCCAGTACGATAAATATCGTCCTGTACGATCAGTATAGAATTTCAAGATCTCCTTATTTGTGTGTGTGAGATTTTATTCACTCAATTACAATCACTCCCTTTCAAAATTAATTCAAAGAAAAGACAAACATCAATTAAACAAAATATCTCATGTTGAATTTGAATTGAAGTTTTCGTAGTCTGGAGTCTGATTTTCCTGAAATGTTAGTACACACAAGAGCAAGTGCAAATCTTCTGAAATTGTTAGGAGATAACTATACATTTGAACAATAATGTTTGGAATCATCAAAACTACATAAGTTGCATAAATATAACTCATTCAAATAGCAACTATTCAAACAGATTTGGCTCAATTAAATGCAAAATGTCTTAATTGCTTTTTCTGTGCTTTAAAATTAGAAGACTATATGCGTGTTTTCACTTGCAAAACTGGTAAAGAAATTTGAGATAAATTATGTATCACTTATGAAGGCACTAATAAAGTTAAACAATACAGTTTGAACATTCTCTTGCATGACTACAAACTTTTTTGTATGAAACCTCATGAATCAATTTCTGAAATATATACGAGATTTACACATATTGTTACTTCTTTGCATGATTTAGGAAGAGAACTTTGAAAAAGTAAACAAGATTTTATGATGCTTGCCTTTCTCTTTTGATGATAAAATCACTGCTATAATTGAATTTATAAATTTGAACACTTATTCGATTGACAACTTACTTGGCTCACTCATTGCTTATGAGTAAGGGGTGAATCAAAGAAATCTTGATGTATGTGAGAAAAAGAAAGAGAAAACGGTGGCCCTAAAGGCACAAAAATCTGACTCTAATTCTTCCGGATCTGAGAGCGATGAAGTTGCCTTCATCTCAAGGCAATTCAGAAACTTTCTAAGGAAGAAGTAAAAGCATTATTGGAGAAAAGGTAAGGATAACAAATATTCTAAAGGATCTTCTGATGTTGTCTGTTATGAATGTAGGAAACTTAGACATATGAGAGCTAATTGTCCTACACTTGAAGATCACTCAAGCAAAGGAAAGGGTGAGGAGAAACCCAAGTTCAGGATGGACAAGAAAATACTCCAAAAGGCATTTTGGGCGGATTCATCGGATTCATCGGAGATAGAACCAGAAGATGAGACAACAAAATTGTGTTTGATGGGAGACGATTATCTGTATCAAGAAGAGGTATGTGAACTTTCCTACGATCAACTTCTTGAAGTTTCTGATAAAATTCATGCATCATATATGAAACTCAAAAAAACACATACAAGCTTAAAATTAGAATTTTTGTAGTTACAAAAAGAGCATGCAATTATGACTAAAGATCACTCAACAATTGATTCAAATCATATGGCTCTACTTGATGAATTTGATGAGTTAAACAAAAAGCATTGTGAATTAATTGAAGAGCATGAGTCACTAAAAGTCACACACACCTCACTTGAATTTGATTTTAAAAAGTCTAAAGAGATGGAGAAAAAATTGTGGATTGATAATGATGCCCTAAAATTTACTAACTTGAGGATTCAAAATGAATTGGATACATTTAAGAAAACTAGGATGACGCCAACACTTGATTAAAAGCCAAAACCTAGGAAGAGGCGTTATAACTCAAACCATTTAAGAAATCCTTTTCCAGGTGTTAGATGTTTTTCATGTGGCATGTTAGGACACATCTCACACACTTGCACTGTTCACCATAGTACACATTGGGTGTGGGGACCCAAGGTGCATGATTCACAGCATGCCACACATGCATTGCATTCTACTTTTCATAAGAAGGAACTCAAACCTGCTTGGGTTCCTAAATCTAACATTTGATAATTTTGTAGGTGGGCTCTCACAAAAGGCCTCGTGAGAGTATGTGGTACTTGGACAGCGGTTGCTCTCGACATATGACTGGTGATGCCAATAAATTTGTTTTGCTGGAGTCCAGGACTGGAGGCAATGTTACTCTTGGAGATAACACCACCATGAAGGTGGTAGGCGCAGGTATAATTGGTAATTCCAAGAACCTTATGATTGAAAATGTTTTGCTTGTAGATGAATTGAAGCACAACCTGCTCAGCATCAGTCAACTCTGTAACAAAGGCTTCATTGTGCAATCCTTTACAAATTCATACATTATAAGTTTAAGTGACAGCACTATTTTACAGGGAAAGAGGATCAACAACATCTTCATGCTTGATTTGAATAACATTGAATGTGCTTCTTCATTTTGCTTAAAAATAATGATTGATGATTTATGGTTGTGGCACCGGAGACTATATCATGCAAGTATGAAAACTCTTAGGAAAGTGACCCAAAAAGACCTAGTTAGAGGTGTCCCCAAACTCAAGTTTTCAAATGGCCACCTTTGTGATGCCTGTCAACTAGGAAAGCAAGTCCACTCCATCTTTCACCCCACTAAGGAAATTAGCACCTATAGACCTTTAGAAGTACTTCACATGGATTTGTTTGGACCCATTAGCACTGCCAGATAGGGAGGGAAAGTCTATGGTTTTGTGATTGTTGATGACTACTCAAGGTTTACTTGGACTAGATTTCTTACACATAAAAATGAGTCTTTTGAGGAGTTTAAAACATTTTCTACTTGGATTCAGAAAAAGCTAGGTTGTGAGATCTTGACCATCCATAGTGACCATGGGGGAGAGTTTGAGAATGAAAGATTTGGAGATTTTTGTGAGGACAAGGGGATTAGCCACAATTTTTCAGCTCCTAGGACCCCTCAGCAGAATGGGATAGCTAAAAGGAATAACCGGACCTTGGTGGAAGTCGCTAGAGCCATGCTTGCTAAGTATTCATTTCCAAAATACTTTTGGGCTGAAGCGGTTAACACAGCTTGTTATGTATTGAATAGGGTGAACGTTAGAGCCAAATTAAAAAGACACCCTATGAGATCCTGAAGAGTAGGACACCCAATCTTTGCCACCTTCATGTCTTTGGTTGTAAGGTTTTCATTCACAATAATGGGAAGTCTCACTTGGGAAAATTTAATCCTAAATCTGATGAAGGAGTATTCTTGTGATATTCTAGTGTTGGGAAATTTTTTAGGGTGTTTAACAAGAGAACTTTAGTGGTGGAAGAGACTACCCATGTGGTTTTTGATGAGTCTGATCCTAAAAAGCAAGGAATTGAGGATGATGATGATATTGGAGAGATTACTAGTGGAGTAGAAAATTTGGAGAAAGAAGTAGGTCACCAAAACATAGAAGGAGTAGGAGATGTCACCGAAGGAGTAGAAAATTTAGATCTGGAGGAAAGGGTTGGACCTTCTCAGACCTTACCTAGAGATTGGAGATACTCTACAAGTCACCCTAAGGATTTGATCTTTGGAGACCCTTCTAATGGAGTTAAGACTAGACAAAGAATTAGGAAGGAGGTGAACCACTCTGCCTTTATCTCAATGACTGAACCCACTAAAATAAACCAAGCCCTTACTGATGAGTTTTGGATTTTAGCCATGCAGGAGGAGTTGAACCAATTTGTTAGGAATGAAGTTTGGGAGCTTGTAAAAAGACCTAAGGGACAAAGTGGGTCTTTAAGAACAAGGTGAATGATTTAGGAGTGGTGGTTAGGAATAAAGCAAGATTGGTGGCTAAGGGGTATAACCAAATAGAAGGAATAGATTTTGAGGAGACATTTTCTCTTATAGCTAGATTGGAATCCATTAGAGTGCTATTAGCCTTTGCATGTTATAAAGGATTTAAGTTTTATCAAATGGATGTCAAGATTGCCTTTTTGAATGGGGAAATAAAAGAGGATGTGTTTGTAGAACAACCTCAAGGTTTTGAGAGTTCCCAATTTCCAAATCATATTTTTAAATTAAAAAAGGCTTTGTATGGTTTAAAGGAGACACCAAGAGCATGGTATGAGAGGCTTAGCACTTTTTTACTAGAAAGTGAGTTTTTTAAGGGGAGCATAGACACCGCCTTTTTTCTTAGAAAAATTGTAGATGATTTATGCATTATTCAGATTTATGTGGATGATATACTCTTTCGATCTCCTAATAAAAAAACTTTGTAATGAGTTCTCTAAGATAATGAGTAGAGAGTTTGAGATGAGTATGATGGGAGAGTTGTCCTACTTTTTGGGGTTTAGCATAAAACAATTGGATGATGGAACCTTTCTTAATCAAACAAAATACATAAATGACATTTTGAAGAAGTAAGAGATGGATAAATCTAAGCCAATTAATACTCCCATGACTTCTAGTGTTCCTTTGGATAAGGACCCAAGTGGTAAGTCTGTTGATCAGAAGAAGTACAGAGGCATGATTGGATCTTTACTCTACTTGACTGTGAGTCGACCCGACATAATGTTTAGTGTTTGCCTTTGTGCTAGATTTCAAGCTGACCATAAGGAATCCCACCTGACTACTGTTAATAAAATTTTTAGTTATCTTTTGGGGACCCAATGCCTAGGGATTTGGTATCCTATAAACAGCACTTCTTTTGAAATTATTGGTTTTTCTAACTCTGATTTTGTAGGATACAAGGTGGATAGAAAATATACTTCAGGAACTTGTCAATTCATAGGACAATCTTTGGTATCATGGTCTAGTAGAAAGCAAAATTATGTTGTACTTTTCACTGTTGAGGCTGAGTACATTGCTTTTGGAAGTTGTGTGGCCCAAGTCCTTTGGTTGAAACAACATGTATTAGATTTAGGATTACCTGTAAGCACCATCTCAATCTTTTGTGAAAACACTAGTGCCATATGTATCTCTAAGAATCCTATCCAACATTCAAGGACTAAGCACATTGACATTAGGCATCACTTCATTAGAAATCATGTGATTAAGGGAGATATTGAGTTACATCATGTGACAACTGAAAATCAACTGGCTGACATCTTTACTAAACCACTGGCCTTCGACACTTTCAGCACTTTAAGGACCAGATTGGGTGTGATTGACATAAATGCATAAACTTGATCTTCTATTTACTTTACTTGGTTTTTGTATTTTTTTTTAAGTTGCTTTTCCTTTTTGCTCTTTGTTTTCTTTTTTTTTTTTTTTATTTGGCTTACTTTCTTTTTTTTTCTTTCTTAATTTTTTAGCTTTCAAAAAATCATCGCTGAAATGATATTGTATGCCTTGTCCTTGCTTTTGAGAATTCATAGTCAATGTTTTACATCTCTTAATCAATTAGATGGTAAAAATATTTCATTGATTGTGACTCCTTCTCTAACCTATTTTAGTGGCATAGTTTTCTTTTCTAATCAAAAATCTAATTCAAATTAAAGGTTGTGTATAAAATTAAGATCTTTTCTAAACTTGCCTAAGCAAATATATCTTGTATTTATAATGCTTAAAGTTTTTTTGTCATATCAAGATTCCTCGTTACTCTTGTCATTGGTTATTGATTCTGTTTTGTGGATAGTTCTTCTCTATGTTAGAGAGAGCTCCTATTCTCTAATATATAGAAGATATACCCACAACTAAGAAGTCTTTTTTAAGAGATTGAAAAAGAAAATTTAGCTTGCAAAAATTTAAAAAAAAAAAAAAAAGGTCAATGATGCCAAATTGAAAAGAAAAAGTATATACACAAAAGTGTATCAAAAATCAAGATGCTCAAAGAGCCAATCAAAGTGACAAGAGACATAAAATGAGCCCACTAAAAGGCAAGCTATTCTCTCTTTTCAAATCTTTTAAAACATAGAAGTTTTCATGTATCAAAGACTTGATTTTGATTGTTTTGTGATTGTGACAAATTTACTTTGATTCATTATTCTATAAGATATTTTTTCTTAAACCAAGTGATGAATAGATTCTTTTTCCTCATATCCAATTGATTTTTTGAGTTAGGTCATTGATTTTAAAAGACGATTCTACCCTAAGAGAAAGTCTAAGCTAAGGGTAATCATGATCGGATATTCTACCATTCTTTGGATTATTGATGTTGTTAACTCATTAACTCACAAGTTTTTAAAAATCAATCACATGGAATACTACATCATCTTCATGCCTTGGTTAAAAAAAAAAGAAAAAAAAAGAGAGATGTCTTGTGGTTTGCTTTAGTTCTTGATTCCTTCTTTTGAGATGTCAAAAGGGGGAGTAGTTTTAGGATGGTTCTTGCACTTTCGATTCCGTGTGTTACACTATTTTTTTAGTTATTTATTGTAGTGTTTCGCCATCATCAAAAAAGGGGAGATTCTTGCAAATTCAGGTCCATGAACCATGTTTTGATGATTGGCAAACACTCGTACTTGTCTTTGACTGTCTTTTACTACTGACTTTTTAGGAATCAAAGATCGGACGAAAATAAGAATTAGCTCAAGATTGGGTATATTAGCGCTGAGTCAGTCTGTAATTTTATTTTTTGCTTCATAAGTCAATTGTAATCTTTGGATTGAATGATGCAAAGTAACCCTACACACACACACTTGAGAGACTTAGAATTTCTGTGTTTACTCAAATCGGCCAGGATGATATTTACATCATCCGGGACGATCGGGCTTAAAACAGAAAATCTAATCTGGGGTTCTTAATTAAGGAAGCTGTCATTAGACAATCGGCCTAGATGATACTTGTATCAGCCTGGACGATAGGCTCAAAACAGAAAGAAATTGCTGCCATAAATAATTAAGGCATTATGTATTTTTGGTAATCGTTCACGATGATCTTTGATCAGCCTGGACGATATTCAAAATTATGCCTTAATTGATCAGATAATCAAGGAAGTAATTAAGGATGATTGATACGATCGCATCGTCCAGGACGATCGCAGGATCGGCCAGGATGATCTAGTCAAATAACCTTAGTTACTACTGGATGATCTGGATCGGACAGCTTGAATTTAGGGCGATTCTCAGGACGATTCTCTCTGATTTGAACTGATCGGCCGGGACGATCAAGCCAATTTTTTAATCATCTAGTTTACATTCAGGGCGATGCACTGGCTGATCTTCTGAGATTTGTACTGATCAGCCAGGACGATGTCCATATCGTCCTGGACGATATAGTCGACAGCTTGCAATTAATCAGCTCCTTTGAATCTCTTCTATTTAAGAGCTTTAGTTCAACATTTTTGAACATCCTTGGCTGTTGTCTTGACCTGAGAAAATCTAAATGAGAGAGAGAGAGAGAGAGAGGATCTTGTGAGAGGGAGCTTATGAGGGGATTCACAAGGGTTGCTCCAAGCATTATTCTACTTCTTCTTCCCTAGAATCTCTTGTTCTTGGAAGGGTTTGGAGAGGTAAGTTTCAGCAAGTGATCGAGGTTCTCTGCTTTCTTCAGAGGAAGCAAAAGGAGGAAGGTTCTCTGCCTTGCCGGGTGTGGCAAAAAAAGGAGTTTGTAAAGGCTTCTCTGCCTAGCAGTGGTGGAAAGAGGAGAGTCACATTTGTAGTGAAATACTCGGAGGGCACCTCCGGGGAGTGGATGTAAGTCGAGTTAACCAAACCACTATAAACCCTTGTATTCTTATTTTTTATTGCTTCCGCATTTATTTTCTTTCGCACTTATTTTTGTGGTGATTTGGTTTGTGATAACCGTTCTTTTTGCTTAAAGAAATTTTTAAAATACCAATTCACCACCCCCCTCTTGGTTAGCCTTGGGCCAGTTCTATAGGGCTTAACATCCCTAACGAACTTTCAAGAATGTGATAATTTTCCATATGATTGAATTAAAAATTTGTAAGAAAATGAGTTAACATCGTTAAAATCTAAAAGTCTGTATAATAGTCGATCCTATTAACCTTAGCTCTGACTTCTTATAGGACAACCCATCTTTTGAAAATAAAGATCTAACTCAAAAATTACAATTGGATAAGAAAAAGTGATCAATTCAAAATATAGTTTCAGAAAAATATCTTATAGAATAATATACCAAAGTAATTTGTCAGAATCATGAATTTTGAAATGAAGTCTTTGAAAATCTCAAGTGACGCATGAATTCTTCTAAGATTTAAAAGTTTGAAAGAGAATAAAGCTTGCTTTATTATGGGCTCATTTTATATCTCTTATTAATTGGTTAGCGCACTTTGAGCATCTTTTGATTTTTTGATACACTGTGTATCTTTAAATTTTTTTAGCAATTATTGTGCATCTTTTAAGTTTTTCTTTATTTTGGGCTCATTTTATGCCTCTTATCAGTTTTGCAAGTTAGATCCCTTTCAAAACTTTTAAATACTCTCAGTTGTCAGAATATCTTCTAGATATTAGAGAAGAAGTACTCACTCTCTAATATAAGGAAGAGTAAATCACGAAGTAGAATCAAATTCAAATGATAAATACAATGACAAAATTATGGAAGCTTGAAAGTGATTTAATGACTTTGAATATTATTTCTATAATATAAATTACTGTAGCAAGATAGAAAAAATCTCAATCATAAAATTCTGTTATTAGTTTGAAATAGACTTTTGTTTAGAAAATAAAATTACACTGTTAAAAGAAGTTAAAATAAGGGAAATAATCAATATCTTTTCACTGTTTAACTGATTTAGGAATGTCAAACATTGACTAAAAATTTCCAAAATAAAAATAAGGAATAAAATATCATTTTAGTAGTGACCAAAAGAAAAAGAAAAAAAAAGAAAAAAAGAAGAAAAATAAAACAATAGAAATGAAAACATAAAAAATAATAATAATCAATAATTAAAACTAAAAACAAAAGAAAAGCTAGAAACAAAAGAAATAAAAGAAAATAACAGCAAATAATAGATCAGAAAATATAAAATTCAGAATTTATTAAGCATCAAGTTTATGAATTTATGTTAATGGCACTCAATCTAGTCCTTAAGATGTTGAATGTGTTATAGGCCAGTAGTTTAGTAAAGATGTCAGCCAGTTGATTCTTAGTCACAGCATTGTGTAACTCAATATCTCCTTTGGTAATATGGTCTCTAATAAAGTGGTGCATTATATCAATGTGTTTGGTCCTTGACTGTTGGATAGGATTCTTAAAGATACATATGAAATTAGTGTTTTCACAAAGGATTCAAATTGTGTTTACAGGTAATCCTAAATCAAGAATTTGTTGCTTCAACCAAAGAACTTGGGCCACATAACATCCAAATGCAATGTACTCAGCTTTAGCAGTGGAAAGTGTAACATAGTTTTATTTTTTTACTGGACCAAGAGACTAAAGATTATCCTATGAATTGGCAAGTCTCAGATGTGCTCTTTCTATCTACCCTACACCCTATAAAATTAGAATCAGATTATAAAATAATCTCAAAAGAATTATTGTGCCTAGGATATGAAATTCCTAAGTTTTTGGTTCCTAAAAGATATCTAAAGATTCTCTTAACTACAATCAAGTGGGATTCTTTAAGATAACCTTAAAATCTAGCATAGATAAAAACACTAAACATTATATCAAGATGGCTAGCAGTCATGTAAAGTAGTGATCCAATCATTTCTCTATACTTCTTTTGATCAATAGATTTTTTATTTAAGTCCTTATCCAACTGAACACTAAAGCTCATGGGAGTATTTATTTGCTTGGCTTTATCCATTTCATATTTCTTCAAGACATCCTTGATGTATTGTGATTGATTTAAAAGGTTCCATTATCCTTTTATCTTATGCTAACCCCTAAAAATTATGACAACTCTCCTATCATACTCATCTCAAATTCCTTACTCATTATTTTAAAAAAATAATCACAAAGCCTATTATCAGAAGAACCAAAAAGTATATCATCAATATAGATCTAAATAATTAGCAACTAATTTCCTACTTTCCTCGAAAAAATGGTGGTGTCTACACTCCCCTTAACAAATTCCCTCTCTAGTAGGAATGGTCTAAGCCTCTCATACCAAGCTCTGGGTGCCTATTTTAATTCATATAAAGATTTTTTTAATTTATAAACTTGATTTAGAAAATAAGAACTCTCAAAACCTGAAGGTTGCTCTATAAAGACATCCTCTTTTATTATCCAATTTAAGAAGGCACTCGTGACATCCATTGGGAAATGCCTAAATCCCTTATAATAGGTAAAGGCCAGTAGCACTCTAATGGCTTTTAATCTAGCTACAAGGATAAAGGTCTCCTCAAAATCAATCCCTTCTATTTGGTTGTATCCCTTAGCCACCAATCTTGCCTTATTTCTAACCACCACACCAAAATCATTCATCTTATTCTTAAAGACCCATTTTGTTCCAACTACACTTTGTCCCTTTAATCTTTCTACAAGCTCCTAAACATCATTCCTAACAAATTGGTTTAATTTCTGTTGTATGGCTAAGATACAAAATTCATTAAAAAGGGCTTGATTGATATTGATGGGTTCAGTCATTAAGATAAAGGCTACATAGTTCACTTCCTTCCTAAGTTTATGCCTAGGTGTAACAACTGTAGAAGGGTCTCTTAAGAATAGTTCTTTAGGATGACTCAAAGAATATCTCCAATCTCTAAGTAAAGTATGTCTAGGTTCTACCCTTTCCTTGGGTAATCTCACCTACTCCTTCTCTACTCCTTGGATAATCTCACCTACTCCTTCAATGTTTTAAGGCTCTACCCTTTTCTCAAAATTTTGAAATCCTTGAGTAATCTCTCCAACTTCATCTTCTTCTTCAACTCTAGACTTCTTAGGATCATATTCATCCAACACTATATGAGTAGTCTCCTATACCACCAATCTCCTCTTTTTAAACACCCTAAGGGATTTTCCCATATTTGAATATCCTAAGAACACTCCATCATCAGATTTTGGGTCAAATTTTCCTAAGGGTGACTTCCCATTATTAAGAATGAAAATCTTACAGCAAAAGACATAGAGGTGGGAAAGGTTGGGTGTCTTATTCAATTGGGATCAAATAATCACCCTATTCAACATATAATAAGTTATGTTTACTGCTTCAGCCTAAAAGCATTTTGGAAGTAAATACTTAGCAAGCATGGCTCTAGCATCTTCAACTAAGGTCTTGTTCTTCCTTTCAACTACCCTATTCTGCTAAGGGGTCCTAGGAGCTAAGACGTTATGACTAATCCCTTTATCCTCACAAAAGTATCCAAATCTCTCATTTTTAAACTCTCCACCATGGTCACTATGAATGGTTAAGATCTTATAACCTAGATTTTTTTAAATCTAAGTGGAGAAGGATCTAAATTCATCAAAAGACTCACTCTTATGTGAGAGAAATTTAATTCAACTGAACCTTGAGTAGTCATCAATAATCAAAAATCTATGGACTGTTCCCTCTAAGCTAGCAGTGCTAATGGGTCCAAACAAATCCATGTGAAGGACTTCAGAAGGTCTAGAGGTGCTAATATCCTTAATGGAGTAGAATGATGGCTGGACCCGCTTCCCTAGATGACAGGCCTCATACAGGTGGTCCTTAGTGAATTTAAGCTTGGAGACACCTCTAACTAAGTCCTTTTAGGCTACTCTCCTAAGAGTTTTCTTGCTAGCATAACATAACCTCCTACATCATAACCAAGATTCATTAGTAATAAATTTTATGCAAAATGAAGCAACACATTTAATATTACTTAAATTAAGCATACAAATAATGTTAATCCTCTTTCCCTATAAAGCAGTGTCGTTATTCAAGCTAATGATGTATGCATTTGAAAAAAAATTATAATAAAGCCCTTATCACAAAGCTTACTGATGCTGAGCAAATTATGTTTTAAGCTATCTACAAGAAAATTATTTTTACTTAAAAGATTCTTAGAATTTTTTATTATACCCGTGCCCACCACTTTTCTGATGGTGTTGTCTCTAAGAGTAACCTTACCTCCAACCTTAGCCTCCAGTAAAATAAATTATTGGCATCTATAGTGATGTGTTGTGAGCATCCACTGTCCAGGTACCATATGCTCTCATGAGATCTTTTGTGAGAGCACCCTTACAAAATCATCAAACATCAGATTTAGGAGCCCAAACATGTTTGGATCCCTTTCAATGAAAAGAAGAATGCAATGCATATGTGTTATGCTATGAATCATATGATTTGGGTCTCCACACCTAATTTGTACTATGGTGAATAGTACAAGTGTGTGAAATGTGTCCTAACATGCAACATAAGAAACATCTATCACCAAAAAAAGGGTTAACTAATCTACTCGGATAGTGATGCCTCTTCTTAAAGTTGTGTGATGCATGCAATGATGGTTTGTCATTTTTAAATGCAATGAGTTTTACATTCAATGCTTTATTTTTCATATTCATAAGCTGCCACTTCCACTTCTAGCCAATGTACATTATTATTTATCTCCCATTCAAGTTCCTCTAGTTTTTTTAACTCATTATACGATGACTTCAAGGAATCATGTACATCAGATAATTTAATTTGCTCTTTATTTAATGCATCAAACTCATCAATTAATGACATGTGATTGTTATCAAGTGTGGAGTAATCTTTAAATAAAACTTCATTCTCTTTTTGCAAATCTAAAAATTCCAATTTCAATTCTGCATGTGATTTCTTAAGCTTCCTATATGATGTATGAATTTCTCAGATACTTTAAGTAATCGATCATAGGTTAGTTCACATACCTCTTCTTGATCAGACTAACCAAGATGATCATTTGCTATCAAACACAAGTTTGTTGAATCCTCTTTAGCTTCAGTCTCAAAGAAGTCAGATGTAGAATCCGCCTAGAATGCCTTTTGAAACCTCTTCTTATCCTTTATGAACTTGGTTTTCTCCTCACCCTTCTCCTTTCTTTATTAAGCCTTAAGTGTAGGACAATCAGCTTTAAAATGTTTTTGCTTCTTATATTTAAAATAAATCATATCATTATAACTTTTAAAATTTTAGTTACCCTTATCTTTATTCCACTTCTGATGGTGCTTTTGCTTCTTTCTTAGAAAACCTTTTGAATTGCCTAGTGATTAAGGAAACATCATCAATTTCAGACCTGAAAAAATTAGTATCTATGTCACTAGCCTTCAGCACCATAGTATTCTCCTTCTTTTTCTCACCTATAACAAGTTGTTTTTGGTTCAATCCTTGCTCATAAGTAATGGGTGATCCAAGTAAGTTATTAATAGAATAAGTATTCTAATATTTAGATTCAGTAATAAAAGTTATATTAGCATTGAAGGAACAAGATAAACATCTCAAAATTTTATTAACTTTTTTCATATTTAGTGAGTTCTCTTCCTAATGCATGTAGTGAGGTGATGATTTGAGTAAACCTAGTATACATTTCAGATATTATTTTCTTTGGTTTTATACAAAATAGTTTTTAGTCATGAAGCGGGATATTCAATCTAGATTCCTTAACTTCATATGTGCCATCATAAGTGATATATAATTTATCCTAGATTTCCTTACCAGTGATACAAGTTGAGACATGCATGTAATCTTCAAATTTCAAAGCGCAAAAAAAATAGTTCAAGCATTTTGTATTAAGTTGTGATAAATTCCTATCATCAAGAGTCCATTCAGTAAAAGGAAGCTTAGTTTTTATACCATTGATTTCACTTGATGATGGTGAATATCCTTCTTTAACAAGTAACTACATGCGATGATCAATCGATTATAAAATGTGGACAAGTAAGTTTTCCAAAATTCAAAAGGTATATTATCAAATAGTGGTGGTTGAGTAATGGAATATCCTTCCATAGTATTATGATTATCAAAGTTAACCATGGATCAAAATTCAAAAGTTATCGAAAACTAGATTTTGTGAATCCTACTCTAATACCACTTAAAAGTTTGTTAAGGATATTAAGCCCTTATGAACTAGCCTAAGGCTAACCAAGAGGGGGGTGAATTGGTGTTTTAAAAATTTATAAACAAAAAATCATGATCTAAACTAAATAATTATTCACCAAAAAATAAAGTGTAGAAATTAAAAATGCAAAAATGTAATAAGAAAGAGCACACCAGATTTTATAGTGGTTTAGTTAACTTAACCTACATGAGTGTGTGCTCAGTTATCTTCCCAACATACCCCTAAAATGAAATAAGTCAAGAAAATATAAGTATAGACTCACATTATAAACTTGACCTTTCTAAAAATCTATAATGTTTTTGTTCTCTCCTTCTTACTAAGCCTCTTGAATATTATGTTGTTATATTCCTTGTATCATACCAAAAATATTACTAGCATATGAAATAACAAATATATATTGTAGAGAATAATAAGGGACCTAACCAAAAATATTTGAAATCATCAAATAATATGTTAGGTTCATGGGTGCAATTATCTCCCCCATTTTATGATGATAAATATATTTGGTTGGAATTTACGTTTTCAAGTTAGCATTGATTCCATGCATAGGTATCCCCCACACTTTATACCCTGATGAATACGAAGCTTAATAAGAAAACATTTAAAATTTCCAATTAGTTTTAATTTTAATAATAAGATTTTTTTTAAGCTACATAACAAATATAAAAACACCCATATAGGGGTCAAGTTTTACTTACGATGGGCTCAAGGGTTTTTTATGGAGGTTAGGAGCACCTAATGATTATGTTTGTAATATGAAAATGTATGCTAAAATATAGAATTATGTTATTATAGAGAGTAAAGGGATAATATTGATATGTTCAGTTGCCTTAGGAAATATGTTATACTAAAGAACATGTTGGATAACACATACATGTGGACCTCCAAGAGGGATCCGTCGTGCGGGGGAACATAATGTAAAGGGTATACGACCACACCATCCCAAGGGATGAGATGATTGCAAGCCTCCACGCACTTCACAGGTGAGCCAATGGGAGCAAAAATTAGATTGATCATATGATTAACCATTGAGGATAGCGGCTCTCGCCAGCGCACCCTGATTGTTAATAATATACATGATCTAGATAAAACAACGAGTTTCCCCCACCTGATACATCAGCTCAAGTGGGGTTTATTTGATGGTGGAATTTGGTTTCCAGCAGGTGCAAGCCCCCGCGATTAATTACATCTCGAGCCAAAGCCTGAGAAGATTCTTGATTAAGGATCTTATATTCATTGTGTTCTTGAAAAATAAGGATTGACTGCTATAACAAATGAACATAATGAAATTATACTCACAAGTGCTATTATAGGTTGAAAGATTTGTATAGATTATAAAAAATTAAAAAAAAAAAAAACACTAGAAAAGATCATTTTTCCTTACCTTTCCTTGATCAGATGTTATATTGATTGGCAGGACATTCATTTTATTATTTTCTAGATGGCTATTTGAGATATCATCAAATTCCTATAGCACCTATCGATCAAAATAAGAATACCTCCACTAGTCCTTATGGAACTTTTACTTTTAGAAGCATGACTTTTGGTATTTATAATACTCCTATTACTTTTCAATGATGTATGATGTCAATTTTTTTCAAACTTAATTGAGTAGGGTATTGAAATTTTCATGGAAGACTTCTTTATATTTGGCAGTTCATTTAATTCTTATATTGAGAATTTATCCTCTATTTTATAAAGATATATAGACACAAATCTAGTTTTAAATTAGGAGAACTGTCAATTCATGGTAATTGTAGGCGTTCTGTTATGGCACTCTAACAGAGGATTTGAGGTAGACATCACAAAAATTTAGTTGATAGAAATATTATCTCCTCCTAATTTAGTTAAAGGTTGTAAGAATTTTTTAAGTCATGCAAGATTTTATAAGAGATTTATTAAGGACTTATCTAAAATTTTTAAACCATTATCTCAATTATTTGAGAAGGATGTTCCTTTTGTATTTAATTCTAAATGTATTGAAGCCTTTAATACTTTAAAATAACACATAACTACTGCCCTAGTTTTTATTTTTTTTTTATTGGTCATTGATTTTTATGGTGATGTGTGATGCCAACAACATTATTGTAGGTCTGATTCATGGATAAAAGAGAGATACAAAATTCTATGTCTTTTTTAATGCTAGCAAAACTTCTTAAGTTATGCAAAATGTAACAATACAACCACTAAAAAGAATTGTTAGTTTTTTTTTTTTTTTTTTTTTTTTTTTTGATAAATTTAGATCATACTAGATTGGCACCAAAGTAGTTGTTTATACTAATCATTATGCTATCAAACTTCTTATGATGAAGAAAGATATTGAACCTAGATTGGTTAGGTGAATTCTTTGAATTTGATGTAGAAATTAAGGACATAAAGCATATTGAAAATGAAATTGTTTATAATATTTATTGAGACTTTATTGAAAATCTTGCATCCAACAAGGGTAAAATTAATGAAATTTTTTTTGATGAACAATTATTTGCTCTTCATTTGAACAAAGATCCTTGGTATGCTGACATTGGTAATTTTATTTTCAATGGTATACTTCATAATAATTTCTCACCAATTTAAAAGAGATAGTTTTTGCATGACGCAAAATTTTATTTTTGGGATGAACCTTATTTATTTAAATCATGCAATGTTTAAATTATGAAAAGATGCGTTCCTAAAGAAGAAAAAGAGCCAATCATTACGGAGTGTCATGATTCATAATATGGAGGAAATTTTGGAGGTTTTAGAACTACCTCTAAAATCCTTTAATCTTTATTTTTTTCCTACTCTATTCAAGGATGTAAATTAATACATTAAGAAATGTGATCAATTTTAAAGTGTAGGAAATATTTTAAAAAGAAATGAAACGCCTTCAAATTATATTTTGGAAATATAAATATTTGACATTTGGGGATTAGATTTTATGGGACCTTTTACACCAACTCATGAAAATCAATATATTTTTATTGTTATATAGAATATTTTAAAGTGGATAGATGTGTGGCAACATCTACAAATGATGCTAAAATTGAGATAAAGTTTCTAAAGAAAAATACTTTTTCTTTGTTTTGAATGTTAAGAAATAATCAGTGATAGAGGAAGTCCTTTTTGTAATAAAAGAATAGAAACGTTTTTAATGAAATATGGGATTTATCATAGGATAACTACTTATCATACCAAAATTAGGGAGATTAAATGAAGATAAAAAAAAGTTAATTCTAATATGAGTGATTGAGCGATTAAATAAGATGATACATTATGGGCCTTTAGAACTGCTTTTAAGAGTTCTATTACTATGACTCCTTAAAAATTAATTTTTGAAAAAGCATGTCACCTTCCTTTATAAATTGAGTTTTGACCTCATTATTCACGGTCTTTTTCCCCAGAATCAACTCTAGCACCAAGGTTTTCATAGCCTAGTCTAGATGTTCCCCTATAGGATTCTCTTTTGGTGAATACCTAATGATGTATAATGGACTCAACTTTTTAGTTTGACCTATCTCAAGTTGATCGAAATAGAATCAACTCAACATCGAGTCCAATCCACTCGATTCAAGTTCAATTTAACGTCGGAATTTTGATTAGCTCAAATTGAGTCAACGAATTGAACCTAAATCCAATTCCAATTAAATTGATTCAAACCTATGATGAAAAAAAATTATTTATCCAAATTATCCTAAATATTAGCCTCAATCACAACTTTTAGATCCTTCTCTAAATTATGTTTTAGTCCAAGCCTTTATTTTAAAATCAACAAAAATGGCTAAGGTTGTTCAGTTAGGATGGTTCAAGCACGAACTCTTCCACCTATCTATTTGTGAAACTACCCCCTCTCTTCCCATTCCCCCAGTTTGTGAGAAGTCCCAGGCCAAGCCCTTTCAATTCATGAAATACCCTGAATGACCTGCCACAATTTTGTGAAATCCTCTCCCCCGTCACCTGCTCTATTTGGAAAAATCCCTCCCTATATGCTAGAACTATTTGACTATCTCTATGAATATCAAAAATAAATAAAAAAAAGTCCAAGCCCTCATGCTCTCTATTTAAAAAAAATAAAACCCCTAAAGTTGAATTCCCTCTCATTCACAACTTTCCCACTCTGCCTGCTCTTTGCTTGCAAGAAGCCCCTCCTCTTGGTCATCTCTCAATTTTGTAAAGAACTCCAATGGCCAAACCCCATGTCCCCCTCCCATCCATTTGTGAGCCCTAGGTCAGACCCCCTCTGCCATCTGCGAGCCAAAGCCAATGACCCCAGCCAATTCTTGAGCTAGTTTGCCTCTTTTGCGCAAGTTGACACTAGTAATCTTCTCAATCTTGGTTAATCTCCTCGTCTATCTTTCTCCTCATCCTTTCTAAATCACATCCATATCCTCTCCTATTGTTACTTGATGGAATGAAAAAAGAGATGTGACTTGATTTTTTTTTTTTTTTTTTTTTTTGAGGGAAATCAAAGAATGGATGTTTCATTCTCCTTTTATCTAAGAACAAAAGTTGGATTTATGTTTTATTTCCTTTGAAATGAACTCTCTAGGGATCAAATCTTTGTTATGTTTGCAAGATCATATGGATCATCTCCTCTTAATTTATATGTTGTTATTCTTGAGTAATTTTGAGTTGTCATTTGTGATAGCAAAGAAATAATGAGAGACAAAATATTAAACTCTTGTTGATAGTTTTATTGATCTTTACAAAATCTGAAAGGATTTCTTGAATTCATTTGTTTAAGCTCCATTAATGGTTAGTTCTCATAATCAATAAATAAACGTGTTATTTTTCTCTCTCTTCAATGTGATCTTGACAATGAAATGAACAAGTTATTATAGGCTCTTTATACTATATAGTTACCATTATCATCTCAATATGATCAAGTGGTTTTGGTGAATGGCTATATACATGTGTTCTTGAGGCTTACATATGTTGTTGTAGTAGTGCCCAATGATATTAAATTTGTCATCTTGTATTTTCTTCAATTTTGGAAAAGAGTAATTTGCATTGAGTTTTCTTCCTCTTAATTACATTTGAAGAAATGATGAGTTGGAAGAGCAGGTATATATATGAGTTTGTGTATGTAAAGGCAAGTTTGTGAGTTTTGGATCAAAAGTTTCCTTTGGGTATTTCATGGCTTATGGTGTAAAAATTGGAAATTTTTTGGAGTATGAAATGTGTTTGGTTTTGAAAATGTGATGTGTGTGAAAATAAAATTGTGAGGTTATGGTTATTTATGAGATCACTTCTCTATCTTTTCCTTGAGAGATTGCATCATTTCTCTTATTTTTTTAAGTTGAGATTGGAGAGACTTTAGATGGGAAATTGAATTAAATAAAACTCTAATTTGTGATATAATATTCTATGTTTGTGACTTGTAGCTTCAATATGAAATTGATATGGATTTGTCCATGTGTTCGTGCTTTGAATATCAATAAAATAGAATGTGTTATTCTAGAAAGAGATGACTTGACTGGTTGGTTTAAGCATTGATATTTCATTATTGAGCTTACACTTATGGGTCCTAAATATTATTTCATGATCTACAATCTAATTTACCTTATATCACAATCATGGGTATTTGTATTTGATTCAACACAATGATGCATACTTTATGTTGGGTAACTCTCTTTGAGTTTTGGAAGAAGATTTAAAGTCATTTCAAAATTTTGGCATATGCAGTGGTGTTCTCAATACCTTTACCAAACTTCATAAGTGTCTTTCGAGCGAGTTTTTGTGACTTCTTTGAGTATTGCTTTCTTTAGGCATTTTTGAAGAAAGTTTGCTCGTTCTTTTCTATCTAAGATTTTTGTAGGGAAAGTTTATGGAGCTCCTTTAAATTTTATATGCCATTCTCAATTTAACAAGTGAGGTTTTTATGAATGTGAGATGTGGAGAATAGAAGGGTATTTTGGCTTGTGTAAAGTGATTGGCAACATTCTAGGTATATGTTTTTGAAAAGTGGAAAAGTGTATGCTTTGTTAAAAATGGAAGATGTGCATTTTGAAAAGTAAATTTAATTGATTTTGAAAAATAGCATGTGTGTGCTTTGAGAGGTGATTGTGTGGTTTTTGAAAGACAAGAGGTGTATGTTTTGAAATGTGAAACATGTAAATGTGTAATAGTGAAATATTTAAGGATTGTAAATGTATATATGCATTGGAAATTGTATCATGTATTGACAAAGTGAAGCAAATTGGGTAAAAAGTATGTATATTTTGAAAAGAAGAAATAAAGTGTGTTAGTGAAGTTGTGTGTAGGCTTGAAATGTGAAGTGTGTGTGTGAAGTGTATAAATGTTTAAAAGTAAAAGTAAAGTGTGTGGGTGCTGAAAAGTGAATTGTATGCATTAAAGTTGGAATGCCTAAAACGTGCATTCAAATTTGAAACGTGTTAAAGTGTTTTGAAATGTTAATTGAGTGTATGTGCTAAAAGCTAAATTGTAAGTATTTTGAAAAGGAATTGTGTGTGAGTGTGTTGAATAGTGCAGTGTGGAAGTCTTGAGTAGCGAAGTGTAAATGTTGAAAGTAAAGTGTAAATGTTGGAATGGAAGAGTGCTTTGACAAATCTATGTTATGAAAAGTGAAAATGTGTGGGGTTTTAAAAAACAATAAAGAGAAAACCTATGTTGAAAAGTGAAGGTTTATGTTGAAAGGTGAAAATATTTGTGTTAAAGAATCATGGGTTTCTATAAGTGTAAAAGAAATCAAAGCTCTTTTTATCTCTCTACCACTCTCTCTCTCTCTCCCCTCCTTCCTCTTTCTTGTGCCTTGGGGTGAATGTTAAAAAAAATGCAAAATATGCTATCAAAAGTGAAAATTTAAAAAGGAAATCAACCGAGCTAGTGTCCAAGCCTAAAAAAGGTACGTTTTGGTTAAAATAGTATTTTTTAATTATTTCAATTTTAATTATTAAATGTGCTTCTAATACCTGCTTTATTATCTTTGTTTGCACGAACTACGTGGAATGATATCAATCAAGTGGCTAAAAAGGAAATAAACCAAAGGCATCAGTCACCTCTATCCAACCGGGTGGAGGGCATAAATATTGGTTATTGGCTCCGATACTCTATAATTATTCTAGAACTTAGATAAACCTTAATGCCTAAAACCCTTGATGTGACTTTTTGAATTTCCAAACCTTATGAACTTGTAGAAACCCTAGTTATGATTATTTTGTATTTTAGATTCAAAATTACTTGTAAATTAGTTTTATTCTGTTGTTCAAATTTTTTTCTATTATTTAAGTTTTCTTTGATTGTTTAGAACCCAAAACACATTTACATGTACAAGTATTTTCAAAAGGGTTAGTAGCATGTAATTATCTTCCATATAACATTAGTGAAATTTAAGGACAAAAATAAGGACTGGGTTTAGAGAACTTATAATTACAATACATACACCCTTCAGGAAAGAAAACATTAAACATATAAAACTTAGTGACACCTCAGTTTAGGATTACTGAATACCTTCAACTTAAACACAATCAACCATAAACAATAATCAAATGATCATTAAAATTCTCTTTAAAAATTTAAAAAAAATATATAATTATGAACAATAATTCAAAACAATTATAAAATAAATGTATAAATTAAAATTATAAAAGAAACAGTAGTAAATTAATTGTTAAATTAAGATAAAAAAGTCCTTAGGATCATAAAAATAAAAAATTTATAACTAAAATATTCCTAAAAAAAATTTAAAGATAAAGTTTAAATAATAAATTAAAATTAATTAACTAACAATAATGATAATAATAAATCTAAAAATTTAATAAATCATAAAAAATTTAATAAAATCTTAAAAAATTTAATAAAACATTAACAATTTAAGAAATTAATTAAAATTTTAATAAATCATCAAAATTTTAAATAAATCATTAAAAATTTTTAAAAAAAATTAATTTATCTAAAAAAGTGATTAATTAAAATACCTTAAATAACCAACTTTATTAATCGACCTTGATAATAAAAATTCAATTTAAAAAAATACTTTGAAATATTAAAGACACTAAAACTTAAATCTAAACATAAAAAATATCTTGATCTTTCAAAAAATTAAATGCAATAAATTAGAAAACTCAAACTAAAAGAAAATTAAACTTAGGATATATCCAAACTACCCAACCTATTGTTCACACTTAGATTTATTTGCTAGGACAACTGACTTTAACTTTAGGTTAGGCCGATGTTTACTTTTTTGCTACTCTGTGATGGGCTTTCTCATGATTTTCACTACATGCTGGTTGTAATGGTTGATGTGTTTATTTATTTACTTATGTGATGGATGATAGATTACCTATAGGATAGTAATGATCGGATGCTCACAAAATTTTATAAAGGTGGCCATACTAATACAGGGCTAAATTAAAAGAGAAAAATTAAAGATTTAAATTGACATAAATTCTCTACAAATGCAAAATGCTAAGCCCCCTTTAAAATTAATGAGAATGATTAAGTGTGGCTGGTGAATTTAATTTAAATGCAAATATAAAACTACTTAGGATGATTTTATTGTAACTGTTTAGGATAACCTTGCAGGTTGTCTATATTTTCTTTTTTTATATGAGATGTAACGTAAATATGTTTGAAAAAGAGTTGTAATGTGAAAGTTACTCAAAAGTGGGATATCACATCAAACTTGGAATCTAAAGGGAAGAGAATATTCCTTAGGGGAATGTTTTTTCTATTTGGAAAGCTAAGTTAGGATTACTTTAATATCAAAAGGGAAATGAAAATACCCCTTCAGGGATGAGTTTCATTTCATCTGGATATATAGACCTGGCAAATTCAAGGAGCTCATAGAAGGAAAGAAGGCTAAAGAGAGAATATGAAGAATTAAAGAAAAGAAAGATCTCCTATTTCAAATTCGCTTGCGTCAGTCTTAAGATTAAAATATGAGTTTGTTGTCAGTAGTACCCGACCACTTTACTATTTAGTAAATTTTGGGTTGTAAATAAAGTGGAACTTACCATATAGACTTTTGTACATTATATTTTGGATAATTTAATTTGACTTTTTATATTATTTGCATAGTAGAATTGCATGTTTTTCTAGGTTTTCTTATGTGACATATTTTATTTTAGCTTGGATACAATCAAAATTTTTGTGAGTGTATGAACAACATTTTTATACTAAAAACTCTAATGAAATTTTTAGGCTCACATAAAAATTAAAATGATCAAAGAAGTAAGCCCAGGATCATTGAGAGTCAGCATATAGTCATATAATTACTTTCAATTCCTTGTTAGGCACCTCCTCGCCTGTGGGTTATGGCAGATAAAATGTCCTATTATAGTGCAGTTCCGTCAAGGAGATGTTGTGCAATATCTAGGAAAAAATATATTTTCTAAGCTTGAATTTAAAACTTCTTCATAATCTTTTTTTTGCATTTGAATCAATTAGTATGCTTTACATTAGATTCAATTAAAATAGTCTAAAATTCTAATTGTATTTCACTCTCAAGCTGCATTTATCCTACATAAGTTAAGGGGCAAGTTAGGATATGTCTTAGATGTCTTCCCCCAATTTATTAAAATCTAAATAGTGTCCCTGCCCATCTTTTATAAAGAGGTCGGACACAAGGTTTTAAAGTGCCTAGGTGGTTAGCTGGCTCTCATATCTAGGCTAAGTAAGTCCTAGTTTGCACTTTATTAGATTGGTTTGCGTTACTAAATTGTAATATCCAATTTAGATTTAAGTTGTAAGGCAGATTTTAAAATCTTAAGTCCTCATCCACTAGAAATATAATCCCAACTTTCTAATAAAATGCTTACTCAAACATAAAAAATTCTCTTCTAAAATGTAAAGCCCAATAAAGGGTAGACTAAGGTTGCCTTTGAGCTTCTCAAAATCTAATAACTCCTACTTTTGCTTCTTTGATTAGTTAAAAAATGTTAAATGTTGAGCTTTGTCCTCAAAAAATTCCAACTTCTTTTCTTGTAATTTACTTTATAATCAAGGGGTATGAAATCACTGCTTTAATCAAGAGTTTTCTTTAGATGTAATTAACTATAGGGACTTTCCCCTATAGGGATTTGAGAATCCCAAATTAAAATAAACTTTATTTTATTCCAATAAAATAAGAGAAAAATCTTTTGAAATGTAGATATCTTTTAAAACCTTATTTTTAATTTTAAATATACTTGTAAAATACTATTATTATCTTTTCTAGTAATATAAAATTCTTTTTATTATATTCAATATTAAAAATGATGAATTTTATAAAACTCATTCTTTATTTTAGATGTCTTTAATGATGTTATGTTCATCTTTTAAGATGATATAATATTTTCCTTATTATATCTAATCAATATAGTGTATAAAATTTTATATAAAAAAACTATATTTCTTTTTTAAACACATTCTATAGAATTTTATGTACATCTTACGAGATGATATGCTATTCTTTGAAGTATATTTGATCTTAAAAATATAATTTTTCAAAATCCTATTTTGATAATGAATCTATTGTAGAATATTGTGTCAGGCTCCCAAGATTATATTTTGTTCTCAATGTAGTATTCAATTATAAAATAGAAGAAATTAAAATCTGCATGGCAGCATTATACTTTCCCCCCACATTGAGCACAAGGTATTCTATGCAATTAAACAATTAAATTCTAATTTTGATGGTATAAAAGAAAAGAGATTAATTTAGTTTAGTGAATTAGAAGAAATCAGAAATGAAGCTTATGAAAATACAAAAATTTATAAAAAAAAGGTAAAAAATGGCATGATAGTAAACTTCTTAAAAACATTCACTACTATATAAGATATTTTACTATTTAATGCTAGACTTAAACTTTACCTAGGGAAATTAAAATCCTTATGGTATGGAGCTTTAACTCACATAAGAATATTTCCATATGGAACTATGGAAATTCAATATAAGAAAAGCATGCATATTTTCAAGGTGAATGACCATATGTTAAACCTTATTTTGGTGGAGATATTGATCAATTGTGAAATATAACTTAGTTGGTTCATCCTAAAAAAAATCATTAATACAGTTTGGGTGAAGACTATAAATTTAGCACTTATTGGAGACAACCCACTTGTGCCTTTAGTAAGCTTATTATGATGGTTAAAGTGGTACTTTAGAGCACTAATTATCTTGTAACCAATATTTTATTTTAGTTATTTATCACATAAAAATATTTTATGTTTTTCTATCATTCATATGAAAATATTTGATAGTTATTAATTTTTATCTATGTTATTATTTACATTTGATTAAATTCCTTTATGCTTAAATTTTTATATTTACTTCCATTAATATCTCTACATTCTGATTAGTTAATTAACCATAGTAAAAAAGATAATTAAAATTTTATACTAAATTAGGATAATAATAAAACCTTACATCATAGTTCAAATGAATATTACATTATACTTCATATATTGAAAAAACTAATAACTATCTAACTTAAATAAATTAAGTTATTGAATTAACCTGAATTTATAATTTATAATTTCATACCTTTATACATTGAATAATTAAGGCTAGAGAATAGATATGGGTAGATAAAAATTAAAAATAATAAGAAAACTAAATTTTGGATTAGTGGACTTACTAAATTCTTGCATTAAACTCATTAAGATTGTAAGAAGATTATAAGCAAATTTGATATTCAAAATAATTAACTATGTACTCATAAAAGTTTAAAAAAAAGTTCTTGAAAAGAGTTCTAAAAAGAAAAAGAAAGAAGAAAAAGAAAAAGTACACTAAAAAAATGGTAACATTTAAAAGTTTAGAATTGGACTGCTGCAATCTTATACTTAAATTTACAAAGGAAAAGATGGGAGAACTAATACAAATAATGGTGAACTTGTAAGTATTCAATTTTAACTACGAACATATCTAACATTTAAGCTATATTATTCACTTAAAAAATTCAAAAGTTAATAATTGTATATATAACCTATAAATTTAAATTAAGTAATAATAAAAATGACTAGTTAGAATAAATATTAGTATTTTTCCAAATTGAAGTTATAACCTTGTTCATTTCTACTATTTTTAGTCCATGTTGTATTATCCTATAATTTAGTTATCTTAAATTATATTTTTTTTATTTTGTTTATTTGAATAATCTTAATTGCATATTTCTTTATTTGTTAGAGGACAAGCAAGAGTTTAAGCTGGATAGAATTTAATAAGTGTAAATTTCATATTATTTTATTTATTTTTTTAGTGAAAACTTATTATTTTAGTTGTTTCTATGAAGGAAAAAATCAAAAATTGGCAGAAAATCTAAAGGAGCCTTCGGCAACATAGTGCTTGATGAAACAATGCCTTAACACTACCTTTAATGCCACTAAGGTGCTCAAATTCTTATATGGTAGCATCGAGTTCTCTATTTGTATGCATTATGGTGGCAACACAAGCAGCATCGTAGCATTATTAGTGATGCGATGTAAGAAAGTTAGCTTTGTAATGTCATATTCTCTATTATCACGCCTTGGTACTTTTGTTTGCATTTGGAAGTTAGCACTCCAATATCCACAACACCATGGTGTTGCAGTTATAACTTCCAAGGTACATGTTCTATCAATGAAGAGATGTGAATGTTCACTAAGTAATCGATCCATATCAACAAGTGTCGCGATGGTGCAAAATGTTCAGCGCTAGTTCATTTTAGGGCACTGTGGCACCTTTATTTAGAGTACCACAAATATAGTTATCATTTTTACATTTTTCTATAAATATTTGTGGTATTATATATGTAATTTTAGTACTTTTAGAGTAATTCTCTAATTCCCCCATAGAGTTAAATCTAAGGGTGTCTAGAAAGTATAAGAGGCAATCATTTAGAGTTTTTAGCATGTGTTTCTTGAAGTAACTATATAAGTTAAAGGAAGATGGAGTGTAGAGGAGATATTTTGATCCTTTCTGGTGATATCACTCTCTTGTATTTTTTATGCATTTATGAATTTAATGAAAATGAGTTTATTAGTTATTTATTTCATGCCTAGCTAATTTGTTGGATTGATGATATAAAATGTATATTGAGTAGTAATGAAGACTCTGGTTCTATAAACTTTTAAAAAATATTTTTAATATTATCTCACTCTTTATTTAATGTACATAGTAGCCATATCTATAATTAAACCTTAATGTGATGTATAGCATCGACATAGGAATGCAAGAATAACCAGGAGTATTGAGATAGGATATTTTGCATGTCAAGACATAAGATGTAAAGCATTTAGGTTCTTTAAGAGATATTATAACTATGGGAGGTTAGCATATATCTTTTTCAAACCTACAAGCTTGATTGAGATCTAGGGATGCATTCTCTATAAATCACATTACTTGAAGAGTTTCATTATGAAAGATATGCAATTATATACTCATTAATCCAAAATACTTTAATTTAATATTGTATCAAATATTTTAACATTTTACTTAGTGATAGAATCTCTAAAAATATCATTTTTATTTATGTAGGATAATTATTGCAATTAGAGCAGACATCAATAGTTTGTTGCAAGTAAGAAAACTTTCTCGTGGGTTTGACACTCTCATTTATCACTTTATTATTTGATTCAATATGTATATTTGCATATATTAAGTGGGGTATGTTATTAATTATAACAAAAAAAACATAAGCATTATTTAGCGGTGATATAAAAAGATTTTATACAGTTCAAAAGTTCACTCTGTAGTCCCTCATTACGGTGTGTAGGTGTGAAAAAGAAAGTGAATTATTTGACAACATAATGACCATATATTAATATGAATAATAGACCTAGCCTAGCTATATAGGGTACTGCTAGGTTAACACTTGCATGGGTGAGTTTAGTGTTCTTAGCAGAAAAAGTAAAATGCATGCTATGAATGCAGGAAAAGTAAATGTTTTTTTCTAGATGAACATCATAGATATCTTAGGAGCCTAATGTATGTCTAGACAAAAATACATGCAATGCTAAGAAATCTAGGAAAAATAAATAATTTAAACTCATGCATCATGTACAAATAATCAAATCTCAAAGCACATAAAAAAGAAATATATAAAGAGTGCATATGGCAAATGCCATTTAATATACAAATAGGGTCTGTATGAAAGTAAATCTATCCAAGCTCCACAAACAATAAGCTTGGATTTCTACACCAAAATTTACACAAGTGTATAGGAAATGAAGTTAATTATTTCATGCCTTTAGGTCTTCTTTAAGCTCTATATGATATGATATATATATAATCTACATGCGGTATCACATAGTGCCAAAAAGTAAACACTCGCATCATCACACACCCACAAGAACATCAATTCACAATAAATTAAGTGTGAGAAAGTAAACATACAGAAACCAAACAATGCCCCTAACCTAAAGCAAGAGTTTTCTATCTTATCAAATAAATTTATGTATGTATTAAGTGCTGCAACTTGGTTTTCATAACTATGTTTTCATATTATGTGTGTTTTTGATGATTCCAAAATATTATTGTATTGACCTCTATTTCTCTTAACAAATATTGAAAATATGGATTTTGTTATTTTTGTGTATTAATATTTCAGGGAGATCATACTCCAGACAGTTGAAGACTTCAAGTCAGATTATATTAGGCTTTACTATTTCTGAAGTCTACACTGGGGAATCTCTTTGTATTTGTGTCAAATCTCTTCCTTACTTCTTTGAAAATCTTTGAGAGATTATCTTTAAAGAAGATCATGTTCTCTGCCAACACTTGGTGAGTGTGAAAGGAAGGCCGTACTCTGCCGACACTTGAAGGGTATGAAAGGATGACAGTACTCTGCCGACACTTGGAGTGTATGAAAGGATGACGGTACACTATTGACACTAAGAGGATATAAAAGGATGATAGTACTCTGCTGCACCAAGGATTGGTGGAAGAGATGGTAATTATAAAAGCTTCTCCACCTTACTATGGGAGCAAAAGGAGAGTCACTTTTGTAATAGTGTCATACCTGAAGAATGAGACTTAGCTCAGTTAAATGCTAAATGTTTGAAAACTTTTTCTTTTAGTTCACTTAAATCTGAAGATGACATGCGTGTTTCTACCTATAAAACTAGAAAAGAAGGGACTAATAAAATAAAATAATCTAAATCAAATATTTTATTACATGATTATGAACTATTTCGCATGAAGCTAAATGAATCAATCACTGACATTTATACATTTTTCACTCAAATAGTTACCTCCTTGCATGCATTAGGTAGGGAACTAATGAATGCTGAGAAAGTGAATAAAATATTTCATTGTTTACCTACTACTTATGATGCAAAAATAACTCCTATTATAGAGTTTAAAGATTTTACTGTTTATTCCATTGATAATCTTCTTGGCTTACTAATTGCTTACGAGTAAGGAGTGACTCAAAGATATATTGATGCAATTGAGAAGTGAAAGGAGAAAAACATAGCATTGAAAGTGGATGAATCATAGAGTGATCAGTCTTAGCCTAAGTATGAAGACGACATTGCCTTAATTACGAGGCAATTCAAGAGTTTTCTAAAAAGGAAGCAAAGGAGACGTCGGCAGTTGAATAAATGTAAATTCCACAAAAATGTTAAGGCTTCTAATGATATTATTTGCTATGAATGCAGGAAACCTGGACACATCAAATCTTAATGTCTTAATCTTAAAGCCAATCCTAGTAAGGAGAAGGTGAAGGAGAAAATAAATGCGAGGAAGGGAAACAAGAGATTACAGAGAGCTTTTTGGGTAGACTCAGTTTTAGATTCCATAGAAATATAAGCAGAAGAAGAAGTCACTAACCTATATTTAATAGGCGACAAACTTGATCTTTCGGATCAAGAAGAGGTATGTGACTTAACTTTTGAAGATCTTTTTAATATTTTTGAGAAAATACATACTGCATATAGAAAACTCAAAAAGATGCATGCTATCTTGAATTTAGATTTTCTTGAATTATAAAAAGAGAATGAAATCTTTAGGAAAGATCACGCACAATTTTATAACAACCACATGAAACTATTAGATGAGTTTGATAAATTAAACAAATAGTATGAATTATTAAAATCATCACACAATGAACTTAAAAAAGATTTTAAAATATTTATGGATGAATCTGATAATAGATAGCACTACCTAAAAGTTAATAATATTGTGTTAGAAAGTGCAAACTCATTTTTGAAAGCACAATTGAAAGCATTTAAGAAAAATAGGAGTCCACTCACTCCTGAAAAACTTTTCAATCCTAATAAGAAACAAAAAATTTTAAGACATAGAAAAAGATAATTTTACTCACATAAATTAAAAAATCCTTTTCGTGGAGTTAAATATTTTTATGAGATAATTTGCTATATATCTCACACCTGCACTATTCATAATAAATCATATCTAGTGTGGAGACTAAAGATGCATAAAATAGAGCATATAAAACATACATCTAGTTTATTTTTGTCAAGAGGATAACCCAACTTATTTGGGTTTCTGAGACTAACATTTGATCATCTTCTAGAAATGCTCTCATACAAGATCTCATTAGAGCATTTAGTACCTAGATAGTGGATGTTTGAAGCATATGACTGGAGACACTACATAATTCATATCGATGGAAGTTAAGAATGGACGCAAGGTAACATTGGGATACAATACCACTAGAAAAGGGATAGGCATAGGTATGATTGGAAACTTAAACAATTTTTTTATTGAGAATGTTCAGCTTTTTGAAGGCTTAAAGTAAAATCTATTGAGTATTAGTCAGCTATGTAATAAGAGTTATAGTATAAATTTTTTTCCCACTAGCTACATAATAAGCCAAAATGGAATTGATGTTTTTAATGAAATTAGGGTAAATAATATGTACATGCTTGATTTGAGTTATATTAAATCTCCTAATGCTTTTTTTCAAAAAATAATTTCTGATGAATCATAGTTATGGTATAAGAGACTTTGTCACGCTAGCGTGAAGAACTTTAAAAAAATTACTCAAAAAGAACTTATTAGAGAAATACCAAAACTAGAATTTATTAAGGATCACCTGTGTGATGCATATCAACTAGAAAAATAGGTGAAGTCCTCCTTTCAATCCATTACAGATGTTAGAACTAGCAAACCATTAGAAACTATTCATATGGATATTTTTGGACTGGTTAGCACTGCAAGTCTAAGAGGTAAAGTATTTGGATTCATGATTGTTGATGATTTTTAAAGATTTATATGAGTTAAATTTTTATTTCATAAGAGTAAATCATTTGACGAATTTAAAAGTTTTTAAATTGTATTTAGATAAAACTAGGATGTGAGATTTTATCAATTTAAAGTGATCATGGAGGTGAGTTTGAAAATGAAAATTTTGAAGATTTTTGTAAAGAGAAAGGAATTGATCATAATTTTTTAGCAGTAGAATGAGATAGTTGAAGGAAAGAATAAAATAATAATTAAAATTACTAGAACAACTTGGAAAAATATTCACTTCCAAAATATTTTTTTGACTGAATCGGTTAGTACAGCTTGTTATGTTTTGAATAGGATAAACATTAGATCCAAATTAAATAAGACATCTTATGAACTTCTTAAGGAGAGAATGCCAAATTTTTCACATTTGTATGTTTTTGAATGTAAGGTGTTCATTCATAATAATGAGAAAACTCCATTAGGAAAATTTGATCTAAAATATGATGAAGGAATTTTTTTTGGATACTCTAATGTTCAAAAATCTCATGGAGTCTTTAATAAGATAACTTTGGTAGTTAAGGAGATCACACATGTTATGTTTGATGAATCTGGTATTTTGAAAGTGCCAAGGTTGGAAGAGGATCATATTGAAAATAACTCCCAAAGAATTGAAAAGATAAATTTGGAAGAAAAACTAGAAAAAGAAAACCCTTTGAGCTAGAGAATGGAAATTTTATAAGAATCAGCCTAAGGAATTGATTTTAGGTGAATCTATTGAGGTTATTAGGATTAGGCATAGACTTAGCAAAGAGGTGAACCATTTTACTTTTATATCGATATTTGAACCCACAAATATAAATCAAGTACTTTTGAATGAATTTTGGATTTTGACCATGCAAGAAGTGTTGAATTAATTTGTAAGAAATGATGTTTGGGAATTGATTGAAAGGATAAATAATTAAGGTGTTGTTGGAACTAAATGGGTATTCAAAAATAAAATGAATAATTCATCAGTTGTGATTAGAAATAAGGCAAGATTGGTGGCTAAGGGGTATAATTAAATAGAAGGGATTGATTTTGAAGAGACTTTTGCCCTTATAGTAAGACTTGAAGAAATTAGGATTTTTTTATCTTTACTTGATAAAGAAAAAATCTATTGATCAAAAGAAATTTAGAGGTGTAATTGGACCATTTCTTTACTTGACTGCTAGCAGACCAGATATAATATTCAGTATTTATTTGTGTGCTTGACTTAAATCTGATCCAAAAAATTATATTTGATAGTAGTAAAAGAATTCTAAGAAATCTTTTGGGAACTTAAAACTTAGGGATTTGGTATCCTAAGTACATGTTTTCATTTAAAGTTATTGAATATTTTGATTCAATTTTTGCCTGTTGTAGGGTTGATCAAAAAAGTACATATGAAACTTATCAATTCATAAGAAACTCTTTAGTTTCTTGGTCCAATAGGAAACAAAATTTAGTAGCCCTATCTACTACTGAAATTGAGTATATTGCCTTCGATAGTTGTTGTTTGAGATCACATGCTCTAACTTCTCTCTAAGGTATGGGTTTGGAGGTCATTTTGGGGTAATTCAAGGGCTTCATCCTTGCGCTGGTTTAATCTTCTCGTGGCTATTTTTGTTGAATTTTCTGTTTATTTCATCCTGTTTTTATCATTCTCTGGTCTGTCTTCTCATCATTTTGAGGTTCGGTGGTATCTCAGTGTTGGGTGGTGATGACGCCCTTGTCATCAAACCTGATATCTTCCTATCTTATTGAGGGGAAATTATGAACTTTCAAATATGTATTAGCTAGCTCATCTTCTTCTACCGCTAACCTGAAATTTGTGCAGTCTTCTTTCAAGAGCTACCCAGCCCTTTTGTTCGAAGACTCGGTTGTATACCAGTTAGGTGTGCCCTATGCTTTGATGCTTATTAGTAAATTCATTTTGAGACGTCCTAATCTAGATGTGATTTAAAATTTTTTTCTGAACATAAAACTTACTGGATCATTCCACATTGGTTTGCTTGATCAACATCATATTGCTACCCAAATTGCTAATGATCTTGATTATAGCCGTATTTTTGCTAGGAGATCTTCTTACATTCAATTTTGTTAAATGCGGTTGCTTAAATGGACACTGAATTTTGATGTGAGGGAGGAATCTCCTATTTCTCTAGTTTGAATAGCTTTTTTAAATTTGAGGCTACATTTCTTTAATCATTAAATTTTTTTGGTATGGCTTCTATTTTTGGGAGACTATTACAAACGGACCAAGCTACAGCTGCTGTGTCCAGGCCAACTATTGCTAGGGTGTTAGTTGAACTTGAAGTCTCTAAAAAATAACCTGCTGAGATATGGATTGGGTCTAAAGTCAAGGGGTATTTCCAAAAAATTGAGTTTAAAGATTTACCTTTTTTTTGCTCTTTTTGCAAGATGCATGTCTATGGCATGAATGACTGTTGTCGAAAACATCTTCATCTTCGTAAAGAAAAGGAATCATTGAAACATAATGAGGGGGTGATTTCTCAAGTTGTCTCTAATCCTACTCTTGTCAATTTATAGGATAATAACTCTATTCCTCTTTAAAATATTGAGGAGCCAACAGTGGTTAATGTGAAGGACACTCTTCCTTCTAATCCTAATGAGGCTTTATTAAATCAAGATCAGAGAGTTATTGTTCAAGCGTTTGATTTTCCTATTATAGATTTTGATAAGAATTTAAAGGATTCTTTGTCTAATATTGAAGTCCTGAATAATGTCATTGTCGAAACTAACCCTTCGTGCACTTTTAATCAAAATGTTTATGAGTCTAGTGGTGTTATGGTTATCCCTACTACTTATAATCCTGTAAATAAACAGGAAGTTCTGCCTTTTCAAGTGCCTTGCAAAGAGGGGGAGAGGATTGATATCCCTTTAGATGAAGGTGAATTTGTTTCTATGAAGATTGGCTTGCCCGTCTCTAATGGCATGGAAGAGCTTGTTGAGAGGAACCGTGACATTTTAGAGGATGATGGCATGTTTATGGAGGATGAATTTCCTTAACATACAACTCTTAGGAAACATCCTAGTGGTAATAATACTCTCTCAACTTCTTATTATAATAATGATGCTTTGACTAATACTGAAGATATGCATATTGCTGCTAAATATTTTGCCAAGGATGATAATGATTTTAGTTTTATTAAATTTCATAGTAAACGAGGAAGGAAGCCTAAGCATATCTCTTTGCAACCTCCTAGAAACACTCGATCACATACTTCTCACTAATGTTTGCTTTATGTTTAATACAATTATTTGGAATGTGAGGGGCATTGGTCATCCTTCTTCTAGAGTTCGTGTTAAGAATTTATGTCGTGTGCATAACCTTCTATTCTTATGTTACTTGGGCCCCTTATTTCCCCTTCTAAATTGTTAAGAAACACTCATTTTTTGGGTTTTAAACAAGCAATTTCCAATGTGGATAACAAGATTTAGGTTTTTTGGAAAGACTCAGTTAAAATTGATGTTATTGGTGATTTTGCTCAGGTTTTGCATTGTAAAGTTGAGGTTCTTAATTTCCATTATTTTACCTCATTTGTGTATGCTACTTCTTCTCTTTTTAATAGAAAAGTTCTTTGGAAACAACTTGTTGATTTTCATAATATTTTCAATTTGCCTTAGCTTATTGGTGGTGACTTTAAAGCTATCACTACTAACTATATTTCTAAATAAGGTGATTCTAGTGTGTGGAAAAGACTTTGCAGGGTTAAATGGGAGGTGGAGCACTTTATTTCTTGGGGGAATTGTAATGGTAATATTTTCTTTTGGCAAGATCGGTGGTTAGGTAAATACTCTATTGACTCTATTTTAATTTATTATTCTTCTGTTTTGATTAAAATGAACAATTTTATTAATTATAATTGTTGGCATTATAAAAGAAAACTCTCTAATATTATTCCTGATTATATTACTCATCTCATTTTAAACTTACCTATCAACACTTATTCGAAGGATACTAGTTTATGTAATTTCTCCAAAGATGGTGGTTTCCACTTAAAGGATGCTTGACATACTTTTAGGGCTAAAAGAAATATTGATAATATTTTTAATTTTATTTGGCATAAGAGCATTCCTTCTACTATTTATGTCTTTGTTTGGAGAATTTTCCATAGATATTTACCCACAGATGATAATCTCACTAAAAAAGGTTTTAGTATGGCTTCCAAGTGTCAATGTTGCTACCATTTGGAAAATATGCAACATGTATTTATCTCTGGCCCTATTGCTGATAGAACTTGGGTCTATTTTAATGATTTGTTTCAGCTAAACTGCTTTAATATAAATCTCTCAATTAAATCTATGCTAACTACATGGTTTAATAACTCTAAAGGTCACATTCATAATATTATTCCTTCTCTTATTCTCTAGTTTCTCTGGTTGGGTAGGAATAATTCTATTTTGAATGATGTGAAAATGAATCATTAGAATGTGATTCAGAGGGTTAAGGACAAGGTTAGCTCGCTTGTGGCTGTTAAGTTACTTTCTTATAAGAATTTCAAGAATTATTATTTTGTTGACAATGCTTTAGGGATCAGGTGGATGGGTGCTCCGATTGATTCTCATGCTAATATTATTTATTGGATTAAATCTCCTCGAATTTTTTTTAAATTAAATGTGTATGGTGCTTGTGGTGATTCTTTTGGGTGTAGTTGTGGTACCATCAGGGATAGCAATTGCTGCCTGACTCTTGCCTTTGCTAGGCCTATGCTTCCTAGAAATTACAGTAATGTTGTGACTTTAGTAATTCTTTATAGTATTCAATTATGTGTTTCCCTTAATTTAACTAATTTACTTATTGAGTTGAACTCTGAGTATGATTTTTGGCCATTTTTAGTTGTGGGGGGTACAGTTTATATCTCTGATTTCTTTTACCAGATTAAAGAAATTAAAAAACTCTTGGTTTTTTTTTTAATTATGAGCTTATGCACACTAATAAGGAGGGAAATGTGTGTGCTTCTTGGCTTGCAAACTGGGGTTATACCCTTGATTATTTTGCTAATGTCATTGGGGCTGTTATTCCTGTTCCTCTGCATGGTTTGCTCAAATTGGATGAATATGGTATTCCTTATGTTACTCCTTAAATGGTTTACTTCTTTGGTGGGTTGCTTGTTGCCCAGTTTGTTGTGGTTTTTTATTGGTTGGGGGTTTTTACTGTTTCTGTTTCCTATGTCTAGTTCTCAGTTTCATCTGTTATAGGATTGTGCTGGTATGCCTCTTTTGGCTAGGCATCTGTTGAGTTTTGTCTAGCCTGATGGTCTCCTGAGATGGCACTTTCTCCTTCTTTGGGACTATTAGTTCTTCTCCTTGTTGGGTGTGTATAGTTTTTACCTTATTTTACTGAGTTTGGGCATTTCTGGATTGAGGACGTGTACAACTATCTGTAATTACTGCTACTAGATGTATCTCAGATCTATTTTAGACCTATTATGTGGTTTATGTGGTGATTTTATGTTATTCTCTTTGATTTTTGGTTCTAATGTGGGTCTCTGGTGCTTCCTGATTCGTCTGGGTACTTTTATGGTCCATCTTGCTATTGGTTACAATTGTGGTTGCTCGGGGTTTAATTCATGGCATTTGTTTTTATGTAGTGCTGTTGGGTTTTTGTGACGGTTATCTTTTTTATGTTTCTTTTGTTGGTTGCCTTGGCTTTTGGTCTTACTTCTTGGATGTCATCATCTAGTTGCTGTATTTTAGCTCCTGGCTGTATCTTTTGGGTCTCATCATTGTAATTGTGGTATGTATGGTTTTAGACTTGACTATGTTTGTAATGCACATGTTGCTGAGAGTTTATCCCATTGGTGCTCTCCTTCCTTCAGGGTGCAAGTTTGGACTGCTGAGGGTTTCTGTACTAGTTTTGATGGGGTTCTGGGCAGCTGTGCTTACGGTCTCCATTTACCTGGGCTGTTGGTTAGGATTATATTTCATGTTAGCTGTTGGACTGGCTTTGGCCTGCCATTTTGTGTTTTTATGAAGGATTTATGGCTTGTTGAGGGGTGCCTTAAGCTATTCTATTTTGGTGTTGGGTTTTTATTATTCATCTGTTATACCTATGGACTGGGTGCTTCTAGTAGCTTGATGCTTTTGCCCTGGTTTTTTGGTGCTACCCTAAGATGCTCGAGTTATTTAAAAAGTTGGTTGGTGTTTGTACCTGAGGGTTCGATTGAGTGGCTTGTGGATTACCTTGATGAGGCTTCTATTACTATCTTAATCCTGAGCTCTGTCAATCTAATTACCTATTTTAGCTTGCATTGGAGCCTTCATTTAGATCAGTTTTGCTATAATGACTTCGATCAATTCTCTATCATTTTTAATATTATTGTTTTCTATATCAATGAATTTAATTATTTAATTTTGTGCCTCACTCTTTTGCTCTGTAGTTATTTTGTTTTGCCGGTTCATCAACATTTTTTGTAGAGAGATCGAGCTTTCATTCCTATCCTTTATCTTTCTTTTTTGGATGCTTCTCCGTAGCATCAGTAGAATGTTCTTAGGGTTTTTTGTACTCCTGCTTAGTGGAGATTATCGGCTCCTATGTTTTATTTTCTTTATTTTTGTAGCTCGTTGGAGCATTAGTGATCTTATCATCTCTCTTAAGAGCTTTGTAATCATTTTTTTATATTAACGCGTAGGCCCCTTTGAGGGTTTTAATTAAAAAAAATTGCATTTGGTAGTTGTGTGGCACAAATTATTTGGTTAAAATAATAGTTAATTAATTTAGGATTTTTATTTGGCACAATTCCAATCTTTTATGATAATACTAGTCATTTACATTTCAAAGAATCTTATTCAACATTTAAAAATCAAGCATATAGACATAAGATATCACTTTATTCAAGATCATGTAGCTAAGGGAGAGATTGAATTGAATCGGGTTACTACGAAAAATCAAATTGCAAATATTTTATAAAACCACTAGTCTTCGATAATTTTAGCACCTTAAGAACTAGGTTAGGTGGATTGATCTTAATGCTTAAATTGAAATTTCTGCAAACTTGATGTGTTATATATTTGTGTCTGTTTAGTTTATCTCTAGTTGTTTATTTTTTTTGTTTTTGTGTGCTTAGTTGTGTATTTTTTTTTTTTTTTAGTTTTTTTATTGTGAAGCATATCACTTGTTGAAAAATGATTGATTTTGAGAAGTTTTTTTATTATTATCGTGCTTTATTTTCTTAGTGTTATGATCATACAATATGAAATTTTTTCGTCCTGTTCGAATTCTGTAGCTTGTGCATTGTAGTTTTTAGAGTTGAGCATGCAAAATTTAGTTTTTCATAGGTTTTGTATTGTATAATGGCATCATCATACTGTACAATTTGTACATATTTGTCTGTATGCATGGGGACGATTTACAAGTTGGAGTCAGTTATTTATTACTGATCGTAAATACAAAATTATATTTCATATGTACAATCCAAGTGTTAGTTTCTATGGGGGATGAACCTAACCATCTTTAAAATAATCTTTGATATTCTGATCATTCGGGATGAACACCTGTTCGTCTGTATAATCATTTGGTCAAAAAACTTCTATGAAAGGACACCTCATAAATGGCATTTTATAAAAAGTCATTTCATTTTTTGCCATTTCCATTCGTACGTATGAAACTAATTTTGCTCAGTACAAATTTAAAATCATACGTATGATTCAAATATTGAATTGTATGATATGTCCTTTTTTCTTTAAATATATATGTTTTGAAATTATTTCATTCACTTTCTTATCCAATTCAAATCCTTCTAGAGTCCTTGTCTTAGGAATGACTAGTTCAAGCAAACATCCACTTGTTTCTAAGTCCTCTTCTAGAAGTGGTAGGGATAACAACTTCCTATTTAAGGCAAATGAGGCTGCCTTCTTTAGGTATTCTATTACCAAAATCACCCCTTCTAGACTTCTCATTCAAGATGATCTTCACTTTTCTGTTATGCCATTATTTACACCGGCTCAGTTCTCTTTCATTCTTACTCTTATTTATGCCTATCACAAAGAAACCATCCAATACTTCTTAGCCAACATGAGATTTAATGAGGACAACTCTAGGATTAGTTTGTATGTTCAGAAAGAGAGAGTAGAAATTACCAAAGAAGACTTAGGCAACTTTCTTCATTTGAGAACCCAAGGCACTCTAGCCCACACTTTAACTTCTAGGGCCGATTGTGAATGGACTAAAATTAATAAAACTCTTAGAGGTGTCTCTCAGGTAAGTCATTTAGCTAGAGTGTACACCTTAAGTCAAAATGCCCGGATCATCCATCATGTTTTAAGATTGTCAATTATTCATAAGTCTAGTGATCGCATATGACTCCACTTTTATCCACAGTCACCTATCTGATTATGAGTAAAAAGCCCTTTGATGAAGCCCAACTCATTATGGACTATATCTATAATCTTTCTAAAATTCGACTTTCTCAACATAAAAGGAACAAGAATGTGGCTTTAGGACATTTAATTACATACATCCTACATAAGAATTATAACATGACCCATCCTGAACATCCCACTGAACTTTCTATTTACCTCGCCAATGAATCTTTTTTATCACTTTTAGGGAGAGATCAAAATTCATGTGAAGAATTAAATGAAAAAGGGGGAGATCCTGCTCCAGCACCTGCGCTTGGACCTGATCAAAACTACTATTAGGAAATGGTCCAGCGATTCAATCAATTGGAGACTCATGTTGATCAATGCTTTAATCAAATTGAAACTCACCTTAACCAGTAGGATGCTCGTTATAATGAAGATATGGGGTTGATTCGTGGATAGTTTGACTCAGTGAACATGAATATAGCTACAATTAGTAGTTATTTTTCAATGTTCAATCCACCACCTCCTCTAGATCAGAGCCCCTCTGATTTTTAAATGTACTTCTATCAAGATGTTGCTTATGAGTGTTTGTATTTGATGTTGTGATGGTTTTTTTTTTTTTTTGAAACTGCCAATAGCATTAAATAAGGAAAAAAAACTATTACAAACTACTAGGTGATAGCTATTCTATCACTCTATCCATTTATTAAAGAAATAAAGTAAGGAGGAACCTTATTAGAATGAACATCATCCCATAAAAATCTCCTCCTAAAGCTAAATTAGCACAAAAATTTGCTAACTTATTACATTCTGTATTAGAAAAATGAAATAAAATTTTCCCAAAATCTTCAAGAAAGACAAGTCCTCCACCAAATTTTTATCCAAAATATTGCAAGCTTTATCAACCGAGCTTTGAAGAAACTTGATAACATTTAAATTGTCCCCTTCAATAATAATACCTTTGACATTAATCCTCCAATCTTGAAGAACAACCTTCAATTCATGAAATGCCAAAAGCTCCAAAAAGTCAATATCCCAACACATTAAAAACCAAAGGCTGGAAAAAAATCTGCCCTTATGATATCTAAAATTAGTAGCAATTCCAACTTCATTAGACTTGAGAAGAGTTGCATCAAAATTGACCTTGATTCATTCGGGTGGAGGAGGGTGCCAAAAAGAAGAGGACAGCTTCAAAAGCTAGTTAGCACCCCAGTGATCCGAATAGAACCTACAATTAGATGAAGACAGAGCCATACTGATTACTCTTGAAGCTGTGAACATCAATCCAACCTCCTGCCCTTAATGTATAATGTTATTCCTACTCTTCCAAGAAAAGTAAACACTTGAGCAATAGAGATTGGCAATAAATGGATTATACTTAGCTAAAATCTTTAGTTTTTCTTTACAATCTAAAAAAGAAAACTAGGGACTTTGAAGCCCCATTTATTAAGCACTTCAATCAAAAGAATGAACTTATCACAAAGAACTGTGACATGCACTATATCCTCAGCCATAGCACAGCACCTTGGGAACCTATTATGATCCAGTAATATCCTGTACATTAAAAATTCAAACGTAGATTTTGCATTACTAAGAATTGTCCACCATAAACATTGATGTTGTGATGTTGCATTGTGAGTTTAGTGCTTTTATATATTATAATGATGTTGTAGTTAAGCTATAATGTGAAATGTTATGATAAGATATTATGTTTAAAGAGTATGCTTATATGTGATTCTTATATCAATATAATATGTTATGTTTTTGTTGACATGTTTTAATTCTTGAAATATTGGTATTTTTAATGAGTAAAACTAGGGGTGTCAATATTGGACCCGACCCGAAAATCGGACCCGAACCCGACCCAAAAATTTCAGCTTTGGGTTGACCTGAACCCAAAGCAGATTGGGTTCGGGTCTAGAAAATCGACCCGTTTATAAAATCGGGTCGGGTTCGGGTTGACCTGGAAACCCAAAAATGACCCAGAATGACACGAAAATTGCCCCGGATGCCGCACTTAACCGCGCGTAGCCTGTCCGAGATGAAGTCGTTCAATCGCATCGCGGTCGCCTGCCCGCATGACCGCACTTAGCCTACCAGAAAAGGAATCGCATCGCCGTCGCCTGCCCACATGACGTGAGTTGCCTGCTCGTCGCCTGCCCACTTTATTGCACGTTGCCTACCTGCATGAGTCGCATCGTCGCCTGTGCGAGTCGCGTCGCCGTTTGATGCCTTCCCCGCATTTCCTACACCACCGGTGTCCGCTGCCGTCTCCCGCAAGTTGCTGCCTGTGCGGAAAATGCCGAATGACCGAACCCCAAACGGGTCGGGTCGGGTTGACCCGAACCCGAAGCGGGTCGGGTTCGGGTCCAGAAAATCAACCCGTTTGCAAAAATGGGTCTGGTTGACCCGAACCCGAATAGTGCCGGTTTGTTCCAAGTTCGACCCGAACCCGACCCGTGACCCAAAATTGACATTCCTAAGTAAAACCATTGGAATTTATTATAATTTGATTATAATTTCCTTACAAAATTTAATTTTTTAAAATTTTAAAATATAATTATAATTAGATTTAGATGAGGAGATCAATTTCATATTCTTTTCAACAAATATATCTAAGATATAATTATTGCAAGATTGATGTCTTATTATTTTTAATTTTCATTTTCAATTTATTTATTTTTTTTATTAGTGAAGTTTGATTTTTTAGATTAATGATATTTGAAAGACACAAAGAATAAAAAAAATACACAAAGTCTGCACAAATAAAAAAAATTGCGTAATGGTTCACAAAATAAAAAGAGGAACAAAATTAGCCCAAGTAGAAAAGTTGCACAAAGCGTGTCACAAATATTTGAAAAGATGTGCAAAATCGCCAATTGAAAATTTTGCCTGTGTTCATTCCTTAATCATTCAATTCTAATTCAAATTTATCTAATTAACAATCAAATACATTATTGAATTTGAAGTTAACTAATCTTCATTTCGTCATTTTTGCAGTAATCATTTTTATTTAATTTATCTATAATGAACATTAAACCTTGTTGACTTTTCTTATCATAGTTGTTCTTTGATTTAAAATTTTAAAATTTTACTTTTTAGTATTATGAAATTAATATTGTATTTGTAATCTGTTTAAAATCCTTTTCTCTTGCAACTCTTTTGATTTATATGTAGAAACCTCTCATTTCAAGGCGTATGGTATCAAACTTTCCTTTTTATTGTTATCAAAAGGGGGAGTTAGAATATTATTTGATGTTTTGCATTTATATATTTAATGTTTGATGTTTGATGTTTTGCATGTATGTATGTGCATGTGTATGTTTTACTTTGCATATATGTATATGTATGTGTATGTTTGGCATGTATGTATGTTTTTGAATGTTAAATGTTTGTTCGTTTTTGTGTTTTTTGTTCAAGTTTGTGTTTTTGTTTTATGTTTGTTGTTTTTTATCATCATGGAAATCCCTTGTTATTTAATTGGCCATTCTTTTAGGGGAAGCTAAGGAGAAAAATTATTTTGAATAGTAACCCAAACAATAATAATTTTGCCATCATAAAAAAGGGAGAGATTGTTGCAACTTAGTTTTCATAACTATATTTTCATATCATGTGTGTTTTTTATGATTCCAAAATATTATTGTATTGACTATTATTTCTCCTAACATATATTGGAAATATAACTTTTGTTGTTTGTGTGTACTAATATTTCAGAGAAATCATACTCCATAAAGGTTAAGACTTTAAGTCAGATTAGATTAGGGTTTATTATTTCTAATGTTTATATTTTTTATACTTTTCTTGAGTCTGAGAGAATGTGATTGTAATTGGATAACCGTGCACACACACACTGGAGAAGTGTGAAATTTTGTAAATTTTTTAAACTAATCATATTATACGATCTTATATCGTACGGGATGATTTGACTTGACCATACCTTCATAAAGCAATTAATCAAACCATGCTAGAAAAATTTTCTAAGTCATGTTCGTGTTGTATGAAGTTAGCTTCATACATATGCCTTCTAGAGTACAAAATAAATACATAAAAGTTCCTCCTGACAAACTTCTAACTTTTAATAAATCATTCATATTGTATGATCATATGTTCATACAAATGACATCAAGAGTATGAAATGAATGCTTATCTTTTTACCTAGTCGAACATATGAATTTTTTGAACAGTTCATACTATAGATCATAGGATCGTACAGAGGACTTCCAAAGTACAAAATATTTGAGGCCACTTTCATACCAAACAAAACATGGTTTGATTAAAACAATTTGTACTATATGATATAAATTTTGTACAGTATGTTATTCAAAATACAAAATCATTTTGTACTAAATTATACCGGTTCAATCCGTTTAATTTTTAAACTGATCATAATATAAAATGTCAGTTCGTAAGCAGGTAATTCAAAGTACAAAATTGGTTTGTATTAGATCATATCAGTAAATTTTGAAATATTCGTACATACAATTGTCGATCGTACTGTACGATCGTGGATGATCAAATTGAAATTTTTCAAATTTTTAGATGATTTTTTGTGTCTTTCATATACAAGGTCTTAAAAATTGACTGTGAAAAAGATCATTATTCATTTTTCTTTATGAGTAAGTTAGAGAGTGATTTGAGAGAATGTTGGAGAAAGAGTTCTTGCAATTTAAGAGTATGAATGGTTCATAAGGATACTCAAATGTGAGAATCTCTTTATATTTATGGCAAATGTCTTCCTTATTTCTTTGAAGACACTCGAGACAAAATCTTGAAGAAGATCATGTTCTTTGTCGACACTTAGAGAGTGTGAAAGAACGACGATACTCCACCGACACTTGAAGGGTGTGAAAGGATGATAGTACTCTACTAACACTTAGATGATATAAAAGGATGACGGTACTCTACCGACACTTGGAGTGTGTAAAAGGATGACGGTACTCTGTCGCACCAAGGATTGGTGGAAGAGAGGGTAATTTTGAAGGCTTCTTCACCTTGCTGTGGAAGCAAAAAGGGAGTCACTTTGGTAATAGTGCAATATCTAAAGAGGGAGTCCTCAGGGAGTGGATGTAGGTTAAGTTAGACTGAACCACTATAAATTTATATGTTCTTATTTTACCGCATTTTTACTTTTCTACACGTTTAAATTTTTGTGCTTGAAAATTTTTAAGTTGATAAAAATTTTCTTTGTGCAAAAAATTAAAGAATGATTTTTTTTCCAATATATTTTAAAATAACCAATTCACCTCTCTTCTTAGTTAGTCTTCGGGCAATTGAATCAGATCTAACAACCTATACAAACTTTTCATCAAGCTGTGTTTAGATCATTTACAAGTAAAATTTAGATGTTGCAGGCTAAGGGATTTAATTTTAATTTACCTCTTAATGATTTAAAATTTATTCATGTATTTTATTTATTTAAGATAAATTATTTACATTAATTTTTAAAGACCAAAGTTAATTAATAACTTCAACATACATTGGAATTATTAATCAACATGTCATAGGCTTTTAGGTTACATTTGTTTCATTCCAATGAAAAGAAGTAAACACATAAAGCAAAATTTATTTTAATTATTTATTTAAAGTTTATTAGTTTAAGTTAAAGCAATTAATTTTATTTAAACTTTGGAATTATTTTTATTTATTTTTTTGAAATTTTATTTTATTTATTTAAATTTTATTTAATTTTGAATTAAAATTTAATATTTTATTTAAATTATATTTTTTTAATTTATTATAATTTTAATTAATTGATTTAATTTAATTTAATTTGTCATTTATTTTATTATTTTATTTATTTAGTTATTATTTTTATTTGTTTTTTATTTATTTATAAAAATTCCATATAGTTTGTTTCATTTAATTAAATTTAATTGATGAATTATGATTTAATTTTTATTTTCTTTATTTTATTTATGATTTTATTTATTTTTATTTTTTATTTAATTTTTATTAATATTATTTATTTATTTATTTCTATTTTAATAAAAATTTATCTTTCATTTAAAATTTAAATTTAAGATATGTTTTTGCTATTTTTAATATTCTACTATTTATTTAGAGTTCAATTTAGTTTAGTTTGTATTTTTAGATTTTTTATTTAATTATAAATTTACAAAGTTTACTATTTATTATTGATTTATTTATTAATAGATTTTGGCATTTTTTAGTTTTTTTCACTAAATAACCTCTATGACCATGAGATCATCACAAAGATCACGAATGATCTTATATGAAATCCATAAAAATTTCAAGGCATTTATAATTATTTATTTGAGATCTTTTTTTTTTTTTTTTGAAAGAAATGCTGAAATTGCATTAAACTAAAACCAAAGTACAACTACTCAAATCAAACCTAAAGCATCACATTCCTCCTTCAAGCAATATAAGAAAGAAGGAGGAATCAAAACATCATGGAGATCTTCCCATACAAAAGATCCCCCAAGAGCCAAATTAGCACAAATATCCGCTAATTTGTTCCCATTACTTAACGAATGAGAAAAAACTATTTGCTTAAACTCAAGTAAGAAAGCCAACTTATCATCAATTGCTCTACTAACCTTCCAATCTTTGACCGATTTCTACAGCAATTTGATGATATTCAAGTTGTCCCCTTCAATGATCACCCCTTGAGCCTCAAACATCCAACTTTTAACCACATTCTTCAGGTGAAGAATGGCCATTAACTCCAAATGCGATATGTCCCAATGCAAGGAATTGTTGGCAAAAGCAATCAAAAACCTCCCCTTTTCATCTCTGACAACACCACCAATACCTGCCAAATTATTCTTCTTAAGAGCTGCATCTACATTTATCTTAATCCATCATGGAGGAGAAGGATGCCAAGAAGAAATCAGCAAACGCTGGTTAGCATCCCAGTTTTCTGGTTGGAGATTAAGAAAATTGCTTCTCACAGCTAAAGAAATAGCATTAGCAGCAATGCAGTTATCCGAATCCTCATTACTGTCATGAACAAGCTTGCATCTGCTCTTCCAAACCAAACAAACTGTATTACAGAAAATATTTGCCGAGAGCAAGCTTTTCCCAATGTCATTTTGAAGGCTGTGCAAACAGTCTTCAAAACAGAGAAACATAGGGATATTGAAGCCCCAACAATTCAATAATTCAATTATCTTCCTGAGTTTGGAGCATTTCCCCACTAAATGATCGTTGTCTTCAACTTCACCACACCCTCTCGGACAACCAGAATAAGTGCTCTGCATTCTTTTTACCATAAAAGAGTTAGAAGGAATAGCATCATAACAAAGTCTCCACCAAAAGAGTTCAATTTTTGGGTTTAATTTTAATTTTTTTAACAACTTCCAATGAACAAATTCTTCCTTATGAACTAAAGCTGCTTCATATACCAATGCTGTAATAGATTTCCCAGAAAATTTGTCATTCAAAACAATAGTATCTCAAGATCTATCCGTCCAGATAGGGACTTTAAGAATAAGATTTAACAAGTGCTCACCGAAAACCGATTTCAAGCTTTACACATCCCACTGGCCACTGGAAATAAAAGAGCTAAGCAGATAATCAGAATTATCTTGATTACTGAAAAATGTCGGCCAAGATGCAAGACATCTATCTAAAATCTAAGTGTCCTGCAACCATTTGATAGAATTACCATTAGATACCTCCCATCTAACAACTTTTTTAAGAAAAACAGCACCCATAGTAATAATCTTCCAAGTCGGAGAACAACATTGCTTCACTGTACCGGACCACACATCATCACCATATTTTGCTTTAAGAATAAGATTCAAAAGAGAATTAAGCTTGGTTAAAAAATTCCAAGCAAACTTGGCACGTAAAGGACCGACCCTTAGACTGGCAGAGAACAATCCTCTACCACCTTCAATTTTTGGTCTGCATAATAACTCCCAAGAAGCATAATGAATTCCTGCTTTATCATTGTTTTTACTCCATATAAACCCTCTACACATCTTGCCAAACTCTTTAAGAATACTCAAAGGAACCAACGAAAGAGTAGACAAAAATAGAGGAAGGGGAAGGAAAGCTGATTTAGCTAGAATCAGTTTTCCCTCCAAGGAAATACACCTTTTCCCCCATGTATTCAATCTCCTGGCTGCAGCTTCCAATAAAGGCTGAAAATCCGATGCCACCATTCTCCTCAATGTCATTTTAACCCCAAGATAACTGATATCCTTAACAATCGTGAAATTGAGCATCTTAACAATTTTCCCCCGGTTGCTTCTCCTTGTATTCTTACAAAAAAGAATCATAGATTTAGAAGAATTAACCTTTTGACCCTTCCAACTACAATAGTTAGAAATAATTTTCTTCAAACCTTTAACCTCCTTCATCCTTGCCTCCTCAAAAATTAAGATGTCATCTGCATAGAGCAAATGTAAAACTCTCGGGGCTGAAGCAGAGATCGAAATTCCCAATCCATTTCTTCTCAGGAATAAAGCATCAGACAGAATTTGGGAACATAAAATGAATAAAAATGGAGATAAAGGACAACCTTGCCTAAATCCGCATTTACCTTCTATCCAATCCGTCTTCTTACCATTAATCAAAATGCAATATTTGGAATCTAGCACACAATGCAATAACAGCTCCATAAATCTGTTAGGAAAACGAAACCGAATGAGAACTTGCCTTAGTGTTTTACATCCCATGCTGTCATACGTTTGCTCCATGTCAAGCTTAATAACTAACATCTCTCTTCTAGATTTAGACCATCTGAATTTGTTAAAAACTTCCTGAGCAATCAGAACATGATCTAATAGAGAATGACCTCTAATAAAAGCCACTTGATCCACCGTGATGAGTTTGTGAATGTCTAATCTATTCAATAGCATTTTCGCTATGATTTTATAAATGGTCATACACAAACTGATAGGTCGGAAGTGAGCAGGTTCATGAGGACTCATGATTTTAGGGATCAAAACAATCAAGGTCTCTTTCCAAGACCGATCCATTACACCTGAAACCAGGAAATGATTAACCACAAGACATACATCCTCTTTAACCACCTTCCAAAAGTCTTTGAAAAAAGAGAGTGTAATCCCATCCAATCCAGGAGAAATGCTTCTAACAGAATTATCCACAACCACTTGCAGCTCCTCTTTCGTAAACTCAGCATCAAGCAACATTTTATCACCACTACTAATGACATTAGAAGAGTTAGGCCACCCCTCCAAAGAACACTTTCTTTGTTGCCATTTCATCTTGAAAAAATATGAGAAAGTTTTTTGTATGAGATCAATATCTTTCGAAATAACCCCATCCTTAGTTTCAATATGACTAATCCAATTAGTATTCCTTCTAGCATTGGCAAAAGTATGGAAAAAAGAAGAATTACAGTCACCCTCATCCATCCATGTAGCTTTGGCCCTTTGCCTCCACCATGTGTTGAGTCTAGCCAAAGTCACATTAAGTTCATTAATCTTAAATCTCAAAAGCTGTATTCTCTCCAAGGAAATCCAGCCTTTATCCTCCTCTTGTTGAATTTCCTGTATTTCAATCTCCAGTTTATCCCTGAGAGAGTTTAGATCCAAGAACTTAGCCTTACTCTAGTAAAAGAGCCCTTTTAGAGTTCTTTTGAGCTTCAAGTTGAGAGCAGATTGGGGATCAGACCAACAATTCCTACGCCAAATTTTCTTCACTAGGGCCGCAGCTCCATGATAGGAAGCCCAAGTCTCTTCATAACGAATCTCTCTGTTAAGCTTATCACTCGGTTTATAGATATCCAACAATAAGGGGCAATGATTAGAAGCAATACGGGATAAGTGTTTAACCGTAGCAAGTTGTAAAATATTTAAAGCAGATGAATTAATTAAACACCTATCCAATTTTTCCAATATCCGGGCACTACCATTTTTATTGTTACACCAAGTGAATTTAGATCCTATCGAATTCACTTCATGAAGATCATTAACAATCATGAAATTAATGAAATCCTTCGAGCCTTGAGTTAAGTAGAATTTCTTACCACCTCTTTTTTCAGATTGGGATACCACACAATTAAAATCCCCTCCCACAATCATAGGAAGCTCATTAGAACAATGCCTCTCAATATCAACCCAAAGTCTTCTCCTCTCCAAAGCATCTGTGTTTCCATAAATAGAAGCAACAATCCAACTTCCTTTGCCATGCACCTCCAATTTACCCAAGATCATCTGAGACGTAGCTTCCACAATCGAAAAATAAGCTAAATCATTCCTCCATAACACCATAAGTCCACCCGATAAACCAACCGATGGAACTACAAAAGAATCCCAACTATTACCCAGAAATTTCATCAGGTGACAATTGTCCTGAGAATTAATTTTTGTTTCCAGTAAACCTATAAAGAACACCTTATGATCCTTGACCATCTCCCTGAGATATAGAGCAGCCTCCAACTTTTTGGCTCCTCTACAATTCCAAAATAACAACGAAGTCATTATTTAATAATGGGGTAAGGCAACCCCCCCCCCCCCCCCCCTCCATTCTCAGCTCTTTCCTATTATGAGGAATAACATTACCAGATCCGAGTGATCTAAGTTCTTTACCAAGTTTAGATTTTTTTTCTCAGTAGATGGAATACCTCCCAAAGAAGGGATATTAATAGGCAATTCCAAGTCTTCAACCCGAGATACTTTCTGTTGCTGAGCTGAACCTTCATTAGGTGTGCTAAAACCTGGCTCTGTAACCGAACCCACAATTTCTCCTTCCTCCATTCCAATCTCATTAATAGTTTCTGTCTCATTACACTCTGTTAATTCTGATAAAACATCAAACTTGTTAAGAATTTCCACCCCTTGATTAACACCAGAATTATTCACCTGTTTATCCTCCTTATCCACCGGAGCATCTGCAGCAGGTACACTGGCCAGAGAATTTACATTTACAACCGCATCAGGATTAAGGATATTCTCATTTTTTTCAAACTACTCCTCTAACAATTTCCCCATCATCTTCAAATTGGAGGTACCAGTTTTTGGAAGAAAAATTTTCTTCTTAGTTACAGAACTCTTTTTGTTGAAAAATCTTCTGTTAATCGAGATTTTATTAACTCTTATTTAACCATGTTTCACTAGAGTCCAGGAGTATTCTGCAGCCTTCCCTTCTTCAGCAATAGACTTTGCAGTCATTACTTTAGTCACCTTATTACCAACCACACCCGTAGGAAGAGCTGTACTAGAATCCATAATTACTTTCTCCTTCACCTCATGACATGTCTTCAAATCATGCCCAATTTTACCACAATTAGAACAGATATTAGAAATCCCTTCATATTCTACTTTTTGATAAAACTCTCCAGCCAAACCTTTCACCCAAACACCTTTTGGTAACTTCAAATCAAGAGGAATTCGAACACATACCCGTGCATATTCCCTTCTACTCCACTGGAACATATTCCCATCAAGAAGATATGGATTGCCGACCAGAGAAGTAATTCTACAAATGTTTACCTCATCCCAACATTGCAGAAGTAAATTGTTTAATCGAATCCATACAGGTGATGTAATCCCCTTCAGAGACGTTGGATTGATGTTCACCAACCACTTGTCCAAATAAATAACTTTTCCCTTGATCCACCAAGGGCCACCCAAAAGAATACTCTCTAAAGCCTTTGGATCTTCAAAAGAGCACAAAAACCAGCCAAGTCCCATGCCAGTAATGTGGAATTTACCGAACTTATCTCATTGTCTTCTCAAATCTATACTGATCACATGAAACGGAGTATTCTCCCCAAAAATTTTCACAACAAGGGCCTTTTCTAATTTCTTAGCATTTTCTAACTCCTTGTCAGCATGAAGCAAAACCACTTTACCATCTTCCGATAAGAAAGATCCTAGGTCCAAATTGTCGACCTTCACATACGAACGCCTGCTCCAAACCGAATTCACCTTCACATTAACATCATTATTCACCACATAATTAGAATTGTCTAAAATGGCTCCTGTTACATTTGTCGGGATATCAACATCCTTCCTCAGAGGCAAATTCACATCAATACTATTAACATCTTCTGTATTGCGGATTTTCAGAGACTCTGAGAAAGAATCACGATTAATCGGAGAAGACGGCAGAGATTTCGAATTAACACCTTTGTTAAAAATAATAGGTCCTCCAGCAGAAGAAGATGCTCCTAAGCTTCGATTACCACCATCATTGTTTTTCACAACCTGTACAGGCGAGAATACCTTCACATTCAGAGGATGCTCTTCCAACACATCCTTTCCTTTACGAGGGAAAATTACTGGAGTCACTTTTTTGTTCAACTAACCTCCCTCGTTGATAATCAACGGCTTTTCCTTCAAACCTTTGAAATTAGAACCCCCATTAAAAACATCCGAAGAGTCAAGGACTGGTAAAGCCAGATTTTTCCTGTAATTCTTCCAAGCATCCGAAGGAAGAATACGTCTAGCCTCCATCGTTCCCTCCCCGTCCCGCCGGAGAGCCGGCAGATGGCCGGACTACGCCGCCGCGAAGAAAACCAAGAACCGCCGAAAATAGAAATTTGAATTCTCAGACTTTCTCTCACTAAAGCATAAGCCCATCTATTTGTTTGAGATCAATGTAATAATTATTATTGATTTCATTTTTATTATTTTTAAATTTATTGGTGAAAATTAACCTATGGATTTAAAAAGTCAATTAAAGCCGGAGGTAAAATTCAAATCACATTGAGGAATTTTCATGTGATTATATACTCCTAAAATTTAATCAAGTTAAATTCAAACCCAATTTAAAATAACTAAGCATGCTATTTAATCAACACAAATAATTCATAATTCAACCTAATTTACCTAGTCTTCCAATTCTTTGACCTTGAATTTGGTTTCACTAGACAAGGAATTTCATACTAAGTTTATAGAGGATTTATTTTTCCAATTTGGATCAGTATATATAGAGATATTATTTTTTTAATGTCATGTGCATTAATTTGCATTTAGTTGGAGTATTATACAGTTAGCAGCTAAATGTACACTCACTTTTCCACACGGTGCAGTTTCATTGGGTATTTAATCGCCATAAGATCCTATTAATATAGAGGCATTAATCTCAACTATCTAATTAAATATCAAATGGCTGGAATCAAAATCCCAAAATTTTGGGAGATTAAAATCGAATCCAATCCAATGAAATCTAATTCATCCCATGATTTTGAATATAATATGGACAATTTTAATTTCATCTTTTACCTCTAACTTATGATATGAGCAGTCCTTCCATTATTCTCTAATTAATACTTGTAATTCACTGCATAATTTACCTTCTAATGGATCCAAAAATATCTAGAAGAGTATAACCTTTAATCCAACAGTTGGATTGAAGATTTTCTTCAAAAATCCAAAGAACAATTTCTCTTCCACCTCAAATATAAGGAAGAGACCTTATCAACATAATATGTCCAAATGGAATCATAAGCTTTCTGACACCGGCTAGGTAGGGGTCTCGACGAATCCACGTCGAGGATCCGGTGACGGGACCAAGAACTCCATCTTGGGGGAGGGATCACCACCTGAAATCCTTCAGGATACAGAAACCCAAAAGCAGTGTAAAAACTACTCAAATATTATTCATCTCAAATCTATCTCTATTACAATGAATGTCTTCTATTTATAGAAAAAAGTAACCTATAATAGGCTACATTCAATACAAGAGAGAACTAATCATATGTAGCCATATATGCTACCAATCAAAATAAAACTATCCTGAAGTTAATACAATTAATGGCTCAGCTCCAGCGTCATACTACCGGGGTAGGAGGAACTTCAGGCCCATTGGAAAATGTTTGGGTTGCCACAAGGAGGTGGGTTTGGTTGGCTAAACCGGTCTGGATATTTCCACCCGGTGTCGTTCACCCCATAAGGGAGATACTTCCTCATAAGCTGGAGTTGATGAAAAATGGGATAGCTGCCAAACTCTTTTGGCATCTTTAGCGGCTCTTCCAAACAGCACTCTTCACAACTTGAATTGGACCGGACATAAAGTGGATTAACTATGCACCTATCTGTATATACAGAGATCGCCTCCAAGAACTTTATGTCGGAATGTGTGAAGGTACCATAGTGGTTGTCAGGTTCTAGTGGGATCATACCAATTCCCTTATCAAGGATAGAAGGCACACTCATTATCTTATCAGGAATGATAGATACAACTACCTCCGATTGGGCATCCATCTTGATCTCATCATCATTATCATAGACAAGTTGCTCCAGATCAAGAACTCCACCGAACATGTCGTCATCATACACGTCATACACAGGTTCATCATAGGTAGGCAAAGATGATGATTTCGACAACGAATCTTCAAATACTTCAAATTTGAACTCGACCAAGGAAGCGATCTGATCATCTGAAATGCCCTCGTCATTCTCATCGGTTAGTAAGGATCTTCGTTCAATCCTTGACAATCTTAATTTGAGTTGGGTAATTTCTTGTTGAAGATCTTCTATTTCTGTGTCTCGACGTGGTCGTTGATAACTCGGACGAGGTGACATCTTCTGGAGGGAATGTTGCTGGAGAAGAACAATTTTGATGGCAGAAATAATTGATGGGGAAGACAAAGCCGTGGAAGAAGGACCTCGATTCTTGCGAGGCAGCCCTCTTTCTCGTTCTCCTGTGTTAACCATGCCGAACCAAGTCCAACGTCCGAACTCTGATTGCAAGCATCCGAAGCCACATCCAGCTTCTTGCGTGCAGACTAGCGTCCCAATCCGCCTCCGACCACGCCAGGTGAGAGTCCAACCTGTTTTCGGCCGATCCAAACTCCCCAGTTCTTGCTTCAGTATGCTTACCTCCGCCGGTTGTACTCCCTTCGCCGAGCAGGTCCGACCCAACCAACCGAGCATCCTCGTATGCGGCGATCTTACCGCCTTCGGCCCGCTTCAGTTCGCGGACAACTTCCACGTTCTTGCCTTCATGAGCTAGTGCCGACGTTGCCCACGAAATGGCACCGTTTCCAAGAACAGAGATCACGCAAGGTGTTGACAAGAAGATGAAACAGACTTTATGCTGTTGGTTTCAAAATTGAAGCAGCTGCTTTGGCTGCTCGGAACAAGAATCAAGAAATATAAAGACAAGAATAATCTCCAGAGAACAAAATCCTTGTATGCGGCTCAGAGGGAAATTTCAGCTCAGCTCGCTGTCTGGTGATCGTTGGATGAACAAGAATTGTTCTTCGGCGAAAGCTCCACGCCGAAGATGACTCTCTGTTGCTGCAGGAACTCAAAAACTTTTAGATAAACTAAAAAGAACCAAATGACGCTGATCCCGGACTTGGAGCAGTGACGTCCTTCACGAACAACAGAGAAATCTTTGTTTGAGCACCGGTTGCTCCAACCGGCTCTGATACCAAATGACACCGGCCAGGTAGGGGTCTCGACGAATCCACGTCGAGGATCCGGTGACGGGACCAAGAACTCCTTCTTGGGGGAGGGATCACCACCTAAAATCCTTAAGGATACAGAAACCCAAAAGCAGTGTAAAAACTACTCAAATATTATTCATCTCAAATTTATCTCTATTACAATGAATGTCTTCTATTTATAGAAAAAAGTAACCTATAATAGGCTACATTCAATACAAGAGAGCACTAATCATATGTAGCCATATATGCTTCCAATCAAAATAAAACTATCCTGAAGTTAATACAATTAATGGCTCAGCTCCGACGTCACTTTCTAACACTAGCAATAGAAGAGATAAATGGAGTTTATCATTTTCCAAAATATGTTGGCTTTGCATTTGATGTTGAGGTAGAAATTTAGCTAAGGCATATGTCCCTTTTATCTTTAGGCAACATCATTTATTTCCATGAAATAAATGCATTTTTCTAGTTACCTCTATTGGTGAAAAAGTGAAGGGTGAGAGAAGTAAGTTTTCTTCATAATGCATTTGAGGAGAGAAAAGGAATGGGGCTAATAGGGCAAAAACTCATTGAAAGCTGGCCTGATAAAGTGAAATATTCCTCCAATAGAAGGGTTTTCATTTTTCATACCTCAAGCCAATAAGTGATTTTATATATAATATGTGTACAATCTTTAGAGAAAAATGCCCAATCATAATAGGAAGAACGAGATATTTAAGAGGAAATTCCCAATGTTAATAGCCAAAATCACAAAACCTAAAATGACCACCATAGCTCAAGAGATCCAAATTATAGATTTTTTAGGATTAATTTCCGATCCCATGAACACAATATAAATAAAGATAGTGCTTGAGAGTTTGAACTATATCAAAATTAGTATTAACCCTCACCGAAAAGTCATTTGAAAAGAGAAGATAACAAATAGAGCATGTTCTTTTAATAATGGGAGAATATCTAGAAGCATTGATCTCATAGTCCTAGAGATAAGAAAAGGCATCCATATTAATGGCAAAGATAAATTGGATTGAGGACATCATTGTCTCAAGCTATTGAGAGAATTGAAATGGACCTTGTTCTCATCTTTGAGAATAACATAAAATGATACTTAGACTTCATTTAGGTCGATTTTTTTATTGCCTCTTAAAACAATTTTGTAGTTAAAAATTAAAATTTTATATTAAAAAGCTATTTTAAAGAATAAGAAAGCCGTCCCAAATGAAATCTTTTAACTTATACAAATATCAACCTAGTGAACAAAAACTCTAGGATAAATGAATATTTTTTAGAATAACTACCTCAATGGGAAATCGTTTACGGTGTTCCCATTCTCATCAGATTATCCTGTTACCATGGGTCGTATTATCCATCGAATGAATCAGCTTTAGCCACATCTTCCACGAAGCCGGAACAGCTTAACTTCTTCTAAACGAGATTGACATTTACAGACTGATGGCGTTCTGTAAATATATGAAGATAGTTGGGGGTATTTATGTCTGCTCGGGCATATAAATAGCTGATGCCCAGACCGCATCCTCTTTGCTCTCTGGGAAGCCCTTACCGCATATAAAAGACCCAAAATCACTTCCTGGATTTCGGTGCATCGAGAGGACGGAAAAATATGTAATTTTGGGAAAATAAAATAATTTCTAAGTTTTTGGAGTGAGACAATAGGAGCGGAAGGATTGAGCAATCTCATCGTCATCTTTCAAGACGAATTGAGGGAGAGGAGGACGAAGGCTCCGAAGCTTAAAAGGAACTCCTTTACTGACTTCTCGGCCTCGTTTCTTTTCCTTGTCCGTCGGATTTGTGGAGGCGTAAAAAGATCAGTTTTGATTTCCGGCGAGGAGCGAGTGGGTGGCCAAGCGGCGAAAACACGGGATTTGTGCTGAATTCCAGCTTTAGGTTTTGGGTATTGATCCGGATCTGATACTGCGAGTAGAGAGGGAGAAAGGAAGAGTGTGATGTACGGATCTCCATCGGCGGCGACGACGAAAGGCCTAAACCTCCAGTTCACGACGGCTGCAACGGCGTTCGGGCACCGAAAAGTGGACCCCGATCTGCAGAGAGAGCAGGAGATGAATTCCGGTCTTCTCCGCTTCAGTTCGGCACCGACCACTCTCCTCGGCGAGGTCTGCGAGGATTTCCAACCCGTGAGACCTTCCAGCCCTGAGATGGAATCCCTTTTCGCTCGCTTCCTCGCACAAAATCAACGCGAAGAGATACGCAGCAAGTCCACGGCGGGCAGCGGGCAGGGGCAAACGAATACTTTATTTACGCCGGCGGCGGTGGAACAGAGCGATGGTTTCTCCTCTATGTCTTCTCAGATGCTTTATCACTCGCAGCAGCAGCAGCCCATGGCCGATAACGCTTACCGAGTGGTAAGCTCCATGGCTATGGAGACTGACCAGATGAAACCCGGTGGCGCCGGCAGCGCGAATCTAATCCGGCAGAGTAGCTCCCCTGCTGGATTCTTGTCTAACTTAAATGTTGACAGTGGTAATCTCCTCTTTCCTTTTTCAAGATAGAGATCAAACTTCTACTGGGGATGGAAAGCTTCTTAAATTATTATCCATTCTGCGATGCTCTCTAGTTTTGTTTAATATGGCAATTTTTTCCCAGCTGATAAATTCTAACTTCTTTGCCTTTATTCCCAAAAAAAAAACGTATTTTCCTTATAAATTGAAGCAAAATTCCTCCTCCTTTTTTTTTCTATCTGAGTTTGTTAATTTATTGTGCTTTTTTAGGGTATGGTTTGCTTAGAGGGATGTCTGCCAGCAGTAACAGGAATGGCATGGGGGCAGACTTTAAGGGCCAAATTAACTTCTCCTCAAGGCAAAACTCACTGTCTCAGATCTCTGAGATGGGGAGCGAGGGAATATCCGGCGGCGGCGGCGGCGGCGGCGGCGGAAGCCCGGAGGAGAGCAGTAATGGCCACTGTTTCATTCCCGGCTACCCGGTTAACTCCTGGGAGGACTCCTTGCTCTCAAATAACTTCTCTCCCAGAGAGAGCAAGAGAGCCAGAGATGTTGTGGGACTAAATCAAACAGAGCTTCAGGTACTCCATCTCATTCTCAACTCTTTCTTCTCCGGCCATCTGCTACACGTCTGAACAAATATTGTTTGGTTTTATAGAATGGAGCTGGGCTCACTCACCAGTTCAGCTTGCCGAAGACGACTTCGGAGATGGCGGCGATTGAGAAGTTCCTCCATTTTCAGGACTCTGTTCCCTGCAAGATCCGTGCTAAGAGAGGCTGCGCTACTCATCCCCGGAGCATCGCAGAGAGGGTAAAAAAATCTATATTTTTATCCTCAATTCGATCTTGATTATTTTCCAATTAACGAGTAGATGTTTTACGAAAAGTCTGAATCTTTTCAGGTTAGGAGGACTAGAATTAGCGAGAGGATGAGGAAGTTGCAGGAGCTAGTGCCCAACATGGATAAGGTAATTACCAAATTAATACTGTTCAGTACTTTTTTTTTCCCGAAGCATCAAATTTGATGCTTATTTCTGTCATTTGCAATTTCTTTTTTTGGGGAAAATTATTTTCCTTCTGTATCTCTAAAGTCATTTGCAATTTTGGATTGCAGCAAACTAATACTGCGGATATGCTCGATTTAGCCGTTGACTACATCAAAGATCTCCAGAGACAGGTCAAGGTACGGAATTTTAGGATTAAAACTATTCTGTTTCCTCTTAAGCTTGTTTTTTTTTTTTTTCTTTTTCAATAAAAAGCTCTGAGTTACGAATTCTCATTGTACGGTAAAGAAAAAATAAAGAATACAAATCTGTTATTAAATTTGTTCTGTGAATTTACCAGTTTAATCATCTACTTTATTATGAATAATTAGCATTATCTTTTTCAAAATCATCAAAATCAAAAGAATCCCAATCATCCAAAATGGATTGAATGGTTTGGATCATTAACTATAAGGCACGCTTGTCATGAAAATTGAAAAAAAATCAAAAAACTCAGCAGGAGAGTACATTTTTTCATGAAAGAGAGCAATAAATTTCCATTAAAAGTTTGTTTTGTTAAGAAACTTTAATCTTCTGCTCTAAAGAAAGTTTATTTTAGGGTCGGTATTTAAAAAAAATAATCTGCTTAATTTTTTAACCAAAACAAAGAGCTCAATAAAATGAGTCCTACGATTAAATTGTCAAACTGTAGAGCTTAATTTTTGTACTAAAAAAATAAAAAATATTACGCAGAGTTTGATTTCGTTTGGAATTACTTTTTTACTATTTTTAAAAGCAGCCTTCTATATATTAAAAGTAAGAAAGCAGTGATTATTTAATTAAAAGTATTCATATGAATTTGATATATATATTCATCGACCACCCTAATATTCTTCTTTATAAAAATAGCAGATAACTTTGAATTCTCTCATAATATTTTCATGAATAACTATTTTCAGAAGACTATATCTTTGCTTCTTCAAATACGTTAAGAATTTGAATAATCTGCTTATTTATAATGTTGATTACTATTCTTTGCAGTCAATATCTGATATTAGGGCAAGCTGCACCTGCTCAGTTAGCAAACAGAAACCCTACCAGAATCAGGCAAGCTGAGATGTTTATTGTACAGAGAAAATTATAAGATATCGATAGTGATAAAGTGGCAGTTGTAGGGAAATGGAGAACCTTAGTCCCTCTTTGTTTTCCTTTGCTCCAATGCCAATTTTGGTAGAGGAGAAAAAAGTATAGGTATGTGATTTTAGATCTTATACCTACTGATAGTGTGCTCTACGTAATCTTCTTCTTCTTCTTCTTTTTTTTTTTCTTCTTCCTTGGAATTATTCAGGGATCACCAAATACCAACGACTAATTTTCAGCTGCAAGAAAGTATGGAGTTTACTAATTCTTGTGATGTGACATTGATTTTTTTTTTTTTTGGGAAGAAATTTAAATGTCGAAGGTGTTTTTGAATATGATTTTGGTTTTTTTTATTGGAATGTGCTTAAAAATAGTTTTTGATTATTTTAATTGTTTGATCAAAAGATATAATGGTTGCTTCCTCAATGTTCTTTAGGATTTGAGGTGGATCAACAATATATAAATGAGCTAGTTTAAATAAAATTTTAAAAGCTCGTTATATAAAGGAAGAAGATTTTTTTTTTTTTTTATAAATGTAAGCTCTTTTGACTTATTATAATGAAGATGTGGATAGAAGCCTTCAATCTTAGAAAAACTAGTAAATAAAAATATCTTATGGAAGAGAGAGAGAGAGAGAGAGAGAGAGAGAGAGAGAGAGAGAGAGAGAGAGAGAGAGGATTAGGAATTTTCTACTATACGAAAAAGATATATACCTTAATATGTCATCAAAACATAATGGATGTTCCCCAAAAGATGGATTTTTCAATCTAAGATTATTGCCCTTAAGGCGAGAAAATAGACTCTATAATAGCCAATTGAAGATGCTCATAAAAGTGTTACTTGTGGTATAACTAAAAAAAATAAAAAAATTGTAATCCTAAAAAATCACTTAGCGGTGTTGATAATTGACAGGACCCGAAAACGCGATTCGCACTTGACACCAAATTTCGGGTTCAGGTTTGGATTTTTTATCCATTTCAAAAATCGAGTCGGGTTCGAGTTGACCTGGAAACCCAGGAATGACCCACTGATGACCACTCCCCGCGTGATCACAGCTAACCACAACTGCCCGTGGCCAACCACAAGTTGTGAGGCCAATCACGCGTCTCGACTCGCTCATCGCTTGTCGTGTCCACATCGTTCTGTCTACCGTGCTGCACCACTGACTGTTGTCGAATACCGACCTGCCGATGTCCGGATTGTCGTGTCTGGGGATCGGGTCGGGTTCGGATCCGAAAATCTGACCTGTTTGTAAAAACGGGTCAAGTTCGGATTGACCCAATTAGCTCGAAATTGACACCCCTAAAATTCATGATCATCATCATCACATCCTACCACACAAGTTTCCTATTTTGCTTAGGTTGTCAATTCAAATGCCATTTAATTTATAGGAATACAATATACAACATGCATAGCATCTCATGCCTACAAAGGAATTCATTTCATAAATCATTCAAAAGAAAAACTTTCTTTTGTATAGGATTGGCTCAAGTGATTTTAGCTCGTGCATCAAGGAATTCAATGAACGTTCCCATGGAGTTCGAGATTCAGACCATAACTCTAGTGCCATTCATAAAGGTACTCAAAACAACTCCCTTTCGACTTCATCATAAGGAATAAATCATCACATTCTAGTTTCATTAATATCAAAATACCAACAATTACAATGCAAAAGTCATCTTGACAAATAAAAATAACAAAATTTTGAAATATCAAGGAATAAATCATCACCTTCTAGTATCATTAATATCAAAATACCATATCGCTTGATACACAGTGGTACATAATAAAGACAAACAACGTATTAGTAATGTGGTGTGTCCTAACTGGCCTCTGGACAACATCCAGTAACCTCACGTAATAATTTCTCCCTTTTTAGACTATTAAAAGCTCATTTTTAAAACTTTAACAGGGAAGACTGTTCCTTAATGCTAGTCTTAAGTGTCATGCACAACACCTCGCACAGAAAATATAGAAAATACAAAGCAGATAACATATTGATGGTTGATCAGAGCGTTGCAACAATCAAACATGTTTTATTTTAAAGAAGTTTTACAATCATAAAGGTGTTAGATTGGTATTAGGGGCTTATGTTAAAGAGTTTAAATTGTAGATTTTAAAAGGGAGTGAGAAGGCCATGAAGGGAAATTTATGGAGAAATAATAGAGCAAATATTATGGAGAATTCAAAATGATTTTGGGCACAAGATCACAACTGGTTCTATTCTTCATTTTTTTTTTTTATTATCTTCGTATTTTTTAATTTCATGATTAAAATATCTTGTTCTACCAATTCTATCATGAACTAATTCATTTTTCTAGATTTACGATGCAGTCATAATACTTTCATCAATAAAATAATTTGAATTCTTGTATGTTCTTCTCATGGTTTTTCGATTTTTCTTATTTTTTTCAATTAGTTAATTCTGCGGCCAATTTTCAACTTAAATTATATAACACGTCTTGGCATCAAAAGAGTTAATAAGGGAATAAGAAAGATAAAATAACAGATCTTTAATCATTTAAGATTGTAAATTCATGCAATCCTTTTAAATAAATTCACATATGAATACGATGAATTTGTTAAACTATTTAGATTTTCTAATTCTTGGAAGAGATTAAAAAATAATAATTTTGATTGACAAGTTGGGCTCAAATAAATTTGTTAACTTGTATACAATTCAACATACAACAGTTATAAAAATAATTCTCCATTATAGAAGGAAAATAATATTATATGTAAATATCATACACAAGCATAAGAATTGACTCTTTATTCTACATCAGTCTCTCATCAACATCATCAACAATGTTCATCATCATAAATAATGTTGAAACATAGACAAAACTAACTCCCTATGCACTCTCATTGTATCCAATATGATTGAAGTCCTTTATCAACACCAATACCTATGATCACCATCATTAATAAGGTTGATGCTTATTGTTAGTGTTAGTACAAATTCTAATCATTCTAATAAGTCCAATGCCTAGCAATGACACCAATACTGACATTTGACATCACCATGACCATCATCGATGCCTACACTGACCACCAAGGCCAATGTATGTCATCAACACAAATTCTCTCATCATCACCAATAAAGTTAAAAACTCCTTTAATTGACAACAATGTCAATGTCCATTATCGACAATAATTTCAATGCCCATCATTAACACTAAAAGTTTGATGCCCACTATTGACACAAACACTAATGTTTATTTTCTCAAACATGATGATTGCCCACCTTTTTATTAAACAGCCTTCACTTATAAGAGGAGAATATATGAGCTAGTCATCAACTATCTCCAAGATTTAAGTCTTCTTACTTTTGCCATGAAAATCATCTTCCACAAGTCATGTATGTTATGCTTGTCACACTCCAACCCAATTAGCAAAGTCCAATCGTGTTTAGCTTTTACAGGAAAATCTCAAGATCTAGTTTTCGAATGTTTCTTATTCTCTTCAAATTTTATTTTAAATAAAACTACATAATACAAAGCTACAAACACATCCAAATACCTAAAATAACTCATCCACAAGATTTCTTTTATTTCATCAAAATGTATTTACACTATAATATATGGCTACATGTAGAAGCAAGAAAAACTGAATAATAAACTAGTCATGACTATATTAAAATCAAAATAGAGTGTTGACCTCCTTTTTATATGAGGTCATTAGGGATCCATCTAGACACCAAATCAATCCAGACCCTAGATCAATCCATACATCAAATCAATCAAGACCCCAAACCAATCTAGATCTCAAGTCAACCAAAAACTTAAAATCAAGTTAAACCTTAAACTATTTCAAACTCTTGACTAGTCTTGACCCTTAATTATGCCAAACTCAATCAATATAGTCTCAAACCTGGCTCTAATCTTATCCAGTCATCTATAATCATCTAAATGATTATTAATGATTTGGATAATTAAAATCCATTCTTTCAACTCCAAAACCCCAGCTTAAATCTTGAAATCCAAGCCAAAAGCCTGAGTCTTAAAGCCTATGTTAGGTAAAATTTTGACCACCTGGAAACCTAGACAAGTGATCTTTGATTAATGATCTGTCAATTGCATATTAATCGAGCATGTCCCTAGGGTAAACTCTCTAAATTTGAGCTCATTATTTGACTTTTAGCCCCATAAATTGTATATATTTTTTACAGGCTATAAAACCTTCAAAATTTTATTGCATATGCCACTAGACCTCCCACCTAGTAGAATTTGACCATAGAGTTTTATCCAAAGCTTCTAATCACATCCAAACCCTAAATCATGATATGTTAAGCATTAATATATAATTTAGTAGACTCACCTTGACCCCCAATTGACCAGGTGTCAAAATGATCAAAAAAGGCCCCTCAAGAGCTTGAATGGTCATTTCAATCCAAATGGTCTCCCCATTGGATGAAACCATCTCCATTCAACTCCAAATGTTAAACCAAGTTAATACCCAAACTTAGACCTTGAGTCATCCTGGTTGACCATGTCAACCAGGGTTGACAATGTCAATCAAGGTTGACCTAAATTCCTTTTAAGAGTCCAACTACTCATTTTCATTAAAATGACCAGTTTAGACTATGAGATCATCTCCATCGTCCCTAAATATCAAATCAAACATGTTGAGCCCAAATCCTTACCATGGTTCAACCTAATTGACTAAGTCAACCATAATTGACCCAATAGCCCTTGACTAAATTGTCTCACAAATGCATGCAATCATTTCCATTAAGTCTAAAATATTATTCTAGACCTGTTGGAACCAAATCCAACCCATGGGTTGACCAGATTGACTAAGTCAACCATGGTTGACCAAATAAATTTTAACCATATATTTGTCAAATTCAATCATTCATTCAAGCCATTTTAAATCAAATCAACCCCTCAAAAACATTTAATTGGATACTCCATATATGTCCAAAATATTTTTAAGTCAAATCCTCCTTTATTTTACTTGGTCAACCCAAGAGGTCTAAACCCTCTCTAATCTCATTTATTTAATCAAAATTTCAAACCTATGGCTTCAAGAATTTTACCACATATCCAACTAGTAAAATATATTCCTTTGACTGTCACATCATCCATATTGACTGGTCTTACCAGTTGAATGATCAAACAAGTCCTTATGTGAGCTTAAGTGGCTATGCCACCTTGGCAATGCAAATAAATCTAATAATTACACGCCTTCATGCATTTGGATAGTTGTGAGGGGTACTTAGCTGCAATTCAAAGCCTCTCCCCCTCAATCAATCCTAACAATCATTAAGGATAAGGTTGGAAAAGAAAAAAAAAAACATCATGGTCCCTTAACTTATTCATTTTCTTCTCATCCAGCAGCCTCTAACCCTTCCAACTGAACACTTAACTTCTTTAGCTATAAGAAAAGCTTTCCAACACTTTTTCAAGCTCAAAAACACCATTTAGTGAAGAGAGAAAGAGAAAAGAGGATTTGCATTACCATATTCAAATCCATCCATCAAAAGCTCTTGAGCTCTTCAGCAAAGTAGTAGAGGACCTCTCCGGCTTTCCAACAAGCCCAAATACTCCAAAATTTATCCATGGAATTGTAAGATATCTCAACTTTTAGTTTAAACTTCAATTTAGAAATAAAATAAAATCAACAATACATGGAGCCTTCAAACTCTAGGTATTGTGAGATTATCTTATCCTAAATCTGGGTTTCAAATTTCATTAAATTTGGAAGAGTATTTTTCAAGTTATGCCTATTTCAAAATTTAATTCAAAATGAACTAATAAGCTCAGGTAAGAGCAGAGCCGTCTGATCGCGATACACACACGATCATATAGCCCAGAGAGCGTCGAACGACATGACTCATTTGACGAAACCAATAGTGTACCATGCACGGTCGATCTGTAGGTGATATGGCTCGATTAGAGCCATCAATCATCCACTGTTTGAATCAATAGCCTGATCCGATGCTGACTCATTTAAGTGAGCCCAAATCATGAGCCACACGGTGCTCGCATATCCTGTCACATGTCCCACAGTGCTTTCAAGTTTCCATGTCTGCTAGTGTCGCGTCGCGCTCCTGCCATGTGACCCACAGTACAATTTTCTTCGAAAATGAATTAAATAATATAATTTAATAGCTTCAACTTCAAAAATTCATAAAAAAACTAATTTTCACCAAATTTTATGTTCACTACAGGAAAAACGCTGAAATCTGACGGTTTTTTTCGGCGATTACGCTAGATTAGCCGGCGGTTTTATGGACTACCGGCGGCTTTACGGTGGTTTTCCAGCCACCGGAAAAAATCGCGTAGGAAACATGTACCGGCGGTTTATGTTGGCGGCGGTTTTCCGGCAGCGTATACCGCCGGTGACAACCGGATTTGGAACCGGCGATTTTCCGGCCGTTACGCCGCCGGTTATCTGACCAACGGCTGACCGACAGTCATATTACCGACAGTCATCCGGCGGTTTAGGTGGGCGTCGTTTTGTTTCTTAAACCGCCGGCAAGCGCCGGTAGACCGCCGGTTCCTTTACCGTCGATAGCCGGCGGTTCGAGCCGTCGGGATTACCGACGATGTAAACCGTCGGATGTCCACCGTAACACCGTCGGTGGCCGTCGGTAACCGCCGGTAATAAACTGGCGGTGTAATGCCATTACCGATGGCTTATCATTGGTCGTCCGATATCGTAGTTTCCGGCGGCCAAATCGCCGGTTAGCCATCAGAAACCTGTAGCACCTGAAAAAAAAATTGACAGCATCCCCTCTATTTGAGGGAGTTTCAACCTAAAGTCTAAACCTGCAGAAAGAGCAAGATATGTTGGGCAACATGTCGCTATATTCATCAGAACCATAAATTATAAATACAATCACAAGCTCATCATAAGATTACAATCACAAGTTCACAAGTAAGTTCATGATAATGTTACAATCAGAAGTTCAGAAGTTCACAAGTTCTAATTAATACAATCATCAAACATAAAAAATATCTAATCCTCATCTATATCCTCACTGTTTGCAGATGGCTGCTCCTGTTGGTCCTTCTTCCTCTGTTTTTCAGCTTTGTAGGATTGCAACTCTGCTTGCATTTTATTCTAAACTTTTCTCATTTCTTCAATCTCTATAGATTGAACCCTTTTCATCTCTTCAATCTCTCTAGTAAGCGCTGCAACCCTCTCGCTTACAGATTCTTCAGCTCCACTTGGATCATGAAATGCAGAGGTCTATGAACTGCCCTCAATAGTAAAAGCCTGTGAACTCATGCCATATACCCTCCCCCTCTGTCTTCCACCAACAACTTTTGACCATGTTTGATACTCAGAAATATGGGCCGATCCAGAAGATGATCCCTCGCCAGTGGACTGCCGACTTTCTCTAGCTCGTACGAAATCATCCTGCGTGTTACAATTAGTTTTATTAAAATAAATTTTTATTCTAAAACTCCAAAAAATTTTACTCACATGAGCCTTCTTAGACTTCTCATTAATCCACTGATGGTCAGCTTGATGTTGATGAGTTCTTGTATGCAACTCCAATGGTGTTGGCTCCCAACCAATGTGCTCTTTCTAAAAATTTGATGCTTAGTTATACTAACATAAATATCTGTAATAAACCAATTCAAAACACTTACCAGTCGCCGCCTATGTTCCGTATGAGGTACAAATCCACCAGTATGAAGAGAGCTTCCTAAACCGCCGCAGTCAGAGGCTCTGTTCTGTTTATTCTGCTCTCTCTCATTTTTATAAACTCAGGGGTAGCCCAAGCACTACCCAAATCAGCCCAAACGCCCTCTCCAATCCAATTAGGACGCTGTCCGGACTTTCTAATGTCCGTGAACATGTCTCTGAGTCGGGTCGCTCCTCTCCTCTCAAAATTTGATCTGATCCTCGTGCTGTACTCAGGTAACCACCTAAATTCTTTCTATAAAAATTTAGGCAATATAAAAAAGATTAGTACAAATTAAATCATATATTTGAAATTATACCAAAAAAAACATACCTGGAATTCTCCAAACCACATATCTCTAATTGGCTTTGGGATCTTCTTCCAGGATAAGTAAGGAGCATCATATTTATTCTTTATTATATTCCGGATCATATGTATAGGTGGCCTTGAAGGATTGAAGCTGCAAGTGACTTTTTTTGTCAATAACATGTAATATATCAAAATAAAAAAAAACTTAATAACTTAAATTGAACTTACTTATCACCGTCAGGCTCAATGTATTGACGCTTATCTGTTGCTGCTGCATGATCGCTAGCGCCAACCTCTGGTGGTCTTGATGATCCACCCTGTTCATGCTGCACCGGATAGGGGTAGTAATATGGGTAAGGGTAAGGAGGGTGGGGACTAGTGGATGGACCAGTTGCCTGTGATGATGGTGGGGGTAATATGGATAGAATGGAGAGGCATGTGTCTGATCTGGAGAGGGGAAGTGAGGACTCGTCAAGCTGGGAGGAGGGAAGTGGCAAGGAAAGTATGGAGGTACAATAGGAGGTGGATCTAAATGTCCCTGGCCCTGCTCTGGTGAATGCTGCTGGCTCCTGGCAGGTGGTGGTGGTGGTGGTGTAGGTAGATCTGGTGGAATTGAAGGCCCCTCATCTACCTCAGCCTATGTGGGTCTGCTAGCAGTAATCTTCTTCCGGCGGAACTTTGAGGCAAATGATTTACGAGGAGGATCGTCGCCTGAAGCCATCTGCAATATTAAAAAAAAAACAATTAATAAAGCACTGAAAAGCAGTTAATAAAGCAGTTAATGAAGAAGATAATGAATTATGAGAAGCAGTTAATAAAGCAGTTAATAAATTACAAAAAGCAGTTAATAAAATACAAGCTGGCAAATAATAATTTCATTTCTTAGAATTCAAAATATTACAAAACATTAAAATTCTACAATTCTAAATTACAAAAACTAATCAGAATCATCAAAACTATTTTCATCACTCTCAAGGGTATCTTCACTTTCATCCTCGTTCACTTCTTCGCCTGAACTAGTTGAACTATTTACATCTTCTAACTCCATTTCAATAGTAGAGGTAGTAGTTGTCATCTCCTCAATTTCAACAAGCATACAACTTGACATCTTATCCTCTTGATGTGCAGTTGCTACAATGTATTGTTGATCAATTATTTTCCGTGCTTTTATTTTTATGACAATTAGCCAATCTTGTTTGTCTCTACGACCACTGGATATTTGCTGAAATAAACTTGAATAGCTTGACTTGCTAACACAAATGGATCAAACTTTTCGTATCTTCTACTATGTTTAACATCTACTAAACCATACGCAGGATGAACCCTTGTGCCTCTATTCTGTACTGGATCATACCATTGACAGTTAAATAAGCATACAAAGTTCTCATCTTTGCCTGGGTATTCCAAGTCAAGGACCTCATTCAGAATATCATAATAATCACACTCATCTTCTTCATGAGTGTTCCCTCTAACACATACTCCACAATTTTTAGTTTTTCTTCCTTCACTCCACGATTTGGTATGAAATCTGAACCCATTCACTATATATATTGGCCAAGTTTTTACTTTTCGCAATGGACCCCATACTAATGCTTGCAAACCTTTTATCGAAATATTTGTTATTAGGATTTTGTACCTAAAAATATTTTCAAATATTAGTATTTTTTATAATAAATAAGATTTAAATTTATAAAAAAAAATGTGCTCACATATGATCTGAACCAAGTTGGAAATTTATTTGCAACAGCTTGCTCAATATCCCTTGAATCTGTCAAAGATAAATTGCTTACGAAATACCTAGTGACAAATAATACTTTAGTATTTTAAATAAATATTACTAATTAATTATTAACATTATGTTAGAACTTACTCTAAGATTGGCTCAACTTCTTCACAGTTCAGTAGTACATATAAATTCGTTGTATTTATTTTTAAATCGTTGAGATATCTTTCAACACATTTACCACTAGGCTTTCCTTGCCTTCTAAATATTGATAGTGTAGCATGTGATTGTTCTTCTACATCGAAGTCCATGTTACGACCAATTTTATTCTTGTACTCCTTATATGTGGCTCGAAATAGTAGGAGCAAAAGTGAGTTGTTTCTTAAGACAAATATGCTACACATATCGATCCTTCTGGTCATGCTTTATTCTTAACATATTTCTTCAACTTGTTCAAATATCTATTAATCAATTACAATCATCGTGAAGTTAATAAAAATATGTTATCTCAACTGATTCAAAAATATTGAAGAATTAATAAAAATCTTAACACCTTTACCTTTCGAAAGGATACATCCAACGATATTGTACAGGTCCAACAACTCTAGCTTCGTAAGGTAGATGGACTGGAAGATGTTCCATAGAATCAAAAAAACCCGGGGGAAATATCTTATCTAACTTTTATAGGATGATTGGTATGTTATCCTCGTACCTCCGTAAAGCATTTTCACTTAGTTTAGATGAACATAAATCTTTGAAGAAAATGCTAAGCTCAATCAACGGATTTGATATATAATCGGGTAACATACAGACTATGATCGGAAGAAGAACCTCCATAATTATGTGACAATTATGACTTTTAAGTCCAAATAACCTTGCAGATTTCAAGTCAACACATCGACTTATATTTGACCCATAGCCATCATGCATCTTTAAACCTTTAAACCACTGACATATCATTCTTTTTTGCTCTAACGTGAAAGAGTTAGGAGCTTTGGGCTTCATTAGTTTACCGTCAGTTGTTGTTACTAACTCCAGATTTTTTTGCCGATAAAACTCTTTAATGTCCATCCTTGCTTTGACATTATCTTTACTCTTTCCTTTAACATCCATAATTGTATTAAAAATATTATCCAGAAAGTTCTTCTCAATGTGCATAACATCCAAGTTATGTCTTATCAAATTAGTTCTCCAATAAGGTAATGTTTAGAAAATACTTTTTTTATCCAATTATGTTGAACACCATAACCTGGAAATTTAGATTCTGATAGCATTGGATAATTAATAATTGTTGGAATGTTAGAAAGTCTCTGTAGTATATCATCACCACTTAATCTGGGTGGAGGAGGTGATCGCTCAATTCTATTTTTAACAAATGCTTCCTTATTTCTTCGGAACTGATGATTAGAATTTATAAACATACGATGACAATTAAACCAAGTATTTTTCCCTCCATGTTTTAATGTGAAAGCTTTACTGTTCTCCATGCAGTAAGGACATGCTAATTTCCCTGCTGTGCTCCAACCAGACAACATACCATAAGCTGAAAAATCACTGATAGTCCACAGCAAAGCAGCTTGAAGGAGAAAATTTTATTTTGTTGATATATCATATGTGAGCACTCTTTCCCATAATAATTTGAGGTCATCAATTAATGGTTGCAAAAAGATATCAATATTTGCTTTCGGATTATGTGGTCCAGGTATAATCAGAGTTAAGAACATGAACAGAGTAGTCATACACATCTCTGGTGGAAGGTTGTATGGTGTTAATATAACTGGCCAACAACAATACGATGTAGTTGTTTGACTATAGGGAGTAAAACCATCAGTACATAATCTCAATCTTATGTTGCAGGGTTCAGCAGAAAATGAAGGATGCACTCGATCAAAATGTTTCCACACTTCAGCATCTGATGGATGAGAAAGAACATCACTTTTTGCTATTTTCTCCTTATGCCATCTCATATGGCCTGCTGAACTCATTGATGCATAGAGTCGCTGAAGTCTTGGAATGATTGGAGTATAATTTTAGAAGTAATAGATCTAGTCGGGGGTCTGTGACTTTGAATGATCAAGTCATTAATAAGTGTACTCATTTTATATATCTTGAGTCTATTGTTCAGAGTGATGGTGTAATATATTGACATATTATTTGTAGAACTTAAGTTAGATTTTGGAATGGAGGAATGCTTCAGGTTTATTGTGTGATAGAAAAGTATCACTCAAACTTAAGGGAAAATTTTACAAGATGGTGGTGAGACCTGCATTGCTTTATGGCTTAGAATGTTGGACATTAAAAGAGATGCATAATATTAAGATAAGTGTTGTTGAGATGAGGATGCTCAGGTGGATGTGTTTGATTTACTTTTAGAGATAGAATATGAAACAAGCATATCCGTGAAAAGGTTAGAGCATCTCCATTAATAGATAAGATTAGAGAGAGCCACCTTAAATGATTTGGTCATTTAAAAAGGTGGCCTTTCGACGACCATGTTAGGAGAGTAGATGTATTAAATTTGACTTGTGTTAAGAAAGGTAGAGGTAGACCTAAAAAGGCTTGATTAGAAAATATTATAAATGACTCAATTCTACCCTCATTATATGTCCTTCTGAGATAGCCATAACCCATCCTATTAAGTTATCATGACTTAGTCATGCTCTAAAAAATGGGTCATTCCATTATTCAATTATCTCTAATGGTTAAACACTCTTAGTTTTGTGTTAGCACTTATACCCTTAATTATCTCTAGATGGTCCTCTCCCTCTCTTTTCTCTCCCTCAATCTCTCTCTTCCTATCTTGCTCTAACTAAAAGTAACAATCAACAAAATTGATTCAACCTAAACTAAAATAACACTTAATAAAAAAAAATTAGATCTAACAAAACGATTACAACATTACATCTTTGCTTACTACCTAAATCATCCAAAATATCTCTAATACTTGAAAATGTGTAGTGAGAACAAATAATCAAAGAAAAACCATAAAAAATAACCTTAAAATAGAAATCGAATGGTTTGGGGTTGGACTAGGTCGGCGGTCGGAGTAGATTCGTCAGCGGCTGGTCGGACGAGCGTAGGCGACGACAGAGCGAGTGACCGAGAGAGAGAAGGAAATAGTAAAAAATGAAATGCGAGGCGCGGGGCTGGTCGTATTAGGGCTTCTACCGGCGGTCTGGACCGCCGGTAAAAAATTACTTATCAACGGCGGTCCAAGCTGCCGGTAAACCGCCGGTTCATATTGATGTCCGGCGGTTTACCGTCGGTTTAGGGACCGCCGCTATTACCGGCGGCTTAACATAGCAAAATCATCGGTTTGGCCGCCGTTAAAAGCCGACGGTCGGACCGCCGGTTACGCCGCCGGTAAAACCGACTGTCCATGAACCGCCGGTAATGGGCATTTTTCTTGTAGTGGTTTATGGCATCAGTAGAAAGGTATTTTCATGTAGTATTTATTAAATTTAAAATTAAGTTCTTTTAATGACTGGTTTGTGAGTTATTTGTGTTCATTTAAAAATACTTTTATCAATTTTCTTGCAATCCAATGGTCAAAATATACTCAAATTTTGGTGAAAAATATTTGGGTACTTAGGACCAATACCCATTGGATTTAAATTGAATTTATTACAATATTTTAATTTAAATTGAAATTAGACTCAATTTTTGGATTTAAATTGAATTTATAACAATTTTATATTTATGGTAAAAATTATTTTTATAATTTTTCTAGGACCAAATACCCATTGGATTACTATGATGTGAATTTTTGAAGTAATGGGTCCATTTTGGACCGTAAAATTTCAAAATTCATAACTCTTCAAATTTATATAATTAGACTACATAATTGTTGTGGTATGTTTATATGTATGCTAGGATTAGATGACTAGAGATTCAAACTTAATTAAACACTAGTGACACCTAGGAAAATAATTGAGGACAAGATTTAGTTAAATTTGAAAAATTCTAAGAAATTCTATACACACCCAATATGAATGAAACTTGACCATAATAAACTTACTGACATTTTTCAACATATGTTTACATTTCATTGAATTTGAAAATCATCTGGTTATAAAATTATGCAAGTCAAAATTCAGCATTTTAAGGACCCAAAAAATTGAAACAAATTATAATAAATTCAATTTAAATAAAAAAATATAAATAATATATCAAATTGACTAGAATTTAATCCTTTACCTAGAAAAAATAAAAGCCCCATCACTAGACCTTTAATTTGACTTTAATTTAAGTTTTAATAAAAAATAATATTTAATTAAAATAAATAAATAAAAATTATTAGAAACTCCAAATAAATTCAAAACACTTAAAAACATTCCCATGAGTCAAGCCTGACCTTTGGGAGTGATTCCATATAGTTTGGGATGAGTTTGGATAAAAACAATCAAAACTTTTCTAATTAAATAATTAAAAAAAAAATCCATTAATTAACCACTTTGAAAAATTATAAGTAATTCTAGAAACATCCAAATAAACCAAACTTAGTGTCATTCAACTCCATTTGACGTATAGTATTTTTTTTAAAATGAAAACCCAACAAAATAGGTCAAAGTTAAAAAGTCAATTCTCCGGTCAACCATAGTTCAAAATGAGGTCAAAACTTAAAAAATTTATAACTTAATGTAGATAATTCCAAATTAAGTAAACTTAAATATATTGGACTCATTGTAAGATCTAATATTTATTAAAAATATCATACCATAAAAAAATAAATCAAAATCATAAAGTCAACTTTTCAATCAACTCTAGTTCAAATTTTGATTTAAACTTCAAAAATTCATAGCTAAATATAGAAAAAATCTAAATCTAGTAAATTTAGTGTCTAATTACTCATCTTAAGGTCTAATATTTAAAAAAATATATATCAACTTTCTAGAATTCAATCTAAATAAAAAAGTCAAATTTCAACCCATTTAATTTATGTATTTAAATAACTTAAATAATTCAAGAAATTTAATATTTAATTTAAAAATCCAAAAAAATTTAACCTAACTTTAAAATTAGTAATCAATCAAGTTTGTTTAAAATTTTTATTCCTTCAAATATTAAGCAATTAAGTCATTAAATTAATATATGTTACTAGTAGGTAATATGGGCCTACGAAGTTATTCACTTAGCCCCAATAAAAGTGAAATAAACTTTACCGTCCCGATGAACAATAAAGATGGTAGTTATTTAACATTTAAAATACACTTTAAAATTAATTTTAAATTATTAATACTTAAACTTTAATTAAAATTTTCTCTTAAATATTTCAACCAACTAGAACATCAAAACATATTCAACTAATTATCCTATAAATGATAAATCTAAATCATACAATCTAACTCACACACTTTAGATGGTCTGCTAAGACAACTAACTTTAGTCCTAGGCTAGGATGGTATTTTACTTTTCTTGATGTTATGTGCTGAGCTTTTTGAGTTTTCACTACATGCTATTTGAAAATTGATTGATTGATGTGATTGTTTATTTAATTTCCATAATTTTGAATTAATTTGATAGGTGTTAGATTACTCTTAGGCTAGTAGCAATTTAAAGGCTAACATAATCTTATATAGGTGGTCATACTAATATGGGGCATTAAAATTAAAGGGGGAAAATTAAATATAAACTAATTAAGTTCCTACATGTGTTTTATTATGCTAAATCCCGCTTTAAATCAAAAGAACATAGTCAAGTGTGGCTGATTTGAGTATTTTTAATTTCAATAAAAAAAACTTTTGAGATGTGATTTCAAATTATAACTACTTAGGATATCCCTGCAGGATGTTTGAGTTTTTAATTTTTTATTTTCAAATGTAATTTAATTTGAGTTAAGTGTTGCAAAAGTGTTTTAAGATGGGATATTAAATGTCTGATCTGTAATCCAAAGAGAAGGGTGACATCCCCTAGGGGAGAATCCCTCTTCATTTGGATATCCAAATTAGGATACTTTGAGAATCCCAAGAGAAAAAAAAATACGCCTTTTAGGGGGAGTTTCTTTCATTTGGATATCTAGACTCGATGGATCCAAGGAGTTCGCAATAGGAGGAAGAAGTGAAGAATGAGAATAATTTCATTTGCAAAGTCACTTGAGTCTTAGAAGTAGAATTCGAGCTGTTATTATTGGTACTTGACCACTTTACTTTATGCAAAATTACAAGTTATAATATTAAGTGGCACTTGCCACATGAACATTCAATTTGAATATTTAATTTAATTGATTGATTTATATTGATTGTGTAGTAAAAATTATATGACTTTATTATTTTTTTTAATTATATGCCAATTTTGATTAAGCCTGGAACCCGATCGGAGGCTCGTAAGGGTACGATTCAGATTTTTCTACTTTAATAAAATTAATTTTTTTTTAGATAACTTAGAAACTTAACATCTTTAAGAAGTAAGGACCAACTCAGAATTTCACATGCATCATATTTCAATCTTCTCTTCCTTGTTAGACACATCCCTGCCTGCGAGTTCTGATAGACCACCTGACCTATTAAGGTGCATTCCTATCAAGGGAAAGTTGTGCAATCACTTGTAGAAATACTTATTTTTAAGCCTTTTTAAAATTATTTTATTTTTTTTTTTTAGCATTTATTGAGTCAACTAGCATGCATTGGCATTAGAAATAAATTTAAATGAGTCTAAAATTTAATTACATTTACTTAGGGCTACAAACGAACGGAGCATAGCCAAGTATGTGAGTGTCATATTTGAGTTCGTTTATTATTAACTTGTTCAAGTTCGGTTTATATTTGATTTGAGCTTTATTATTTGTGTTCATGTTTGGTTCGTTTAAATTAATGATGTTCATGTTTGATTCATGTTCAGTTCATGTTCAGTTTGTTTAGTACTTATCAAGCTTTAACGACCATTGTTCATGAACATATTTAGCAATTTTTTAAACTCTTAAAAAAGTATGTTCATGAACTAATGTAACTAGTATTATTGATCTATCAAATGAGCAAACTCTAATGATGTAATATAATAAATTAGCAACTATAAGGAAATTAAAACTATAATATATATTATAATATTTAATTACTTTAAAATTTATTAATTAAAAATAATTATATCATTTTGTTATAATAAATTAAAATATTTATATTATATATATTTATCAATTTTATAATTAAATATTAATTGAGTTTTTATCAAGCTTATTCACAAGTTATGAATCGAACATGAATCAAGCTTTTATCGAGTTTAATGTCGAGCATATTCACGAGCTTCAAATGATGTTGTTCGTGAATATAAATGAACCAAACATAATAGTATTCAAGCTTGTTTATTTAAGGATCCAGTATTAAAAATATTATTCAAGTTTATTTATTTTGTTAGCTAAACAATCATAAACAAGTTTTAATCAAACCATGCAATGAGTAGCTCGTCGAACATTTGATTCACTTGTAGCTTTACATTTACTTTCAAGCATAAAATTACCCAACATAAGTCATGTGGTCAAATTAGGATATGTTATAAACATCGGCCCCAACTCTTCAAACATAATCAACAGTCTTACCACTGTTTCATTAAAGACTAGATTTATGGATTTTAAGCGATTATGTGGTTAGCTGACTCTCTATTAATTCAGGCCAATGTAAGTCTAGATTTGCTCTACATTAGTTAGGTTTGAGCAAATTATTTTTAATACCTAATTCATATTTAAGTTCTGAGGAAGGTTCAAACTATAAGACCTCAACTTTCTAGGAATATAATTATAAATTTTTAAAAATTTTAACAATTCAAACTTAAATCTTCTTTAATCTAAAATTTAAGCACAATACTTAGACTAGGCTAGGTTGGTTATAAAATATTTCAAAATCCTAAAACACCTCCTATATTTTGTCCCTTGACCTCTAGAAATAAGTGCTCCATTTTGATCTAATCCCATTTGAAATTTCAATTTTAATCCTTTGATATCACTCATTAAAAATTTCAAATAAAATTTCTACCATTGTTTTAATCGAAAGTATTTGTAGAAAACTTAGGTTTCCTACAATGTAATTAACTATGAGGGTTTGCACTAGTAGGAGATTTAAAAACCCATGTTAAATTTTCAAAAACTAATTTTTTAAACCATAATTAATCATCTTTGGGAAAATTGAAGTTAAATATCATTATCGTCATAGTTAAATGACTAATAGTGAACAACATTTTCTTCCTTCAGGAAGATATATTATTCTATTATCATGATTTTGATTATGAAATTAATGATCCATTATCTGGAATATTATAGTCAAATACTCGATCAAAAATTATTTTAATCCCCCAAGATCTTATATTATCCTTCCCTGAGTTGACTATGATAAACATGACAAATTCAAAGTTTTGTAATCCGAACCAATTAGGGAATGATATTTTCACCTTTCGAGGTGATATATTATTCATAATAAAATGTTTGATTCCAAAATCAAAATTTTAGAAATTAAAATCTCCAAAAAAATTAACTTTTTGAAACTTAAAACTTTTCAATCAAATATAAAGAAATACCTATAATCTCAAATCTGATCCTAAATGGCTAATTTACAATCTCCTTCCCTTTCTCGTATCCTAAAAATTAAAAATAAAATCACAGTGAGCTAGAAAAGCTAAGCAGACCACACAATCTGATCTAAAAAATTAAATTCTTTTACTAAATTTTGTTGAATTTTTAAGAGCGATTAAATGCAGTCTAATAAATCACTTTATTATGAAATATAATAAGAGAATAATAGTTATTCAAATATTTAAATAATATTATTGTGCAAATAAATATATTGTAATTCATTTCATAGAACAGCTCATATCACATTTCTGGGACAAAGACATAATTTTAAAAGATTTGGCTCCTTATGACTCCCTTTTGTGCTTATAGCACTAGAACATGCCCATAGGCATCAAAATATGATTTAAAGCCACCAACACAGTCCTCATATGCACCAAAATATTTCTTAAAACAGATAGAATCTTAAAGGATTCTAGCTACTTATAGCTCCTAGTAGAGGTTTTTAAATCATATAAGGATACATGTAATCACATAAGCATATATTTTATCACATTGTAATACTTAAAGTAAAATATATCACATATCGGAATTTTGTGGTATTATATATGGTATTCAAAAGAACTTCCTACTGAGCAAATTTTCACAATATCTAAACATAACTAAATTATAAAAGATTGTGTAAAATATTATTTTAAGATATTTATTGTGCTTCTGCATTATTTTTTGGTGTTTATAATATTTTTTATTTTATTAAATCAACACAACCATAAAAATAACAAGCAACCAGATTAAAAGACGTAACATAAGAGGAATGTGCCATTAAAATAAAAACACAAAATGCAAAATAGGCTAGCAATACATATTAACAAAATTCGATGGCAAAGTAGATAGAAAGCTCGATCTCCTTCTATTCATACGAATGACAAATTTAATTTTCTTTATAATCATATGCTCATTAAAAGTAATATATACTTCTAATGATACAATTATTCTTTTCTATCCATATGTAATAAGTAATGATATGCACACCCAACAAAATTTTATGATTGATATTGCATTAGATATTATCATAATGATTTAAGAGTTGTTATAAGGAGCTCCCAATATGAAAAAAAAAAAAAAAAAAAAAAAATTCAAAAGGGATGGAACTCTTTAAGATATGCTCAAGAAATTCACGTTAAATGAATAGATGAGAGTGGCTTTCATTATAGAGTGAGCACAACACACAAGTTTTATTTAGCAAAATTCCTCATTTGCATAGAACATACAATTTTCAAGCATTCCATAATCATTTTCCAAGCTAGAAAGGCATAGTTTATAGCAAATCCTTTAAACCAAATATGTTTAGAACATAAAATATTTGGTAATTGAAGTTAATAGTTGAGTTAAAAAGTTTTCCCGACCAAAAAACATCTATTTTCATCATCATGGATCTTAGCCGCTAGAATTTTAGTGGCAATATGACTTCTAGTGGCATTGGGAAGCTATGTTGCACCCATACGAATACAACGACACAAAGACAACATGATAGGATGTGGGGTACGTCAATTCTAAAAAATATAGGATACAGGTATGGCGCGAACACGGTATTATAATTTTTAAATCATACAAAAATATTAAGAAAGCAATCAAAGCATAATATTTGAAATGACAAAAAAAAAAATGAAAGCAACATCATTTGTAGCCTTGTAACTTAGCTTCACTAACTTCCTTTCGTAATTTAGACAGCAGTGATGAACTTATTTTAGGGCAAATTTTGATCTCATGCCTAACAATCTTCAATAAATGAGCTTTCACTATATAATATGATCAATTATATGTGACATTACAATAATTGCATTTGAATGCAACATTGCCCCCACCATCAGAAGTTTTTTTCTAATTTGGTGACATGACTCCACAAATGTTTACAATCTTCATTGTTGGCTTCTGATGAACCCTCGTCAGTCTCAATTCCACATCCACTATAGCATATTATCCTAAGAAAGAATAAAAGGATTGACATAAATTGTCGGTTTAAATGTTACAACTCCAAATACAAAGATCAAATGTTAAAAATCAACAAGTCAAGGGAAGAGTTAAAAATGGGTTGTCGGGTAGACCCGACCTGACATGAAAATAGGCTGCAGAGTGCGGAGGTAGGCGCGCCGCGCTCGAGGGGACTGTGGCCTCGCGCCACGTGGGCGTCCTGCGTCGACGTGGATTTCACGCAGTCGCTTAGTGCGTGGGGACTGCAGAGGCATGCGTGCCTGAATAGGGACTAGCGAACTACGGGTGGAGGTGCCGAGGCTGCGCCTAGGGACTGCTGACGCGCGCCGCGTGGCCCGTGGGGATTGGCGAACTGTGGAGGTGGTGGAGTAGGGAGCTGGTTCCGTTGGGAGTCCGAAGGTGGGCTCATGCCAGACTGCAGTAAGCAGGCTAGGGCGGAACCACATAAGCGAGAAGCCGGTTAGGCTGGGCTAACAGACTCGGACCCGGGTCAACTTCAGGTTGATTTTGGGTTTTTGGGTCAACCCGAAGCCGACCCGTTTTTTCAAATGGGTCAAATATCTAAACCCGAACCCAACGCGTTTGCTAACCGGGTTGACTCGAACCCGAATTTTTCCTTGCGGGTCTGGGTTGGGTTTCAGGTCGTGCCAAAAATTGACACCCCTACCGATACGTGTGTCCCTTCGAAATTAAATAATATTTTAAATGGATATGACTTTTTCGTATTTGACACGTATTGATGTCATATCTAACTTGTATCTGATATCGTATGTCTTCATCAATAGATGTATCACTACAACATAGTTCAGAAGAATTCATATCCTAGCAAAATAAAACAATAGTAAAAGCAAGAAGAAGACAAAAAATTAAAAGCATCATATCAAAAAATTCATATATGTACTCTCTCTCTCCATCTTTTATTCACTCTATGTATGGAAAAATTATTAGATTTGGAGTACGCACCGTCCCCACAAGAACTTGGTACCTAGCGGTACTCAGTGGTACCGAGTACGAGTATCGTCAGGTACCCAATACTTGTGCGGACGGTTCTCCCCGTCCGCAGTCCGCACCTAATAATCTCTCCTATGTATGGAGAGGCTGTCCTAGTCGTCAGGTCCCATTCTTTGATGTCAGAAAATGGTTCGATTTCTCTCATTTTTTAAGCAAAATTAATTTTTAAAAAAAAAGTAAATAAAAGTGAAAGTAGAGCGGACGGTATTTTCAGCATATGAGTGGCTTCTAATGAATCCTGTTCGGAACGGCAGAGCCATCAACGGTTGCTTCAGCCCCTCCTCCCGTTTTACAGGTCGAAATCTCGGCCACGTACACTTCTCCGGCCAGAGAAATTAATAGGGAAAGGGCACGCACACACATATCGGCATCACGGCCGTTGATTGGTGGTCCAATTAACGGATTGCCCGTGATGATGAAGAGATAAGATACAAAGATATTGAAGTAGAAATCTATCTCAGTATTTATTAATGAAAAGTAGACCTAAAATCAGATGATGATAAATAATTTTGAGATTAATTATAGATTGAATATATATATATATATATATATATATATATATATATAATTGCTTAGTGTTATAGTTTTTGTTACCAGAATATTATTTGTTTTTACATTATTTTTTTAAAGCTATCAAATAATATAAAATAATATATTTTATTTTTTTTAGGAACTATCCGCAAGCTATATTAGGGGTGTAAATTTCGGGTCGGGTTCGAGTCGAATCCGGAACTGACCCGGGTTCAAATGGGTCGATCATAACCCGACCCGGATAGGTAAACGGGTCGGAAATGCCAACCCGGACCCGACCCGAGAAGGCTGGCTGCCAGCCTAGTGCGCTGGCACGGACACGCAGGCTACCGTGGTCACGCGGTGTGTGTGCACGGGCAGGGGCAGGGTGGGCGAGGTCGAGGGCAGGGCTTGTCTTCATAAGAAATTATTTTGTGCAAATAGTGGACGATCCGAAGATCAATCACAGTGCATCACGACATCTGGTACTTTCTAGCAATAAAGTGACATGACGTGTTTTATTTGGATTCCAGGTGCCATCTAGTGTCCTCATAGAATAATTTTTTTGCCTTCTCACCCCTTATTCATAAATGAGAGTACATAAAAGGCTATTTAAAAAAAAATCACATTAAATGATATATATTATGATATAATAAATCTTACTATAAAAATAAAATATAATAATTATATCTCTTTAATTATATAATATATGAATTAAAGCTTTTGCGATTTCTGATTATTTTATATGTAACCACTGATTATTCTAATCTTTTTATTTGGCTCGAGCTTAGCATTAGCGATATGATATAATATATTTTTAATATTTAGACACTTTATAATTTTTTTCAAATCTAAGAAAAGATAATCCCATGCCGTGCTCAGTAGGTCAAAAAATGCCCATCATCCTAGTTTAAATCAGCACACGGTATAATATAATATAAAGAGATTAAAAATAAATAAATTTTTGCAGCTCGTGCTTTGTTGGGTTTGATTTTATATAATTTATAGTGTACTTAGAACTCAAATTAAATGAGAAAAGGTCAACGTATAATGCACCTATTTATAATGGGAATAGTAAAAAAAACTAGCTCCTAATTAGGGGTGTCAAGAACGAGTTGCTGGTCAGATTCAGGTTGAATCTGACAATGAACCGTTGTTGTTTGATGTGTCCGAATCTGGCCCGATTGCTCGTACATGACCATTCTCGCAAACGGGTCAAATTTTACAACCTTGAAGCGACCCTCCAAAAAATCGGGTCAACCCAACATGACACAGATGACCCGGCCCGAGAAAAAATCTCTAGAGAATGCAGAATCGTGATGAGTGGGACTAGGCATAGTGCAACTACTGATCGGATCGAACACATCATGGTGCGACAGGACACGATTAGGGCTTGCCGGCTTGGAATTGTGGGGGGTGGTTCGCGGGCAGTGCGCGACATAAACCCACTCATGTTACGATGCTGATGTCAGGCACGGTCACGCAAGGACGCCGGGTTGGACTTCAATGAGACGTCAGACGCAGTTGGCCGGTCACTCACTCACGCGGTGATGCCGACAAGACAATGCCATGCTCTATATTTCTAGGTCAACCCGGGCTGGTTTCGAGTTTCCGGGGCAACCCGAACTCTACTCGATTTTACAAGCGGGTTGAAATATCAAATCTAACCCGTTTCTCAAACGGGTTGATCATAGCCCAAAATTTTTGGGTCGGATTCGGATTGGATTCAGACTAGGTCAAATATTGATGCCCCTACGTTCCCCAAATATTTATTTAATTTATCATGTTGAGCATTTATTGCTATCAGATGGTTTTGGTGGCAAATGTGTGGCTCATGGAAACACCGCCTAATCATATTGGCCAAAGTAACTCCTAAATGGTACAAACATGGAATGTTTTATTAATATTGAAGTTTTGTTACTATTTTCTTACTGCCTAAGGGGCATTTAGGATCCCATTTATTTTTATTTTAATACATTTTATTTTCATTTTCACATAACATAAACTATTTTTATATTTTTAAATATGTTATTTTTATTTTTTTATAAGTTAATGGGGTCATTAACGATAGCTAGTGATGAGATAATGGAGATAGACACTGAGAGTGGACAACATGAAATACATGTTATTTTAAATGTTTTTAAAAATAATTTAATTTTCTTAACAAAAAAAAAAGTTAAAACCCATTATAAATATATTATTTTAAAAATAATAAAATAGAAAATAAAAGTGATATCAGCCAAGCCCTAAAATTTTCTTGCATAAAAGTAAAATTGAAAATTCTCCTAATTTTATTGATGACAAACTTTTGTTCCCTCCACCTATTATAGTTGCAATTTGATCAATACAACAACAACAACAAGTCTTTATCCCATTATATGAGGTCGGTTACAGGAATCCTTTTACTTCATTTTGTCCTGTTAAGAATGAAATACTTATTTAAACATAAACTAAAATTTATTTATAAGGTAATTTGATATGAATTTTTTGGATGAAATTTTGTGATATTTGACAATGAATTGTGATAATTGTAGTTTCGTTTGTGACGACTTTTTTTACAGCTTTTCAAAATTGCTTTATAGCACAAAAATTAAATATTTTGTATTAAAAAGTTGTTGTAAGGAGCAATAAAAATGATGTCCCAAATGAAGCCCAAATCACCTCTAGCTCGAGCTTGACTAATTAATTGTTTTTGAGCTCCAACTTAGGCTTCATATTATTGGTTCAGATCTTCTCACAATCTGGCTTATTTATTATGAAAGAAAGAGGATCATCTGAATTTTAATTTCAGCAAACTTACAGTAAAATTGAACAGCTAAAAGAGACGAACCTAACGACACCAAAATCGGTCCAACCCAAGCCCAAATGGGTCCTAATCAGGGACCCGGGCCATAATCAGAAGAATCAAAATATTATTTGGATGATAAAATGATATCAAAATATGGTATGCTTATAGTCAAATCGAGCGGCACGGTGAAACGAATCCAATGAGCCCAAAATTGCTGAATTCCAACATCGTAAGGAACTGAAACAATTGAAAAAATCTCTATGTTCGGGGGAATCAATACAAGCCATCCGATGGAGCACTTTGAATCTACCCTTGATCTTCTCTATATTTATGAGGTGTGTCACTCATGAAAATATATAAATAGACCCCCACTCTTAATATGAGGGGGGCCTCTAAGCTAGAGATTGGAGAGAGCTATAAGTCTTCAAGAGCTCAAGCACCCATCGCCGGTGACCACCAACTGCCATCGGACCTCTGCTCACGACCGTGGATCACAGTCGAACTTCCGCCCGTCCATCACAAGAATTCAGCCCGACTGTTGTTGGACCACGATCCAAAGGCCGACCATCGCCGGACTTCATCTCCCAATGCCGACGCCCTCCAGACTTCCAACTAGCCACCAATCACCGAAGTACTTTAGCTCAACCATCATCGGACCACCACCCAACCGCCATCAGACTTCAACTCGATCATCGTCAAACCACCACCCAGTCACCGACCATCACCAGAATTCCACCTAGCCGCCGACTGTTATCATACTTCCACCCGGCAGCCGACTGTCGTTGGATTTCTACCCAACGCCAGACTTCTACCCATCACAAGACTTTTGCGTGTTGTTGGACTTGCGCTCGTCGCCGGTCATCTGTAGGTCGCTATACTTTTGTCAGACTTCTACCTGACGCCCAACTTTTGCCCATCATTGGACTTCTAACCTCTATCGTCCACCAACTACAGTCCTTCCAACCTCCTTCATCAACTATGGTCTTTTTGACCTCCTATGCTAAATACAGTCCCTCAAACCACTGTCACCACTACGGTCCTTCTAACCTCTATTGCTTGCCGATTACGGTCCTTCTAACTTCCTCCTCTGACTACGGTCCTTCCAAATATCCTCCATCAACAACGGTCCTTCCAACCTCATCCACCGACTATGGTCTCTCTGGTAACCATCATTATACTACAGTCCTTCCAAACTCCATCGCCCGCCGACTACAGTCCTTCCGACCTCCTCCACCAACTATAGTCCCTACGATCACCATCATAAAACTAAAGTCTTTCCTACCTCCATAGCCCATAGTCTACGGTACTTCTTTCAACCTTCATCGCTCACTGACTACAGTCTTTCTGACCTCCTTCGTCGACTATGGTCCTTCCAACCTTCGTTGCCAGAAAATAGTCTTTTTAACATTCATCATAAGATAGTGGTCTTTTTGACCTTCGTTGCCCATCAACTATGGTCCTCATGACCAAACGAATATTTCAATACTAATTTTTCCAATTCCCATCATATTATATGTTATATATTATCTACATCAACCCAAAGCCTTCCCGTAAGGAATGGGCCAGGCCCCATGATTTTTTCCCATTTTTAGGGATTTCCACATAAAAAATCTTGTGTCTCTTATGAATGGTACACCCTCTATATTATTTTATTATGTGTTGAATCTTCGTACAAAGGCTATGAACTTAAACTATATATATTTATCTACCACCATAAATATTCTAGGACACATTAATTTGGCGCCATCTATAAGAAATGTTGTTCCCGACTAAGGGGTAAATCTTGCTCCAACCTCAAAAGTATTTCGTGTTACTATCCTAGCATCAGTTATTGGTGGATCAATTTTAATGGAATTAAATGTGGACTGGGGGCAACCTTTGTAATAACTATAGTCAATAAGATATCCAAGGTGATATCTCTTATGATTATAAAGCTTGCAATAATGCTTCCAATTAATTTCAAGCTTTATATAGTCCTTAGTTTGACTTCTACTCCTTGGGCAAAGTCTTAATATCGACCTCAAAAAAATAGTAATAGTCTAAAGATATACCATTCTTCATATTTTATTTAGGATGCATGCTGCGTTCGCTCCCTCTTAATCATGGAAAAATCAATCTCATGGAGATTTGATTCGACCTCTTCCACGTAGGTTAATGTTAGCGAGTAGCTCTCTAATACACAACATTGGATAGGTCATACATCATTGGTGGATTCTCTCGACCTCTTCTATATATGTTAACGTCATCGAGTATCATTTTAATATACAATCTCGGATATGTCATACATCCTTGGTGGAATTTCTTGACCTCTTTTATATAGGTTAATGTCATCAAGCAGTATTCTGACATACAATCTAAGATAGGGCATACATCCTTGGTGGATTCACTCAGCCTCCTTTATATATATTAATATCATCGAGTAATGCTCTGACAAATAACCTATAATAGGTTAATGTCATCGAATTGTGCTCTGATATACAACCTCGTATAAGTCATACATCTTTGGTAAATTCTCTTGATCTCTTTTTTTACGGATCTTTTTTCATGGATTAGAATTTTGATGATAGCAAATATTCATGATTTTCTATGACTGCCTTACCGACTAACTTTTCAGGTCCACTAGATCGAGTGCACCTCAAGCTAGCTTAAGATTTGATAGATTAAGTCAGAGTTAGTTTATATTTTTTCCCTTTCTTGAGTCTATTATAAATAATGTGGTTCTTGATGTTAAGTAACCTTGCACACACACACCTTGGGAGAATTTCTGACTGTTTCCTAGATTTTATTGTTTTTGGTAACTTCGTCTAGGACGATATTTTTATATTATCCTGGACAATTGATTCAAAAATAAAAACCTTAATTATGGCATCCTTATTAAGGCAACCGTCATTAAGGACATCATCCTGGACGATTTTGTATCGGCCAGGATGATAGGCTCAAATCAGAAAGAATCAGCCTCCAGATCCATTTAGGTATTACATATATTTGGACATCATCCTATGCATCGTCCCAAGCATCAGCCTGGTCTATCTAGGTATTTAAGGAAAGAAATTAAGATTTGATTACAAAATCACATTATCCTGGATGATCGCAGGATCGGCCGGGATAATCCTCTGAACTATTGGACATCAGACAGCTTTTATTCAGAGCGATGTTCAGGATGATATTCCACGATTTGTACTGATCAACCATGACGATATATTATCATCCTGAATGATATGAACAAAATTCTTCTGATCATCCCAAATCATCCTGGCTTATTGGGCTTAATTTATATTGATCGGCCAGGATTATATAGATATTGGCCTGGATGATAAAGTCAATAAGTTGCAATTAATGAGCTCATTTTGAGCTCTTCTATTTAAGCTTTAACAAGGCGCTTAGTAAGTATCTTTGCCAGTCATTGAAGCTTCATTCTTGGAGGGAACTTGAACAGAGAGCTTGAAAGAGGAAGAGAAAAGGGTGGAGTTTGAAAGAGGAAGAAGATCCTTGGAGGGGGTTTCAAGGGAGTGCGAAGAGAGATTCCATATAGTTGCTCCGGTGAGCTTGCACATTAGTATCTTTAGATTCAAGGCTTATCTTGAGGGAAGTTCTGGAAGAAGAAGATATCTTTGATGGCAAAGGACCCGGCAACTCCACCACACCAGGGAAGGTGGAAGTGATTTTGTAAAGACTTCTCTGCCTAACTATGGGGCCTAAAGGAGAGACACTAAGTTTAGTGTAATACTTGGAGGGTGCCTCCAAGGAGTGGATGTAGGTCAAGGTTTGACCGAACCACTATAAATCTGGTGTGTTCTTTCCTTTATTATTTTCGTATTTAATTTCTGCACTTTGATTTTTGTGATGAATCTTTGTTTGTGTTTTGATTGCTGAAAGATTTTATTTAAAATACCAATTCACCCCTTTTGGTTAGCCTTGGGACTAGTTCATAAGGGTTTAACATTTCTAATGAACTTTCAAGTGGTATTAGAGCAGGATTCGTAAAAATAAGTTTTAAAAAACTTTTGAATTTTGATTCATGACTAATTTTTATAATCGTAATATTGCGGAAGATTTTTCAATCACTATACCACCTTTGTTTGAAAATATTACTTTTGATTTTTTGGAAAATTCGCATGTCTACTTTCTTGCAATCAATTGATTTTTGAATATGGTAAATAATTTTAACTGCTTATTCTATAATGTCATGTACTATAGATGAAATTAAAATTAAGATTTCTTTTAATCAATGGAGTAAGAAAGAACAAATCAATGCTCAATTGAATGCAAAATCGTTAAACTATTTGTTTTGTGCTTTAAATTCTGAAGACTTTATGTTTGTTTTCACGTGCATTACTGGTAAGGAAATTTGAAATAAATTACACACTATATATGAAGGTACTAGTGAAATCAAGCAATCTAGATTGAATATTTTAATGCATGATTTTGAACTATTTTATATGAAACCTTATGAGACGATCTTAAACATGTATAATAGGTTTATTCAAATTATGACATCATTGAATGCCTTAGGTAAGGAGTTTTTAAACTTTGAAAAAGTTAATAAAATTCCACGTTATCTACTTGATAAGTTTGATGCTAAAGTTGTTACTATTTGTGAATCAAAAATTTGAATGAATATTCTATTGATAATTTGATTGGCTCACTCATTGCCTACGAGCAAAATTTGGGTCAAAGACTTTTGGATGTAGGAGAGATGATAGTGTTAAACGCTGAAAATATGGAAAAAAGTGGTTTAGTTAGTGACGAAAGCGATGACTTGTCAAGCAAATTAAAAAGCTCACTAAACCATAAGCATCAACAAAAGTGAAATAAAGCTAAAAAATTATAAGAATGTTAAAATTTCTTCTAACGTTGTTTGCTTTAGATTTAGGAAGCCTAAATATATGCAAAATCAGTGTCCTAATTTGAAAACTCTTCATACAAAAGAAAAGATTAAAGCTAAGTAAATTATAAAAATGGCAAATAATGAAAGACAAAAAATCTCTTGGGCAGACCTAGCTTTTGAATCATCAAGCCAGGAGCAAGATAATGTGTAAACCATTATTCGTAAGCTTTATTTTTTTTTGTATTTTGTTCAGTTTTGTGCATTTTCTGTGTTTTTTTTATTCTTTTTCATTCTTTTTTCTTTCTTTTCTTTTTCGTTAAAATTTTTTTTCTTTACTTTTTATTTTTATGTAGTATTTTCTCTGATCAACACACACATCACCATCTTTTTTAAAAAAATAAAAAAGAAAAAAAATGAAAATAAAAAATCTACCTCTTAGTTTTCTTAAATTCTTATGTAAATTATGATTGACTTCTCTAAAAATAGTCAAAGGAAAGAAACTCATGATTTTAACTCTCAATCTCTTTTTCCTAAAAGATGTTATTCTACTTTTGATTTAAAATCTTCATCATATTTTAAATTAGATTTTGAAACTGAACTTTTTCATCTTCCTATATTTTATTTATCGCATAGGAATCTTTTGTAAGTTGTTGAATCTACCTCATAATTTTCTTAATCAAGTAGTTCGTTGTATCAATAGAATGGATTTACTTTTATTGCTAAAATTTTTAAAAATGTTGCATATTAAAAAAAAAAATGCCTAATGACGCCAAATAAAAAAAAAGTGGCCAATGATGCCAAATCAAAAGATGCGCAATGATGCCAAATTGAGGAAGATACACAAAGTGTATCAAAAAATAAAAGATGCGCAAAGTGTGCCAAAAACTGATAAGAGGCATAAAATGAGCTCATAAAGAGTATGCTTACTTTTTCTCTATTACTTAAAGATTAAGAAAACTCTTGATATTTTTGATACTTGATCTTGAAAATCATGATTCTTGATTAAGCAATTTTTGCATTAATCTTCTATAAGATATGTTTTATGAAAGAAGTTTTAGAAAATTAGTATTTCTTTTTCTAATTTATTCCTTGATTTAGATATTGTATTAAAAAGTTTTTGAACCTTTAAAAGAACATGAGCTTAAATTAACAAATTTTGAATCTCTTAACTTTACTGGATTATGTGGTGTCAATCAATTCCTTACTAACTTTTTGAATAAAATACAAGTTAACTTTTTCTTTTTTAAAACTTTTTCGTGCCCCTTCTCTTTTTGATAATATCAAAGGGGAAGAATGTACTATTATATTTGTATCTTTTTTTACAAAAATTAAAAATAATAAAAAATTTGATTTCCCCTATTTTTTAAAGTTTTATTTTAGTAAGGGGGAGATTAGGATAAAATCTTTTCATTTTTACAAATTCAACCATTAATGTTTACCATCATCAAGAAGGGGGAGATTGTTACAGATCTGTTTTCATGGATTAGAATTTTGATGATAGCAAACATTCATAATTTTCTACGACTTCCTTGCCTACTAATTTTTTTTAGGTCTACAATATCGAGTGCAACTCAAGCCAGCTCAAGATTGGATAGATTAAGCCTGAGTCAGTTTGTATTTTGTTTCCTTTCTTGAATCTATTATAAACAATATGGTTCCTGATGCTAAGAAATCTTGCACACACACATATTGGGAGAATTTCTAACTGTTTCTTATAGTTTACTGTTTTTGATAACATCGTCCGGGACAATATTTATATAAGCCTAGACGATCGGTTCAAAAATAAAAACCCTAATTAGGGCATCCTTATTAAGATAACCATCATTAAGCACATCATCTTGGATGATTTTGTATCAGCCAGGACGATAGGCTCAAATTAGAAAGAATTAGTCGTCAAATCTATTTAGGTATTACTTATTTTTGGACATCGTCCCAGGCATCGGCCTCGCCGATCCAGCATAATTTTTCCTAAATTAATCTGGTATTTAAAGAAAGCAATTAAGATTTGATTACACGATCACATCTTCCTGGACGATCGCAAGATCGGCCCGGACGAACCTCTAGACGATTGGATATCAGACAGATCTTATTCAGGGTGATGTTCAGGATGATATTCCATGATTTATACTGATCGTCTAGGAAGATATATTATTATCCTAGACGATATAAACAAATTTCTTCTGATCATACCAAATAATCCTGGCTGATTGGGCTTAATTTACACTAATCGGCCAGGACGATATAGATATCGTCCTAGACGATAAAGTCGGTAAGTTTTAATTAATGAGCTAGTTTTGAGCTCTTCAATTTAAGTTTTGACAAGACACTTAGTAAGTGTCTTTGACAGCCATTATAGCTTCGTTCTTTTATAGGGAACTTGAAGAGATAGCTTGAAAAGGAGAGAGAAAAGGGTTAAGTTTGAGAGAGGGAGAAGATCCTTAAAGGGAGTTTCAAGGGAGTGTGGAGGAGGATTCCACACAGTTGCTCCTGCGAGCTTGCACCTTAGTACCATCAAATTCAAGGCTTGTCTTGAGGAAAGTTCTGTGAAGAAGAAGATCTCTTTGGTGTCAAAGGACCCGGCTGCTCCGCCGCACCGGGGAAAGTGGAAGTGATTTTATAAAGGCTTCTCCGCCTAACTGTGGGGGCTAAAGGAGAGACACTGAATTTAGTGTAATATTTGGAGGGTGCCTCCGATGAGTGAACATAGGTTAAGGTTTGACCGAATCACTATAAATTCGATGTGTTCTTTCTTTTATTATTTCCACATTTAATTTCCGCACTTTGATTTCTATGGTGAATCTTGGTTTGTGTTTTGATTGTTTAAAGATTTTATTTAAAATACCAATTCACCCCTTTTGGTTAGCCTTGGGACTACTTCATAAGAGCCTAACATCCCTAACAAACTTTCATCTTTCATATAAGATAACATCATCGAGAAGTACTCTGACATATAAACTCAGTTATGTTATACATCCTTGGTAGAATCTCTCGACCTCTTCCACATAGGTTACCATCATCATGTAATGCCATGAAAAATAACCTCTAATAGGTCTTACATCATTGGTGGATTCTCTCAACCTTTTTTGTATATGTTACCATCATTAAGCAACGCTTTGATAAATAACCTCAGATAGGCTATACATCCTTAGTTGATTCTCTCAGCCTCTTTTATATATGTTAACATCATCTAGTAATGCTCTAAAAAATAACCTCATGTAAGTCAAAAATCCTTTATGGATTCTCTCAGTTTGTTCTATACAGGTTAATGTCATCAATCAATGTTGATCTCCTATGCTCGTCAACCTCTGTAGTCTGAGAAGCTGTCACCAGCTCAATTATTTCACTAGTAAAAGAAACAACATATATCATATCTAGCGGCCTGTTGCCTGGAGGGGCATATAGAAATGAATGTATTATGCTTGAAGATTAATGCAACAAGGATAAGAAAAAGAAAAAAAGGGAGAAAGAATATACCTGCATGGAACATCCTCTTGGTTCTTTAAAACTTGCCTCACGTTAGATGAGCCAGAATCACCTTTTTGATATTATTCTGGGCACCCTCACCCTCACCTCTGGTCTATTTATATATTTTATGGAGTGGCATGGCCCGTAAATAGCCGAGAGATCAGGGGTAAATGGGGAGTGGTTGGATGGACGGTTGATATTGAATCCCTTGATCATGTACTGTTCGTCAGACATTTGAAGGTCTTAATGATGTCAGAATTTGGCGATCTTGGGCTCGTTGGATTTTCCTCATCAAGCCGCTCGATTCGACTATAAGCTTGTCATGTTTGGAAACCGTTTGGTAATTAAAATTGTGATATAAACTTTTCAACAACACTTCAGGTCCTTGATTTGGACTCATTTGAACTCAGATTGAGTCGAATTTGGTGTCATTGGGTTCCTATTTCCAAGACGCTCAGTTTGACTATAAGTTTATTGAAATCAAAGTTCAGGTGATACTAGATTTAATTTTTGAAGTTTCCGGCTTGATTTTGCCTCGCGATTCATGCGAGATCAAGATAATTTTTTCATGATATATCAACCCTATAATATATGGATATTAAATATTTAAATTTGATTGTAGGTTTGGATTTGTTCATTATCCTAATCGATATAATTTCATAGGTCTTAGCACTCATTAAATTAAAAGTAGCCACAAGAATGTACCGATTCTAATAAGGGAATTGGCAAAATTTTGAAACTGGGCTCATGTAAATAAACTTTTAGCAGGAGCACTCAAAATCAAAATTTAATTAGAAAAAAAAATTCTTTGGTAGGGCATCTATTACAAAAAAAAAAAAAACAAAAAAACATTTAAAAGTTGTTTTCTTCTAATTGTATTATTATTTTTGATATTCTATGCAAAATTATTTTTTTTGGACTTGAATCTTGAGACATTTTGTAATGAAAATTTTCAAAATTAAATTCAATGTAGTCTAAACTTGGATTTCAACAAATTTATAGTTCAACTAAATATCTCGATGAGACAAACCCAGCGATACCAAGATAGTCCAACTTGAAGCATAATTTAAAAATTCAAGACATCGATTCAAGACGTCGATTGGATGACCAAATGATTTCCAAATTTGATATGCTTATAAAAAAATCAAGTGGCTCAATGAAATGAATTTAATGAGCTCATCATCACTTAATTCTAACATCATTAAGGAAATTAAAAGTAAAAAAGTAATATATGAATATTGAGGGAATTATTTTAGGCAGATTGATGGAGTACTCCAGATTTGCTTCAAATTTTCTCCATATTTACAAGGTATGCCACTCCCAAAAATAATGTATAAATAAGACCACTCTCCTTATGAAGAGGAGGCAAGGAAAGAGATTCAAGAGAACTGTAAGGCATGAAGAATCCAAGATATCCACCTCAGTACCATCGCCAACAATCACATCCCAACCTGATATCTGGTGGAAGATTATAAAGGATATGTATTACGGACCAACATGAGTAAGGTGAAGCAGACTGGCTAAATGGAGTAAAATCATATATGCATAAACCTAATCTTAGAATTCTTGATTCTATGGCAAAGGTGGTATGTGTACAATCAAAGTGTTTCCATGCCTCTATTTCTAATGGATATGTAATAACACCATATTGTGAAATGTATTCATTATGACATCTCATATGTGCAACATATTTTATGGATGCATATAACCATTGTAGTGTATGAATTATGTGTAAGTAAAATATCCTGCTAAAAGGTACTTCCATTAGCTTTCTTTTCATTACAGACTTTGATTTAAATCTTAATGCATTACGATGACGACATACAATCTTTAATAAATTATCTTTAAAGTATAACATGCATCCATTGACACAATAAATTATCATTATGTATGTTAAATCAAGTTTGGAAATTAACTTCTTAGTCTGATATAAATATGTAGAAATTATGTTATATATCGGGTTTGTTTCTTTTAGCAGGTCAAAGATATGATTAAAATATTCATGGGGGACAATATATTCTATCTTGATGCTTAACATTTTTACAGCAACGAATAACTATTAGTAAATGGTGCACCCCTTTCATATTAGTTGTTGGTAAGTATGCAATAAATCATAAAAATTTTAAGCATCCTTATTAGGTGACTCTTCTGTATCAAATTATGCTATAGTTGCATCATGAACTAAGTCCTCATGATCAGGTTGGATATTCTCTTCCTCAACTATATTAGAACTTGTAGACATCCCACATCGAGAAACAAAATATGGCTCATTCACGCCATTAGAAGTCCAGTACCAATATTCTGGTATGAACCCTCTACGGTATAGATCAATAATTACATCAATTTGGCTTAGGTGCACTTGATTTTAATGTTTAAAATATGGGCATCAAAACTTTTCGTCTAAGATGAAGTTGGACAGTTGAAAAGCTATCTGAATGAAAAAATTCACCCCTTTAATGAACTTATATGTTAATATCTTTCATCCTTATTGTAATCAATTATACATCCAACTTTTTTAATTTATGATATCCATAATATATCATACATATAATATGAATATATTAAATATTGTTGTAACCTCTACTGAAGAAAAATAGATGGGTTTTAATTTTATTTGTAAAGTAAATAGTGTTATTTCACACAAGCCCCTTATCAATGAAAACTTTTGCAACCTCATGGTGTCTCTCCCATTTAGGGGAATTATAAATAGTCTTAGCATACCCTCCATATCAAGAAAGATGTATACGATCAGTGTCGGGTGATAGCGAGGCTGTGGTTTTCAATCCTATCATGTGAAGAAATGCATGTATAGGTCTTCAAGCAGGTACATGTGTCAAAACATAGTTTGCACTAGAGATATTTCCAGCAAATTTACCATTTTTTTATGTGTGAAAATGTAGTTTTCTTGATAATACCATCTAAGGAAAATCTCTCGCTCTCTCTAATCTTATCTTCCATAAGAGATTCTCCAACATTTTAATATATATGCTCATTTTGTATCTTGTCCCTAAGAGTAAAGCTAGCCACTCATAAACATTCTAATCTCCACAAACCATCTAAGACTAATCTCTCGCTCTCTATAATATTATCTTCCACAAGAGATTTTCCAACATTTTAACGTATATGTTGATTTCATATCTTATATGTAAGAATAAATTTCATAACAACATTATAATCTTCTACATTCTAATCTAAACTAATAATATACTCATCTCTCACTCTCCCTCTCTATAAACTAATTCCATAAGAGCATTCTAATCTCAACTAAAAATATGCACATTAACTCCCTCTCTATACTCATCAACAGGAACAGGAAGAATATCATCAAAAAAATGCATATACCATGCTACAATCTCTTGCAAGTGTCTATTGAGAACATCCATGACAAAATGAAAAAAACTTATGGCATATTTCCTGCAAATTAGGTTGTGAACACCAACAATGTAGGTGGTGAACACCAACAACGAAGGTGGAGAACTTCGGCAAGGATGACGATGAATGTGGGCAAGGTCGGTGATGAACATTGGCAACTTACAGGTATCGTTGGTGGTGACATTTGACGCAGGTGTCTGACACAAGTGGAGCAAATCGAAAGGAACATGAAACAAAATGATAAGAAAGACGACGGAGCGGGTGAAATAGGGCTTTCTCCATCGGATTTTTTGACGGTAACAAAACCGGCAGAAAAATGTCGAAAACACTTTGTCGGGTTTAAGTAAGTCGATGCAATTTATGCCGGAGATTTCATTGGCGATTTTTGATGAAAAATGCGCCATAATATTTTAAAAATCGACAAATTAGCCAACGGAATATGTGCCAGTAAATTAACGGTGGAAAATACACAGGAAATTTCACCATAAATTACCAGCAAAATATTCGTTGGTTCTGCCATTGCTTTTACCGACGCATTTAAATCCGTTAGAAAGTTCGACGGTAATAGAAGATTTTTCTATAGTGAATGTGCTTTTACTTTCTGAATAGCATTATGATTGATTATGTGTGATCAGTTAGCTGGGATCCATGTATGCAATGCCACCTTTATATGTGAGGTTGGTTTACTTAATTAGTGTGGCAAAGATTGTGGGACTCGTTGTGACAACATGGGATGAGTAAATCTTGGGCAAACTATTGAACCAGACAGGACATTGTTGAGTTGGTGAGTTTATGACTATTGTTAAGTCAGTGCATTCATGGTTGTCGCTTAGTTGATGTGCTCGCGGTTAATATGTCATGTCATGATGTCTAGGACAAAGGAAGGACATTTGGGATTGGATCCTTAGGAGCTATCTAGAAACATACAAACAAAGATGAAACTCTTCAGTCATTAATATGAAGTAGAAGAGTGCATTAGTTACATGCCTCAAGAAGAAAAATAGGCCTAGCTGGTATTTACTTAGACTAAGTTGGCGATCATTATTGATATTAAGTTCTAGAAAATTCAAAAAAAATAATAATTTTTTGTTTCACATATAAAATAAATTAAAATAAAAAAACAGTATATTCTAAGTTTTATTTTCAATATATAAACAATCAAAAGACACTTATTTCACCACACAAATATTTTTATTTTCTTATAACCTCATTGAAAAAGTATTATATTTATTCATTTATTACAAAAACAAAAACAAAACAAAAGATTTGAGAAGAAATATATCAAACAAACAGTTTTGATTCATTTATAAATTTTGAGCTTTTAGATCTTGCCATACTTCTCAAATGAATCTATGAAACGAAAAAGCTTCATGATTTAATTAAAAAGAAGAAGAAAAATATCAGTAGTGGGGCGTGAAAGAGATTCTTGTGTGCGAAGATCTTGCGGGTTTGGCATTTGCTGGTAGATCTCCAATAGCAGGAGGGTGGCGTAATGGTCCCTTTTCCCAGTAAACATCGAATTTTTGTATGTGTGCCAGAGAGAGAGAGAGAGAGAGAGAGAGAGAGAGAGAGAGAATGGAGGAGGACCAGCAGCTACATTATGGACCATATATATGCAGGAGTAAATTTATTTCAGAAGTGGCATATCTTATAGATCCCCAAAACTGAACTATCTTCTTATCTTCTCCTCCCTATGCCCTCATTCTGGTCCTGTAATTATTCATGTTTCAATTCTCTGTGCCTCTTCCCTCCAAGCCTTCTACTTCACTAGTGTCCTAATTGTACTGTTAGGGCTTTAGAGGGAGAAATTCTTGTTCAGTGTATTCTCATCAAAATTTAGCTCAGAATATAATACAGATATTTTAAACTGGAAGATAGATTTGATATGTCGCTCTTATGCTTCCCTTTTTTTATATTATGCTTCAAGTCATTAATAAGAGTACACATTTTAGATATCTTTGGATCTATTGTTCATGATGGTGAAATAGATGGGAATAGTATCAGTAGAATTCAAGTTGGATGGTTGAAGTGGAGGAATGCTTCGGGCTTGTTGTGTGATAGAAAAGTTCTCCTCAAACTCAAGGGAAAATTCTATAAGATGGTGGTGAGACATGCAATGCTTTATGGTGCCGAATGTTGGCCATTAAAAGAGAAGCACAATACTAAGTTAAGTGTTGTAGAGATGAGGATGATCAGGTAGATGAGTGGCTTTACCCTTAGAGAAGGATATGAAATGAGCATATACGTGAAAAGGTTGGAGTAGCTCCAGTGGAAGATAAGATTAGAGAGAGTCGCCATAGATAGTTTGGTCACATAAGACGACGGCCTTCCAATGACCCGATTAGTAAAGTAGAGATATTAGATTTGACTTATGTTAAGAAAGGTAGATGTATACCTAAAAAGACTTGATTAGAAAATATTAGAAATTATCTTTCTTTGTTAGATTTAAATGAGAATTTGATTTTTAATAGGACACAATGGAGAAAAAGGATTCATATAACCGACCCCACGTAGTTGGACAAAGACTTGACGTTGATGTTGTTGTTATTGTTTTCCATTGCAAATAAGAAAGATGACTATAAATGGCTATTATATACAACGTTTAAGAAGATATTAAATGTGTAAGATTCTCAGCTGAATTTCAGAAGAAGAACACGAGCCCTTTTTTTTAGTGGACTGCTAGTTGGTTCAAAATCTAATCCTGATTCGATTGTCTCGAATTGAACCAGCAAAAAGTACAAAATCGCCTTCAACATGTAGAGCTTACCAATTATTTTAATATTTTAGGCACTTGAGAAAAAGAGTGGTTATTAATCATTCGCATACAGAGAGGAATAAAAATGTGGGGAGCAAGGAAAATAGAGGTTGGTAAGACTATGATGCACCTTTGGTTTGGATGGATTTTAATTTTTTTTTTTTATATATGTGTTATATTAAAGTTATTGATTATTTAAATATTTTACTTCTCTTAAAACAAATTTTAAGAATATATTTTTAATAAATGATGATAAAAAATTCAATCTGACTTTTCGCAAAGTAGATTTTCATTTCTTATATGAGAGATGGGAAAATTTGTTTGAGAAGACAAGGCCTAATAAGCCAGAGGTTTCGTGTGAGACGACTGTTTTACTGCTTTTTAAAGAAGTTTTCTAATAAAAAATTTAATTTTTGTACTATTAAGCTATTTTTAGAAGCAAGAAAAAAGCTATCACAAACGAAGCTTAAGCAAAGTAGGAAGCCACCTTTAACTCTCATAAGGTTTTTTTCGTACGGCTATAATATAATGTTATTGTAAAATTATTGTGAAAAAAAAAAAAAAATTAAAGCAATTGTAGAAAGCAGCTTACTACCACAAATATTTATTGAAAGTTTACACCAAATAAAAATTGTGGTTGTGAATTGGAAATCAAAACATTAAAAAAGCTATCCTTAACAAAAACATAATATTATTTCAAAAAATAAAAAGAAAGAATTGTATTAATTGAATATGGGCAATATTTTTACTAATTTTCAATTTAAGTTTGATACACTGGCAAAAAATCTTACAAATATATTTTTTTATCAACTGATCAAAATTCCATTCAATATAAAACAATAAATAACACATATTTACTTTCAAATCATTTGAAATTATCTACAAATTTAAATCTCAATACTCTTCTCATACAATCAAAGCCCTCCATTTTAATATTTTTTTGTGTATAATGAATGAATAAATATTCATAACAACTATTTAAAAATTTCTCAATAATTTTAATGATACTAAATGAAGTAAATAATTATTTGCTCCCTCATTTGAAGATCATAACATTTGAATTCAAAAGGAAATCTAACTTTTAAAAGATCTTGAATTCAAATGTAAACTTTAGGCTTCATTTGAGACAGCTATCTTGCTGCTTTATAAAACAACTTTTATGTAGAAAAATTTCTAATACAAAAATCTTCGTACTCAAAAGCTATTTTAGAAAGAAATAAGAAAATTATCCCAAACAAAACCTCAATTTGACTCTACCTCTTATTGAGTAGCTACATTTGTGCTCATCTTATAAATTTTTTTGGCTCTACCTCTTATTCAGTAGCTACATTTGTGCTCATCTTATATCTAAAAAATTCTATTATATATATATATATATATATATATATATATATATGATTTATAATTAACAAATTTTCTTTTTAAAGGAAGATTTTATTAGATCATTGTATGTCATTTATGTATTTAACTTTTAATGTAATATTTTTAGATAATCTTGTATCTACTCCCTCCTATACATAAAGGATTAGAGAATAAGCATAGTGCTCAATAAATTATTATCTTCTAATATCTATTTTTAGCAATAAAAAATATAGAGCGAGCCTCTTTCATATTCTCTCCCTTTTAAATTTTCTTCTTTTTTTTTTTTTTTTTTTTTAGTTAAAACCCACAGAGGGGCCTACGCGTTGATATCGGTAAAACGGTTACAAAAATCCTTAAAAGGATCCTCCAGCTCGCTAATGCTCATAAGAGCTACAATGCAAAAAGAAGAAAAACCTAAGAGCCGGTGGTTCCTTATCCTAAGAGTACAAAAATAACAGGAATAAAAAAAAAAAAAAAAAGGGCTGTGAATAAACAGCACCCAAAATTGGAAGATCCAATGTAACTCGTTCTGCACAATCTTCCTGCAAAATTTATATAGAGAGTAGAGAAGCAAATAAAAATTCAAAAGAAAGAGTACCTTGCATTCGTTGATGTTCCGCGCCATTAAATAAAATACCCACCTGTAAAGAACTCTCAAAGCAGAAGTATTAGATTGATGAAATAGCCAACAGGCATAGAGATAGCAACTGACAATATAACCCATCATAAAGTCAATCCGGATCCCGCAATCCCAGCTAATAATCAGGTAATACCTCTTCCCCATAACATCAAAAACAACCCGCTGATGTCTAAAACCACAATTACACTTATAGCAAATATCCACACCGAAGACCTGCAACCTCCCGCACCTCACAAAAAAAAAATCTAAAGAGTAAATCCCAGAAAACAACATACAGATGAGCTAAATACCCTCAATTTCTCCACCTGCTCCAGCCAAAAACCCACAAGATAATATACTGCCAGCAGATAAAAATATGCTTCCCAGCCTTCCAAAATTTTCTATTTTTCATAATAGCTATCTCTATAATTTATACCTAATAATATCAAAAGAAAATAGGTCCAAAACGGCAAAACCATAAAGTCTACGCATGCAATATTGCACCATCACTAAGCTTTAAAAATTGGCTTCCTTGTCGGCAGCGGCTAAGGCTTCGTACAAAAAAAGGGAAAGTTCGTTGAGCTGAGCAAGCATAGTCAACTGGGCCAATGCGAAGATGAGAGTTGTGAAATCACACCATTCAAAGTCAACTCAAGAATGGACAAATGAATCTGACTTTTAACAATTATTGTGAAAATTGGATCAGATTGGCCAATTTGATAGGTTCGGCCTGGCTAATCGGTCCCAATTTTCTTTAAAACCGGCTTTACAATTAGCCGGACTATACAGGTTCGAATCTATAATTGACCTGTCGAACCGATCACGAAATTTCTTGTTGAGAAAAAAAAATTATATAAAATTATAAACAATACAAACCTAAAGTGTCCAAGGCTAAAGAAATGAAGTGAACTTCTCATGTTAACAATACAAAGTCACAAACTATATATTTTTAATTAGTTTTAAAAATGTAAATAATATTTATTATTTAGTTAATAATATTTAATGTTTATTTATTTAGTTATATTATTATATAATATAAAAACTAAATTGTATTTTTTTTTTAATTATAAATAATGTAGTATGAATTTATAAATGTAATTTTATAATGTAAACTTTATATATAATTTATAGGCTTAAATTATACTTAAATATATAACTAAAGTAGCAGTTATTTATATTAACTTTATATATTTATATATCAACACAATTTTTATTAAAAATAAATTAAAATATATGAATGGGATATTTACATTTGAATATATATATATATATATATATATATATATATATATATATATATATATATATATATATATATATATATATATATATATATATATATATATATATATAACATAAATTAAAAATTATTTATATTTATATTTAAAATTATAGAATATATTATTTATTTATGAATTTAATTTTTTTGTTCTAAAATTATATTATTTCATACTTATTACATCATTATAATATCATTTAAATATTATTTAAAATGAGAGAGAGAGAGAGACTATTTAAAAAGATAAAACAAATTTTCAAGAAACAAAATCATATATATATATATATATATATATATATATATATATATATATATATATATATATATATATATATATATTATTGAATGATGAAATAATATTGTATACTTGCATATGTCTTCTCAGACACTTATATGGTAGATGGTGGTTTACAAGAAGAAAAGGGTTCAAATTTGATGGGCCCCATACGGAAATTCGCCCAAGGAATGATAATCCCGCACTTGCCTGAGCCTATGATGGAAGGCTACTTTACCACTCCCGCTGGCAATGAGGAACCTTATAAACTAAGCAAGTCGCCACTCGCCTCATGGGATGGAGGTAGCCCACATAGCAAGTTGCCCTAACTCGGGGTTGGAGCTTTCATCCTCTTGCATTTAATCCAACTATAAGAAAGTACCTACTCATGGAGTCCTCAACTCTCCCTATCATGATCAATCGACTAGTGAGTTCATCAACTCCACAACCCTATCGCCTTCTCCTCTAAGCGATTCAAGGTTCAACTTTGGTCGTTTGTGGCTTCCCAAACTTTGCTTAGTCATCAAACAGTTGATCTTCAAAATTCTAATACAGACTCATCCACTCCTACTCGATATTATCAAACTCGCCTACACTACGGAGCTTGCCTAGTGCATATAAATTGTAATTGTCAAAAGCACATATTTAATTTAACATTTTTTAATGAATGATGAGCAATATAGTTTAGATAAAAATGAAGTTATATAATTAATTAAATGCATTCAAACTTAAACTAATTAACAGAGTAAACAATAAGATATAAACTCTCAACCACTAAATTACAACTCTTAATAACATCTAAAAAATTGGAATAAAAGATAGTAACTCAAAATGATGACGATCATGAAAAACAGCCCATAATTAGAAGCAGCTATGATAAGTACATAAATTCTCGTCTTACTTTGAAGAACAAAATGCAAGTTTGAAAGGCACAAACACAGAAAGTCACCTCCCGAGATTAATTGGCAATTTAGCATTAAAAAATGAAAATTCAAATAATGTATATAACATTGAAATCTTTAAATATGTCTGTTATGTGCAATAATAAAATTATAAAAAATTCATAAAAATAAAAGTATAAGTTAAAATTTTATTTATGAATCTCTCAGAAATAATAATAAAATTAAGTACATTTTGATCTGTTGGTTTGGTGTCTTGACTATTACCCCCACCCCCACAAAAACAAAAAAAAAAACCTAGCAAAGGTGAAATTATTCGGTGAGAAGTCCTTATAAGAAGAACCGTTTTGATTGTGAGTATACAATGTTGACTCACAGTCTGAATGATCCTTTATGTCCAGACTCCGCACGGAATAATTTCTCCCAGTAAAGAGATGGAGCATAGTGGCATTCCCCTGGAAAGTCTAATGCCATGCGCAACCTTGAAAGCCCAGAGCACAGAGTGCTAACGTTCGTAGTGAACAGTCCTTATCCTGTGTATTTAGGTAATGCGTCAACTTATTGATCTATCAGAAAACCTAGTTGTTCAAAATACAGAAAAAGTATTAAAGTTCCACTCTGAATGAATCTTAGGGTGAATAGAAGAATCGTAGAGGTTTGCTGTTTCCAACTGTAGAAGTCGTGGCATCCACCGAGGCATCATCATCTCCACTTCCCAAGTGAGGGATATTAGATTGGTAAAACTACAGAAGTGGAAAAGTTTGTGTTTTCAGCTTCGTTTTCATTTGAAATAAGAAAAAGTACAAATTTTCACGTCAAGAGAATATATTACGGATAGTCTTTTGAAGCCACTATGACTGCTCTATGACCTCATGCTTATGGTGCTAGCTTAGTAATCTGCTTAAAATTTAAATGACAGAGAGAGAATGATAAGAAGAGAGCTGATCAAGTAGACGATGGATTGCAGGAAGAGAGCTCAAATGAGAAAAATTGAAAGAACGTGCTATTTTATGTTTGAGCATGATGGTTTTGTTTCGTATAATGTAGGAAATGTGCCACATTAAGACAATCAAGAAAGAGTGGGCCAAATTTTCTACGGTGGAAGCATTAACTCAGAAGCAAGTGCAATGAACCACGAGCTAGCTATGGAGAAATTGTAAAAAAGGATCAAATATGTTCTAAAAAGATTACCGAAGTTTTATGTAGTTCGAATTAAATAATCCTTGGATCAAATAAAATAAGGGATTACAGTTGAAATATGTGAGCCCGATCTATTGTTTTGATGATCTCGAACATAATTTGTTAGATCATATGTTATTCTCTGCATTATTTATAAATTTTTTTGTGTGCTGCTAATATTTCTGGTATAACATACAAGGAGCCAAGACAAAAATGAGAACTCAAGCTGCAACATTGAGTCCAGTCAAAATTTGTAATCAGAGTTAGTATTTTTTATTGAGTTATTATGTATTTAGGTGTTTGTTGGCAAAACGATCAAACACACACTCATTAGTGGGAATAAAGATTGAACACTTGATTTCTTTGTAAACTTATACTGTATGATCACAATTATATTGCACGATGAGCTATTTTAGAAATTAAATAAAGCTTTTATAAAATTAATTAAACTAAATTCAACATAAATAATTTTACTATACGACCTGTGATCGTTCTAGACTATTAATTATTTTGATAAATAGTTGCTCTAAAGTATGAATTTTTAAATTTAGGTGAATTTGAATTTTGAAATTTGACTTAATTGTATATCACGAAATCTTTTGTATGAGGAGAATGAAGCATTAGCTTCCCTATTTGGGTTTACTTTGGTGGGGAAATTTCCCACCCATTGGCCTAAATTGGATCTAATCCAAAATTTCTTCTTTAACCTTAGGCTCTATGGGATTTCTCTGTTATGCTTTCGACCCTCATCATGTGCTTATAAAGTTTGCTAGCGATCCGGACTACGGTTGTGCTTTTGAGCATAAAGCATATTATGTTTATAATTGTTACACGAAGCTTATAAAATGATCTCCATTGTTTGATATTTATGAGGAATCTCCCATTGTTCATATTTGGACTTTATTTTATAATTTGAGACCACACTTATTTTGTGAAAACTCTTAAGTAAAAGAATCTAAACTCTTAAACATCGAGTCACCTTTTTGTGTAATGGTTAGAATTTCATTAAGAAAATTTGCAGTTAAGCATGCTAATCCGTGATCAATTTTGTGATGGGTGACCTATTTGGAAGTTACACCAAAAGGACAAAATTGTGATCTTGGGCCAAAGCAGACAATTTCTCGATAGTTAAGAGTTTGAGGTGTTACAATAATATTGGAGAGCAATATAACAGTCAGAAGATAGAAATTAAGTATCATATAAGACAAAGTGCTATGCCATGGTAGCCACCAAATGAACCCTGTATGGGACAAAGTGCTACATGATGGGAGCCATCACTTGAATTTGTAGGGGCCACCTTTAGAATATTATTTTTCTGGTGGATGATTCTAGGATAAAGATGCTGACGAGGATGTCAGTTAATTACTTAAGTAGGGGAGATTGTGAATCCTCTTGAGTAAAAGAAGCTAAACTCTTAAACATTGATGCACGTTTTGGTGTGATGGTTGAAATTTCATTAAGAAACATCATAGTTAAGCAAGCTCCTCATGGAGCAATTCTTGGATGGGTGACTTACTGGGAAGTTACACCAATAGGACAAAATCGTGAGGGTCTTTGGCTAAAGCAGACAATAAATCGATAGTTAAGTGTTTGGGATGTTACATATTTTCCCTAAGAATTTTGTATAGTTTGGGCTCCATGTTTATCTGACCATTGTAAATTGATAATGCTACGGGCAATGATACTAGACCTTCAATTTTGAGTGTTTTGGTGGAATTAGATATCACTAAACAATAACTTAAAAGTGTATGGCTTGGTCCAGAGAAATTTCGGTATGTTAGAAAGTGGTTGTTAATGATTTCCCTTCCTTTTGTAAGCATTATAAGACCCATGGCCATAATAAAAATGAATGCTTTTGCTAAACCCCCATTTAAGAAAATAGTAAAATGCCAAACCTAGAAATTTTTCCCATAATCAAAATTTAATTTTCTTAAGCAGAATAGAGAATGCAATTATGAAACTCCAATGTCTGTGGCATGTTGAGGCCAACCGTCTTAGTAATTTTAATCCTATTGATAATATTCTTACCAATGATCCTCTTATGGAGTCCAATGATAATTTGGGGGATGAAAACATTCTATAAATGCTGATGTTATTGCTAATTCAATTCTATTCCTATAGCTCAAGTCTATAATCAAGTGGCTCCTCTTTTAGGTTTAGCTTCTTCTTCTTGTAGTGTAGAAGTCTCCAATTTAATCCCCATAATTTGGCTCTAGATTTTGTGCTTGGGAGTAATTTTATGCTTTGGGTCCTTCTGGTGGATGGAGGATTACACTTTATGGTGAATGGTTCTTCTATTTTATTCAATGCATGATTTAGGCTTCGTTTGAGACGGTTTTATTCTTGTTTTCTAAAATAACTTTCTAGTACAAAAATTTCTTGAGTTCAAAATTTTTGTACTAGAAAACCGTTTTAAAAAACTAAGCCTTAGTCTCCTATGGCGCTGTTATTAGTGCTGCTATGGGATACTTGTATTTTTTGTCTACTATTCCCTGTTAGATTGGTGTGGTATTTAGCTATTTCTAATTTGGTAATTATAGTTGATCTTTCAAGTTTGCTAGTTCCTTTGGGTAGCTATTTATGTATAATTCTCAAATATTGGCCCTTTTGGTACTTCAATTTCTTGAATCTGTCATTTTTTTTTTTGTCGTTTGGGACAACTTTTTTGTTGCTTCTTAAGTGCTTTGTATTGGGATGTTCGTATCTATTGGTTTGCTCACATGTAAGCTCTCTTGGATCGGTTGTGGGTTTACTCATTTTGATGGCTGTTTGTGTTTTTGTTTGCTGGGCTATATAGTTTCTCTATTGTTTAATTTTGTGTGGCATCTATTCCATCTTGTTATCATTTGTTGCTTTGCTGCTAAGATTTATTTGTTTAGGATTTTTTTACTGTGTTATTTTGTTATGTCCATTACATTCTTCTCAAGTGGTCGTTGCTCCTGCAGTTCTATTTCCTTTTTCATAACGCATGCGGGTGAATGCAAAGTTTATTCATCTTTTTTATTTTTGGCTTTGGATTATTACTTAACGATTATCTTTTTAGAAATGCTTTTAATTTAGTTTAGAATCTTGTGTTAAATAGGATTTTATTTTCATTTGATTGTAGCTCTTGGAGCAGTATTGGGTTGTGGATTTCTCTTAAAGATTTTGTAATTTTTACTTCGATGATATAAAATCCTGCCCATAAATGGGCTGCCTTATAAAAATCTCAGTTTGCTTTTTTTTTTAAGTACATTATTTTAGATTTTTGGTCTATACTATTATGATTGCATTCAAAAAATATTTTTAAAATAAGCTTTTAATAAGCTTTCTATTAATCAAAATTCATCTTAAGTAATTTTATTGCTCTAAAATAAAACAAATTATTTTTTTTTAGCATTTTCTGCACTAAAGTTATATTATTTTTTTCAAAATCATTTTCTATTGCATGTTGCATTTTTCCTTGATTAAAGTTTTGGAGTTAAAGTTTTAAATTAGCAATTGAATAGAGTCTGGAGGATAGAAACCTTGCAAAATTAAATACTAAAATTTTAAATTATTTCTTTTGTGCACTTAAATTTATAAGATTATGTGCGTGTATCCACTTGGACAATCGGAAAAGAAGTATGGGATAGATTATTTATTATAAATGAAGGAACAAATTAAGTGAAACAAATAAGTTTAAATATTTTGCTTCATGATTATGAATTGTGTATTTATGTATGCTATTTAAGTTGGGTCCAAGGGTTAGAGACTTTGATTAAACCCACTTTAACCTAGTGTCATTAAGGACAAAAATTAAGGACTTTGATTAGAAAACTTAGAAAATTCATTATGATTAGGATATACCTCACCTGAAATTGAAATTTAAACACTTCAAACATAGTGACATTTTCAGCCCTCAGAAATATTTTCTCTGATTTTAGGATTAATTAAAATATTTAATTAATTAATTCAATAATTAAGCCTCTAAACCTTTCAAAAAATATAATAAATTCATTTTAAATCCAAAAATTACAAATAAACACCTCTAACTTACCAAAATTTAATCCTTAATCAATGAAAATTAAAACCATCTTAATTTGACAACAAACCTGTACTTAATTTAATTTTAATTGAAATTCAATATTTAATTAAATAAATTAATTAAAAATAATTAAAAATTTTAAAAAAAAATTCAAACACTTGGAAATCTCTCCTTAGGTCATTCCTGATCTTTGGAGTTGATTTCAAGAAGTTTAGAGTTCATTTGAAGCAAATCATTAAAACCCCCTTAATTGAATCAATTTTAAAAATTCAATAAATACTTAAACTTTAAAAATTTATAATTAATTCTAGAAAACTCCAAATTCAATAAACGCAAAGGAATTCAACTCATAATGAAATCTATTATTTATTAAAAATATTAAATTTTCAAAAATTATTCAAATTCAAAAAAATTCAACCAATTGGTCAAACTTAAGTCGAAATCAAGTCAAAACTTCAAACCTTCATAACTAAATGTAGAAAAATCCAAATTCAGTAAACTTAGTATGTAACAACTCATCTTAAGGTATAATATTTTAATAAAGTACTAACTTTCTATAATTTAACTTTAATAAAAAAGCAAATTTTTAACCCCTTAATTAAATGATTAAAATAATCCAAAAAATTACAAAATTTGATATTTAATTCCAAACTCCAAAAAATATTAAGTTAATGTTTAAAACACTCAACCAACCTTTTAAAATATAACAACCATCCTAACGATGAAGTTTATTGGCTGGACTACTCCGGGCTGCGGGGCTACGTATCATTAGGAGGCTTTGTTCTCGAGCATGGTGGCACAACGCCACGATTGGATTCTAAGGGGTGTTAAACCTTAAAATAGATGAATAATTAATTATTTAACCATTTAAAATCTCTAATTTAAACAAATTAATCTGGTTTATCGGCTAGACTACTCTAGGCTACGGGGCTACATGTCCTAAGGAGGCTTTGTTTCTCGAGCTTGGTGGCACAACACCACGAATCGATTAATGGAAAAATTAAATTAATCAAACTTTAAAAATTAGCAACCAACCAAATTTTAATTAAAGTAATTAATTCTTAAATCTTAAGTCAAATCAAATCACTTAATTATACTGGGTACCACTAGGTAACCCAAGCCTACGAGGCTATTAAATTAGCTCTAAGGAAGGTGAAATAAACTTCACGACTTCGGTAAGCAACAAAGGTGATATTCATTAAACATTTTAAAATACATATTTAAAATTTTAAATCATTAATATTTAAACTTTAATTAAATATTCCCTTTAAGCCTTCCAACCAATCAAACCTCAAACAACTTTAATTAATTGCCATACCTAGGACATATCCAAACCACACAACCTTTGCACCCACTTTAGATGATTTGCTAGGGCAACAAACTCTAGTCTTAGGCTAAGCCGGTGTTTACTCTTCTGCTGCTGTGGGCCGGATTTTTGAGTTTTCACTGCATGCTGGTTGCTAGCTTAGAATTGATTGATTATTTATTTATTTAATGCATTCTATATTGTAATTAATTAAGCATTTTAAATTTCAAATATTAACTACTTGAGATTAATTATAACTACTTGGGATTTTAATTAACTACAGATTATTAGGATAACCCTGCATGATCTAGTATAGATTTTCTAATTTTGATTAATGTAAATTTGATTTAATTTGAGTTATAATGTTAAGTGATTTGAGAATTGGGATTATAAGCATCCAATTTGGGATCCAAAGAGGAAGGACATCCTTGAGGGGAGAGTCCCTCTCCATTTGGAGATCCAAATTCGGATGAGCTTAAAATATCCAAAGAGGAAAGATAACACCCCATTCAAAAAGGAGTTTCTTTTCATTTGGATATCCATAACCAACATATCAAGATGCTCATGAGAAGACAAAGAAGTGGATCACGAGAAGAATCTTAAATCTCAAAGTCACTTGAGTCTTAGGAGTAGAATCCATGTTATTGTCAATGGTGCCCGGCCACTTTACTTTTCTATAAATTCTAGGATATAATAATAAGTGGCACTTACCATATGGACTTTAAATTTGATATTAATTTAATTTAATTGATTTATTTATTGATTGATATGTTGATTATGATTAGGATCTGCCTACTTTTCTTAGTTTTTTAGGTGATCTTGCATGTCGTATTTTGATTTAGCCTAGAATCTAATCGTAGGCTCGTAAAGGCTCATTCAAAACTATTTCTACTTAAACAGAATCAAAACATTTAAGCTCACATAGAAATTTTAATGAATTTAAGAAGTAAGCCCAGGACCGCCGGGAGTTCTCATTTCATAATTGCTACATTTTCTCTCCTTTTGCTAGACACCTCCCCGCCTGCTGGTTTTGGCATACCACCTAGCTTATGAGGGTGCAAATCTGTCCAAGGGGAATTTGTGCATCTTTAGGATAAAACCTATTTTTAAGCCTTTTTTAAAACTGCTTCATATCTGATTTAAGCATTTAATCGAGTCAATTAGCATGCATCACATTAGATACAAATTAAATTGAGTTTAAATCTTTAATTGTATTTATTTAGACAATAAACACCCAACATAAGTAAAAGGGCCAATTAGGATCTTCTCTAGATGTCAGCCATATTCTCAAAAACCTATCTTAAGTAACGTCCCTACCACTCAACATTAAGAGATCGGACACATGATCTTAAAGCGCCTTGGTGGTTTAGCTGGCTCCCCAATCCAGGCTGGGGTAAGTTCAGATTTGCATTGCACTAGTTAGGGTCGGGTTACTTTTTAGTACCCAATTTAGACTTGGGTTTTGAGGCAGGCTCGGGCTATAAGACCTCAACCTCTGGGAATTGAATCCTAAATTTCTATTAAAATTGACCGCTCAAACTTAAATCTTTCAATTAAATTCATTCCCAACACTTAGCATAGGCTGAGGTGTTTCTGAAGTAATTCCAAATCTCAAAACACCTCCTACCCTTCTTCCTTTGACTCTGGAAATAAGTGTTCAAACTTGATCCAATCCATATTCAAATTCCAAACCTTACCTTCCTTTGATATCGAGCCTTGAAATCTTAAATAGAATTTCACCGCTATTTTAATCAAGAGTATTCGTAGGAAACTCTAGTTTCCTACAATGTAATTAACTAGGAGGGCTTGCGCTCGTAGGAGATTTAGAAACCCAGAATAGATTTTTAAAATCAATTTTTCAAAACCTTAATTAATTCTCTTCAGGAAATACAAAAAAATGTTGATCGTTATCGTCTTATTCAAATAATCGATAATAGACAATACCCTCTTTTTTTGGGAAGATATATTGCTTTATTATCATTACTTTGATTACGACATTAATGATCTCCTATCCGGATCATTATAGTCAAGCACTCGATCGAATTTAATATTGACCCTCCGGGGTCATATGTGATTCTTTCCTGAGTTTGACTACTATAATCAGGATGAATTTAAATTTTGTAATTTTAACCCATTAGAGAATGATACATTCACCTCCCGAGGTGATATATTATTCATAATGACGCGTTCAATTTCAAAATTTCAAAAAATTAATCTTTCCCAAAGATAATTAAAATTTTTCAAACTATACTTTTTCAATCAAACATTTATGCACATTAGTGTAATGATTAGAATGCCTTTTAGTTCATCCTAATCCAAATAGTAGAAAGGACAAATGAAATCACCAAATGTATATACATATTTACTTTTGGAGATCAATTTTGAGGCTTGGGGAGATCTTGCTGGCTTTAAATTTGGTGAGTTTGAAGTACAAGTTCTTGTGAACATGTGTTTCAAATTTTTTTAGATTTGGAGTTCATTTGATTAGTTAATTAGTAATCCCAAGAATGACCCATATAATTGGCCTGAAAATAGTAAAATTTTTTAATAAATCCAAATTAAATTAAAAAATTACATACTAAGTCTTAAACTGCTCAAAATTATGAGCTTAATAAATTAAAATTAAAAGCCCCATCATAAACCCCAAAAATAAAATTAATTTATAATTAGGAAATTTTAATAATTAATTAAAATAATTAATTAAATATTAAAAAACTAAATAATTTAAACACTTGAAATTATCCCTAAGAATCATTTCTAATATTTGGAAAAAATTTCAAGAGGTTTAGAGTTGATTAGATACAAAAATAAGAAACCCTCTCTAATAAAACAATCAAATAATTCATTAAAATGGTCAAACTTGTAAAAATCATAATCAATTGTAGAAAAATCCAGATGATAAAACTTAAAGGCATTGGACTCATGTATCGCCATTATTTTTTAAACATATAAAATATCCAATATTCACTATAAATAAATAAATCAACATTTGGTCAAACTTAATTCATTAAAATGTTTTGAACTTATAAAATTCATAATTACTACAGCAGCAACAACAACATCAAGTCTTTGTCATGCTAAGTGGGGTTGACTACATAAATTCTTTTTCTTCATTATGTCCTGCTAAAATTCAAATTCTTATTTAAATCTAATAAGGAAAGATCATTTATAATATTCTCTAACCAAGTCCTTTTAGGTCTACCTCTATCTTTCTTAACATAAGTCAAATTTAATACCTCTATTTTCCTAACCAGGTCATCGGATGGCAGTAATTCTACATAAAACTCTTAACTAATTATATAAAACTTCAAATTATGCAAACTCAAAGGTATTGGACTCATCTTGTGGTATACTATTTATAGAAATATAAAACTTCTAGAAATCATCAGATATCCAAAAGTCAAAATTTGGTGAAGTCCCCTTTATTAAATAATTAAAAAATTCATAAATTCAATTAAACAAAGAAAATTTATAATTTAATAAACTCAATTAGTTTAGTCATATGAACTATAATCACACTTCATACTCCATCAATAATATTTTTAGGAAGAAAAATACTAAGTTTAAAAAAAGAAACAAATATTGAAATAAAATGTCTTTTTCTCAAAGACTTATATCAGTTCATTGGTTTAGAAGACTAGTCACCTTTACTTTTACTAAATCCTAGTTTGTATATTAAGTGACACTTGGCGCATAGAATTTTGATGTTTACATTCTTTTAAGTTGATGTGTTTACATTATTTACACAGTAGAAACTATCTTTTTTTCATACATTTCTTCCTTGCATGTGCTTGTGCACTAAATTTTGTTAGGCTCTTAAGAATAAAATTTCTTCTACTCATAATTTAAAATAATAATTTAAGAATAAATAATATAAATATTTAATTTCTCTAAGAAAGTAAATTGGAGACCATCTTGGGTTGTTTGTTTATTTTTCATACTTATATTCTTATTTTAGACACTTCCCTACCTAAGGGTAAAGTTTAGATAAATTGACCTATAAAGATTAGGTTCTAAACCTCGTGATGCTTAGTTTACTAAAAAAAATTATTTTAAAGCTTTTTCAAAAACTTCAAGCATGCATGGTTTATGATACTTCAACTAGCTTGTATTGCAAAAAATAAAGTAAAATTAAAATTTGATTACATTAGTTCTAGATGATTAGGTGATTTAGTTAGCTTTCCACTCCATACAAGACTAAGTCCATAATTGAACTTAGAATAGGTTTGTGTAAATAGTTTGTAGTGCTCAACTTAGATCTAAGTTTTGAGCTATACCTTAAATCATAAGTCCTCACTTTTCGAGATTGTAATCCCAAATTTTTAATAAAATGTCAACCAAAATATAGAATATTTTCTCTAAAGCATTAAAGCTTAATATAGGATAGATTGGAGTGCTTTTGGGAGGTCCTAGATTCTTAAAGTGCTCCTTACTATTCATTCCTTTGCCTTTTAGAAAGAACCATTCTATAATGATCCAATACCCTTTGAAGATTCTTTACCTCTCGTCCCTGTCTTAATCATTAAAATCTGAGAAAATCTTTGAGAGAACTTTAATTTAGAGTATTATTAAGAGATTTAATTCTCCTAAGATGTGAATAATCATAAGGGCTTACCTTTATGGGGAACAAGGAACACCAGCTTAAAATAAACCCTAACTTATTTTCATAAGATAGGGGAAAAATCTATGATATTGTTGAGAGATTCTAAAACTCATTTTTGTATTCAAATCACTTTGTAGAATATCATTTTCATTTTTCAAGGTGATATGATATTATCGTTGTTATATTTTATAACAAAAATGTAGAATTTTTAAATCTCGCTTTTATATTTAAATACTATTTTAGAATGACATTTCTATCTTTTGAGGAAGCTTGTTATTCTTGTATTTGTATTTGATTATGAAGGTGAATGATTTCTAAAATCCTATTTTTATATTTGAATCCATTATACAAGAATTTTCTCTCTTTGGAGGTATTATTTTAATCTCAATATCTTATTTGATTATAAGAATAAAAGAACCCAAAATCTATATGGATTTAATATCCCATCCTTTTAATCTTTATTTTCATTTATGACCAAACTGGTGAGCACCACATAATCTAATATGAACTTCTTTTACTATATCTTTAGCTTCTTATTTACTAAGGCATCACAACCATATTTGATCGAATGATCTTCTATAGAGGATCCCGTTGACTAAGATATAAGATAGGGATCTTCTTCTTATCTGATCCATAATAGATTTATCTTGAGGGAACTTTTTTTCTTGTAAATAGTTAATGAAGGGTATTCTCTAATATACCACATCATTATCTATAGTAAAAATAATTTTAACCTTAGTTGGTGGTTTTCTATTTATGTATTCCATTTCAATTAGTAACAAACCACTGCGACCTTATACCTCTATTAGAATTGAGCTCTTCTCAAGATAAGCTAACTCTTTAGCGAGCTTTGTTAAGGCATTAGCCATGGCATCTATTCCATTAGATATTCTATACAATGTCACATTCAAAATTTACTCTAATAATTTCATAGTATAGTGGTGAAATGGAACCATATTTGGTTTTAACACTTTATTTATACATGTTACCAAGTTGACTGCCAGTTGTGAATCCCCATATACCTGTATCTCTTTGATGTAATTTTAGATTATCAACTCTAAGCTGGTTATCAGTGCCTCGTACTCAACTTCTTTATTTATAGAAGTCTCTAAAAAATGATAGGAGTAATTAATACATCAAACCTTTATCTAGGTGATGCCTAAAATATCGATTCTGACTTTCCCTGGGAATATATCTTGTGGTCATTTAACTTCTTAATTATATATAGCACCATCAAAATAAAACTCTCAAGTGGGTTTTTCATTAACTTTTAAGTTTATGATCTTATTTGAAAGTTTATCATCTATTGTAAGACTAACCTGAACCAAATGCATTGCTAGGAAATCTTCTAATGCCTATCCTAGTATAGTACGTTGAGGATTAAATGTTATATCATACTACATAAAAATCCTTGATAATGTATCTTGATTCAATCTTCTTGATAATGACAGTCAAGTCATCAAATATAATAGATTTACTATAGAAATTAGGTTTACTTTATGATAAAGAATGAAGTGACTCTACTTCTAATCTTTGAAGTCAATATAGACACAATCACTTTTCTTCTTTACTGTAACAACATTGGTTAACCATGTCATATATTTTCTTTTTTTGATAAAAGTAGTCTCTATAAGTGTATTGACTTCAGTAATGACTTGTTACTCAATCTCAATTTGTATACATTGGGTGCTTATTTTATGAGAACCACATTAGGCTGTCTTTCTAATTTATGAATTGTAATGTCTAGAGATAAATTGGACATTTCTTCATAACTCAAGGAAAAGCAATCTTTAAACTCTAAGAGAAACTCAATCATTTTATTTGTCTCTTCCTTATTCAATATTGAGCTAATTAAGATCGAATGGTCTTTCTTATTACCCAAATTTATGTCTTTAAGATCATCTACTATTAAATTAAATTTTTCTTGGAACGTATGGACTACATCCTTAGTTTGAGAGTCATCTAGATCATTTGAAGTCTTTAAATAAAATCTAATAAAAATAATTTGACATTACCTGAAAGTGATCATCAAACTCCAGATAATAAGTTATAACCAAAAATATTCATCATCATCAAAAGGATAAAGAGTATTGATGCCAACACCCAATTCAAATTTATATTTATACAATTTAGCCATAGGTCATCATACTGTTATGCAAAAATTCTAGTCCAAATTGATGATGTGAAACCTTATTTAGCAAATCTATTGACATAGTTATAATACCAGTCAAAAGGTAGCTCAATTATTTTATTCATAAATGGATCATTAAGGGTTACATTAGTATTTACACTTTTGGTGTTAGAAGGTATAAAGGCATTAGTTTTACTCTTTGGATTCAAAGTAGGAGAGACCATAACTGTTGACCTAAATATATCATTTTGGGATAATGGGTTTAGAGTCACATTATTTACATACTTACTTAATCATTCTAAGGTAGATATTTCTTCTTTTTATTTTTCAACGACTTAGACTCTGTCCTCACTAACAGATGGAAAAATTTAAACTTCTGTTGTTCAATAATATTTATATGCACTTTAGCTTATTTATTTTTCTTAAACACATATGATTCATTCTTTGAACTGGATTCCAAATCAATATGTATTACAAGCAATTTTATTGAAAGACTTTCATTTTCTTTATTTTTATTTTTCTCAATTTTCCATTCTCAAACTCTTCCTCTAAATCGTTGACTCATTCTTTCACCTCTTTGTAAGGGAGGGGTGGGTGACCGTTGAAAATTTTATTCAAAGTTGGAATGGTTTTCTTTCTCTTTTCTTTCTTCTTTTCTTTCTATTTTTTTAACTTCTTTAGTTTTATTAACAATAGGTTTATGATTCCAAATCAATATGCTTTTTTAGGCATATTTCTTCATATAAATCTACTTCATTAATTGAAAATTGTTGTAAATCTCCCTTAATACAATGCTCATTACCCTCACAAGAATATTTCATACACTAATGTAGGGAGGAAGGAACCATTCAGTATTCATAAAGCCATTGTCTACCCAAGAGAGTATTAAATGAAGCCTCTTAATGTCATTCCCCAGAATCTATACTAGAAGAATTGGATACATCTTACTTTATTTTCTTTAATCTAAAGATTTTGCATTTCATATTCACTATAAAAATAAATATGGTTGCATTTATATTCGTTAATATCTATAATTATTACAAATAAAAAAAATGTCATACATATAATAGTCATGATACAAGAGATTAGTTACATCATTAAAAATACATCATGACTATAAAATGAACTACATGTGCCAAAAAGAAAACCAAATATATTATCTAGAGTCTCACATCGCAAAGTCCTTACCCTTTTCTAAAAACTTATAAAGCTACATAAAGAGCATAAAAGACCAACAATAATTGATGTTAATGAAATAAAAGTGATACAATATAATATAAATTATACAGAGAAAATTTTGCATTAAAATCTATGTTTATTATCTATACCAACTAAGTTCATAACATATCACATATCAATCTATTATTACTAATAATAGTGATCAATACCAGTAATAATAATAAGTGTCATATAAGCACAATATTAAAAATAGTGAACTATCTAATAGAAAATAATAGTATTGATACTAAATTATATCAGTATTGCTATTAAATAGCATCAATACAGTGTCAGTATTAGTATCAATAATAGTGTAAGTTGTAATATCAATAGTAGTAATGAGTACTCAAGAAATAATCAATATTCAATAATCAATATTATATCAGATATATAGATGAGGGTTTCTTGATTTTATTGGTATCATGTGCAATCTATTATATCAGGGAATTATTATTCTATCATATATTAATGTGAGTGTATCTTGAGGATATCTTGCTCCTACACTTATGACTCTCGATTGGTCGCCCATTATGACTCCCAATCAATGAACTCTTTATAACTCCCCTTGATTCAAGTGAATTAGTTTTCCTGACTCCTTAAATTTCTCAAACAATCTTTAGCTCCTTACACTTACTCCCATTAGTGGACCACATGGATCTTAAGGATATTATATGAGGTTATCATATCGACTATTTAATAGCAATGAGTATATCAATTTCTACAAAAGCAGTATTAGTACAACACATCATTCAATCAGATTGATATCACATTCCATTATATATCATTCTTACCCATTATTTAAGTGTATATTATATTTCAGTATTATCATGCCAATCATAATACATTATTTTAACCTATTTTTTAGTATACCTTTTTCCTACTCATTTTATCTAGAAATTCTTATACATATATTTAACTAATAAAAATGAATTAAAATCATAGAAAATCATTTAGAATGATCAAATCTATAACATATCAAGAGTTATACGGTGAAAGCTTATGAAATCTAGAGATAATATAGTTTTGGCAGAGTTAAGAGAGATAAATCTATACAAATAAAAATTATCACAAATAGAAGTAAGAAGATAGTTACTTATAATGCTTAAATAATTTTCATTATATAAAGGATAGATGAATAAATCCCAAACTATCCTCCTCTTCTCTCTCTCTCTCTCTCTCTCTCTCTCTCTCTCTCTCTCTCTCTCTCTCTCTCTCTCTCTCTCTCTCTCTCTCCTCTTTATCTTCCCCTCCCCCTTGTTCTCCTTCGATTTCTTCCTTGCTAAGCAAAGAGTGAGGAGGCGAAGGAGGAAATTACAATAATATGTGTGTGTGTGTGTGTGTGTGTGTGTGTGTGTGTGTGTGTGTGTGTGTGTGTGTGTGTGTGTGTGTGTGTTTGTGTGTGTGTGTGTTGTTAGTGGCCTAGAACCATGAAATTTTAGAGTAACTTTAGAATAAAAATGTGAATGCTACAGTGGTACTTTCTATCATTATTGTGCTCTCAAGCCTAGTGATGTAGCACTCACCAGCATAGCGCTGAAGCTCTCTAGTTTAATTCATTTCAATTTTTTTGGGTTACTACACTGAATATATTATGAATGAACTAAAACATTATTAGGAATGTTTTCATTAGCTACATCTTAATCTGGTTGAGGTTTTGCTAAAGTTTTTGGATTATCTACAACATGTATTATTTTATCAAGTGAAAGAATTCATTGTGGTTGAACTTTACCAACATGAAGATTTACTTGAACTACCTCTTCTATGGAAGAATTCACTAGCTTATCTTTTTCTTTATTTCAGCTTATCTTTAAATTTTCATCTAGAGATTCATTTGAATCAAACATCTCAAACTCTAAACTAATATGATCACACTGAACATCAAGAATAAGTGAATCACAATTAGAAGAACACTTATGAGAATATTCTAATTCATTTTTATTTATTTTAGATTTCTAAGAATTGTTCTCATTTGTGTGTTTAAGCTAGTAGTTATAAAATCATCATCAAATATAGACATAATATACACTAAATCTTTCTTCATTATTTTCTTGGTCATAGGAGGGACAAAATAAACATCATATAGTATAAGTGGTATACAAGCTTTAAATCTTTCATCAATAAAGATTATAATTTTAATATTTATATTTAAACTTATATTTATAGACTCCTCTTTATGAACTATTGAAGAGTGATGAGCTTCCTTCTTCTTAAGTTCTTTAGTCAAAATTTTATTCTTTACCACTTATACAGAACCTAAGGAGATGAATGATATAATTCTTTTAAAAACTTTTTAGAAGAACTAGATAAATCCATATCCAGACCATCATCATGGATTAAAATTAAAAAGGGTTTAGAAGGATAAAAAATTACACATTTAGTTGTTCCTTGAACTGGATCAACTAAATACTTCTTATGTATTGCAACCACCCAAGATTTATTATTCTTTTTGATCCATTCCTTAAAGGTTATACAATCTTTAATTTCATGACTTAATATTCAATGATATGGGTAATAATTTGGTTTCCCCAATTTACCCATGTCTTCCAACCTTTTGGGGCCAGGAAGCTTGAACTCAGATTTCTTCAAGAGATCCTTAAAATTTTTTTTTATCCCTTTTGAATTAATATGATTTATTTTTTAAGAAATTTTATTTTCTCTCTATCTTCTCTTCTGGAGTAAGATTGGAATGAGCCCTTAGCTATTCATTATGTTATTTACTGAACTAATTATATTGGGAAGGATTACCTAGATTTTATAATGGAATTTTTTAACATGTTTTCCTTTGTCAGCTATTGACATTGACCCAAACTTCTTCTCTAAAAACCTTTTTGAGGTTTTTCATTTTGTATCTCTATTGCATACTATTGATATTATCTACCTCATTACCTATTTTAGAGATTTTGATGATAACAAACATATACTTGGATGTTCTAATTTGTGTGCTAAGCATTTCAAGTGTAATGATTTGATGAATGTGCATAGTAATTACTTATGAGATTTATATTGAACAACTCAAGTTCAATCAAATTTTGAGCTTAAGATGGACTAAGATAGACAACTTGAAGGCCTTTATATTATTGTACGAGTATGTTAGTGGTCCATTAATATTTACTTGCACGGTTTGATTTGCTCACAATCTAAATATTTATTAAAATAATTTATATATTAATCTTGATATAGAAATCTATAAGATTCCTTTATTAAATAAATATTATAAGCTTCTATGATTACATAATTGTTACCAAATATGAAAGTATATATAATTAGGGAAATTAAAGGTAATAAGCTTATGTGGTAAAACTTGTATTATTTAATCATTTTAAATTGACTTGTTTCACATCAATTTATTTATGTATGATTAATTTTATCTAAACTATATCATATTATTATACAAATATTCAATATATCCTTAAATACTTAAAAATGAGATAAGCTTTATTTTGCTAAATATGATATTATTTTGATGCAAACATTGTTTAATTTTTATTGCATTAGTTTTGTTTGATTCTGTAGATAGAGATTGATAGGTTATATAACTTATTGGTATCTCATTTGAATTTATAATGAATTTCTAAACAATATATGATTTTAATATATTTTGCTGGGTAACTATTTTTGCCTTATTTTAGATATATATGAAGACTTTTTGACTTTCCCATGTGATTAGCCATTTTATAGCCATTTGAAACTTATATTTATTCAATATAAATGAATTCTTTATAAAATATAATATTATTAGTTAATAAATTAATATTAGTTTCATAGTTTTATTCAAATTTGGCTTTATTTACCCTTTCCCTTTAAATACCCCTCTTCTCTTATGTAAGGGATGCACAAAAAAAAAGAAGAAGAAAACTCCAGTAATTCTTTCATTCTTCTTTTCTTATTTACATGCTAAATTTTGAAAGGAGAAACTTTGATTTTCATTCCAAGAGCTCTTTCATTTGTGAGATCAAATTCGTGGTTGGAAAGCTTCATTGCACTAAATCATGTAACATCTATTGGAGTTCTTGAGTTTGCTTTCCTTCACTAAATCTTTACTTACTATTCTTTTAGTTTTCACCATATATTTTTTTCTTGAAAATATTTATTACTTAGTGAAATACTAGTTGAGAATTTTATATTAAGTTTTCTATGTTACATCTTTTAAATACATAAAGTTAGCAAAACAAGTATTTTTATTTTCTTTTACATGACATAGATTAACATTTAATATATATATATATATATATATATATATATATATATATATATATATATATATATATATATATATATATATATATATTTATTTGAAGAGTTAAAGTTTAAATTAGCAAGAAAATATTTTTATTTCAAATATTATTCATATTTTTATCAAAATTTAAATCTATCTTAAAGTGAGCAATTGTAATAATCCATTTGTAAGTAGTGAGGTGATTAAAATTAATTTGTAAGATCACTTCAAATATTTTGGATATTTTATTGCAAGATAATTTGAGCTTGTATTATTTGCATCAAATTATATTTTTCTTTTTCTTGATCTAAGTCATTTGGCTTAGTGAAGTTTAAATTGTAATTAGATTGGGTTGTACTTGCCCGTATAGGAGAGTACTTAGGTTGTAAGGAACTTCTTTGGTTTAAAGAAGTGAGGTTTTCAAGGCAAACTTAGGATCAGTGAATTCTAGCCCAAGAGTTGGCTAGCGTGGATGTAGGTTGGATTGGAATCCGTACTGATCCACATAAAAATATTATGCCTCTTATTTGCATTTCTTGCATCTATTTTTCTTTATCACTTTCATAAAAAATTGTGTGATTTCTTATTCTTTTCAAAATAGTTTTAAAATTATTTTAATTGTCTTCTTTTATAAAATTTAAAAACCTAAAATCTCCCCCCTCTTGGGATGCCATAGTCATCTAATAATTGGTATCAGAGCCTTGGCTCTTTTATTTTGGCTTAACATATTAAAGTAGATTCACTTATAAACTATGGAACAAGGTTTTCCTAAGGGTTGAGATCTCGAAGGACAATCCACTCATTGTCTACCATTATTAGATAATGTTCCTTTTGATTATTAAAAAAATAGAATTAGTACATTCTTAAGAGGGAAAGACTCTCGTATGTGGCACATTCTTACACACTAATATCATACACCCACTAAAGAAATTAATGGAATTAAAATTGAAAAACCTTTTGATGAATGAACTACATTAAAGAGGGGATTATATTAGTTAAATGCTAGGGCATGTAATACTTTGCATTGTGCACTTCTTCCAGATGATTACATGAAAATCTCCATGTTAAATTTAGCAAAATAAAATTTGGGATAAATTAATTATAACTTATGGATGTATTAGTGAGGTTAGAGATGCTCACATAAATAAACTTGTTCATGAATATGAATTATTTCGTATGTCTCATTCTGAATTTATTTCTGATATGTATACAAGATTTATGAAAATAATTAATACATTATATTCTCTTGAAAGAATATATAAGAATCAATGCTTAGTCTATAAAATACTTAGATGCCTTCCCAAAGATTGGGATGCTAAAGTAACTATAATTAGTGAGGCTAAAGATTTATCTACTTATCCACTTGATCAGCTTTTGGGTTCTTTAATAGCACATGAACAAATTATAGATCAAAGGGATAAATTGGATAGCCCTTCTAAGAAAGAGAAAGAGAAAGGTAAAACTATTATCTTACAGGTTGATGATAAAGAGGAACCTAGTTCATCAAGCTCTAATGAAGATAGCGATGAGATGGCTATGCTTTCATGAAGACTTGGAAGCTTACTAAGGAAGAAAAATCAAAGGTATAAGAAATCTAAAAATTATAAATTTCAAACTAAGAAATTTCCTACAGGAGAATGGATTATTTATTAACATTGTAAGAAGCTTGGACATATAAGAGGAGATTATCCATATCTTATTGAATCAAAGAAGAAAGAGATGGATGCAGAGAGAAAAATTGGCAAGAAAGAAAAGAAGCATTTAAAGAAGAAGAAGAAGACTTTATGGGCTAACCTAGATTCAGATGAATCAAGTTCACCATATAAAGAGGTGAACATTTTCCTTATGGTTAAAGGAGAATCGAATTGTGATTCTCAAGATGTATGTAATTATATATCTTATGAAGAATTAGATGATTCTTTTAATGAATAAGTTAATGAATATAAAAATTTTAAAAAGAAAATATAATATTTTAGAAAAAGAGCATAAAATTTTTAATTTGTGTTTTAATTATTTAAAAAATGAATGTGATGATTTAAAAATTAAAAATAATTCTTTACTAGATCATTCTTTACTTATTTGTAAATTTGAAAGAGAAAATATTTGATTAAAATCAAGATTAGATTTGAACAAAAAATCATAAGTTCATTATAAAGTCCCATTAAGTACAACATCAAATAAAAATTCTTCTTATATATCAAATTGACATCATGCAAAGCCATATGCAAACACTAATATTTAGTATAATTATTGTACAAAAAAGGGCATATCTCATTTGATTGCTATGCTCATAAATTATGGAATGAAAAACAATCATCTTTTGTATGGGTTCCAAAAAATACAAGCACTTCATTATACCATTCATAATAGATATCATATAACTCATTTAGAATGTGGACCCAAAAATATTTTGGTTCCAAATTTAACATTTGATTTTCTTTTACATAAATGCCTTCAAAGTAAAATCAATGAAGGCATGTGGTACTTGGAAAGTGGATGTTTAAGACATATAACTGGCGATAAAGCAAAATTCTCTACATTAGAACCAAGTGATGGAGGATATGTCACATATGGAGATAATAAAAAGGGAAAGATTATTGGCATTGGATCCATATGTAATAACTTTATTACTGTAGAAAAAGTCTTATTTATTTTTGGTTTAAAACATAACTTATTACCAATTTGTCAATTATGCGATAATGGTTTAAATATTTCCTTTTATGCATCACATTGCAGTATTAGAAATAACGAAACTATTTTGCTTATAGGAAATAGACATAAAAATATTTATTTAATTGAATCAGAGAATGCAAATGATGTTAATTTATTTTATTTTATTTTGCATGAAATCTAAGAATGATGATGCTTGGTTATGGCATAGAAGGCTATGTCATGCCAATATCCACACTTTAAATAAAATTTCTAAACTTGATTTTATTGTTGGTTTATCAAAAATTAATTTTCATTTTGATTCTATATGTCATGCATGGATTCATGGTAAACATATGAAAAGTTCATTCAAGAGTAGAAATATAGTTTCTATAAGTAAACCTTTAGACTTATTACACATTGACTTATTCGGGCCAATTAACACAACTAGTTTAGGTTGTAAAAATTATGGATCTTTTATTGTAGATGATTATTCAAGATACATTTGGGTATTTTTCTTAGCTAATAAAAATAATGCATTTGATGATTTTAGAATATTTGTTATGTATATTCAAAGAGAACAATGTTATTTTATTCATAGAAATCAAGCAGATCATGGTGGAGAATTTGAAAATAAATCATTTAAAAATTATTGTGATGAAAATAGAATTAGACATAATTTTTCAGCTCCTAGGACTCCTTAACAAAATTGTGTAGTTGAAAGAAAGATTCATACTTTTATAGAATTAGCAAGATCAATGTTAGATGAATATAAACTTCAAAAGTAATTTTGGGCAGAAGCAATAAACACTATATATTATGTTACAAATAGAGTTTATTCAAGACCTATTCTTAAAAATACCCCTTATGAAATATTTTTTGAAAAGAAACCTAAGATTAGTCATTTACATGTTTTTGTATGTAAGTGTTCTATTTTAAATAATGATAAAGATCCTTAAGGAAAATTTGATAGTACATCTGAAGATTATATAATCTTATGATATTCAATTTTTAAAAAATGATTCAGAGTTTTTAATTAGAGAAAATTAATTATTGAAAAATCTGTTCATGTAATTTTTAATGAAAACCCTATAGATTTAATAAGAAATGATTTGAATTATGATGATTTTGAAAATATAAAGAAAATAAATTTGGAAGAAAAATAGGATGATTCATTGCTTAAAACAATGGAGATATAATAGAAATCATCCAAATGAATTAATCCTTGGTGATCCGTCTCAAGGTGTTAAGACTAGGAGAAACCTTAGGGATAAGGTAGAACATTATGCATTTCTATGAGAAATTGAACCTAAAAGTATAGATTAAGCTTTATAAGATAATTTTTGGATAATTTCTATAGGAGAAGAACTTAACCAATTTATATGAATTAATGTTTTGGAGTTAGTCACAAGACCTTATAATCAAAATATAATTGGAACTAATTGGGTTTGTAAAAATAAGCTAGATGACTCAGGAAGTATTATTAGAAATAAAGCTGGATTAGTTGCATAAGGGTACACACAAATAGAAGGAATAGACTTTGAAGAATCTTTTGCACCCGTAGCAAGACTAGAAGCCATCAGAATACTCCTTGCCTTTGGTTGTTTTAAGGACTTTAAACTTTTTCAAATGGATGTCAAAAATGCATTTTTGAATGGGTATATTATTCAAGATGTTTGTAAAGAACAACCACCATGTTTTAAAAGAAATAATTTTCCTAATCATGTATATAAATTAAAGAATACATTATATGGTTTAAAATAGGATCCACGTGCTTGTTATGATAGGTTAAGTAAATTTTTAATTGAATATAATTTTAGAAAGGTAAGGCAGATACAAATCTTTTTATCAAAAATATTGAAGATGATTTAATCATTATACAAATTTATGTTGATGATATATTATTTGGAAGTACAAATGAAATTTTATGTCATATGCTTTCCTCATTATTGTTAAAGGAATTTGAAATGAGTATGATAGGAGAACTCACCTTTTCTTAGGACTTCAAGTAAAACAACTAGAGTCTGGCACATTCATACATCAAACCAAGTACATAAATGAATTGTTAGAAAAGTTTGATATGAAGAGATTCAAATTAAGTAAAACTCCTATAAGGCCATCAACTAGATTTGATTTAGATGAATCTGGAAAACTAATAGATCAAAAGCTTTATATGAGTATGACAGGTTCACTTTTGTATCTTAATGCTAGTCGGCCTGATATTAAATTTGTTGTATGTTTATGTGCAAGATTTCAAGCTAATCCTAAGGAATTTCACTTTACAATAGTAAGCAAATATTTTGCTATTTCATTGGAACTCATAAGTTAGGCTTATGGTATCCCAAAAATTTACTATCATGTAATTTAGTTGCTTATTCTGATGCAGATTATGTTGGTTGTAAGATTGATAGCAAAAGTACATCTAGAACATGTTAATTTTGAAGATTATCACTTATTTCTTGGTCTTCTAGAAACAAAATCCAGTCGCTTTATCCACTGCTGAAGCTGAGTACATAGTCATAGGTAGTTGTGTTGCTCAAATTTTATGGCTAAAGTAACAATTAGAATATTTTTAAATTAAGCTTAAAAATATTCCAATTAAATGTGACAATACAAGTGTTATAAGTTTAACAAAAAATCCTATGCAATATTCATGAACTAAACACATAGAGATTAGAAACCATTTTATTAGAGATCGTGTTAATAAAGGTGATGTGAATATAGATTTTATAAACAAAGATTCTCAAATAGCTGATATATTTACAAAACCTTTAGTTGGTAATAATTCATTTTACATGCATATATTTAGGGGGAGAATTATTTATTTTAGCAAATTAGCATTCAAAAAATAATTCTCATTTATCATGTATATTTTTTTAATGCTTAAAAGTTATGATAAAAGGATAATTTGCACCTTTGTTATAACTATACCCAACATAAGTTTGTCATCGTCAAAAAGGGGGGAGATTGTTGATATTATCTACCTCATGACCTATTTTAGATATTTTGAAGATAACAAGCATATGCTTGGATGTTCTACTTTGTGTGCTACATATTTCAGGTGTAATGATTTGATGGATGTGCATAGTAATTAACATTGCACAACTCAAGTTCAATCAAATTTTGAGCTTAAGATGGACCAAGATGGAAACCTTAAAGGCCTTTCTATTATCGTATGAGTATGTTAGTGGTCCGTTAATATTTACTTGCATGGTTTGATTTGGTCACAATTTAAAAATCTATTTAAATAATTTATATATTAATCTTGATATAGAAATCTATAACATTCCTTTATTAAATAAATTTTATAAGCTTCATTGATTACATAATTATTATCAAACATGAAAAGATATATAATTAGGGAAATAAAAGGTAATATGCTTATGTGATAAAACTTTTATTATTTATTCATTTTTAATTGACTTGTTTCATATCAATTTATTGATGTATGATTAATTTTATCTAAACTACATCATATTATTCTAGAAATATTCAATATATCCTTAAATACTTAAAAATTAGATAAGTTTTTATTTTGCTAAATATATTTTTATTTTGATGCAAACATGGTTTAATTTTTATTGCGATATATTTCTTGGATTCTATAGATTGAAATTGATAAATTATATAATTCATTGAAATTACATTTGAATTTATAATAAATTTATAAACATTATCTGATTTTAATATAATTTGTTGGGTAGCCGTTTTTTCCTTATTTTGGATGTATATGAAGACCTTTTGACTTTCTCATGTAACTATCGATTTTATAGCTTTTTGAAACTTTTATCTATTTAATATAAATGAATTCTTGATGAAATATAATATTATTAGTTGATAAATTAATATTAAATTAATATTTTTATTCAAATTTAGCTTTACTTACCCTTTCCCTTTAAATATCCCTTTTCCTCTTCATGTAAGGGCTGCACAAAAAAAAAAAAAAAAAAAAAAAAAAAAAAAAAAAAAAAAAAAAAAAAAAAACTCTAGCAATTCTTCTATTCTTCTTTTCTTATTTACATGCAAAATCTTGAGAGGAAGAACTTTGATTTTCATTCCAAGAGCTCTTTTCATTTGGGAGATCAAATTCTTGGTTGGAAAGCTTCAAAGCACTTAATCATGTAATATCTCTTAGAGTTCTTGAGTTTTCTTTCCTTAACTAAATCGTTACTTACTATTTTTTAGTTTTCACCATATATTTTTTCTTGAAAATATTTAATATTTGGTGAAAAAATAGTTGAGAATGTTATATTAAGTATTCTAAGTTACATCTTTTAAATCCATAAAGTTAGCAAAACTAGTTTTTTTATTTTCTTTTATGTGACAAAGATTTACATCTAAATCTAATTCATTTTTTTGATTTGAAGAGTTAAAGTTTAAATTAGAGGGCAAATATTTTTATTTAAAATATTATTCATATTTTTCTTAAAATATAAATTTATCTTAAAGTGAGCAATTTTAATATTACATTTGCACGTAGTGAGGTGATTAAAATTAATTTGTAAGATTACCTCAAATATTTTAGACTTTTTATTGCAAGATAATTTAAGCTTATATTATTTACATCAAATTATATTTTTCATTTTCTTGATCTAAGCCATTTGGCTTAGTGAAGTTTAAATTATAATTAGATTGGGTTGTACTCGCCCATGTAGGAGAGTACTTAGGTTGTAAGGAACTTCTTTGGTTTAAAGAAGTGAGGTTTGCAAGGCAAACCTGGGATTAGTGAATTTTAGCCTCAGAGTTGGCTAGCATGGAAATAGGTTGGATTGGAATCTGGGCTGAACCACATAAACATATTATGCCTTTTTTTTCATTTCTTGCATCTATTTTTCTTTATCACTTTCATAAAAATTGTGTGATTTCTTGTTCTTTTCAAAATAGCTTTAAAATAATGTTAATTGCCTTGTTTTAAAAAATATTTAAAAACTCTAATTCACCTCCTCTCTTGGAATGCCATAGCCATCCAATATATACTAGTCTATAAATAGGAATACCTGAGAAGATTCCACTTAGAGATTTGATGCTTTACTTAACATTTTTTAAAATATTTCTTTAGTAAATCCTTTTAACAAAAAGAGTGCTAGGGCATATATATTCTCAAGGAGTATCTCTATAGTGTGCTTCTCTTAAAGTTGAGGCTCACACTTTATACTATGATTCCTCCATCTTAAAATGTAGCCTTTAAGATTTTCACCAAGTTTCTATTTTTTTATCACGAGATCCTTGACAATCACATGATGACATGCTATAAGAAATCGTTTTATAAATAATTATTATAGTTCAGTAAATGTAAATACTATCAAATTTGGTAACTCTACGTACTAATTAAAAGCTACTCTAAATAAACTGCTGACAAACTACCTGAATAATTGTGCTTCATTGCCTCCTTCATTACAACAACTGGCTATAAAGTGTGCTAAAGGTTATTTAGGGTTTTCAGTACTGTAAAATTTTTTGAATAAAGGTAGCATAAATCCTTTAGGATAATGAACTAAGCCATGTTCTTCTAGGTGTGATCTACCCCTTATAATAGCCGAAGTGTTTTTGAATTGTGCCAAAACATATTTTACTTACTACTCTATCAGCGGCTTTATAATTATTGATTGTGTAGAATCTTTTTCTAACTTTAATACGTTATCTTTATTTTCTTTTGCTATTTTCTTCTACTGACTATAGCACTAAATAGATTCTATAGGAACATATTCTTTTTATGTTTTAGAGGAGAGAGTTTCTTTACTTTATAAAATAACCATGGTGGCCATTAACTCCATCTTCTTTTCTATTATAGCAAGTTGTTCATCTTTAGAATTTACATGATCTAGCAAATATTTAGTTAGATCTGGTGTATCTTTCTCTACTAAATTAGCTTATATAATATTCATTTTACCTTTACCATTTTCTTTTCAAGTGTGTACCATACAAATTTCCCCTAATTTTTTTTTCATCATGAAATTCCCTTGTACCCTTTCAAATGCTTCTTCTTCATCTAATTTGTTTATACTCTTCTTGAGATGGTTCATCATCTCGTCTATCTATCTTTTTGCTTGTAGTGTGTGTCGATTAGAGTATATACTTTAACCAGATAACATGAGTCAAAGCTGTACCTTTCTCTATTTTTTTTTCCTTTGTTGCATGGTCTTTAGTGGAAACCAATACAATTTAAGTGGCTAACATCTTAGGTCACCAAACCTTATTCCCATTTTATATTAAGGTCGGTTAATTTAAAAGTTTTAATTCCCATATGTTAGAGCAGGATGAAGATTTGTTACCATCAAAGTAGTGCTACTCAACTCTTGGTGATTTATGAACCAACCAGTGATGAGAAACTCTAAGAGAATTATTTGTTTATTGATAAAAAGTAGGTTAAGTGATGGGAATGTATCCCTTTTGGGCTATAGAACTATAACCCAAAGATTTTGTAGGAGTTTGATAATTCTAATTATAGATGGAGAAAAATTTATCTTTAAACAAAGAGAATTTTGTTGGTTTTCTTCTAACATTACTATCAATGACTGACTTAACAGATAATGCATCTTGAAACTACACTCTATGTTTATTAGGTGGAGGAATGATTTTCTCTCTATGTAGCTCAAGTATAGCCCAGGTAGAGATCAATTCTTTAACAAATTCTAGAAACTCAGATTTTGATTGTCAATACCTTGTAATGGAGTCACAAGTTAGTCCATTTAAGAATATTTTAAACTTTCTCTTCCTTTTGGATAAGGAAGGAAGGAAAAGGGATTTATAAAATGCTGGAGGAGGCAAATTTTCTATCCAAAGCACATTCTCTTCTCCAATAAAATATGACATGGGTTGGAAGTGACTTTCACATAGGTGGGGAAATTAAAAGGATTTTAGGATCCATAATTTCAACTTCAATAAGTATGTCAAGTAATTTATTTATTACTAACTCAATTGTACCATTTAACATATTCACTTCTTAATTTTAAGAGTTTGGCCTTCTCGGCCTTTTGCCATAGATGAAGGTTCATGTTCCTCATCTGTAATTTTGGTCATTCATTGACCACAGATTAAGAACCAATCTTAAATTTAACAAATGCTAGTAATTTATGATTGGAAAAAGATTTTTCCTTCTAGTTTCTTATATACATATGGAAAGTGAGGTGAGAGAACATATAAGGTTTAACAACTATGAGAGTAGTTATAGACCCACCTCCAATAGGGATCTCAATAGTTGATTATTTAATAAGGATTTCAGTCTTAACTTCTTCAAACTGTTGTCCAGCAAAGGAGAACTGGATGTTGTCAAATTTAGAACATAAACTTGATCAGTGAGCCCTCAGTAGATATGGCATGGTTAACATCGATGATATTATAATTAGAAAATGAGAAAATTAGCTTTCCTAATTTTTTTGTAATTGACCAAAATTCTAAATTAGCTTATGTATTTATTGGTTTTAAGTAGGACATTTGATTCATTGAATACGATATTGAGCTAATTTATTGAATCCCCAACACAAGTTTGAACTAGATAGAATTAGAATTTAGATTTAGAGAGATTTAAATATGGGCCCTATCTAAAAATACTTCAAACTATGGAAATGACTTTAAAGTAGAATTTAGAATTGAATGCATTTATATTTGAACCCAATCCACAAAAAATTTGGACTAGGGAAGTGAGCTTAAATTGGAATTTAGAATTGATGAATTTTATATTTGGACCTAGTCAAAAGGATGTTAGACAAGGGAAATGAGTTTAAATTTGAATTTTCAATTGAAGAACTCAAATATTTAATCAAATGTTTATACATAAAAAATGTCGTGTCTTCACTAAAGATGATGAGAGAAGCTAATCATGCAGTTACCAAAAAAATCTTATGGACAAATTTAATGTATGAGCCCAAAATGATTACTTTAATATTTCTTTAATAAAATATCATAGCTAAACATTTTTTCCTCAAAAGGCAAACGGATGCTCGGGTATCAATTTGAAAAGAGAAATTAAATTTACATGCATAATCAAACACAACATAAGGAATGCCAAATTTATCCTGGGGGATAAAAGAAACATTCAGCAATCATTTTGAATATAAATAAAACCCTTATTCATTTATATTCAATATAGACTAAAAACTAGTGTCCCCTAAAATGTAAGTTCACTAACCTCCTTTATAGAAGGCTTAGATTACTCTTATATAATGTATATTTAATTATGATTGATTACTTTAGTCTTTATCTTCAGGACCTATGATATTCTTTAATATTCCAAAAAATAATGATCTTCAAAGAAAGAAGAATCATTTTCTTTTGTTACTTTATACGTATAATAAATCATATTTAATATTTATATCTCTTGACACTATATAACTCAATCTAGCTAAACAAGAATCTAAAACCTTACATTTATAACTACTCATTTATATTTACATCAGATCCTACGTACATTCTAATTTTTATAGGAAAGTACAAAAGTAATTTATATACAAAATATAAAAGGTTAAATGCAGGTGTATAGAATCTAATACATCTAATGCAACTTAGAAGTGTATAAGGTGCTCCAACAAAAAAATATAATCATGGCATAAAGAGTACATAAAAGTAAGTAAACAAATACAAGACACTCTCAAAGCAAGGTTTCTATATCATATTAAATTACACCACCGGCCTAGCCTAAGCTAGAGTTAGTATCCCTATCAAACCATCTAAAGTGTGTATAATAAGCTATGTGATTTGAATAGGTCCTAGGTTATTTATTAATTAATATTTTCTAAAATTTAATTTTGAATTTCTTTTATGCCAAAGTAGATTTATTTTAATTTAAATTTTAGTGTTTTATAATTTATGATTTATTTTAAAGAATATATTTTAAGTGATGAATTATTTATTTTAAGTTTTAAAGAAATTGACGCTCAACAACCCCCACATGAAAGGAGTAATTATATAGCAAGTTTTAGGCTCATATTTAAAATGAATTTGATCTCCCCTAAAGGATCTAATCTAATTCATAAAGTCCTTCATTTTATTTAGGTTTTTAAATGATATTGGCTATAAGTAATCTTCTCAATTAATTAATAAAAGAAATTAAACTCTTAATTAAAATATTCTTGATTCCCCCCAAAGGGATCAAATCAAGTGCTTAGAGTCCTTTGATTTTTTTTTATCATCTTTTTTTAAGTTATTCAATTTTATTTTATTTATTTTATTCAAGATATATTTTAAGTTATGAATTTTAAACCAATTTTAATTTAACTATTTATTTTTTCAACTTATAGTATTTAGTGGATTTATTTCTAAATATTTAGGATTGAATTTATTTATTATTATTATTTAATTTATTTTAAAATTAGTTTAACACTTCCATGGCTAGGTCCCATGTCTTGGATGAGAAAAGTGGAGGGTTACGTTAGGTAGCCGACATCCAGCATAAAATTTGTCGAATAATCATTACATTAATCCTTTAAAAAATTGTGTTAATACTATGGCGTCCCCTAGAAGTAACGTACTATATGGCCTGGATACAACAACAAGTGTGCAAGGACCACTACACCTGCACCTGGGTGCAGTGTTAAATAGGCAAGGGTTACCACATCAAGGATGGATGTGGGCAAATAAGTTAGTCCATGAAATTAAAATTAGGATAGGAACTTGGAACATACATTCCCTTTTAAGAAAATTATTATCGTTAATAGATATTTTGATTAATAGGAAGATAAATATTCTGTGAATTTATGAAACTAAATGGCTTGGAGAGAAGGCTAAGGAGATTGATAGTTTAGGATTTAAACTATGGTATTCGGGTATGAGTCATAATAGAAATAGTGTAGGTTTGATTATAGAAAAGAGTTTAAATGGATAATGTTATAAAAATTGATAGAATTAGAGATAGAATTATTGCTTTAAAGATTATTATTGATGCTAAACTTGTTAATATTATAAGTGTTTATGCTCCAAAAGTAGGTTTGGATATGAGTTTGTAATTAAAATTTTGGAATTACTTAAAATAATTAATACAAAAGACACCTCTTGATAAAAGAGTTAATATTAGAGGAAATTTAAATGCACATGTTGGTAGAGAGGTAGATGATTTTAAAAGTATTCATGGTTGCCATGGGTTTTTAACGACAAATGAAGGTGGTAAGACAATATTGGATTTTTCTTTACCTTATGATTTTTTAATTGTTAATACCTTACTTAAGAAAAGAGATGAGCTTCTCATCACTTATAAAAATGGATATAGTAAAACTCATATTAATTATTTTCTTATAAGAAAATTAGATTATTTAGATTATAAATATTATAAAGTTATTCTAAGCAAAAATTTAGGTACCCAACATCGATTATTAGTTTTGGACTTTAAGATAAAGGGGCAAAAAATAAAACATAAAGTTAAACAATATTCTAGGATTAGATGGGGAATTTATGTTATGACTCAAACTCATGAGTTTATATTTTTCATGATAATAAACATATTTATGTCTGATAGAATTTTTCATTCTATACTTGTTAGGGTGTATACTAATATTTTAGGAACACCATGCACCATTCCATGAAGAATCAGAGCTCAAGATTGAGTTGAATAAGATTATGCTATAAAGAGTTTATAATATTCATTGATGTAATTTTATTTCCTGAGTTAAGTCCTATAAAAGTATTTACTTGATTGGGGTCCATGCTCATACACACTCGGGGGAGTAAGATCTAGTCAAAACTAGAAGTTTAAGTTTTGAATTAATCATACTGGATGATTTCTATTGTCTAGGATGATCAGCTCATTGAACTAATCGTACTTGATGATTTTGATCATCTAAGATGATTCTTTATGATCTTGGAAAATAGCTGCTAATGATAATTTAGGCAAAGATTTAAGATTTAATTTTTATTCTAATCATCCAAGTCAATCTATATCATCCTAGATGATCAATACCAATTATGCATAAATTGATCATATGATTAGGGGACCAATTAAGATTAAATTATTCAATCAGATCATCCTAGATGATCTGTATGTTGTACTGGATGATGCTTGCTGATATATTTGATTTTCCTAAATTATCCAAGATGAAATACCATAATTTTCCTTCTAATTATCCAGGATGATCCACAATATCAGCCTGGATGATATGTATAAATTTGAACTGATCATCCAGGACTATCCTGATATTATCTAGGACTATTAGATCAAATTTTGCACATCGTATTGGATGATCATTCAATCATCTAGGATAATATTTGGCACCAAAATTAAGTTTTTAGGGTTTTTTAAAACCTTCTTTTTAAGCACATCATATGAGAAGATCCTGCCATTATCCTGGATGATCATTGCCACTAAGATTGATTTTAGGGTTTTTCAAAGCCTTCTATTTTAGCTTTATAAAGGCACTTGGAAAGTGTCTTTGACAGCCATTGTGTCTTCGTTATTATGGAGAAAACTTGAAGAGAGAACTTGAAAAGGAGAGAGAGGAAAGAGTGGAGTTTGAGAGGGAGAAGATTCTTATAGGGGGTTTCAAGGGAGTGTGAAGGGGATTTTATATGGTTGCTCCAGCGAGCTTACACCTTAGTACCATCGGATTCAAGGTTCATCTTGAGGGAAGTTTTGAGAAGAAGAAGATATTTTTAGTGTCAAAGGACCCAACTACTTCACCGCATTGGGGAATGTGGAAGTGATTTTGTAAGGACTTCTATGCCTAGCTATGAGGGATAAAGGAGAGTCACTAAAGTTATATTATAATACTCAGAGGGTGCCTTTGAGGAGTGGACATAGGTCAGGTTGGTCCAAACCACTATAAATCCAGTGTGATCTTTCTGATTATTTTTTGCACTTTATTTTTATTATGATTAACTGGTTGGGTTAAATCTCTGATTAATCTTTTTTACTATTAATTTAATTCATTTTTGTTGTAAGATATAAAAACATTTTTCTTTTAGTTAAAGAATTTTTTAAATATCTAATATAGCACCCCCCCCCCCCTCTTGGTTAGCCTCGAGACTAGTTCATAAGAGCTTAACAATCCTAACGAACTTTTAAGTGGTTTAAGAGTGGGATTTATAAATTATGTTTTTAAAAACTTTTGAATTTCAATTAATGGCTAATTTTTTGTAATTATAATATTACGGAAGGATATTCAATCACCCGATCACCTTTATTTCAAAATATTTCTTTTAATGTTTAGAAAATTTGCATGTCTACTTTCTTGCAATCAATTGACTATCAAATGTGGCATATAATTATAACTGGTTACTGTATCATCACATGTTATAGATAAAATTTAAACTAATATTCTTTTTAATCAATGGAGTAGGGTATAATAAATTAATGCTCAATTAATTTCTAAATGTTTGAGTTTTTTTTTATGCTTTAAATTCTAAATATTATATGTTAATATTCACATGCACTACTATCAAGAAAATTTGAGACAAATTGCATACTATATATGAAGGCACTATTGAAATCAAGCAATCCAAGTTAAATATTTTAATGCATGATTATAAACTATTTTATATGAAACCTTATGAGATGATTTTAGATATGTATACTAGGTTTACTCAAATTATGACACCATTACATGCTTTAGGTAAAGAAGTTTCAAACTTTAAAAAGGTTAATAAAATTTTACATTGTCCACTTGATAAGTTGATGCCAAAGTCATTTCTATTTCTGAATAAAAAAATATGAATGATTATTCTATTGATAATTTGATTGATTCACTCAATGCCTATGAGCAAAGTTAAGGTCAAAGACTTTTAGATGCAGGTGAAATGATAGAACTAAAATCTAAAGACACAGAAAAAATTGGTTTAGTAGATGATAAAAGTGATGAGTTAACAAATAAATTAGAAAGCCTACTAAAGCACAAGTAAAAGCATCAACAAAAGTGGAAAAATGTAAAAATGGTAAGAGTATTGAGATTTCTTCTGACATTATTTGCTTTGGATGTTGGAAACCTGAACATATAAAAAATTAGTGCCCTAATTTGAAAACTCATCCTGCAAAGAAAAAGAGTAAAGCCAAGCAAATTGAACAAGGGGAAAAATAATGAAAAGAAAAAAAAAATCTCCTTGGCAGGCCTAGCTTCTAAATCATCAGATCAATAGTAAGATGATGTTTAAAGCTTTGTTTGTTTGTTTATTTGTTTTGAGTATGCATGTTTTATTCGTTGCATTTTTGTTTATTTTCTATGTTTTCTTTAATTTTTTTTTCTGCTTAGTTTTATTTGTTACATTAAAATTTTAAATTAGTCTTTACATTTTTTGTGAAGTTTTCTCTGATCAACACACACATATCACTTTTTGTTTCTTATACACTTTAAAAAATAAAATCTTTTTCAAAAATCATTTTTTGCTAAAAATGAAAAATTTACCTCCTATTTTTTTTGAATTTTTATGTAAGTTGTGATTGAGTTCTCTGAAAATAGCTAAAGGAAGTAAACTCATGATTTTTTCTCTCCATCTCATTATTTAAAAAGGCTATTTTACTTTTGATTCAAAATCTTCATCAAATTAAAATTGAACTTTTTTATCTCCCTATATTTTTTCTATCTAATAGGGATCTTTTGCAAGCTGTTGAATCCGCCTCATTATTTTTTTAATCAAGTAGTTCACTTTTGTCGCTAAAATGGGTTTGCATGAGTTGTTAAAATTGCATAATTGTAGCATATTTATTGAAAAGAAAAGAGGCAATAATTGCACCCAAAGCTAAAAAGATGCGCAATGATGCCAAATATGAAAAGATACACAAAGTTTATTAAAAATCAAAAGATGCACAATGATGCTAATATGGAAAGATACACTAATTGCATTAAAAATCAAAAGATGCGCAAAGTGCACTAAATAACTGACCAGAGACACAAAATGAGCCCATAAAAAGTAAGCTTACCATTCTTGTATTTCTTAAATCTTAAGAAAACCCTTATATCTATAGATATTTTTGATACTTGAGTTTTAAAATCATGATTCTTGATTAACCATTTTTTGTATTAATCTTCTATTAGATATATTTCATGAAAGGAGTTTTGAAATATTAGTGTTTCCTTTTCTAATTTATTCCTTAATTTATATATTGACTTAAAAGTTTTTGAGTCTTTAAAAGAACTTGAGCTTGAATTAATAATTTCTAAATTTCTAACTTTTCTAGGTTATGCATTGTCAATACATTCCTTACTAAGTTTTTGAATAAAATTAAGAGATAACTTTCTCATTCCAAGAAAATTTGAAATTTTGAACTAATTCTTCTAAAAACATCTTCTTCACCAGATTAGGGATTATTTGATATTTTTTAGTTAATTTTTTATGTTTTTGGTTTTCTATGATTTTCTTCTTTTTAATAATATCAAATGGGGAGAACGTACTTTTTTTTGTATTTATTTTAGTTTATTATTATCTAGTTATTTATTTTATTTTACTTAGTTAAGTTTAAAATAAAAATAAAAAAAGAAAGATTTATTCTCCCCTATTTTTAAATTTTTATCTTAGTGAGGGGGAGATTAGGAAAAAATATTTTTAGTTTGCAAATTTACTAGTATTATTTATCATCATTAAAAAGAGGGAGATTGTTATAACTCAAGCTCACTAGTTTATATTTTTTATGAAAACAAACATCTTTATGTCTCATAGTATTTTTCATTCTATACTTGTTTAGGTGAATACGAATATTTCAAGAATACCATGCACCATCCAACAAAGAATCAGAGCTCAAGACTAAGTAGAATAAGATTTTGCTATAAATAGTGTAATATTCATTGATGTAATTTTATGTCTTGAGCCAAATCCTATAAAAGTGTTTTCTAGATTGGTGTCAATTTTCATACATAATAAGGGGAGTAAGATCTAGTCAAAATCACAATTTCAAGTTTTGAACTATTCATATTGGACAATTTCTATCATTTAGGATGATCAGCTCATTAAACTAATCATACTGGATAATTTCGATCGTCCGGGACAAGCCTTTATGATCTTGGAAAATAGTTACAAAAAATAGTTTAGGCGAGGATTTAAGATTCAATTTTTATCCTGGACGATCAATTATATCATCCTAGACGATCAATACTAATTGGTTCCAAATTGATCATATGTTTTGGGGACTAATTATGATTAAATTATTCAATCATATCATTCTGAATGATCTGTATATCGTACTAGATGATGTTTATGTTGAGTCTAGTGAATAGGTTGTTAGACCTAAGTTAATGTCCCAAGGCTACCAAGAGGGGGGTGAATTGTTATTTTTTTAAAAAATGAACCCTCTTTGAAAATGTGTTGAAACGAAATAAAAAATTTTATTAAATTTTTAGAAAAAAATTTATTAAATTTTTAGAAAAAATTTTATTAAATTTTTAGAAAAAATTTTTCAACCACAAGTTTTTAAACAAAAGAAAAATGCGGAAAATAAAAAAGTAGTAAAGTAAATAACACAAGATTTATAGTGGTTCGGTCTAAACCAGACCTACATCCACTCCCCAGAGGCACCCTCTGCGTATTGCACTAATACCAATAGTGTCTCTCCTTTTGCACCCACAGCAAGGCGGAGAAGCCTTCACAAATACTCTTTTCACCACTACCCGGTGCGGCAGAGAACCGTCATCCTTTTACACAATCCACAATGTTGGCAGAGAACCGTCCGTCCTTTCACACTCTCCTAGTGTGGATAGAGAATCCTTCGTCCTTTCACACTCTCCTAGTATGGGAAGAGAACCCTTCGGCTGTTCACACTCTCCAAGTGTAGGCAGCAAACCCTTTGGCTGTTCACACTCTCCAAATGTCAGCAGCGAATCGGATCTCCTTGACAGATCTTCTCACAAGAAATCTAGAAGGAAGAAAGAAAAGAGTGAAGTAATCCCAATTCACAAGTAGAGATTCTTACCTTTAAACACCAAGTGAAGTCTTCACACTCCAGTGGTAGGAATCCTCCTTGGAATGCTCTCTTACACTCTCTCCTTGACTTTTCTCTCAATAGGCATGAAGATCAAGTGGCAAAAAGATTAGGTGGCAGTCTAATTTGGACTATTTATACAAAAGACAAGAAAAACCGTCCAAAAACTGTAAGTTTTCAATTCTGTACGCAATGGATCGTCCTGGATGATTTTACTTAAATGGTAAAAAACAAACCTTATTCATATTGGTACAAAATATTTTCGTACACGCTATTCGTCCCGTATGAACCAAGTTCGTCCGGTACGAAACGGTTATTACATAAGTCGGTTCACGAAAATTTTTAGGACGTAACCAACTGACGTATATCTGTTCAGTTCGTCCTGGGACAAATAGGTTTCGTCTGGACGAATGGAGCGAGCCTCAAGATAGAGAAGATCGTCCTGGGACGAATATTATTTTTCATCTGGACGAACAGAGCAAGCTTCAAGACAGAGAAGTTTATCCTGGGATGAATATTATTTTTCGTCTAGACGAACCGAGAAAGCTTCAGGATAGAGAAGATCGTCCTGGGATGAATTTTATTTTTTGTCTGGACGAACAGGCCATGGTGAGAATACCGAGACGTTCATCCTGGGATGAATATTAAATTCGTCCTGGACGATTAGGACTTAGAAAAATTTTCTCTCTGCCTGTTCGATTCATTGCTCTCCTTTGGGGTAATTGACATGATCGTCCCGTACGAACTAAGTTCGTCCTGTACGATCAGTAAAAAAAATTTTCCAAGTGTGTATATTATAATTTTTCACTCAATTACAATCACTCCCTCTCATTTTAAAAATTATGAAAACATGTTGAATTTGATTACAAGTCTTCAATATCTTGGAGTTGATTTTCCTGAAATGTTAGTACACACTAGAGCAAGAAATAAATGTTCCAAATAGTGTTAGGAGATATATATAAAACAATAATAATTGAAATCATCAAAATAATACAAGTTGCAAGAATGTAAACATGCAAAATAACAACTCTCTTAACAATCTCCCCCTTTTTGATGATGGCAAAATAATTATTGTTTATAGGAATTCCAATTCTAAATATCTCCCTTAAACTCCCCCTGAATTGATGAATACATGAAATATAAGGAGGTATATATGAAAAAAAAAATTTGTTTAAAAAAAATCAAAACACACATTCAACTATAAAAAAACAACAACCAAAACCAAAATAAAAAAATAAAAAATAAAACAAAACAAACAATAATAAACAATTTCTCTTCCTTTTTGACAACAGCAAAAAGTGTAAAAGAGAAGAAAGATAGAAATGTAAGTAGAAGTATGAAATTCAGTTTATAATTTAATCTTGAAAGTCATTGAAATAAGATATGCAAATAAAATTAAGTCATTAGAGAAATCATAGAGATTCATATAAGTGAAGAAGTGTTATAACATAGACAATAAAAAGAATTTATCAAAGGCATGTGACAATTTAGACATTAAGATAAAGAAAATCATTGCACAAGGGATAAATAAAAAATTTTATATTTCACATTTCAATGTCAAGTATAAATGAACATAAGATCAATTTGAATTAAGAGATTGAAAGAGTTTGGAAAGAAAGAATTACCACATGTGGCGCTTTGCGCATCTTGTTCATATCTATTTTTCGTTGGCACATTTTTGTGCATTTGTTTACTGTGGGCTAATTTTATGCCTCTTTTTGTCATTACAAATTTTTTGCACAACTCTTTTGATTTTTGTACATTTGTACACTTTTCAAGAGTAATTGAATTCTTTCCAAAATCAATAATCTAAGATTTCAAATTTTTCTAAGTGAATAAATACTATTTGAAAGGAGAAATACAAAATAAGAAAACATCTAAAATGCAATAATAATATTAGTACTAGAGAAGTCTAAATAAGACACATGGAATTGAAGATTCTAGTAATATCAAGTTATATGCATTTCTTAATTATAGAATAAGTACATTTTCTAATGAAATTAATTTTAATTTATAATTTAAATAAGGCACTATGAAGATTAAAACAAAATTGAAAGTCATAAGTCTAACACACATTTCCCAAAACATTAGATAACAAAACATTGCAATATTTATTGATATCAAATAAAGATTTTACAATCTAAGGTACATTATATCAATAACAACAACATTAAAACACAGAACAAACACATAACAAATAAAAAAAAATTTCATCCAGGACGATTGTGTAGATCGTACAGACAAACTTCATTAAAAAAACTGCTCTTAAGACGGTTTGAAATCACGGAAACTAAATTTTACACACATCGTCCTGTACGAAAAAATTTTCGTCCCGGACGATTACCACAAATTTTTGGATTTTTGTATATTTATCAAAGAAAAACAAACTAAACACACAAAGTACAATAGACAATGACAAATGTTCAGACTCTAAATAAAAAGCACTCAAAAAGCAAGCTAAACAACAAAAAAAAATCTCAAAAACAAAATCATAAAAACGTAAACTACGAAAATAGAAATATCAATGTTGCAAAAATATTTTTATTTAAGCATTCAAATTAATTACACCAAGCCTTGTTCTTAATGTACTGAAAGTATCAAAGGCTAAAGGTTTTGTAAAAATGTCCGCAAGTTGATTTTCAGTAGAAACATGTATAAGTTCAATTTCTCCCTTGGATACATGATCCCTTATGAAGTGATGCCTTATGTCAATGTGTTTAGTTCTTGAATGTTGAATAGGATTTTTGGAAATGCAAATAGTATTAGTATTATCACAATAAATTGGAATAGTGCCTATAGTTAATCCTAAATCAATCAACTATTGTTTTAACCAAAGTACTTGTGCCACACAACTTCCTAATGAAATGTATTCTGCTTCTGCAGTAGATAGGGCCACTGAATTTTATTTTCTACTAGACCATGAAACTAATGAATTTCCTATGAATTGACATGTTCTAGAAGTGCTTTTCCTATCCACTCTATAGCCTGCAAAGTCAGAATCTGAATAATCAATAATTTCAAATGAAGAGCTAAACTTAGGATACCAAATTCTTAAGTTCTGAGTTCCTAGTAAGTATCTTAATATCCTTTTCACTGCTGTCAAAAGTGATTCTTTTGGATCTGATTGAAATCTAGCACATAAGCAAACACTAAACATAATATCTGGTCGGCTAGCAGTCAAGTAAGGTAAAGATCCAATAATCCCTCTAAATTTCTTTTGATCAACAGATTTTCCCTTAAGGTCCTTATCCAACTGAACTGAGGAACTCAATTGTGTACTAACAGGTTTAGCATTGTCCATTTCATATTTTTTTAGATTGTCCTTAACATATTTAGTTTGCCTAAGAAATGTACCTTCCTCAAGTTGCTTAATGATAAAACCTAGAAAGTAATTTAAATCTCCCATTAGACTCATTTCAAATTTTCTACTCATTGTTTTAGAAAAATCATCACAAAGATTTTTATTTGAAGATCCAAAAATGATATCATCCACATAAATTTGAACAATGAGTATATCTTTTCCAAATTTCTTTAAAAAGAGAGTTGTATCCACACTTCCTTTTTCAAAAGATCTTTCAAGTAGGAAGGTGCTCAACCTCCATACCAAGCCCTGGGTGTCTGTTTCAATCCATATAATGCCTTTTTTAACTTGAAAACATGATTAGAGTATTTAGAATTTTCAAAACCTGGAGGTTGTTCTACAAAAGCATCTTCTTCAATTACCCCATTTAAAAAGGCACTTTTGACATCCATTTGAAATAATTTAAATCCTTTAAAACAGGCAAAGGCTAGTAAAACCCTAATTGCTTCAAGTCTAGCTATAGGGGCAAAAGTCTCCTTAAAATCAATTCATTCAATTTGATTATACCTCTTAGCAACTAATCTAGCCTTATTTCTAATGACTACTCCTGAGTCATTTATTTTATTTTTGAACACCCACTTGGTACCAACAACGCTTTGATCTTTTAGCCTATTGAGAGAAAAGTCAAGGAGAGAGTGTAAGAGAGCATTCAAAGGAGGATTCCTACCACTGGAGTGTGAAGACTTTACTTGGTGTTTAAAGGTAAGAATCTCTACTTGTGAATTGGGATTACTTCACTCTTTTCTTTCTTCCTTCTAGATTTCTTGTGAGAAGATCTGTCAAGGAGATCCGGTTCGCTGCCGACATTTGGAGAGTGTGAACAGCCGAAGGGTTCGCTGCCTACACTTGGAGAGTGTGAACAGCCGAAGGGTTCTCTGCCCACACTAGGAGAGTGTGAAAGGATGAAGGGTTCTCTGCCCACACTAGGAGAGTGTGAAAGGACGGACGGTTCTCTGCTAACACTGTGGATTGTGTAAAAGGACGACGGTTCTCTATCGCACCGGGTAGTGGTAAAAAGAGTGTTTGTAAAGGCTTCTACGCCTTGCTGTGGGTGCAAAAGGAGAGACACTATTGGTATTAGTGTAATACTCAGAGGGTGCCTCTGGGGAGTGAATGTAGGTCTGGTTTAGACCGAACCACTATAAATCTTGTGTCATTTACTTTACTGCTTTTTATTTTTCGCATTTTTCTTTTGTTTAAAAACTCTGTGGTTGAAAAAATTTTTCTAAAAATTAAATAAAAATTTTCATTTCGGTTCAACACATTTTTAAAGAGGGTTCATTTTTTAAAAAATATCAATTCACCCCCCCCCCCCCCCTTGGTAGCCTTAGGACATTAACTTAGGTCTAACAACCTATTCACTAGACTCAACAAGTGGTATCAGAGCTTTGTTTCAAAATCATAAGTTTAAACTACTTTTTGATTAATGTAGATGGCTACATTCGGAAACCGAAATACACCTGAGGGTTACTCTATTACTAGACCTCCACTGTTTGACAATATACCTTTTGATTTTTGGAAAACACGCATGTCTACTTTCTTACTGTCACTTGATTATCGTATGTGGATCCTATTCCAGGAAGGTTACTTCCCGGTGCGGCAGAGAACCGACGTCCTTTTACACAATCCACAGTGTTGGCAGAGAACCGTCCGTCCTTTCACACTCTCCTAGTGTGGGCAGAGAACCCTTCGTCCTTTCACACTCTCCTAGTGTGGGCAGAGAACCCTTCGGCTGTTCACACTCTCCAAGTGTAGGCAGCGAACCCTTCGGCTGTTCACACTCTCTAAATGTCGGCAGCAAACCGGATCTCCTTGACAGATCTTCTCACAAGAAATCTAGAAGGAAGAAAGAAAAGAGTGAAGTAATCCCAATTCACAAGTAGAGATTCTTACCTTTAAACACCAAGTGAAGTCTTCACACTCCAGTGGTAGGAATCCTCTTTTGAATGCTCTCTTACACTCTCTCCTTGACTTTTCTCTCAATAGGCACGAAGATCAAATGAAAAAAAGATTGGGTGGCAGTCTAATTTGGACTATTTATACAAAAGACAAGAAAAACCGTCCAAAAACTACAAGTTTTCAATTCTGTACGTAGTGGATCGTCCCGTACGATCGTGGATCATCCTGAAAGATTTTACTTTAATGATCAGAAACGAACCTTATGCATATTGGCACGAAATATTTTCGTACACGCTATTCGTCCCGTACGAACCAAGTTCGTCCGATACGAAACGGTTATTACTTAAGTCGCTTCACAAAAAAATTTAGGATGTAACCAACTGACATATATCGGTTTAGTTCGTCCTGGGACACGAATGGAGCGAGCCTCAAGACAGAGAAGATCGTCCTGGGATGAATATTATTTTTCATCTGAATGAACAGAGCAAGCTTCAAGACAGAGAAGATTTTCCTGGGATGTATATTATTTTTCATCTGGACGAACCGAGAAAGCTTCAGGACAGAGAAGATCATCCTGGGACAAATATTATTTTTCGTCTAGACGAACAGGCCATGGTGAGAATACAGAGACGTTTGTCCTAGGATGAATATTAAATTCATCCTGGACGATTAGGACTTAGAAAAATTTTCTCTCTGCCTGTTCGATCCATTGCTCTCCTTGGGGGTAATTGACATGATCGTCCCGTACGAACTAAGTTCGTCCTGTACGATCAGTAAAAAAAAATTTTTTCAAGTGTTTATATTGTGATTTTTCACTCAATTACAATCACTCCCTCTCATTTTAAAAATTATGAAAACATGTTGAATTTGATTATAAGTCTTCAATATCTTGGAGTTGATTTTCCTAAAATGTTAGTACACACTAGAGCAAGAAATAAATGTTTCAAATAGTGTTAGGGGATATATGTAAAATAATAATAATTAAAATCATCAAAATAATACAAGTTGCAAGAATGTAAACATTCAAAATAGAAACTCTCTTAACAGTTTATCGACATATTTGATTTTCCTAAATCATCCAAGATAAAATACCATAATTTTTCTTCTAATCATCCCGGACAATCCATAATATTATCCTGGACAATCTGTATAAACTAGAACTAATCATCCAAGACTAACCTGATATTATCCAGGACTATCAGGTCAAATTCTGCCCATCGTACTGGATAATCCTTCGATCTTCCATATTGATATTTGGCCCAAAAATTGAGTTTTTAGGGTTTTCTAAAGCCCTCTTTTTAATCACATCTTACGGGATGATCTTATGATCATCCTAGATGATCTTTCCTGCCAAGATTGATTTTTAGCATTTTTTAAAGCCCTATATTTAAGTTTTATCAAGGTACTTGACAAGTGTCTTTGACAGCCATTATGTCTTCATTCTTTTGGAGAAAACATAAAGAGAGAACTTAAAAGGGAGAGAGGAAAAGGGTGAAGTTTTAGAGGGAGAAGATCATTGGAGGGGGTTTTATAGAAGTGTGGAGGAGATTTCACACAGTTGCTCTGACAAGCTTGGACCTTAGTACCACCAGATTCAAGATTTCTCTTGTAGAAAGTTTTGGGAAGAAGAAGTTCTCTTTGGTGTCAAAGGACCTGGCTACTCCGCCACATCGGGAAATATGGAAGTGATTTTGTAAGGGATTCTTTGCCTAGCTATGAGAGTTAAAGGAGAGTCACTAAAGATTTAGTGCAATACTCGGAGGGTGCCTCTGAGGAGTAGACGTAGGTCATGTTTGACCGAACCACTATAAATGTGGTGTGTTCTTTCTGATTATTTTTTGCACTTTATTTTTACTATAATTAACTGCTTGTGTGAAATCTCTAATTAATCTTTTTACTATTGATTTAATTTGTTTCTACTGGAATATATAAAAAGATTTTTCTTTTTGTTAAAGAAGTTTTAAATATCTAATTCACAACCCCTCGCTCTTGGTAAGCCTCGGGACTAATTCATAAGGGCTTAACAATCCTAACAACTTTTACTTTAAAGAATATTAACAAAAATATTTTTGAGATTAAGATTTTAAATCTTAAGATTTTGTCGGTGCATGAGAATGCTAATGTTATGTGGAAAAAGATGGCTAGTGAAATTAAGAATATTGCAAAAGATGTACTTGGAGTATCAAAGGGAAAAGATCCTAATAGTAAAAATAGTTGGTGGTGCAATCCAAATGTGCAAGAAAAGATGAGAGATAAGAAGTTTTGTTATAAAAATTCTGATAATTTGTAAAGATATAAAGAGTCGTGTAAGGAATCTAATAAACTAATATTTGATGCAAAGATCTTAGCTTTTAATGATTATAAAATTGATTAGAAACTAAGGAGGGGAAAATATGTATTTATAAGCTAGTCAAATAAAGATATAGGAGTAGTAAGTATTTATCTCGAGTGAAGTGTATTAAGGATGAAGATCAAAAAATACTTTTCTTAGAATATGATATTAAATAAAGGTGGATGAGATATTTTGATAAACTTTTTAAAGAAGAATATGAAAATACAATTATTTTTAGTGACCTTAGCACCCTAAATAAAAATAAAGATTTTTATTTTTATCATCATATTAGTAAAATGAATTTAGAGAGGCTTTAAAGAAAATGAAGTGTAGAAAAGCTGTTGGACCTGATGATATTCCAATAGAGGAGTGGAAATGCTTAGGAGATGAAGGAATTTCTTGGCTTACTAAACTTTTAATACCATTTTGAAGACTAAAAATATGTCATTTAAGTAGATAATGAGTGTGTTAATTCCTATTTTTAAGAAAAGAAAAGTGATGCAAATAATTGTGCGAATTATAAAGGAATTAAGTTAATGTGTCATACTATAAAATTATGGGAGCGTAGGTTTCGACGTGGTAATAATGTTCCTCAAAATCAATTTGGATTCCTGACGAGTAGGTCTACCATGGAGGCCATTCATTTATTGAGAGGTTTGATGGAGAAATATAGATAGAATAAGGAGGATCTACATATGATTTTATAAATTTAGAGAAAGCATATGATAAAGTTCCAAGAGAAGTTCTATGGAGAATTTTTTAAAATAAAGAAGTTAATAATGCTTATATTCAAATAATTAAAGATATGTATGTAGGAGTTATTACTTGTTTTAAAAAACAAGGTGGTTTGACAATTTAATTTCCTATTTCGGTGAGATTGCATAAAGAATCAACCTTAAAATGATATCTTTTTTTCTTTAGTCATGGATGTTCTTACTAGACATTTGTAAGAGGATGTACCTTGGTGTATGCTTTTTGCTGATGATTTTCTTCTTGTTGATAAGACTAGAGAGAGGGAGTTGAAGGTAAACTTGAATTATAGAGGTCAACCTTAGAGTCTAAAGGTTTTCATTTGAGTAGATCTAAAATTTAATATATTGAGTGTAATTTTAGTAGCAGTAGACCTAGTGAGGGGATTAGGACTTTGGGCGATCAACTCATTAATAAGAGTACACATTTTAGATACCTTGGATCTATTATTAAGAGTGATACTGAAATAGATAGTGATATTATTAGTAGAATTCAAGTTGGATGGTTGAAGTGGAGGAATGCATCAGGCTTATTGTGTGATAGAAAAGGCCCCCTCAAACTTAAGGAAAAATTAAATAAGATGGTGGTGAGACATATAATTCTTTATCGTGCTGAATGTTCGCCGTTAAAAGAGAAGCATAATACTGAGTTAAGTGTTACAAAGATGAGAATTGGCTTTACTCTTAGAGATATGATACGAAATGAGCATATTCATGAAAGGTTGGAGTAGGTCTAGTGGAAGATAAGATTAGAGAGAGTCGCCTTAGATGGTTTGGTCACTCAAAATGGCAGCCATCTGATGACTCGGTTAGGAAAGTAGAGTATTAAATTTGACTTGTGTTAAGAAAGGCAGAGGTAGACCTAAAAAGACTTGGTTAGAGAATATTAGAAATGATATTTTCTTATTAGATTTAAATAATAATTTGACTTTTAACAAGACACAATGGAGAAAATGGATTCATGTAGCTGACACCATATAGTGGGACAAAGGATTGATGATGTGTTATTGTTGTTTTATAATTAGGTTTGACCAAACTTTGACTTTTATTTTTATTTAAGATTTTAGAGGTTTTTGATTATTAATAAATTACATATTTCATTTAGAGTTAGAGGAAATATAGTTTGTATTTTGTTTATATATAAAAAAAATTAAAGTAATTAGGCTACTTTGATATTTGATCCAAATCAATTCCAAACAACTTTAAATCATCACCAGAGGTCAGGAATGACCTCTAAAGATGATTATAAGATTTTAAGAATATTTTAGAATTTATTTATATTTAATTATTTTACTTATTTATTTATTGGTTTCTTTTATTTTAAATTAATTTTTATTTAATGGATCTTTTATTTTTTGTTAAAATTATGTTAAATTTATGATTGATTAAAGTTCACTTAATTTTATTTTGATTTATTTTGATTTTTTAATTATTTATTAAAAATTATTTTTTTTTATTTTAAATTTTTTAAAAGGGTTTACTAATTGATTAACCAAATAAACTATTAATCACTTGATATTTAAATCATAGGTTAATTAAAACCCAAGGTTAAAACTCAATAAGTTTGAATCCATCAAGGTCTTTCTAGGATTTGAAATGGATTACCAAGGTAAACACATATGTATACTAGGAAATTAAATTTCTGGCTCTAAAAATATTTGGATTAGGATAAAATAAGTGGCATTTTAACCCTTATACAATACATTATCAAGAACAATCAATCAAACCCTAATGATTTATGGATTTGTGTTTAGTGAAATTTTAAATATTGGTCAAATCATTATCACATAAACTAAATTGCTCATTTAAAGCCCTTAGAGGATTCAAATGTTCATAGAAATTTTGGACATTTCAAAGACATCCCCAAAAATATTCCATTTAAATATGAACCCAAGATTAATTGTATTTAATGAATAATTCCATAAATATGCAAGAGAGTATTTATGAAATTACTTTTAATGTATTATAAATTAGGTTTTTAAACCATATGGATTTTAAAGTACTCCTCAAGACAAATCCATAGAGACCTAAATTGCTTAATTTAAAAAAGTTGGTTAGGAGTTAGGAATTTTTAATATTTATATGATTTATCCATAATTTATTTAAGGAATTACACAATCAGTGGCTGGCTATGCACACTTTAACACATGGCACCATCTGATTGGGAAGACAATCATTGGAAGGATAGTGAATCCACTCTTTCTTTGTGCTGTGTATTAAAATGGCTCATCCACCTTTCAAAAGCATGAAATCACATGATCAAAGCATGGAAATCGGTTCAATAAAATTTGTGCTGTGTATTAAAATGAATGGCTCTAATTTCATCTTCAACCTCCAACAGTAAATATAAGAAGCAGATAAAGATCAATTTGATCCAGGACCAATAGTTCACCAAATTGTATGAAATCAAATCCATAGCTTATCAGATTATGAAAATTCAATCCAATAGTTAGATCTAGTTAGATTGAGCACTCTTCACACTTGAGTAGCACCTAAGAAAACTTTGATCGCATTTATGTTCTAGCCTCATAAAAAGATTGAATTTGATTGAGCTTGATTAGGGCGAGTTCATTTGACTTTAGGGAAAAAACCTTCTTCGGGTTATAAGGAAGGAGATACATTTTATATGGAATGGAGTTTTCACTAGTTCAAATTTGCTGGAGAATACTAGAAGTTATAGGAAACCACTAGAGAATTGACCAGGAAGCTAAGGAATATAAGGTAAATATTTATGGAGTGTTTTTACTCAAAAAATAGGAACCATTTTGTATAAAAGTTTGAAGTATTTATAGTATGATTCCTTAGGCAATAATTATAGCTAGCCCAGGTCATGCCCAAAATCAATATTAGTTAGGGATGGGCCAAAAGGAGACCAAGGACCATTTTGGAAGGTCGGAGCCCATGTGGGCACATGGCTAGGATGTTAGTCGTGAATCTAAGTGATTGGGTGGCAATTCTTGAATTTTTTGGCCACTTCCGACTACCACATGGTCTAAGATGATTTGGTTATGTGTTTGAAAGGTTGTTATGAACGATGCATGTATTGTTTGGCCCTTAGTTGACATAGATGTGAACATTGTTCACTAATTTAGGGAACTTATGGGTTTGGGTTAGCCCAATTAGCTGACCTAGGTTAGGCCATGAGCTAGGCTAACCTTAGTATATGCATAGGATCATAGGTTACCTACTGCAAGTCTTGGCTTGGGCCAATTTAATATAAGTTTAAACATGGCTCATGTTGAACCTCTTTTGATAACTTGGGTCAAGTAATATGGTTAACCAAAGGTGACCAAAGGGTTAATTCATCTAGAGTTGACCCTTGGAGACCCAATGGATATAGTTTCATAGGGTTTAGGTGCCCGAGTTTTGTCTAGACTATTAGATTTAGAGTTTAGATGGTTTAGGTTTTGTTTTATCAGTCGTGGGATTTGGTCAACTAGAGTTGACTAGGGGTTGGGGTTGGGTCCAACCAATACCAAATGACATTTTGAACTTATGAGATAAGGTTTTATGTCATGGCATGGTCTACAAGTAAGAAATGCTTATTTAATGGCTTAAGGGTAGATTTAGTAAACCTAAGTTGTCTTGGTCAACCGAGCTTGACCAAGGCTTGGTATTAGGTCCAACCAACTCCAAATGATATTAAGAATTTATTAAAAATGGACTTAGTTCATGGCACAATTGAGCCATAAAGGGTTTATTCAATTATTCATATATGGTCATTTTAAGGTTTAAAGGATTTTTGTCAACCATGGTCCATGAAAAGTTTAATTAGGTTTAGCCATGTTTTATTTAAGGTTTGAAAATATTTAGATCCATTGGCAGGGTTTTCTTAAGCTTTTATGTATGATTTGGGGTTTAAGGTGAAAGGGCCCATTAATGGTCAAAGTCACCAATAGTTGTCAACTTAGCCCATTCAAGGGTTAAAAATGATCTATGCATGATCACGAATTATTGCTCAATTCCTAGGATAAGAATCAGTGTCTTGGATTGGGTAATTCAATATTATTTATGCATATGAATGGTTTATATTTAAAAGGGGTCCACAGGTCAAACTAGGTCTAGCCAAGTCAACTATGGTCAATCATGGACTCAAATGAGTTCAAATCAATATAGTGATGATTACAATATTGTTCAATGAGTTTATAAAGGCTTTCAAGGTGATTTTTAACAAGATGGCATGCCTAGTGGGATAACATATAAATATTTAAAAGTTTTGTATGCTTGGAATGTGCTTTAAGTTTTAAGGCTTTCAAGGTCATGGAGACATGAAAATGGTTAAGTAGACTCAAAGGATAAGCCTAGTCAATATGCAAATGATCAAACACCATTCCAAAGCCTTTATCAAGGGTTTTGAATATGTTAAAAATTCCCCTAAAATTGGGAAAAGTTCAAATTCTTTATGGTTTTGGTTGAACACTAAATTTTAGGGTTTAGAATTTAAAGTTGGTTTTGGATTTAGATTTGATGTAGGATTGAAGTTTATCATTGATTGTAGAGTTTTGGATTTAAAATACCCAAATCATTCACAACCATTGGGTGTTTGTCAGTGATTGAGTGGATAATCAAATGGTCATGAAAGGTGATTATCAAATGAATGTTTTAGGGTTTAATGATTGAATCTCCATGCTAGAACATAATGGAGAACTATATTTAAGCATTTAAGTGGAGTTCATGGAAGTAAAAACCAAGAGTGAAGCTTTGATTTAGCCTTTTTCTAATCTAAGACAAAAATGATGACAATAGTGTATTATCTCTAATTTCAAACTAAAGTATTTCTTATGAATCTTTACCACTTTTTATATTAGATCTATGAGATCTTTAAAAAAAATACTTCTTTTTACCATCAATCATTTGCTCTCTTTCATGGAAAATGTCTAATCAACCTAGCTATCTTCATTTCATTCTCCTCCATTCCATACATTAATGTTGATACTTTATTTGTCTTTAGTAAATAATTAGTCAACATATTGATTCACCTTTGTTAAAACTTGTGTTTGAATAAGGTTTGAATCATATTTGAGCCATGTTCAAACCTTAACCATATTCAAACATGATTTCAATAAATCTCAAACCAAGAGTGAAATTGATTTAAATAAGCTTAAATACATTTTTAAATTATATTTTATCAGGGTTTAAAACATTATTGAACATGATTTGAATAAGGTTGAAACCATGATTGAAAATGATTAAATAAGGTCAAATAGATATTCAAGCTATATTCAATCATGGATATAATATAGTTTAAAAACATATTCTAAAAATAATATAATTCTCTCTCTTTAAAAATCTTTCTATCATTATATTAGAGCTTAATCGAAATGACCTATTTTAATTTACACGGAAGAGACATTAAGAAAAAATATACCCGTTGTTAAGCTAGAAAATAAATAGTGTTTGAATTGTACTTTTTTGTGAAAAGTTACTTTAATTCATTATTTTATGCCAAAATTCTTCAAATGGAGGCCAACAAAAGAAAATTTTAGTGTAGTGCCTTAGTGTTATACAACTCAGAGCTTTAGAAGCAATATCAAGTCACATAAAGAGCACAGTGCCATAAAAGAGGAAATTTTAGTGTTAAAGACAGAGAAGGTTGTGTTGCAATGCTCAAATCAAGTGTCGTAATGCTAGAACTCATAATGTTGCAATACTCTAAAGGTTTTAAATTAAAGGTTCAAAATAGAGAGCTTGGCACCATAGTACTCAATTTCACAATGTTGTAGTGTTGAATTACTAGGATTAATTCTACAGCATTAATCAAGTAAATGTTGTGGTGCTGTGGGAGTTAGTTGATATATTCCATAGAGAAGTTGTGATTCACTAAGAGCTCTGCAGTGCTACCTGTCTAGCACAACAATGCTATAGGCCCCACATATTAAACTTTTAGTTAGTTTTGAATAAGTATAAATAAGATATTTTACTTGATAGTGAAGATGCTTTGAGGGTGAACTTTTGGAGAGAGTTTAAGAGGGTTTCTTCCTTTTTTTTTTTTTCTTTTTTTCTACATTCTCTTAGTGTGTGAGTGTGTTTGTAAGTGTATTGCTTGTTGAAAGAAGGACCAGAAGCAAACTCTTAGAGGAGAGTAAGCTCGTATTATGTGATTTCCCATGTTTGATATTTTCAACTTTGTATTCTTTTGTTTTGAATTGAATTGAAAATGGTGTATTTTATTTTGTTGAATATGCAACTTAGTGGCTAATTTCTTATTTTGAATTTTTTATTTTATGTTGTTGTTATGAGTAATATAAATTTAGTCTATGCTCTTAAATTTTAAGTAATTATTTCATGTTTCATCTATCTTCATTTAGTTACATATTGGCAATTATCAAACTTAAAATTTAGTATGATCTATATCCTTTGCAGAGACATAGTGGAAAAATTAGATAAATTTGAATAGAATCTTGAAAACATAGTCATAATAATTTTCAAGGTTTTGGAATCATTAAGGAGATATGGTGCATGCACTGAAGTAAGTAATTAACATAGAGTACCTTTATTCATAACTTCATTAGAATTTTAATTAGTTTGACAAAGATGGGGAATTATATTTATAGACCAAAATCTATATGCATATAACTACACATCACACATAAATTTAGATTTGTGATAAAATTAGGAAATCCTTAGAAAGCATTATGGTTTTACTTTTTCTTGGTTTATAAAAAAAATTTATTCAACTTTTAAGACAAATTAGGTGATCTAAAAAAATTAGTTCTTAACATGTATGGAATGCAATTGATTACTAGAGGGCATGATATGTTCTTATCACTTTATTACTTCAAATGGTATGTGCTCTTACATACCATCATATTTGTTGATTAAGGTTTGGGTACCATTACCATAGAACTGGCTCCTCATCCTAAGTTAATATTAATTTTATGATCATTGATTAATATTACTTTTGTTTTTATTATTGTAATACCTGTAAAATTCTATTTCAAATTAGTTGTTATAAACTTATTAGTAGTTGTTAAATTATTTTCCACTTTGTAATAATTTGATTCATTTTGTGGAGTTTTTCTTTTTATTTGCATTAACTATTATATGCCTGGTAGAGACCATTTATTTGTAGATCTATTTGGCCCAAAAATTTAAAAAAAAAAACATTGAAACACATAATAATCTAGAAAATATGAAAAAAAAAATAATTAGAAAATAAGGTGAATCAACTCAATAAAGAAGATTAATCCAAACTACTTAGAGATTATGCTAATCCATTAGTAGTTGGAATTAACTTAAGCTTTTGTAGACTCATCATTCAAGCCAAAAAATTTGAGCTTAAATGTACCATCATACAAATGGCACAAAACTCTTAATTTTGAGGACCATAACCTACACATAGATAGTTTTTAGATATATGTGTAACTTTCAAGTATAATAGAACATTCAATAATGCCATTAAACTTTAATTATTCCCTTCTTATCTTAAAGGTAATGCTATGTTATGGTTAAAGTCTTTACTCCAAGGCTCAATTACTACTTCAAATGATTTAGCACAAAAAATATTAGCAAAAGATATTTCTCCTTCCAAGACTGCAAAATTTGGGAGCCGCATCACATATTTCACCCAGTTAGATAGTGATTAATTTATGAAGATTGGGAGGGAATTAAGAAGTTACTAAGGAAATATCCCCATCATGCCTTATTTGATTGGCTAACTATTTAGACATTCTATAACCAGTTTGTAGGCTTATTAAGGTATATTGTTGATGATATAGTACTAGGATTTTTGATTTTTTAACATTTAGATGATGCTTATGAATTATTTAAATAAATGGATACAAATAATTTTCAATGGCCCTAAGTAGGAACAATTTTAAGAAGGTACCTAGTTTATATAACTATGATGTCTAATCAATCTTAATTTTATAAGTAGCGGCAATTTCATAAAAATTAGATAATCCAAGTATCATTCCAATCGGGTAACACATATAAGTGTAGATGAGAATGTGTATGTACAAGTAGGTAAGCCTCACTCTTTTAGTGTAGAATCTTTAAAAAAGGACAACAGTAGGTAGAATAATCCTTATTCTAATTTTATAATACATATTGAAAAATTTATACTAATTTTAACTAGAATAATAATCAACATATAAGGAAAAATTATTAAACTAGAAACAAACATAATCCTATAGGAAACTTGAATACTCAACAACCTTATACTGATAACCCTAAAACCACCAATCCTCTATGATTTAATATAAATAATATATTTTACACAACTCACCTTGACCTGTTGCTTGAGAGCTTAGGCTTCCAACAAAGAGGTCATGGGTTCAAGTCTTTGTGTATGTGTTGTGTGTATGAGTTTGCCTTAATTGGCCTTAATGTTAAAAAAAAAAATCAATATAAAGATAAAAAGCCCTCCTTAGAGGCCTTAGTTGCAATTTGGAACCTAATTATTAAAATTCAATTAGGGTAATTTACTAACTCATTACAATATTTTTTCGCATTTATTTAAATTAAAAATACTAACTCATTACAATATAAACCCCAAGGAACATTGCTTATGAAAAATGAAGTGAGCCCAATGTATAAGGGAAAGGAGTAATGTAAAGTAGTTAAGTTGTGAAGTGGAAAAGAATTAGAAGAAATGGTTAGAGTGGAAGAACATATTGAGGACCAAAAAGCTAAACCTAACTAACTTATTAAGCAACCTGATAATAACTTAGAAGTAAATAACATTTTAGGAAGGTTATAGAGAGATCACAACCACCTTTTCCCTAACTAATTTTAAAGAAAATTTTGGATAAGTTGTTTTGGGGTTTAAGAGATTTTTAAGAAGCACACCATTATATTCACTTTGTTAAAGTTGTCGAATAGATGCCTAGCTTTGTGACATTCAATGAAAGATATTTTAAGCTAGACTAGAAAATTGGATGTTTCTGAGATTGTGGCATAGATTGACAAATATAATGATATTATCTAAAAGAAACTTCACTAAAATTAAAAATATCCTAGTAGTTTTACAACTCCTTACATTATAAGGGAGATATATTTAGAATAGCACGATATAACTTGGGAGCTAACATAAACCATATGCCCTTATACATTTTAAAGAGATTAGATCTAAGAGAGTTTAAAACTACTATTGTGACACTTTAAGTTTCTAATAGATCTTTGATTTATCTGCGGTGGGTGGGTGGGGGGTGGTCATAGAGGATGTATTGGTAAAGATTTCAAATTCCTTTTTTTAGTTGATTTCATTGTATTGGATATAGAGGAAGATAAAGAGATCCTAATCATTTTAGGGATAACTTTCTTAGCTATTTATAGTGCCATCATATATGTCAAGAAGGGTGGACTAGCTATAATAATTTAAGAGTAGAAAGTTACCTTTATTATTTTTAACTCCATAGAGTTTCCTAATGAAACTAATGATGACTAGTGATTTAAAGTAGATCTAGTGGATAGGTGTGTCAATGAAAACTTTGACTAGATGTTGGATGTATATCATATAAAGAAATCTTTAACTGAGAAAGGGATAGAAGAGCCTAGAAATGTTATAGGTCTCGTATTTGGAGTTGCACCTAGAATATACAAGGAGAGATTTGACCCCTTAGATACGTTATCTACACGGAAATCATTAAAACCTTTGATCATTGAGACACCTACTTTAGCATTAAAGGCTTTACATGTACACATAAAGTATTTCTTCTTAGGAGATGCATCAAGTTTACTTATAATCATATCTTCTAGATTGGATGAATCATGAGAGAAGTTGATGACAGGTTTAAGGACCTATATAAAAGTTTTTGGTTGGACCATTATAAACATTAAGGAATAAGTCCATCAATTTTGATGTACAATTAGATAAAAGTAGATGCACCAATAATACTAAACCCTATTATGAATGAGAGCTAAAAAGGAAATACTTAAGCAACTAGACGTTGGTTTTGTTTATAGCGTTAATGTAATCCCCATACAATTTGTGCCTAAGAAAAGAGGGTTAACTATTATTAAAAATAAGAATAATGAGTTAATTAGAAAAATAATTGTTACTAGATGGAGAATATGTATAGATTATATGAAATTAAACAAAGCAACTAGAAAGGAACAACTTCCCCTTCCTTATATTTATATGATGTTAGATAAGTTGGTAGGCCATATCCATTTTACTACTTCATAAATAAGTATTTAGGATATCATCAAATTCATATAGCACCAAAGAATAGACATTAGACCACTTTTAGAAGTCCTTCTGGTACTTTTGCTTTTAAAAAAAACCCTTTCTAATATATATAATGATCTTTCTAATTTTAAAAAAGCGCGAAGGCTATCTTTAGTTTTTTAATTGAGCAAGACATTAAATTATCCATAGATTATTTCACTATGATTAGTACTGCTTGAATAATTTCCTTGAGTATTTGGCATTTGTCTTAAAAAGATGTGAAGAAAATAATTTAGTGCTAAACTGGGAGAAATACCAATTTATGGCGACTGGAGAAATTATTATAGGGCATAAGATATTAGAGAGAAATGGAGATGTATAGAGCCAAATTTTGGTTATAAAAAATTCACCACCAACTAATTATGTAAAAGGCGTTAGAATCTTTTTTGTCCATGTATGTTTTCATAGAAAAAAGGCATTTAATATCACTAAGCCACTCTACCGTTTGATAGAGAAGGATACACCATTTGATTTCACAGGGGTGAACTTAGAAGTTTTTAAGTTATTGGAACAACAATTAATCATTGTACCTACTATTATTGGACAAAATTGAGATAGCATTTTGAATGCATGTGTGATTTTACTGAGTGTACTATTATAGTTATAATGTGGCAAGGAAAAGAAAAGAAATTTCATTCTTTTTTATGCTTGTAATGCTTTAAATGAAGAATAAATTAATAAAACTACTACTAATAAAACTTTTAGCTATTTTCTTGCCATTGAAAATTTTAAATCATACTTGTTGTTAATAAAGTTGTTGTTTATGCAACCATCTTGCTATGAAGTATTTTACATTAAAAAAGATGCTAGACATAAGCTGATTAGAAGGATTCTACTTATATGAGAATTTGATATTGAATTACTTGATATGGAAGGAACATAAATTCAAGTAATTGTATCAAGTAATTGGTCATTATTATAGACTTGATTTGAAAGCTTAATGCATAATAAAAATAATAAAAATTTTCTTTTTATGAGATGAACATCTATTAGTAATGAGTGAACATAGTGCACCTTGGTATGATAATATTATAAATTTATTTATGAGTGTATTTTTCCAAATAACATTACTTCTAACCAAAGAAAAAAATGTACATGATGGCAAAAATTATTTTTGGAGTGAGTTTTACCTATTCAAGAAGGTTAAATATCAAATCATTATGTGGTCTACCCCATAAGAAGAAATAAAGAGAATTATTTGTCATTACTATGATTCAAAACCTAGAGGGTGTTTTAGAGCTTTCAGAACTACTTCTAAAATCTTGCAATCAGGATTCTCCTGGCCTACATTATTCAGAGATGTGAACGAATATGTTAAGATATGTGATATTGAAAGAATTTGTTACAATAAACTTCATTGGTGATTTTACTCAAGTTTTGCATTGTCATATTGAAAGTTCTAATTTTCAATGTTGTGCTTTTTTTTATTATGCTGCCTCCTCTCATTTTACTAGAAAGATTTTATGGGATCAAATCATACATTTCCATAGTATTTGCAATCTTCCTTGACTTGTTGGTAGAGATTTTAATATTATAACTAACCCGTCTGATCGCATAGGGGGTTCTCTCCCTATCTATTAGTTGATGGAGGATTTTAATGGTATGATTATGGATTGCAACCTTAATGATATTGGTTTTTTCTGGTAATAATTTCACTTGACATCGTGGGCATTTATGGCAAAAGGTTAGAAAGGGTTTTATTTAATGATTTTTTGCCTAATTCTTTTGAGTCTACTAAAATTGAGCATCTTAGTCGAACCCTCTCTGATCATTACCCTCTTCTTATTAAAATTAGAAATTGATCTAGGAGTCTTCCGTCTCAATTTAGATTTCAAAGCATGTGGTTGCTTCATGACTCTTTTTTGGATGTGATTAATAATAATTGGCAAGCCCCTGTGTATCCTGATAACTCTATCTTTGGTATGAATAGATTTTGGTTTAAGCTGAAAAGACTTTTTTTTTAATAAACTGCCAATTGTATTAAAAAGAAATAAAAAAAAGGAAAAAAAAAAACTAAGTGATAGAAGTCCTATCACTTTCCTTCTTTAACAAAGAATAAAAGGTAGGAGGAACCTTATTGACTTCTAGAATGTCCCAAAAGAAATCACCTTTCAAAGCATAGTTAGCACACCAATGAGCTAACTTATTGCAACCTCTATTAACAAAATGGAATAGGAATACCTCAAACTCCTTTAGAAAGTCCAAGTCTTCTTTATTATTATTGTCCCTCTCTCGGCTATGAAGATCCACCGATTTTTGTAGGTAAGAAATGACGTTAGAATTGTCTCCTTCCACAATTAAGCCTTTAGCATTGAACATCCAGTCTTGTATAAAACTCCTCAATGAACGTACAGCAAGCAGCTCCAAGAATCCAATGTCCCAGTGCATTACTGAGAATCCAAAAGCTAGAAGCATCCTTCCTTTATGGTCTCTAAAAATGTCTCCAATACCAGCTTCATTAGAGACAAGAAGGGAAGCATCTATGTTCACTTTAATCCATCCGGGTGGGGGGGGGGGGGGGGGGGGGGTGCCAAGTGGAATAAATCAGCTCAAATTGCTAGTTAGCAACCCAGTGGTCCGAATGAATAATAGAAGTTGAACTAGATGCATAGGTGATGGCATTAGTTATAATGATACCGGTTCCAATCTCTTTGTCTTCATGAATTAACATATTCCTGCTCTTCCAGGAATTAAACACCAATGCACAATAAAAATTTGCTATAAAAGGATTCTCCTTTCCTTGTTCCTTCAAGAAATGCAAGCAATCATCAAAATTTTTTAAAACAGATAAATGAAAACCCCAACTATTTTCCTTTTGAATAACCTGTTTTAATTTCAAACAATTTACTGCCACATGGTCTACATTTTCAATCATGTTACAACCTCTTGGGCAAAGGTTGCTTACAGTTTATTTTTTAAGTAATAAGAAATCCATTGTAGGGATAGCCTTCTTCAATAATTTCCACCAGAAAAAAAAGACTCTAGGATTAAGTTTCATTTTTCTAATACAATTCCAATCTTGGATCCACATATTTTTGAAGTCTTCCTTAGAATTTTTGGAATATTTGATCATACCTGAAATCGTTTTCCCAGAATGAATCTTTAACAACTCCAAATTGTCTTCATGAATACCCACGTCTTAATATTGTAGATGACTTTCACCATTTCCTCTCCAAAGTAATCCTGAAGGTTCTCTGGCACCCAAACTCCATCCAAAATGAAGCTGGACAGATTATTTAAATTGTCAATTTCATTTGAAATGAAAGTGGGCCAACTGTCCAATCTTCTATCAAGGATCCAAATGTCCTTCATAATGTTAATTGAAACTCCATCCTTGATGTTCCACTTTACAACATGTTTTAAAGCTTTGGCACCGCTAATAATCACTTTCCAAGTAGGAGAAGAGTTCTGTCTAATATTATCATCCCATATATTCTTCCCATATTTCGCTGAGAGTGATTTACTGAATAAAGAATTTGGCTTTTTTCAAGAAATTCCAAACCAGTTTTGCTCTAAGGGGTTCCACCGAATCAATAGCTAATTGAATGCCAAGACCCCCTTGGACTTTCAGTTTACACAATTCCTTCCATGCTACATAATGTAATCCATTATCCCCATTGCTTTTATTCCATAGAAATTCCCTGCTCATTCTATCAACCTTCTTCAAGACAGATATCGGAACCAGAGACATAGATGTATAGAATACATGGATTTCTTGTAAAATAGCATTAATAAGAGTTACTCTACTAACTGATGATATAAACTTCTTACCCCAAACATCCAGCTTAAAAGCTGCTTTCTCCAAAATGCTGGAGAAATCAAAAGCCACAGGCCTCCTTAAGGTGATTTTATTGCCCAAGTAATTTAGTTTTTTGGTCAAAATGAACCCCAAGAGCTTAGAGATTATCTTCCTCCTCCTCCTCTCCATATTCTTACTAAAAATGATAGAAGATTTAGAAACATTAATCTGTTGACCCGTCCAGCTGTAGTAGTTCTTAGTGATTTTAATAATTTTCTTAATCTTCTCTAACTTAGAATTAGAGAAGATCAAAATGTCATCTGCAAACAATAAATGTGAGATACTTGGTCCTAAAGGGGAAATTTTCAAACCCAAACAACTCTCTTTGGATAAAAAAGCATTAGTAAGCAATTGGGAACAAAGTATGAATAAGTAAGGAGAGAGAGGGCAACCCTACCTAAAGCCGTTTCTCCCTTTAATACCTTCCAGTTCCACTCCATTGATTTGAACCAAGAAAACTGGGTCAGAAACACATTCCATAATGAGATTAGAAAATCTTATTGGAAAACCAAAGTAATTCAAAACTTGTTGAAGGGTGTTCCAAGCCATACTATCGTATGCTTGTTCCATATCTAGTTTGATTGCCACCAAACCCCTTTTAGATTTAGAGACTCTAAACTTGTGAAAAAGCTCCTAAGCAAGAAGCATATGCTCAGATAAGGCCCTCCCTTCAATGAATGCAACTTGCTCTTCAATAACTAGGCAATGAATTACTTTCTTCAATATGTTTAATAGTACTTTCGCCACAATTTTGTAGATAGACATACAAAGGCTTATTGGCCTGAAATTAGTGGGAGAAAGAGGATTACTTACTTTGGGAATAAGAACCACTAATGTCTCCTTCCATCTAGGAGACATTTTCCCCGAACTGAAGCAAAGTTGGATGGCTTTCCACACTTCCATTCCAATAATCTTCCAATAAGCTTTAAGAAAGGAATATGTAATTCCATCCAAACCCGGAGAAATATTGTTGCCCAGTTCATTAATCAACTTTTCAACTTCTTCTAGATTGAACACAGAATCCAGGATTTCATATTCTTTATGCTTCAAGACGTTCTCATTCAAAGGCCAATTGTCTAAAATGCATTCTCTGTATTTCCATTTGTTACAAAAAAACTGGAAAAAATTTCTCCTTATACAAGCCATCAACTCTTGTTATTACACCAAGTAAATTTAACAGGAAGAAGCCTCATGTTGGAGATTGAGGATCTTCCACCATGTATCTAGCCTTCAATACTTATAGTTTAAGAACTCTAGACATGTATCTAGCCAGTCTTCTTCCCGAGGCTTATTTAATCTGAGGCTTCTTCCTGCTAAATTTACTTCAACTGGAAGTTTTGAAGGATAAAATCTCAGGAAGATTAATGCTTTGCTGTCCGAAAACAGTAAACCTTACTGCAACCCATGACCCCAAGTTTGAGATTTTGATGATGACAAATAATGTCGTTTGAATCATCTATTCATTGAATATTATTTTAGTTGCTATTGTCTGTGAGTACTAACATTTCAGGAAGATCACAAGCTACTCAGGACGACATGAAGACTCAAGAATGGGTAGATTAGGAGTATGAGTCTGACAATGTATTTTGGTATTTTTATTTTATTTTTACTTTCTTGAGTCTGGCCACAAAATGCATAAAAGTCTGAGCAACCATGCACATACACAGGGGGAGAGTGTTTTTAAATGAAAAATTTAGAGTTTTCTTTCTCTGTAGATCGTACTGTACGATTCTATTTCGTACCGTACGATCAGAGCTTTGTAGGACGATTCTGTGAATAGATTGTACCATACGAATGTAAACCGTACTGTACGATATGTTCAAATCCAAAACCCTAGCCGTCATTTTAACTTAAGTAAGTTATTTTACGCCGTTCGTACTGTACAAACAAGTTCGTACTGTACAATTTATTTTAAATACTTACATAATTTAACCCGTGATTAGTGCAAGAAATCCAGGCTTAATTATAATTTGAACATCGTATTGTACGAACCAATTCATACAATACGATGAACAGAGACGAATTATAATCATCCCAGGGATTGTCCTGGACGATCTCTTGGTTTTTGTCTCATCATACTGTACGATGTAAATCGTACCATACGATGAACAGAGACGACATTTGATCGTCCCGGCCATCGTCCAGTACGAACAAATTGTTGTGGATCGTACGATATGATTTTAAATCGTACTGTACGAATGTTTTTGAACTATTCATACCACTTCGTACCAGGACGAAGTCTATTTATACATATCGTACTGTACGTTTAGAAACTGTATTGTACGATAGTAACGGCTACTTTGAGATTTTAGGGATTTTGGAGCCCGTTTTTAGGTATAAAAATTGTAATGTTTTGAAGGTGTGAATCAGAAAGAGGGGAACGTGGTTAGAGAGGGATTCCGAGGGAGAGAGCTCTTGAGAATTTCTTTAGGGTTTGAGAGAGGGAGGAGAAGGTGAGCGTTGTGAGGGAGAACAGGTGTGAGGGAGATCACACAGTTGCTTCGAACTTGCTGCATCTTGTTCCTCCTATGGCCCTAGAAGAGTTTGTGGGAGGATCTCCAAAGAAAAGGCTCTTCTACATCCGTGACCACGAGGTACTCTGCCGTCGCCAGGAGGGTGAAAATAGAGTTTGGCACTCCGCCACGCCGGGTTGGTGAAAGGGAGTATTGTAAGGGCTTCTCCGCCTTGCCAAGGGGGGCAAAAGGAGAACTATTACTTGTAGTGAAATACCCAGAGCGGAGGACTCCGGGGATTGGACGTAGGTCATGATTTGACCGAACCACTATAAAAATTTCGGTGTGCTTTTTCCTTTTCGTCTTTTTATTATTGCGTGCATTTTATTTCATAATATTTGCTTGGGAAATTTTGTGAAAAGAAAAGTTGTTTAAATTTCTTCATGTTAAAATTTTTAAAGCATCAAAAAAATTAGAACTCCTGTTTAGGTTTTAATTATTGTCAAAAAGTTTTCACAATTCACCCCCCCCCCCCCCCTCTTGTACATCTAGTGATTTCAATTGGTATCAGAGCAATTTCAAACCTGAGGCTTCTTCCTGCTGAAGATCCTCAATCTCCTTCCTCAAATTTTCCTTCAAAACTTCCAGTTTTTTATGCTTAGCCTTAATCACCAACCTGAGGCTTCTTTAAAATTTTCCTTCAATACTTCCAGTTTAAGAACTCTAGACATTTTCTTATTTAGAGCTTCCATATCATCACCTCTTACTGATTTGGACCAAGAGTTCCTTATCACAGAAGTAGCCGCTGGATAAGATATCCACACATCCTCAAATTTATGAAATTTGGATTATGAAATTGTTGATGAAACAATTTAAAAACTATGGGACAATGGTTGGACACAATTCTACTCAAATGCCTCACTGCTGCTAGATTAACCAGCTCCAAAGCTTTAGAATTTAGCATGCATTTATCTAGCCTTTCTAAAATTCGGGCAAGTCAACTCTTGTTATTACACCAAGTAAATTTAGCACCAATAATACCCACATCGTGTAAGTCATTATTGTTCATAAAAGCCTTCATTTCCAAAGGCCCATGTGAGAAAGAAAATTTCTTCCCACCTTTCTTCTCATCGTGTGAAAGTATGCCATTGAAATCGCCTCCAAATACTGCTAGAATTTCCTGTTCAACCACACCATCCAGAAAATTCCACAAATCTCTTCTACCTTGGTACTCCCTTCTACCAAAAATAATAGCTATCCTCCATTTATTTTTGTTGAATATCTCCAACTCACCCAGCAAACATTGGTCCGAAGATTTGATCAAGGAAAAAGAAGCCACATTAGTCCTCCATAACACCATAATTCCACCAAAATTTCCTCTAGAGGCTTGAAGGATAAAATCCCATTCCTCGCCCATCAACTTGACAAATTCATCTTTGGAAAGAGAAGCAATCTTTGTTTCAACAATGTCCACAAAAAATACATCCCAAATTTTAATATACTCCTTCAAATATAGGGTGGCCTCTTTTTTTCTCGCCCCCCTACAATTCCAGAAGCTAATAGAACTCATTTGGAGACTAATGAGGGTATGCCCCCACCCTTTCTCTTATTGATATTGCTTCTACCTTGCCTGGAAGCCAAACTCAAAGGGCCCAAATGTCTCAGTTCCTTTGCTAGCTTGATTTTTTCAAAAGAATTTTTTTCAGTACTCAGAGTACAATTATCCTCAGCTATAATAATAGTATTCTCCTCAAACTTTTCCAGATCAATTGCCATTTTGTCATTATATAGACCTTCCTCCAGATTTATCATTATTTCCCCTTCTTCCAATTCCTCTTCTAAGGAATCAACAACATGATTATCCACACCATTATCATCCTCACATAAATAATTCAACAATTCAAATTTGTTACCTGGCAATAGAATGGCCTCCCTGGTTGAATCAACTTCTAAATTCCCATCAGGAATTCTCTGTCCTACCAAACTTTTGGCTTGGAAATTAAAATTATTTTCACCTTCCATAGAATTTAGTGCAGTTTCAGAAGAACCGCGCACTTCCACATGTTTTTTTAAAATTTTCAGCTTGTTTGTTGTAATTCCAACTTATGTATTACCAACATTTCTCACTTCAGCATTTCCAACTGTAGCATCCTGTAGCTTGTTGATATGCAATTCAGAATCCATAGGAATTTCTCCCTCCTTCAGTTGTTGTTTATTAGCATTAGTACCCCATTTCATCTCTTTATTGACATAAAGATTAGCTGATTCCACTACAGCTTCCTCCCTATGATTTTCATTTGTTTTCTTCCATTGCCTTCTCACCATCTTTGTATTTTCCTTTAGCCTTTCTGATCTTATATTGTTCCTCTTTTTGACCATGATCCATGGTCCATAAGATGATTCAGTTTCCATTCTTACATCATTTTCTGTTCCAGTAACATCTTCTGGCTTTCCATACTCAGCAATCTTCTCCATAGTGTCCTTTGTTGCGGATCTATGGTTTATAATTTTAATGATAGCAAACATTCCTTATTTCTCTACTATTACCTTATGTGCTAACGTTTCAGGTCCACACGATCAGACTGCAATTTGGGACCAGCTCAAGATTGGGTAGACTAGGTCTGTGTCAGTTTGTAATCTTTTTTCCTTTCTTGAGTCTGTTGTATTTGGTGTGGGATCTGTTGATTTGCAACTTGGAAGATTTCCTGTTGTTCCCTATAAGATTTCTATTTTTGGTAATATCGGCCGGGATGATATTTATATCGTCCTGGACGATATGTCCAAAATCAGAAACCCTAATTAGGGCATCCTCATTAAGGCAGCCGTCATTGAGATCGGCCTGGATGATACATGTATCGGCCAGGATGATAGTCTTAATTGAGAAAGAATCATCCTCCATAATCAGTTTAGGAATTCTTTGTTTTAGGAAATCGGCCAGGACGATATTTATATAGTCCAGACCGATCTAACTCAATTATGCCTAAATTGATCTGGTATCTTTGGAAAGCATTAATGGTTGATTGATACGATCACATCATCCAGGACGATCTTATGATCGGCCAGGACGATGGCCTGGACGATTGACTTCATCCAGCACTAAATCAGGGCGATGATCAGGACGATTAAATCAGTTTTAAACTAATCTGCCGGGATGATCGTGAGATCGGCCAGGACGATATAACCAATTTTCTTCTGATCGTCCCAAATCGTCCCAGGTCGTTGAGCTGAATTTGAACTAATCGTCCAGGACGATATGCCTATCGTCCTGGACGATAATGTCGACAACTTGCATTAATGAGCTCATTTTGAGAGCTTTTATTTAAGCTATGGCATGGCAACTTTTGCAAGAGTCTTTGGCAGCCATTGGAGCTTCGTTCTTGTGGGGGAGACTTGAAGAGAGAGCTTGAAAGGGAGTGAGGAACGGGTGAAGTCTGGGCGGGAGAAGATCCTGTGAGCGAGGACTCAAGGGAGTGTGGAGGGGATTCCACACGGTTGCTCCGGCAGGCTTGCATCTTAATACCGTCGGATTCAAGGCTCGTCTCGAGGGAAGTTCACCAAAGAAGAAGATCTCTTTGGTGTCAAAGGACCCGACGACTCTGCCGCACCGGGGAAGGTGGAAGTGATTTTGTAAGGGATTCTTCGCCTAGCTGCGGGAGCTAAAAGAGAGACACTTAGTTAGTGCAATACTTAGAGGGTGCCTCCAAGGAGTGGACGTAGGTCAAGGTTTAACCGAACCACTATAAATCCGGTGTGTTCTTTCTTATTATCGCTTCCGCATTTATTTTTCTTCCGCACTTTATTTGTGGTGATTTTGGTAGGAGTTTTATCTTTGGTTTTAAAGTTTTCCAATTCACCCCCCCCCCCCCTCTTGGTTAGCTTTGGGCCAGTTCTATAAAGCCTAACATCCCTGATGAACTTTCATCCTTCTTCTTACTCTTACAATCTGATTTCACATGCCCTATCAATCCACATTCATAGCAGAATGTAGAGATTTTCTCATACTCAAATTTTTGGAAAAACCTTCCTGAGATACTCTCCACCCAAACGCCTATGGGAAGTTGTTGATCCAACTTGACCCTCAACACAAATTCTAGCAAATTCCCTTTTCCCCCATCGAAACATGTTTCCATCCATCATAATAGGTATACCAATTGATGAAGCAATCCTAGCCACATTGACTTCATCCCATCATTGTAGGGGCAAGTGAGGCATCCTTACCCAGATAGGTGAAGTTAGACCCTTCAAGTTTTGAGTAGAAAATTCCACCGTCCATTTCTCCATTCCCTCTATATGGCCATTAACAAACCAAGGACCACCCGAAAAAACTCCTTCCATCATATCTTTTGCATCAAAAGAACACAAAAACCAACCCTTGCCCAGGGTTATAAAATGAAAGTTCCCGAATGGATTCCATTGCCTTCTCACTTCCCAGGCAACAATATGTGGTGGTAACTCTTTTCCAAATACCTTAATTACTAAGGAATTCTTTAATCTTTCAGTATTCAACATTTTAGCATCTTCCTTCATCTTCACGGCTTTACCATCTTCAGCAAGAACCCTATCTTCATCCTTGAAATACAGCATAATGTAAGGCTTTTTCTTCCACAGGTTAATCTTTGCATTAATGCCATTCTTAATAGGCATTACTTCATTCATCTTGTTCACAACACTAAAATCCTTTGTAGTTGAACAATCCTCAAAATGAAGGTTTCTATTAACATTGATACCAAAATTTGCATTTATCTCAAAGACAGGTCCTAAGATTGCATTTGAATATCCGAACCTGTTAACATAAATTTTCATTTCAAAGGACGATGCCGACGGATCAACAATCAACTTCTCCGAAGAATTACAGGTTACCCGTGGGGTTTGAATCTCATTCTCACAATCAACAGCCTTACCTTTACCTTCAATATACTTAATCTTCTTTGGAACATCAACGACATTGTCCTTGATCACCAATGGACCATTAGAAGCTCTGATCACAGGATCAGCTACAGATCTCTTCACACCAGTCTTCGATCGAACATCTCCAGTCATATTTTGAATAGAATCTCCCAAAACAACCTAGCCTGTTGCCGCCGCAGCCAAAGATAGCCGCCGGCCATCCACCACCATTCCCCCAGTCAACCCCTAAATGGAGGGAGTGAAAACTGGGAACTAAAATTTCAAAATTTTTGAACTTTTCTCTCACTAGAAAAAATGAGAGTTTCTCTCTAAGCTGAAAAGACTTAAGCAAGTTTTAAATAGGTGGAATCAAAATGTTTCTAAAAACCTTTTTTCTAACATTTTAATTGTGGAAGATAAGGTGACTTTTTATGAGAGTCAGTGTCAATCGGTGCCTTATGATGCTAACTTCTATTTTTTGAGAGAGGCTAAAGATGAGCTTTACAAATTACAAGCTCAGGAAGAAATTTTTTGGAAGCAAAAAATGGCTGTTAAACATCTAGTGGAAGGTGATAAAAATACTAAATACTTTTATGCCTTGGTTAAAGTAAACATGCTATTAATTGTATTCATAAAATTAATCGTGTTGATGGCTCTATTATTCAGGATGGTGCTAAAATTGCTAATTTTGTTGTTTAACATTTTCAAAATCATCTTGATAAAACCTTTACTCCTTTTATTATTGACAATCCAGATATCATATCTAATCTTATTTCTCATGATGATAATATTGGCTTGTCTAAATCTCCTGCTCTTGAGGAAGTTAAGGATATTGTTTTTGGTATGAATGGTGATTCAATGGCTGTTCTTGATGGTTTCATGATGAAGTTTTTTAGAAAACTTGGCCTATTATTTATAATGATCCTTTTTTTGCTATCATTGGTTTCTCTAATGGAAATCCTATTCCTAAGTTTTCTACTTCTACTTCTATTGTACTTATTCCCAATAACATTTCTATGAGTTCTTGGCAAGAAATTAGACCTATTAGCTTGTGTACTTTCTTTTATAAATTGCTTTATAAAATTTTGATGAATCTATTAACTGTAGGTTTGCCTAAGCTTATTTCCCCTTATCAAATGGGCTTTATTAAAGGACGTGTTATTGCGGATAATATACTATTGGCGCAAGAGTTTTGTCAAGACTTGGATGTTAGGGTTAGAGGTGGTAATATGATTATGAAAGTGGATATTGCTAAGGTTTATGATAATATAAATTGGAATTTTATTTACAATATCTTGAATTTATTTAGTTTTGATTTAAATTTCATTAACCTTATTAAGAATTGCATTAAAAGCCCTTATTTCTCTATCATTGTGAATGGTAAGAGCCATGCCTTTTTAAGGCATCTCATAGGCTAAGACAAGGGGACCCTATTTACCCTATGCTTTTCATTATTGCTGCTGAGTACCTGTCTAGAGGTTTTGCTAAGTATCCTAGCCTCTACTTCAGAACGTTATGTGGTTTTAAAATTTTGCACTTACATTTTACTGATGATTTTAATATTTTTACAAATGCTTCGATGAATAGGAATAATAGACTTTTGTGTTTCTCTAACCAATTTGAATTGATTAGTAGCTTGGCTCTTAATAATCATAAGTGTTGTTTTATTTCTGCTAAGAAAGTTTCTTATGATCGTGTTGTGGCTATCAAGAATGTTAATGGTTTTAGCATTGGTTTTTTACCTTTAAAGTATCTGGGTGTGCCTCTTTATAAGGGTAGATAGAAGTCCTTTCTTTTTGATGATCTTATTACTGTGGTGCAGAATAGACTTTCTATGTGGGATTCTAATTTCTCAAGTTAGTGGTTGGCTTATCCTCGTCAAGATTATTTTTTGTTCTATACTTGTTTATAGTTTTCAAACTTTACTTCCTCTAAGACTGTGTATAATGGGATTGATAGAATTTTCAATAATGTTTTTTGGAAAGGTATGGGAAGTAGTTTTAAAATACACTGGTCTTTATGGGGATAAATGTTTTAGGACTTTGAAAGAAGGGGATTTAGGGTGTAATTCTATGTATGATTTGGCCTATGCTTTTCTTTCAAGTTATGGTACAATCTTTGAGCTAATGTGAGCCTTTGGGCTAATTTAATGGTGGCCAAGTACTGTGGGGGGCGGCATCCCACCATGTGTTGCTTCAGTAAAGGCAATTCTCAAGTCTTGCAGCGTCTTTGCTCTGTTAAATGGGTTGTTGAGTCTTCCATTATGTGGGGTCTTGGAAATTGTAATATTTTCTTTTGGAAAGATTGTTGTTTGGGGGGCCATTCAACTGACTCCTTAACTAATACTATTTCCAATGCTACTGTGAAGGTGAATTATTTTTTTACTAATAATGGTTGGGATTTGGAGAAACTTTCTAGTGTTCTTCCTAATTTTATTATTCAACTAAAAATCCCTCTGATCATAAATTTGAATGATGTGTTGCTTTGTACTTTGACTAAAGATGGTTGTTTTAGATTAAAACATGCCTGACATTCATTTAGAGCTAAGCATGAGACTTCCAATCTTTTTCATATGATATGGCATAGAAGCATTCTTTCTACTGTCTCTATTTTTATTTGGAGAATTTTACATAAGCTTATTCCTACTGATGAAAATTTAATTAAAAGAGGTGTTATCCTTCCTTCTAAATGACAATGTTGCTACCATGTGGACAATATGCATCATGTTTTCATTTCTGGCCCGTTAGTTGTTAAAGTTTGGACTTATTTTGATGACATTTTTCATTTCAATTATTTTACTGCTATGGGGTCTATTAATTCTTTGCTTAACTGTTGTTTTGTTAAATTCAAAGGTCATATGAAAAATATGATTACATCTCTTGTCCTTTAGTTTTTATGGCTGGAGAAAAATAATGTTCGTTTCAACGGGGTGGTTATGAACTATCATAGAATTATCCATAAAATTAAGGATAAGGTTGTGGCTCTTTACTCAGCTATATTACTTTCAACCAAGAATTTCAAAAACTATTTCTTTACTGCGGCTGATTTTGGTATTAACTTGGAGGTGGATATTTTACATAAAGTCCCTAAGTGTATTTCTTGGATGAAGCCTCCTCCAAACCTTTTTAAGTTGAATGTTGATAGTGCCATAATGAACTATATTGTTGGTTGTGGTGGTGTTATCATAGACCATATTGGTAAGTATATTTTGCACTTTGCTGCTCTGATTGTTAATGGTGATGGTAATTCTGCTACTTCCTATGTTGTTCTCTATGGTCTAAGTCTTTGTTCTATTCTTAATTACATGAATACTATGGTGGAAGTTGGTCCTTACTTTGGTTATCATTCTGTTTATTCTAGGGAGGATAAAATTTGTTCCTCTTATTTGTTTTATATAAGGAATATTAAGAATTTATTGAGTCTTATAAATTTCTCTTTCTCTGTTATTCTTGATGAGGGAAATGCTTGTGCTCAGTCAATTACCATATGGGGTTGTGGTTTGAATGGTATGACTAAGCTTTCATTTTATAATCTGTCTTTTCTGGTTAAATGGCTCTTAATATTGGATCAAATTGGTTTATCTTATGTTATGTCTTAATGTTTGTGGTGTTTCTGTTCTCTGGTGGATGTGGGGTTCCTACTGGCATTTTCACTCTACTTAGACTTTTGGGTTGGCTTTTCTAATTTTTGGTTGTTTGGTGCAGTTTTATTGCTATTTGGGGATCCTTCATTTGTTGTTTCTTGAGTATTTTCTTAGTTTTTTGGCTGGATTAGTTTTTGTACTACTTTAGGTTTTTGGAGACTTGCTATCTATTGGGTCTCCTTTTCATGTGGTTGGTGGATGTTTGGATTATTCTTTCATGTTGTATTTTTAAAGGTTTTGGTTGCAATGAGTTTTGTGTTATTGTCAGGTTTTTAATCCTTTTATTCCTTCGTTGTTATTTGGATGTATTTAACTTATATTGCTCCTGATGGCTGAATATCTTTGGTGGTTCTGAGATGTCTTCCGATGTGCATCTTTGGGAGACCTATTTCATTTTTGCTATTGGTCTTTGTGTTCTCATTTTATCCAGTTCTCTCCTTTCTTGGAGTGATTCCTGGAGCCCTTGCATTGATGTCTGGTTGGATAATCTTTTTGTGGGGACTTTGTATTGGCTTTTTCATCTCTTGGGTCCTTATAATTTCTCTCACACCTTAAATTGATGTTTGGATTATTCTATTCTTGTTTGGATGATCTCTGGCCTGGTTTCTTAGTAGAGGAAAAAATGGGTTATCCTCGGTATTTTAATTTTGTTCATGATATCTTTAACTTTTTGTGGAGGATGAGGTCTGCTGGGATTATTACCCCGATGATGTTAGGACTTATGGTTTTATTGTATGCTTACATATTATAATCTGTTTCAATCATAGTTCTTTGAATTATAATCTTGTTAGATATTATAGTTCTTTGTACTATTTTTCCTATAGATTTTGTTTGTTTTTGCAGGTTCTTGTTAGTGCTGGTATTCGTGTTGATGGGTTTTTTTATGGGAAGATGCTATTCCAAGCTATTTTTTGTCTTCCTTCTTCTTGGGTGCCCTTATGCACCGTAGGATGTATCTAGGTATTTATGTATATTTTCATAGTAGGGACCTTGAGCTCATAGGGTTTTTTTGCTTTTAATTTTATAGCTCTTTTGAGCATTGGTGGGTTCAAGGACCCTTTAAGGACATTGTACTTTTTTCCCTATATTAATGTGTAGGCCCCTCAATGGGTTTTCCCCTTAAAAAAAATTGTTAAGAGATGCGATAACTACTAAAAGAGTAGGAAATTTTACTAAGAGAGATTAAATTCCCTTAAATTATAGTCTAGAGGTTGAAATTGTTGATGTTTTGGGAATAGATTTCATGGGTCCAATTGTCCCTTCAATGGAAAATCAATTCATATTGAAAGCAATAGACTATGTCTCCAAGAGGATTGATGGAGTGGATGTCTATATGAGTGATACTTAAGAGGAAAATAAATTTCTTAAGAAAAATATATTTCCTAAATTTGGGACATCTAGAGTAATTATTAGTGATGGAGGAAGCCACCTATCTAATAATAATGTTTATACATTGGTAGCTAAATTTGGGACTCAACATAGATTGGTTATAGCTTATCATCCCAAACTAGTGGCTAGTCTGAAATTTCTAATAGGGAGATTAAGAGAATTTTGGAGAAAATGGTTAACCCAAATATGAAAGATTGGGTTCTTATGTTAGATGGAGATTTTTGGGCTTATAGGACCACTTTCAAGATAATCATATGATTGTCCCCTATAATTTTTTTATAAAAAATCTTATAATTTACAACTTAAATTAAAACATAAGGTTTATTGGGAAGTACAGAAGATGAACTATAATCTAAAGGATGCAATAAAAAGATATTATTATAGTTAAATGAATTGTATTAGTATATAATGGAAACTCATGAAAATGCTCGAATTTATATGGAACAAATTAAGATATGGCATGACTGTAATTTGATTAAGTGGTTTTATTTTTTTAAAGACTGAACTTATTTTCTTGGAAGTTAAAGTCATGTGGTTAGAACAATTTATTATAGTTCATGTGTATTTTTACAGTGCAAATGAAATTATGGATAGGAAAATTAACCAAATATTTAAAGTGAATGGTAGATACTTAAGTCTTATATTAGATGGGAGGTAGACTACCTTAGGAAAGCCTTAGAGTTGTATTAGCCCTAAAGTATAGTTTGGCCTTGTTAGGTTAAATAATATAAACTAAGTACTACATGGTAGATGAGCCAACAAATTATGTATTATGCTTATGGATTTTTTAAGTTTATGTTTTTATAAGTGTAAGCAATTTATTTTGATATGTTTGTAAGAAGTTGTAGCTTAGAAAACCTTATTTACATAAGAATCTTGTGTAGCACTGTAACTCTCATCATTACAGCACTATAGTGCTATCACTTATATAGAAAATTGAGATCTACTTAATTTACTGCAGCACCATAAATGTTAGTACCACATTGCAAGACTTTCCACATTCATTGATTATAATGAAGAACCTTGGCACTGCATTTTTCAATGTATCAATGATATAACATGTTTTAAATGCCATGGTGTTAAACAATAAAAAAGATTATCATTGAAAAATTCCATGGTGAAGTACCACAATGCTGCCTAACTTAGTGTCACAATTCCATAATATTATTTAGCAATATTTTAATGAAATTTAAAGAAAATATATTGACTGGTCAGGAGGTTATTTTAATAAGATTGCACTATAATGCATTTTGTATTATAATAGTGTTATAACATATTATATATAGGGGTTCAGAGGTTTTGATTTTATCTCCACTACGAAATCATTAAGCTATTAGCACCTTATTGCTCTCTTTCTCTCTTTTAGGTAAATGACACCTAAGATTAGCTTCTCAAAGAATAGGAGGGTGTTGACTTTTCCTTTTGGCCTGAGGCCATCTAAACATCAAAACCCTAATTTATAATCAAAAAGCTTAGTGCATAGCATCCTGTAGTACAATAATCCCTTGACTGCAAGTATTGTTTAAAGCTCACTATTAGGAGCTTCATACCTTAAATTAAATATCACTGACTCCCTAAACTAGTGTTTGACTCAATTGAGCTAACTTAAGTTAGCTAGATTGATCATCTCCTGCATAGACTTATTTAAAACTCCATTTTTACTTTCAACTTCACTAAATCATTTTAAACGTATCACCTCTTAGATTAAACATTTCAACCTATCACATACAAATATTGACTTGGAACTCGCTTCCTAAAACTTGTCAAACTAGATCAATTTGTGTCAAATTGCTGCTTATAATTAAATGAAACCCTCCAATCACTCAAGCTAACTCCATTTGATTCCATGGGTGAGACATCTCATGGTGGGTTGACTTGGTTAACTCACTTTAAAAAGTCAAACTAGTTCATATATACCCTCCTACATGTCAACATCATATCCATTGGTTTAAACTCCCTAAACTCTATTTAACCAACCTCTAAGGACTCTCCAGGGTGTATTATAGTCAGCTTAACCATTGTTGACCAATTAAAATGATCAAATACTCCATATATACATAGGTGGTCAAAACTCTTTAATCTTCTAAAATTTCTTCTAATTAGATATTATATTCCATTCTAAATGACTCTAGAATATTCCTAAAGTTATTTAAACCCAAGATCAACCCGTTATTTAGTCCAAGCTAGTCCTATTAGTCCCCCATATAGAAAAGTGACCTAGAGTCAGTCTCCCCATTTTTTGGCCACACCATACTCAGAAGCCACTCCCTAACTAGCTTGAACACTCACAAGCATCCAAATGAACTCCTCTAATTGATTATAGTCATTAGAGAAACCCCTAGGAGTTGAATTAGGGTAAATGGTCAAAGCCATTCATTTTAATAAATCTCTCTATCAAGTGCTTCTCCAAACAAAAAACTCTTTTTATATCTCCTTACCTAAGATTCTTCCACATTTTCCAAATCTTTGCATGTGATTTGGAGTTGCCAATGGTGAGATCAATGGTAGACCCAACCACCTTCCATCCTTAATTGATAATCTTTCTTTGTTGTCCTTCCAGCTTTGGACTCTTCTAAAAAGTTGTTTTACAAAGCTCATAGATGAAAATAAGCCCTTAAACGTACACCTCATATGGCCATTCTTTTGAATATAAAATCTAAACCCTGAGATTAACTTTAGGTTGATAAATAACTCATATAGCTTATCATATGGAGCTTCCAAACTTCTTATAAATATTTCCTAGACCATATAAAAGCTTTATCTAAATGCTAAAGCCATGAAATTAATTCTATGTTGAGTCTAAGCTCGCTTCCATATATACGATTTTGCTTACTATCGAATGGAAAATGAAACCACATTCATTTATATTCCTCAATTTAATTCAAATGACTGTGATTCGGTCACACCATCCCTTCATTTAAATTATAATTAGACTTTCATCATTATGCAGCTAGAACGATCAGATCATGGTCATTCATTTCATTCCATGTGATATCAGACAAATAGGCATGTTGTCAACATGGATTAGTGGATGATCGTTTCCATCCATATATCTCAATAACATTTCTACCTGTGTAAAGAGCTGACTTATTAGCACCACCATTGCCAAACCAAGCTAACCATAATATAACATGATTTAAATGGCTTTAAACTTTGAAAAATACCTACAATATCATTTCTCAATCATTTGTCATATTTAAATACTCTACGGGTTCATGATGAAGAGCTCTTTATTTTAAAAATAAAATTAGAGATGATTTATGGGGATTTTAAGAGTAATTAAGCTTGAAATGCCCCTTAATTTCAATTAATAATTATTCAAATATTTGTCCAACTCAGCTCAAATTTGGCTAGTTAAACTAAGAGATGTTCCCAACATCCCCTACTTTTCCTAGGTTAGTTTGATGCATCCTCTTTAAATAATATAAAAGTAATACTTAATTTTAATTCCAATTTTTCATGGATTGATCCATTGGTTATCCCTAACCATTGGTGGCAATCACTTGAATATTTGAGATTTATTATTTAATTAAAAACCCAACCTAAGTTCCTTCAATAAGAAGGGAATTTAAGAAATCATAACAAATTTTAATTTAATTAATATATAATAATTAAAGAATTCTAAATTAAGTTAAAAATTTAAATTAATTCAAATCATATAGTCAATTAAACTAAACATCTTCAATTAAATAATAAAATATCAATTCATTTAATAAATACTTAAAGTAAATTCTAAAGCCTTTATGCATTTTCTTGATTCCTAAGGGAGGCCATACATGCATTAAATTTACAAGGCTTAGGATGTGGGGTTGAACACTTCAAAGAAATTTAAGGTTTTTCAATTAACATATTCTTTAAAATAACTATCCTTAAATCTTTAATTAAATATTAAATAAAACTGAAAGGACTCTATACAATCATTTTATCCTATATAGGGAATGAATGTATTACCATTATGTGCCTTAGGACTTAATGGTTAGTGGCTTCTACACTCCGAAGTCATTAGTTAGCATGGTTCTTTAAAACCTAAAATAAAAAAATTTAAATAAATAAAACATTTTAAAACATAAATATAATATAATATTATACCATTGAAGATTAAACTAATATTAAAATATCATTTGGCCTATAATAAACTAACAAATTAAAGCATAAATAACTTAAACATTAAAACATTTTAGCGTCTATCCAAGCGACACAACCTCTTCACATACTTTTGTTGATTTGCTTGGATAACTCACTCAGGTTTATTCTAAGCTAGTGAATATTTTGGTTTAGTGCAAATGCCTTTCTTGGAAGGTATCTTGTATATCTTACATGCATCCATCAGACATAGAAATCATGTTTCTAAAATTGTGTGCTTACTTGGTTAGCTGGTAGTCCACTCCAAGCAAGTATAAGTTCAAATTGCATATACACTCCTTAAACTTCCTTTAAGGTAGATTCTCCTAATCTTCTGATGAATTTTTTTAACCTCAAACATTTCCAGATTGATTGATTGAAACCTTAAATCCTTGATTCAAATCCTTTAAATTTAAAATAAGTCTAGTCTGCACTTTAATAAAAAAATTTCTCTTAAAATATATAATTAATTATAGAGGTTTGCCTCTATAAGAATCCTAGATCCCATCTTAAAATATATCCTATTTTAGTTCACTGGAGAAGGAGAAAAATCTTTGGACGGAGATCAAGCTTATTTGTTGTTAATTTTATTTTCAAAAAGATAGGTGAATTTTTTATTTATCTTTCTTGATGAATATTGCAATCCTTATGCAGATTTTGATTATGAAAATAAATTATATTTACATCTTTAGATTAATAGAGAAGCATTATTCTATACCTCGAGATGGTATATTGAGATCTATGCAAATTTCATAATAGAAATATAAATGTGAATATGTTGAACTTATTACAATTAATTTGTTCCAACAAAATTTTTTGAAAACTCTACTAGGGATTTGGATTTACTTTTCAATTTTAGTGGAAACTCGCCATTAAATCGGTAGTATACTTGTTCTCGTATCGGGTTAATCTACTTTATTTTATTTCTCCTTTTTTTAATTTCATCCTTAGGTTAAATGATCAATGTTATATTTTCAATTTTAAATCCTTAAAATCTAATTTCAAACAAAGGTTTCAATCCCATAAATTTAAAAGTTAAAAATCAAAAAATAAAAAATTTTAAATCTAAAATCTAGTTTTCAATCAACCATCAATGTGAACTCAAATTCTAGAATCAATCAATTCTCCTACTTCTGGGTTGTACATTGTAATTACGTTCCTTCATTTAGATTAATGTGATTATTAAGACTAGGTCCAAAGTCAAAATCATTCCCACTTTAAAATTAAAATCTAATTTCAATCATTTAAAACTTGCATTAGGAATTTAGAAAATCAAAACATAATATCTTTTCAAAACTTGGACTATCTTCTAAACCCAATAAGTTTAGACATTAATTCAAATTTTTGATTCAATTCCAAAAATATCAAACTAGTTGATCATCAACATCATCTTTAGCTAGGCCCAGTCTACTAAGGGCTCCAAGATCAAGTCCATATTTGAATTTGATAACATACAATTTACTTTCATTGAACCACATATCGAAGTAGTCAAGACTATAGAATCCCCAGCTACATCAATCCCTTTTGAAGTCTGATACGACATCACAAAATTAGCTTGATCGGGCACGAATCTTGAAGCAAAACCCAACCCAGAAACTTCAAAAATTAAATCCGGAAGCACCAAAACTCCGATTTCAATGAGCCTACAGTCAAACTGAGCGTCTCGGAAATACGAACCCAACGACACCAAGTTCAACCCAATTCGAGCCCAAATGAGTCCAAATGAGTCCAAATCAAGAACCCAAAGCACACTTGGAAGGTTTGAACCACAATTTGAGTTACCAAACGGTCTCTGATTTTGGCGAGCTTATAGTCGAATCAAACGGCTCGACGAGACGAATCCAACGATCCTAAGATCGCTGGATTCCAACATCACTAAGCCTTCAAATGGCTAACAAACGGTGTATGATCAAAGGATTCAATATCAGCCATCCATTCAACCACTCCCTCTTCACCCTTGATCTCACACCTATTTACAAGCCATGCCACTACAGAAAAACTATAAATAGAGCCCTCATTCTTCACAAGAGGGGGGAAGTGAAGAGAGAGAAGAAGAAGAAGAGAAGAAGAGGAGAAAGGGAAAAAGGAGAATCCTCTCCTCCTCGACCACTGCCGGAGCTCTTCCCGCCGCCTAAATACGCCAAAACTCTGCCAAATATTCGGGAGAATGCCAGAATTCTGCCCAACTTCCATGGGATGCGGAGATTCTTCTCAATTATCGACAGAGTTCCCTCCTGACGCCAAAACTCCGCCCAAGTGATGCCGGAGTTCTCCTCGTCCACCAACAGACGTCGGACTTCTACCCAACACCTGACCTTCACTCTTCGTCAAGTTTCTACCCGATGCCGGACTTCTACCAGTTATCGGACTTTCGCTGGACGTATATCCGAATATGGATTTCTTTCCATGGTTAGACTTCTACCTGACGCCGTCCTTTTGACCTTCATCGTCATACACAGTCCTTCCAACCTCCCTCGCAAGGCAACTGTCCTTCTGACCTCCGTCGCCAGCCGACTATGGTCCTCTTGACTTATGTCGCCCGCCGACTACGATCCTCCTGACTTATGTCGCCCCGACTACAAGCCTTCCGACCTCTGTCGCCCGCCGACTACGGTCCTCCCGACCAAATGAACATGTCAATAGTGCTTCTTTGTATTCACATCATGTAATGTACTCTATAAAATGTACCTCAAGCTAAGGCCTTATTTGTAATCGACTGCAATACTAGTGGATTCATTTAAACTGGGCTAGGCCCCGTGGTTTTTCCCCCTTTTCGGGGGTTTTCCACGTAAAAATTCTGGTGTCTCATAAATGCTAGACCCTCTCTCTTATCTGATTGCGTGCCAGATTTTCGTACAACGCTAAGACTATAAACTTTATATTTCTCTATCGCCGCGAATAATCTTGGACGCAACAAAGTCAATGTTAAGGGTGGGTCCGTAGTCACTTCCATGGTTGCTAGACCATCAATTTTCTCACGTCTAACCATTCAAATGTATACTAATAGCCAGAATGGCAAAGTCATCTTGAATCTTGAAATCCCTGCTTAGAGAAAATTTTAGATTAGGTCATTTTTTTTTTAAAAGGTGACCAAGTCTCAAAAATGCAACTTGAACCATCATGTGATACAGGGGGCCAAGAAAGCTAATATCATAGAATAAGAGATATTTATCACTACTGGTACAAAAGCAACAATAAAATTAAATCTTGAAATTCTTAATGTTTGTTTAAATTCACCATAATTGGCTAGAAGCTTCTTTCGTACACTACCAACTACCAACAGAAAGGAAAATGTTGTTTAGATTACTAATTCCTTAACCCCATTACCCTACAAACAACTAATTCTTCCTTCCTTATCTAGGAGGAAGAGGAAGTTCAAATCTTTGTTAGATGGATTGATCCATAATTGTATAACTAGTTATGAACAATGAAAGACTAAATTCTTTAAATTTTATAAACTTGTGATCTCTACAAAGGCTGAAGAAGAGTTATATATGAAAGTTTGAATAGGTTGTTAAACCTAATAGATTTGTCCCAAGGCTAACCAAAAGTTAAAGTTTCTCTTGATAATTTTAAGAAAACCAATTTAAATTTTACACAATGAATAAAATTTTTCTCAATAATATTTTTCAATCACAAATATTAAATGTGCAAAAAACTATAAAGCAGTAAAACATAAAGACAAAAGAACACCAAAATTTATAATAGTTTGGTTCAACTAGATCAACGTCCCTGTAGACTCCTTCAGGTATTGCACTATACCAAAGTGAATTTCCTTTTACTCCCACAGCAAAGTGGAGAAAGCCCTTATTATTAACCTATCTTCCACCAATCCCCAGTACGACAAAGTACTGTCATTCTTTTTTACCCTCCTGGTGATGTCAGAGTACCGGCATCCTTTCTTACCCTCATAGTGATGACAGAGTACAGGCATCCTTTTTTAACCTCTTGGGGACGGCAGAGCAGTGGCATCCTTTCTCATCCTCCTGGTGATGGCAAAGTAATGGATCTTCTCTAAAGAATCTTCAAATAAGTAGGAAAGAGATTTGAAAAAACTACAAAGAGATCCTCACCTTTGACATTATTTCTAAAAGGACAAATGCGATGAAAGGCGCTCGAACAGCAATACCGTCTTGCCCACGTGGCATTATTTCATTTGTAATTCCCAACAAAATCGTGTTTGAATCCACACCCGTTTTCAAACATTTGAAACATCAAACCCATAATTTCTTCGCGCCCCTTCCCATCTCGCTACTCCAACTCCTCTCCACACTTCTACTCGCCATGGCCATGGCCATTGCCTACGCCACCGACGGCTTCTTCCCAGTCGCGGCGTCGGTAGGGTTTCATTGCGTCTCCTTTCCTCCTTCCCTACCCCCACTTCGCCTATTGAGCCATTTTGCAGAACCGGACTGCCCTATCATCTCGGATCGCCGGCGGCAAGCTTGGGACTCGCTTCAGTCGCACTTCGTAGGCGCTTCTGAGGCCACGTATGCCCGCGCCATAGGTAAGGGGCTGGGTGCCTCAGAAGCTGTGGCCTTGGAGCTTTTTACGCCGCTCCACCACGCCCTCCTCGTTGCCCTAGTCTCCATTTCCTCTGCAGAGAGTAGGCGATCACGGAGAATATTGCAGCTTCAGCAATCTGTCGACGTTAGGGTTAGTCTCTAAAATCCATTCATCAATTTCAATACACATTAACCTGACTTTTTTTCTTTTTTGTCTCTAATAAGAAAAATTGCAACACCATCATCTGATGTATTTTTTGTCAGGACGGTTTTAAGAACCCTTAAATTTATACTAAAATTAACAGATTAAGCCAGCCTATAAATAAATTTTGCTTAGCTTTTAATCGGATCGAATGACTTCAAGTGGCTATTATCAGCGCAATTACTTAAATATATTCCATTGAGAGAAATCTCAAACTGTTTTTTTTTTAATTGGTAGTTCAACGTATCCTGCAGGTGGTGCGTTAGGGCAAAGACTAGGCTTTGATATGTTGGATTTCTCGCAGCAGCAGTTTTTGAATGTATACATTTTAGATTACGCGCTAGTCCCTAAAATCCATTTATTTTTCTTATTGATTGTTGAGCTTACGAGGAATGCATTTCAGATTTATTTATAGATATTGGTCGTCTTTGATGCAATCCAGTTCTTTAATTGATTCCAGCCTACTTCCATTGAAAGAAAATTTAATAATTCTATCAGCTCAGTATATGTTTTTTCATTAGGACTCACCTGGTTGCCTGCAGGAATTAATGTATGTTCGAAAATTGAGGATTTTATTTTTATTCATTTTTAGTTGTTAAATTAAAATTGTTATATTTAAAAAGAGTTTAATTAAATAATTTGTAGCTTTTTAATAGAAAGCATGTTTTAAAAAATGATCATTTTGTTTTCTATTCATTTATATGCCAAACCAAAATTTTTATTTTTGAGGGAGTTTTAACTGAAGTTTATGGATCTTAGAGTGAGCATTAATTTCTAGCAAACCTAAATCAGTGAAGGAAAAAGAAAATTTTATCATTTTTCATATCATATTTATTTAACTTCATGCAGCTAAATGGGAACTTAAGGCCTTCTCTAGTCGAACGCAAAACATATATATGACGTCGTTCGGTCGCTTCAGCCGAACACTAAACTTTCCGCTATACGCCATTGTTCACCCACCATATGTTTTTTTTTTATATAAATATATGATTAAAAATATATAAAATAAAGTATGGGAAAGAATATACCAGGAATATTCTTTTTTTGGTGTTAGAAAATGGAATTCAATTGAAGACGAGTTTCTGTATTTTGATGTATTACTGCATTTTGGAGTCATAATTGAGTTTTTCGGTTGGAAATGCCCTAAGAGGATTTTTCAAGCTTAATCAATGTTGATTTTTATCCATACACGTTTTGGTGTTGGGATCTAAAATATATTTTTAAATTTAATGTGATCAAATGGGGCATTAAAATGACCCCTTGATTGCTCAAATAATTGGGAATTTCGTTTCCCTTCAAGTGGGAATAAAATTGAAGCCATGCGATTGCAAAATTTTCTTTCAACATTAAAAAAAAAAATCAAAGGCAATAATCAGCAAAAAATACCTCTTTAAATATTGCAGCGATTTTTATATAGCACCGGATGTCCTTCTGGTCTCTAGTTCAGAGCAAGATCGAAGTTTTTGGCTTTTTTTTGAATTTGAAGCATCAGCTTTTTCCTTGCTTGTAATTTATAAGCATACATGGTCGGCCCGCATGTGACGTAGGATGAATTATGTGTCATTCATTTGAATAAATTTTTTCCAATGCTATACTTTTCTTGAACAGACATGAATTGTTAGCCTTTTGCATCTCATGAATAGGATGAGATGCTAAAGAACATGCAGATGAAACTTGATAATTTGTTGGAGCAAATGAGCTTTGTGAAAGATCATTCTCCATCATCAGGCTGCAACTTTCCGTTAAAAAATGAGCAGATCACTATTGCAGAAATGCTGAAGAAAAATGAAGCTATATTCTTCCATGGAAGTAGTCGAGTTGCTCATTTCAACCAAGATGATGGCATTCTTCCTAACTGTCATAACCAATCCATTAAAGCAAAGGTACAGGCTTTCAAAGTAGGCTTTGTGATTATTTATTTTCTTGTTTGATGCTTCTGATTAAATAATATCTAACCGATATTTGTCCATAGGATGTTTGCATGACTGAGCCGAGCAAAGAAAGATTGATCGAGAAGAATTATGAGATAGTAACTGAGCAAGAGGAACGTCGAATGTCTGATCTATCTGATTTTTGGAGTGTTGCATCTTCTGTAGATACTCAGGTGAGGCAACTAAAACATTTTTGTTCTATTCACGAATGTGATATAAATTACCTTTGGTTGGCCAGTTTTAGTTCTTAGTATTTATTTCTGTTGCTCTCAATCTGTTTTGTTTTTTTTTTCTTCTTCTTCTTTTCCTTTTTTCATCTTGTTATTCAAATTTGTGTGTTCGGAAACTGTTCCTCTCGCTTAGACATGGATTATCAATCCTTGTATTTTGGTTTATGTTATGTTATCAACAACTATATTTTTTGCAGTCTTGTGATCGTCATTCAGAATATTTGTGAAAATGTTTGTGCATTGGTCTAGACAAGAGCTTTTTATATTAATGTATGGCACAAGTATTTGTCTATACATAAGTCAAAGTACAAACTATGCACATTATTCACATCTAATGCAAATCATAATTCTTTGCATAAAACTTTTGCCCTCCATTATAGCTCTAATTTACAGGAGATAGTGTGGAGGGCTGGCATGTAATAATAGAACATAATACCATGGTGTATTTGGCTTGACATGGCTTTAACAATATAAAATGTTAAGAGAATAGTATGCTTAATTTTATGCTGCATAAATGTTTATTTAGTATAATTCAAGTTGGATGGTTGAAGTGGAGGAATGCATTGGGCATGTTGTGTTATACAAAAGTACCTCTCAAACTTAAGTAAAAATTCTATAAGATGTTGGTGATACCTACATTGTTTTACGGCGTAGAATGTTGGCCATTAAAAGATAAGCATAAAATTAAGTCAAGTGTTAAAGAGAGGAGAATAAAATTGCCGTTGCCAGGTCCCATGTCCTGGATGAGAAAAGTGGAGGATTGCGTTAGCTAGTGGACAGCCAGCGTAAAACTTTTCGAATAATCACGACTTTAATCTTTTAAAAAATTGTGTTAAAGAGAGCAGGATGGTCAGGTGGATGAGTGGTTTTACTCTTAGAGACAAAATGCAAAACAATTATCTACATAAAAAGGTTGGAGTAGCTCTAGTGTCAATAAGATTAGAGAGAATCGCCTTAAATGATTTGGTCACATAATGTCTGCATTTCGATGAACCGGTTAGAATATTAAATATGTTAGATCTGTTGGATCATATGTAGTTCGGTGGATGATGCCTGACAGTACTTGCCTTCACATGTGAGTTGAAAGCTGCTAGGGAGAATGTAATAAAGTTTGAGTATAGGATATGAAAGAGAATGAGTTTGAAAAATGTATAAACTTTAGGCAAAATCTTTATTATCCAAATCACGAATACAAGAATAGAGAAAAAACAGTAGATTTTGAATGATAGAGCTTGTGCTGTATAGAAGGAATAATGCAAGGCATTAAGGATCTTTCTTTGATGATCATAGTTTTTTGACTTTTTTCTCCTTTTTCTCTCTAATGTGTGAACTCTTCTTAGTGTTGAAAATTAGAATTCCGTTGGACATCATTCCTCTATCCAAGAGAAAAAAATCGAGAGACCCCATTTTCCTCTTCCCCCTCCTTTTATAGGGTTCAAAAAGTGGGGAGGAGTTGAGTCTCAACATGTAGTTCTCCCATCAATCGATGGTAATGGGGTATAGGTGCCGAGTTGGTCGGTGACTGTAGATGAGTTAGGTGAAGTTGGACGAGGATCAATTTCTCAAATCCATCCGTCTTTTCTTTACTTTCTTTCCTAAACACATAAATTGATCTTCACTTGCTTCTGATGTATATTTATCTTTTGAGATAACTGGGGATCATAACCAAATAATTTATAACAATTGTTTTTTGAATTTGTTAGCCTGTACAGCTGAGCACATTGGCAACCGAACAGGAGCTTTACAATCTTAGAAAGGAATGTGAAGAGAAGGACGACACCATTAAGGAACTGAAAACTGCTGTTCATGCTTCCAATGTTACCTACTCTAAGGTTGTCTTTTAATACAAAATTCTGCATTTTCTGTTTGTTAAACCTTTCCTTACGTTGATTTTATTTCTTCTTAAATAGAGGATTACAGAACTGGAAGAAATTATAAGAAGAAAAAACATGATAATTACAAAGTTGAAAAAGGATATGCTGGTTTTAGAGCAACAGGTAAGACCCTCCATAAACTTCAAAAGTACAATGTTTTACTGAAACTTAGCGTCAGTGCAAACTTGTTGCAGATTGTCAAATTCACGAGGCTTCGAAGACCATCATATAGGGCCTCTTCACAGTCAACCACTTATCATCTACCGCTTATGACTGACAATATTCTCTATGATATGAGCAGCACTAGCCCATCATCTTCAGACTCTGATTCTCCTCAGAAGGGTGGTGTGAATCTTTCATGTATTCCAACTAATGAAATTCTTCATAAGCTTATGGGCTCTTCTGTCTCAACGCTACAGAAAGCAATGAGCCCTTTCAAGGAAAATTGTGTGAGAATGAAAGATGAAGCAAATGCTTCAGTAAGGCCAAGGAAGATTGCTTCTTCTATCACAGATCAGAAAAAGTCTCGGAGGAGAAACTTGCAGGAGGAGAAGATGATGACTGCGGCGAAGAAATGGGTTTAGATATGCAAAGTCCTTTAAGATCTTAGCATAGTCAGAGAACTTGCTAATTAACGGTACTCCTGTAAACCTTCAAGACAGATTTTATTTTATTTTGGTACAGTTCCTTCATCATGTCCTCTTATATCCGTTTTAATGAAGTTGATTTTTTTATTGTCAACTGGTCAGAATTATATTGCCCTTGCTCTGAAAATGAAATAAATTCTTCAGGAAAAGGGTCATTTCAAGCTGTTGTTTTAATTCAGCTGGGTGGTTCTTGATTTCATTCAAAACCGACGCGTCACAGTAGTACTTGTAAATGAAGCATATGAGATCACAGAAAAATTCTTGAATTTCTAAAAATGGTCAAAATTCCTATCACATATCGATTACTTTGCGCTAACAAAAAGTTCAACGTTCTGTTACTTCTGTTCTATGTAGCACGGTAACTTCTATTTAAGTGGCATGCTATATTGGACACATGTTGGATACAGCTTTGTCGTGTCCATTTAAAATATTTTTTAAATTTGATTGGACACATGTATCAGTACGTGTGTCCTATTAAAAAATAAAAAAAAGTGTCGTAACTCGGTACCTCTCTGCAACACTCGGTACCATGCTTTAGTATCAAACAACACCAAGAAGTTAGAGAAAGGTTTAACACAACTTTTACAATAAAAATTTGTTCTGGGGGCGCTGCTGTTCGAAACCCCAGCAAGAGCGTTGCCCCTTGATCTTGTGACTTGACCGAGCAGATCGAACCCCGCCAAGGGCCGCAGCATATCTGCGACATATCTACACTTTTACTTAATTTTTTTTATGTTTTAAATTCATGTGGTTTAATTGTGTCGATCCTTCGTAGGATAATGAATTCTAGTGGCGTAGGAATTGGATCTGATGATGGTCAATCAGAGACCAATTCAATTTTTTTTTGTCATTTCAAATATTACGCTTTGATTACTTTCTTAATTTTTATGTATGATTTATATATTATAATGTCGTATCCGTGCCGTATTCATATGTTTTATTTTTAAGAATTGATGTGTCCGTATCCGTATCATGTCGTATCTATGTCGCTATATCCATATCGGTGCAACATAGCTTATGCGTTGTGATAGTCATTTTATAATTTGAATATATGGAAGAGAATTTTAAGTGAGAATTTTACAAAGCTTTAACAATTGGTGGTGAAAGTTAAGGCAATTTGAACTTATAGCTAGGTTGTCAAAATGGGTATTTGGGTCGGGTTGGGTTGGATTGGGTTTGGATCGAACTCGAAACTAACACCCTTTCAACTCAAACCCTACCTGATTAGGCAAAGGGGTTAAGAATTCAGACACGGATTTAAGTCGATGAGTTATCGGGTTGACCTAACCCTACTCGCTAGCGGCTAACTCGAGTTACGAACAATAACAAGTGAGCAAGGTGAGGGTATGGACTGTGCTGCACATGCACAAGGTGTGTAATGCAAGAGGGCGAGAGTGAGGGTGACGGCGAGGACAAGGTGCTAGCACGACCTGCGCAACGTTAACATGAGTGCTAGGTTCGATTCAAGCACAGGTGCAGGGATTCGAGGTGTGAGCGTGAGCTGCTCAGGATGCGAGTGCAAGTTCGAGTGCGAGTGCGGAGCAGATGTGCATGAAGTAAAGTAGGAAGCAGGCAAAGTAGTGCTGGTGCAGAAGAAGAAGGTGAGTGGGCAACCAGATATCGAGTCAAATTCGGGTTAGCGGATTGAACTAGACTTGACTCAATTTTTCAAATAGGTCATAAATTGGAACCCGAACTAGACCCATTCGTTAAACGGGTTGACTTGAAATTTGATTTTTCGAGTCTTCTTTGGGTCGGATAATTGGCTCGGGTCAATAATTGACACCTCTAACTTAAAGCACTAATGTGAATTGATTAAATTACAATATTTGTGTTTTAAAATTTAGGTAAAATTAATAATATATATATATATATATATATATATATATATATATATATATATATATATATATATATATATATATATATATATATATATATATATATATATATATATATATATATGTGTGTGTGTGTGTGTGTGTGTGTGTGTGTGTGTGTGTGTGTGTGTGTGTGTGTGTGTGTGTGTGTGTGTGTGTGTGTGTGTGTCCGCGCGCGCGCATTTTGTTGCAATTTTTGCCATCGACATTACTGTCGTCGCCAGTCCTCATACATGTATAACGATTCCTAACTCAAAACCCTCAAACCTCGCATTCGGTTTTTGCAACTAGCCTAAAAATCACATATACACGCATTTCTTAGTGTGGTGGGAGGAAATACGGTGCGATGCTTATAACAAGGTGGGCAAGCGTTATACACACTTTTCTTAGCATGGCAAGGACCTTTCTAAGTATTCTTAGATGCCATAATGCCTATAGGAAAATAATTGTGCATTTTAAACAGGTACTCCCGAAGACCCATACACACAGTTCTTGGCGTGGTGGGATTGAAGAGTACAGCCGAGGTGTCATCTGACACCTATCATACACACCTTTCTTGACGTAGTGGGAAGGCTCAATTTTTTGGAATATCTCATAAATAGGGAATACGCTAGGAGGCTACCAAAATTTTCAGTGAACAGGGGTCTTGAAATTGGATCAAATGACAATGAATTGGATATACAAAATGAACAAATAAGGGAATTGAACTCAACTCGAACAAGGACAGAAGGGAATCAAACTCAAATGATAAGCATGGAACCAAATTTTAAATTTTAAAACACTTTATCGTATAAAAACAAATACTAACTAATAATCTTAATCATCCAAATAAGCATAAACGAACATGACACAACGCAAGTGGCAAATAAACTCCCAATGCATATGATTGGAGGATAATGAAGATTAAATTGGCTTATAATCTTCAATCTACCAAGTTGCAAATAGTAGCAGGTGATTCATAGGCACTATGAAGGAGGAATTTTCCATGAACACATTGATATGCTTATAAGTAAAAAGTAGAGAATGTGTGACAAATGTGGTTGCATTTTAATTAATGTCCTTACAATCAATAGCATGAAGCTTTTAATAATTGTTGAAAACCTTCATGCCAATCAAAATGCGAATGTCAATAAAGATGTACATGGTATGATATATGATGAATGTAAGCTTACAGCGAAGTTCATCTATAGGCAAAAGTCAAGAACTATCATGCATACAATAATCCATACAAAATGCAATAATAGATAATGCATAAGTGTTTTATACACATAGAGCATGCGAACGTTAACAAGCATCAATAGCAACAACTGAGTTACATATGTGATAGTCTTCCTATATACAACATTAGATATATTACTAAATGAATGCATTAGCCTACTTATAGATGACGACGGTAGATAAGCTGTGAAAGCAACGATATCCCTACAACTGACATCAGGTGTCTTATAGAAACACATGATAATTCCCACAAGAGCAAAAGGGCATCCAAGCATATATAGCAAGTTTGTCAACTAGCATGCAAGGAAAAGTTAATAATGAATGTAACTCAACCCTATTGTCAATATCAGCTAGTTAGAAAATGAAAATTGTAGCCCCCTAGAAGCACTGAAAATTAACATGCGATGAACGTAGCGACTTGCTGCTCAATGTACATGAAGAAATCGACGATGAACGTGACTTAACCTACATTCAACATCAGAACACAAATAAATGCAATAGCTCACCATTCAACATCAGGTAAATACACTAATCCACTGTAAGGAAAGGTGAATGACAAGAAGCACATTCCAAACACCAATAAGTTTTGTAGTAAGAGGCAATAAATGCTACAATACTTTTATTGCCAATAACTATGTAATAGTAGTAAGAACCCTCTATATTCTACAACCAAAGGAAGATAATATTCAGCAAATGCATGTATTTGTGAGTTACTGCAAAGGGCCCATCATTAATAATAAGCCATCAACTAGCAGATACGAAAGAACTACAGTAGATAATTAGCATGTACGAGCCGTCACATGAGGCTTATTAGTGCATGATACTCTACATGTATAAAGTATGTGCAAATTTTTAAGTGAACATAAGGTATGTGCAAATTTTTAAGTGAAATCCTATGCATTTCTCAACAATAACCCATCTGCATGAAGAAACAAAAAATTTAAGCTGTAGTGTCATTCCACCAGATCTATAACATGTATACAAGCATACATAAGGTATTTACCAATCCCAATGCACAATATATCAGCAAAGACAAGATGTAGATGATGAAATTAATTTCGTAATGTCATGTCACTGGATTTGCAACATGCATACATGAGAACATAAGATGTGTGTAAATTCTTAAGTGAAATATTGTGCATTTCTCAACAACAGCCCATTTGCATGATGCAACAAACAACTTATTATGTAGTATCATGCCATCGAATCCATAACATGTATACAAGCGGATAGAAAGTGTTTACCAATTCTAATACATAGCACAACAGCAAAAACAATATGTAGAAGATGAAATTTAATTTGCAATGCCACACCACCAAATCTGCAACATGCATACAAGCGGACATAAGTCGTGTGCAATTTCTCAAGCGCAATCTTATGCATTTTTCAACAACAACCCATCTGCATAAAGAAGCAAACAACTTATGATGTAGCGTCATGCCACAAGATCTGCAACATGTTACAAGAAGACAAAAGGTGTCTACTAATTTTAATACACAACATATCAACAAAGACAACATGTAGAAGATGAAATTCAATTCGTAATGTCAAGCCACTAGATCCACAATACTCATATTGATAGAAGATATCGGCGGCTTTTAAAGTAGAACATTACGCACATTTAAATAATAGTCTTCAGCACAAATGATTTATGCGAAAACTTTTAAAATGCCCCCTCATGCGTCGAAAGAGTGCTGATGCATTCATGTATGCATAAACATAAATATGTTATACACACTTATGTCATTGCATACATATAATTACAACACAAATACATCTTGCAAAATAAATGCAAAATCATATACCCACATGGGTCCCGATGATCGTGTTCTAGGGGCAAACGTGATGTTTGAGGATGTTGTGCGGGTAAAGCAATAAACTTAGGTTTGAGCCTAATCCTCTTATGCAAGCATATAGGATTTGACATGGCTCGAACCATCAAGCAAATATACGGCTACAATGCCGGCCAAGATATTTATTTTAATACATTTATATTAGACCTTCAAGGCCTATTACTAAGAAAATTTATTAATAAAGGTATAAAGCCTACAACGAGCCCGATCCTTCTATATGAATATATAGGAGTCGACACGGCTTGAACCGTCAAGCAAATATACAGTCGTAGTGCCAATCGGGATTTTTATTTTTGTACATTCATATTAGGCCTTCAAGTTATATAACAAGAAAGATTCAATAATAAAGACATAAAGTTGGAAACAAACCCAATTCTCTGTCAGCAAGTAGATAGAGTCAATATGTTTCAATAGAGAAAATGAAATGCCTATAAAAAACCTGATGATGGCCATGTTGATGGAAAATATAAACTAGAAGGCACCCCAAATATTTAGAATAGCTCCAAAAAGCACATTAAATTTTTATTTAATACAATGTTTAAAATTAAAATTAACCATCAAATATTTTAAGCAAAATTCATCCATTCTCCGTAGTAATTTATCGAGATGGATAAATTTTAAAATTTCTTTAGCTTACAAAGAGTCAATATATGGTCGAGAATATCACTAGGACTCGTTCCATTTATTGCTAGTAAGGACATGGAATTGGTGGTTTGGCAAGATAGCTCGGCAAAGAACTCATGGTTGTTCTGGATGAATCTGCGTGGTTAATGATTATGGACGCGACCCTCTGACCTAGTGGATTGATCAAACGACTCAATTGTATTATGGTTACGATCATATCATGTATGTTCCCTAATGGCCTCAAATTCTTAATATATGAATCATGAATGAATAGGATATAATCAATAGGATACAAAGTCTTATGTTAGCTGAGGTGGATTCAGATTTGTTCCCTTAGATAAATACTCACCCCAAGTCTACAAGGTTCTCTTAGATAATGCAACCCATGATTCCCAACAAGGATCCTTCTATCAGGTTGGATCGATTACCTTCGCTGACTATGTAGACTAGCGATAATGATTATCTTGGATGGCGGAACCATGGAATCTTGATCGGGTCCATCATCAATCCCCCCATCATCTTTTTTAAGTGCAAGATAATGAAATTTTTAATTTTAAATATCACGTCTCAAAAACTAAATTCATGCTACTATTATACACTAGACTATATATCTCTATGCATCTATTTGACGACTAGTCCTAATCAAAATTCTCTCCCATTATCGGAATGGGTGATTAACTATAGGGGCTTGCGCCTATAGGAAACCTGAATCAAGATTAAAAAGTTCTCGCAAACTCCCTAGGTAGTGTCTTATTCAAAATCCAATATGCCTTATGAAAATTTACCCCAGAACCTACTCGTTAAAACTTCCCTCGACGACCTGAAATAGAAAGGGGTCGGCGAAGAGACTGGGGAGAGAATTTTTGAAGCCTATACAAATAAATCTTTATTCATATAATTAATAAATAAATACCACTCGTAAAATGTCCCAAAGTAGCCTAAATTATTTAGCTAATTCATTACCCAAATAATTAAGATATTCGTAAATTGTTTAATTTCTTAATTAATTGTTAAATGACTAATTAAAATATGTTATTTACTTAACCAATTACTAAATATCTTATTGAACAAACTAATAGTTAATTATTTGATTGATACTTAATTAATTTAATATTATATCTTGCTTGTTGACATTTAAAATCTAATTAGCCTGATAACTATTTATTAAACAATTTAAACTGTTCATTAATTATTTACAAACCAAACAGAATTATTATTCTAATAGTTATCTAATGATTATACATCCTTTATCATTAATTAACTCGATTGATCATATTATTTTCAAATTAAAATTAATATTATTTTGCCTTATTGCAAGCAAGAAATTAAGCAGAGAGTGAGGATCAGTGCAAATTTTTTTAGCTTTTCTTGATCTCACATATAATAAAGAAAGAATGTGAACAAAAGATTTTTTATATGGATAATTTAAAAGGAAAAGAACAAAAAAAACATAACAATTTGTCCAATTAAACCCCTACAATTATAAAAACATTTATCTTTATATCTATATAATTTTGATATATTATTTGTATATATATAAACAATCACAGAGCCAAACTAAAGAACAAATGTCAGCATGAGCAGAAAAAAGATAAAGGAGATGGAGAAAAATTCAAAATCTTATGATCTGATATAGAGCTTTTGAATCAATTCAAGAAGTTCATCTTTAAACTTCCATTTTCTTCTTGAAACATAGTTTTTATACCTCTAATAACAGCTTTCTAAGCAAATATAGCAAAATTTTATTGCTTTGAATCATATGTGATTGCTCCAATTGACCTTAGGAGAGTTGGAAAGAAAACCAAGTGAACATATTTTTATAGGGAAATCTGTGAACTCCCCATGGGTAGCACTATAAAGAGGTGTTATGTATTTGTATGTCCTAATTTGTTGAATGCGTAAGTTACCATTGGCACCTAATGAATTGATTAACAGTGTCACCTTTGTCATAGTTAAGCCAAGTAAGAAGTAAATCACCATGGTCACTAATTAATGATTGGACATTTATCCATGGGTCATGAAAGAAGTAAAGCTAGTTCTCTTGATTGGCTTTATATTGGAGCCAATTATAAATTTGAGTGCAACTTCACATGTGGTTGTCCATGATTTGTTGTAGAATGTGCCATAGTGGTTGTATAACAATTAAGCAAAGCAGGATTTAATATTTAGAAGCCTAACAATTAGTTTTGCTTTGTTCATAATAATTAAGGTATCTAGTGATGGGAGACGCAAGCGAATGTTCACTTTAGATAAAGTAGTGGTGTTTTAGAAAAACGGTGTAAATTTCATTTCTTATTCCTATTGCGTGTCAGAACATTCATGACATTAGAAAGATATAGGGTTTAACATCCTAGCTTTGTACAGAGATCCAACACACACACATATATAAGAAAGATGTGTGCAAGAGTCATAAGAGATACTATATTTTTTGTGGAAACCCTAAAAAGGAGAAAATTATGGAACCTTGCCCAGTTAAAATCGTTTCACTAGTGTTTATTATTGGTTATAAAGGAAAACATTTGTCGGGGGAAGGCATTGACACAACGTATAAATATACATCATGTAGAGCATATTATATGGTTGGAGTTGGCAGAATCAAATGGCATGAGAATTTTGCTTAAGAGAAGGCTGGCCTGACTTTGGTTGGTAAGATTTTAATCTAGCGATAGAGGTTAGACGGATCACAGTTGATGGGCTATGATGCTCAGAGGGACTGTAGTCAAGAAACGAAGATTGATGGTATTTTAATCGAGCGACTGAGGTCGAGAGGACCATTGTCTGATGAAAGAGGGTTGAGCGACTAATGTTGAAGGATCAATGTATGGTGATGCAGGTCAGAGGGATCGTAGTCAATAGGTGAAGGTGGTCGAAGAGATCGTAGTTAGGTGATGGATATTGGAGGGATTTTAGTCAGGCTATTGAGGTAAAGGGTACCATTGTCAGGTAATAAAGGTTATAAGGACTGTAATCATGTGATGGAGGTCTAAGGAACTTTAGTTGGGACTGTAGTCGAGTGATTGAGGTTGAAGGGATCGTAGTTAGTTGGCGACAGAGATTGGAGGCACTGTAGTTGGTGGAGGACAAAGGTATAAGGGATCGTAGTTAGTGGGTGATGGAGGTTGGAGGGACTCTAGTCGATAGAGGATAGAGGTCGGAGGGACTATAATTAGATGATTGAGGTTGATGTCACTATTCTTAGGTGATAGAGGTTCAAGGGACCTTAATCAGTGGGCGAATGAGGTTAAAAGTACTATATTAGGCAGGTTGTAGAGGTCGTAGGGGTTATAGTTGGGTGACTAAGGTCAATGGAACAATTGTCAAGTGATAGAGGTTAGATGGACTATAATTTGCGATCAATAAAGGTCAGATGGACTATAGATGGTACATGACAATGGTCTTAGGGGTCATAGTGAGGCAAATGAGGTCAAAGGGACTATTTTGGGTGATAGAGGTTAGAGGGAGCATAGTTGGGTGATAGAGGTTAGGTACCATTGTCGGGTAAAGGAGGTTAAAGGTATTAGAGCTGGCGGGCGATTGTAGTCAAAGGGACCATAGCCGGGTGATAGAAATGGGGGGACAGTGGTGGTGTTATTGAGGTTGAATGAATAGTTATTGGGTGATAAAGGTTAGAATGATCTTAGTTGGGGGATTAAGGTTGAAGAGACCATTATTCAGAGATAGAGGATATAGAGACGGTTGTTAGCTGACAGAGGTAGTAAGAATTATAGTTAACGGGCGATAGGGTTGGGTGGGGACCTAGCTATAGTGGATGGGTGGAGGTCTGATGGAGATGTTCAGGGGAAGATCCACCAACGGTTGCTGATCTATTAAGATTTGCTAGCGATGGCTCCTGAGTGGAGTTTTGGGACTCTTCGAGCTTCAAAGCTCTCTTAAGTCTCTACCGCACGGTCCAAGCCTCCAAAAGTCCCCTTCATGCTCTATAAATATGGAGAAGATCCAGGAAAATTTTGGAGTGCTTTATCCGATGACCCATACTGATTCCCTTGATCATAGAGTGCTTATTCAACATTTAAGTACCTTAATAATATCAAAATTAAGCGATCTTGGGCCTGTTGGATTTGTCTCGTAGAGATGCTCGGTTTGCTTATAAGCATATCATAATTTGAGATCATTTGGTCATCTAATTAAGTATTTGAAGCATCCAAATATACTTCTATCCCTTAATTTAATAGGCCCATTTGGGCTCATATTGAACTGATTTTGGTGTTGCTGAGTTCATCTCACTGAAATGTTCAATTTGAATATAAGTTTGTTGAAATTAGAGTTTGGATAATCCTAAATTTAATTTTGAAAGTTTTTTAATTCAAATATACATCAAGATTTACTCTCGATCAAAGTGTTTTTTGGTGATGTATCAATACCATTATTGTGCAAAAACTATTGTAAGGCTTGAATTTTTTTATAAGGTCCCTAGGAAAAGTTGTAGATTAGAACCATTAGTGAATATAGCTCTAAATGGTTAATCAAACCAATTGAAACCTACCTACAAGGGAAAGTAATTTTTTTGCTTCTTTCCACTCAACCAATTTTATAGTTTCTCCATAATTTTGAGGCAATAACTTGCTTTGATTTTAGTGGTAGAAAGCATAATACCAAGATAATCTTATGCGAGGGTATTCAAAGTGAATCCCAAGATATTATAAGTATCATTTTTAAGGTTATCATCAATAGTCTCAAAGAAGAAAACATCAAATTTATTGATATTAACATAGAAACACGAGGAAATTTTGAGAGTTTCAAGGGTTCTATTAATGTACCATATCATTTGTATATAGATAATCAAGAAAAATCATGATTACAAGAGTTAAGAATAAAGCCAGAGAAAATATTAACAAAAAAAAAAAAAAAGATAAAGAAAAGGACCAATTACAAGAACACATAATTTAGAATATCATAAATATAATTTATATTTTATTTTCCATATAGAAACTCTCATGGCCAAGCATGACTTGGTTTAATATGGATGAAGGATTAAAAGAAGGTGGTTGCTCTTACTCATTAATGGCAACAAACCCTTCTATTTCCTTCTATTTTTTCCCTCCTTTTTTATCAGCTAAAAGTGCTTATCTAAGAGTCTTGTAATGCCTATAAATATGAGAAAAAATAATCTATATTTTTTATTAATGAATGATCTATTTTGGTTGAGAAATGATCTTCATTTACTTGGTGGATTGTAGCTTCAAATAGTTTGACTATCTTCACTAAGTTAGATAGTTATCTTTATATTTTTATTTAAGTTACTTATTATCCCTCTTACTCTAAATTCTTTAATCTCTTCATCCATCCACTATATCAACTACTCTAAAAAAATCAAGTCATGATTGAGGAAGTCTGGGGGTAAACTCAATTACGACCTAAAAAAAACAACAATTTAAGAATTGTTAAGTTTTGAAAACTCCACCTTTCTGTCATCTATTGTTAAATTAGTTTAATAGGAAGCAATTCAAGGCTAAGGGGAAGTCTTAGCTATAGCCTTGAAAAGGCATTCATGCTAAAATCCAAAGCAAAATTAAAGATGGGAAAATCCTTTTATTTATCATTCTTATATTCATCTAAATTAACTCTATTAACAATTGTCATTCTCAAAGCTTCCTATGAATATAATAAATCTCATAAGAAAGTTTTAAGTGAATTTTGATCTTTATATGTAGTCCCTAGTAGTACTAGTTGTACAAGTTTACATCAATGATCACGAAAAGTATATAAAGCTCTAAAGATAGATCAACTTCGTGCTTTCATGGAAATAAAAAATGTTCATAAATGTTCTACCCTATCAAAAGATTTTTTTTTTTTTTGAAAAAAAATCATTGAAGAATCCAAAGATGTCAACAATATTAGGAAAAAAAAGAATAAAACTTTTGATGATTGGCATGATGGCAAAAATTCAATGATGTTAAATATGATATAGTTCTAAAATTAGGCCATTTAAAAATCAAAATTATGTTAAAAATTAAAATGATAGAATATTGCAACAAAAATCATTTTGAAACATACACACATACTCATGATCGATAAAAAAAAAAAAATCATACTATAGTATAATAAAAATAAGCATGAAAGAGCTAAAAATAGAAAAATCAAGCAACCAAACAAAATTATTTGAACTATCTTAATTGATTTTTGTTGAGTTTTTAAAAGTAATATTTTAAGTGTGTAAGTTTAGATAGAAAGTTTCATAATTTCATTATTTTGTGCAGAAAATCTGAGAAGAATTAAAATATAAAAGAATTCAACTTAGCGCCATAATGCCTTCATCTCAGTGTCACAATGCGCCTAGAGGGAATTTTTAGGGTTCAAACAAAGAAGTAAGCACCGTAGTGCAATATCCAATGTTGAGAAACTTATTTTGTGTTAAGCTAGCAAGCTTGATGTTGTTGAGCCAAAGTTCTAGTACCACAAAATTAAATTTCCAGTACCTAAACACTAAAATTCTAACAACATGACACTTTCAAGAGAATATTTTTTGTTTAATACAAGGAGTAGCATTGTAAATCCATCAATTCAAAGTTCTAGAGCTAATTTACCTTAGCAATTCCATACCAAATTGCCCAAGCACCACGATGTTGTATATGGATATGCACATACACAGAGACACGATGATTCATGAAGCACCATGATAATTAACGTAGAGTATTGTAGTGCTACGATCATAATTAATTAATGTAGCACTACACATTTTATGTTGTGGTGTTGTAAGCAGTTAGGAAGTTAAAATATAAATAAGAAGTCAAAATTCTTATAAAGGGGACTCTTTTCTTTTATTTTTATGCATGTTACAATAGTTTAGGGAATGAAAGTGGGAGAGTTTGAAAGTAGATTTGAGAGCAACCCTTCAGAGGAAGGTAAGACATGATTTGTAGCATGGATTCATGGTTATATCTTTCTCCTCTTGTAGTTATTACATAAATGATAAGAGAAAAAGTATGAACTATAAATTGTAACTTTTATTATTATTATTATTATTACTACTACTACTACTACTATGCCCTTAATTCCTATCTTTTTGTGCAAAAAATGGGTCAACATTATAAAAAGGCTCCAACACCACAAGGCTACAGATATAGTGCCGTAGGGCTACAATTTACCCAAGCGCCACAATGCTACCAGAATGGTGTCATAGTGATCGAAATCCCCAATGATTGTTGGAGAGCTTAGAGCTGAGGAACTACTCATGGAGTGCCACAGCTCCAAATGAGGCGACACAGTGCAAAATTTCCCCAACGATGCACTCGAAGATAGTTGGAGATGATTAAACTAAAAAATGGATGCAACGAGTGGTGAACTGAAATATCATATCAACAGCACTGCAAAGCTACTTGGTCAGTTCCATGATGCTAGTTCTAGTATTTTGGATTTCTATAAATATGAAGCTTATATTACATTGGCATGTTGAAGAGACATGAGTGTGTGTGTGTGTGTGTGTGTGTGTGTGTGAGGCTAGTTCTAGTGGAGGTTATTCCTTTTGTACCTATTATGTTAGATAAGAAAGGAGTCTATATTGCTTACAAAAAGATTTATGGGTCATTTCTATCCATATTTTGTACCATGCACTTTTATATTATTCAATGAAATGAAGATGTTTTCTATGTTTGTTTTTACCTCCATGCTTCATGTAGTTTGTATAAGCCTTGTATAAACTTTAAATCTATAGTGATATATAACCTTGATGGAGAAGTAGATGAATATATAGAGTATTTAAAGCATAATCTTGCCATGGTTAAACATATCGTGGTTAGGGCTATGGGATCCTAAGGAGATATTAAAAGTATAGTTGGGAGGAATCTTTGTTAAAACTCCAATGAGCCCAATAGAAATAAGGAGTGCTTATGCTCTAATTCATAGCAACATTAGGAAGAAATCTTTCTATTACAAGCATGTGATTTTAAATATCATATGTTCAAATCCTTAAAATAATTGAATTTGTATTGGAGAATCTTTATTTTTTTCTTTAAATTGCATCACTCATTGTTAATAGTCTGATAGGATAAATATAAGAGTTTTATTAAGTAATACTAAAGTGATTTAAGGATAATTCCATTCCTTGCAAAATTAGTACTCATTTCGTCATTTTATTCCTTAATAAGACACATATACTTGTGTAGAATAGGAGTTACACTATAATATAGTATACCATATTTATAAAGATAAGTAGTAGGGTGGAGTCCTACAGTGTCATTGCCAAGAAATTGAAGTTAATTATCCTATCTTGTATTTTATATTGTGGAACAAACTATTAATTTAATCTGCTCCATATTTTTGTTTTACTTGCTCTACATTGCCACTAATAGAATATTTTGTTGAAAATTAATATTATTATTTTATTAATTGTTAATAATTTTATGTTTACATATTGTATTATTTACTATTGCATGTGTGGCAAGAAATAACTAGTAGACATTTTGTATGACACTGAAATTGAAAAAGACTATTATTAAAAAAAATTACAAGAAGGTTTAAAAATGGCTAAACAAATTCAAGAGAATGATCAACCTAGATTGCTTAGGGATTATGCTAATCTAATGGTTTAAGGCATTTACCAAAGCATTAATAGACAAAGTATTTAGGATAACAATTTCAAGCTGAAACCTGCAATAATTCAAATGGTACAAAGTTCTCAATTTGAGAGAACCCTTATAAATGATCCTAAGTATATAACTAGTTTCTTGGAAATATGTTCCACCTTTAAATACAATAGTGTGTCTGATGATGCCATTAAGACTTAGATTATTCAATTTTTAATGAAAGACAAAGCAAATATGTTGTTAAACTCATTACCCCCATGCTCAATCACTGCCTAGAATGACTTAGCTCACAAACGTTTAGCTAAATAATTTTCCCCATCTAAGATAGTTAAGCTTAGAAATATATCACCTAATTTACCCAGTTAGGTGGTGAGTCCATTTACAAAGCTTAGGAAAGAATTAAATAATTACTTAGGAAGTGTCCCCACCATGCATAAACTGATTGACTCATTATTTAGATTTTTTATAATGGTTTGGTAGGTTCTTTTAGATCCCTTATTAATGTGGCTATTGATGGATTGTTGACGTCCAAACCCTTCGATAAATCTTACACTTTGATTAAAGAAATGGCCACCAATAATTTTTAATGGCTTTCTAAAAGAGTTAACCCTAGAAAAGTAACTAGTGTTCATGAATTAAATGCTCTATAAATTTTAATTATACAGGTAACATTATAGCTAGGAAGCAAGATAATATTGGAGTCAATTCATCCTAGAGTATGTCTTCTCATATAGAGGATAGTATGTTTGGATCTTCTAGTGACTCAAATGCATCAGGAGTAGAATCACTTAATGCCATCAGCATTAGACCTAATAACCCTTTCTCAAATACTTATAATACTGGTTGGAAAAATCACCATAATTTTAACTGGAGTAATAATTAAAATGGAAATAATAATGGGAACTCTAGGTAGCCAAATCAAGTAGGAAAATGGAACCAACCTCCTCAAAATTATGTAATTACAATGCCTAATTATCCACATGAATTTAATTCAAATAATCAAAGTAAGGATAAAAATCCTTCATTAGAAGGCTTACTTTGTAGATGGGTACTTAGTTGAAAAGACAGGCTATTACAATTAGAAATATTAGAAATTAGTTAGGGTAGTTAGCTAGCTCTTTAAATAATAGACCCCAAGGAACCTTGCCTGGTAACACTGAAATAAATCTAAAAGAAAAAAGGCAAGGAACATAAATAAATTCAATTGAGTGAAAATAATTAGAAGAAGTGGTTAGGAAGGAGGAGAAACCACAAATAAAAATCTTGAGTAAGCCCCATTAAAAACAACAAACTCTAAGGAGCCATCTCAACCCACTAAGGAAATAGAGAAACCTATTAGGAAGATAATTGAGAGACCCTCACCAACTTCTCTGAGATTGTTAAAAAAAACTTAGATAGGAAGTTCTCTAAATTTTATAGATACTTATAAATTTAATAATTAATATAACCTTTGCTAAATCCTTAGAAAAAATGTCTATAAAAGAAAAATTAATTAAAGATATTTCAAGTAAAGAGAGAAAATTAAGAGACTATGAAATAGTAGCCCTTACCGCGGAATGTAGCATGATCAATCAAAAGAAAATCCTACAAAAGCTTAAGGATCCTTATAGTTTCACCATACTAATGGCAATAGAAGATAGGTTTTATGGGAGAGCATTATTTGGCTTGGGTTATGAAATTTATATCATGCACTTATCCATCTTTAAAAGATTAAATCAAGGAGAAGTCCATCCCACCACTGTTACCTAGTAATTAGTTTACTGTTCATTCACTAATCCTAAGGGGTAATATTAGATGTTTTAGTGAAGCTTGATAAGTTTATTTTTCCTATATATTTTATTATTTTAGATAAGGAGGAAGATATGGAAATACCTATCATCCTAGTAAGATATTCTTAGCCTTAAGTAAGGCCATGATTGATGTTAGAAGGGAGAGCTAACCATGAGAGTTTAGGATCAAGTAGACACCTTCAATGTCTTAAATTTTTTTAAGTTTCCTAAGGATCAGGGTGAAGATTATCAAAGAGTGGATTCAATTAATTCTTGTGTAGAGAAAATTATGGAGGAATTGTTGAGTGATAGACGTTGGTTATGTCATTATGTAAGGACATAGAAGAATTAAATTGTTGAATGTGTTCAACCAAATTGATACATCACATGTAACTTTAAATTAAATTTGATTTTATATATCTATAAGATCAATGAGACCTGATTGACTTCTTTCCATTCATCTTTGTACAATATAAGAATATTGATATTTGATTCACTTTAAGAAAATAATTTGTTAATATATAACATATGTTTAATGACTTAATTGGAATGTCTTCTTTCAATATATTAAGCATTTTTTTAATTTGAAAAAAACTTTAACTTATTATATATATATATATATATATATATATATATATATATATATATATATATATATATATTATAATTATATTCCTCAATTTTCATAATTATGAAGCATGTAAATTAAAATATTTCTTATTTCATTTTATATCACTAAAAATTTCTTTTTAAAATTTAAAAGATTTTTGAAAGAAAAGAACAAGTAGTTTAGGCAGCGCACGAACGGTTTCCATTTGTCCGCGCCCCTCCTTGTTTCTCGGCCTGTAACGTTTTCCAGTTCTCTCCTTCCCCTGAGCTCTTTCTCTACCTGACGGCATGTAGAGAATCCAGATGAGAGATCGAATTCTGGTAGTATAACAAAGCTGCCAGAGGTCAACGAGCAGGATTAGAAGCTAGATTGGATAAATAGGGATGAAGATCTCATGAGAGGCGAGTCTTCCATTCTCCTGTCTTGATCTGCTCCGTTTTGCTAGTCTGAGGATCTATTAGAGCTCATTGGATCGATCGGATTGATTATGATGGCGAACAAGCATGGGGAGTTCAGCCAGAAGGTCGATTACGTCTTCAAGGTAGTGCTGATTGGGGACTCCGCTGTGGGCAAGTCGCAGCTGCTGGCAAGGTTCTCGAGGAACGAGTTCAGCCTAGACTCCAAGGCCACCATCGGAGTGGAGTTCCAGACGCGGACGCTCACCATCGATAACAAGACCATCAAGGCACAGATTTGGGACACCGCCGGTCAAGAGAGGTATATAGATGTTTGCGATTCCTTTTTTGGTGGCCTCCTTTCCTCCTTTCTGATTTATACATGTTGATCCATGATTTTCTTGTGGAAAAATTAGATTTTTTTAACGTTAGATATATGTTGATTTTGACTTATATTTTGTACTGCTTGACGGATATAATGTGTGATTCATTGATTTTGGTGGATAACTTTATATTTTGGTATTTGTTGGATTTATTGCATAGCTTATAGCGTGTAGTTTAGGACTGGATGGGCGGGAAACTATATTATGCTTCGTTTTTCTAACTTTTATTTTGAACGGTCTTTTATTGTGTAATTGGACCTACAATTTAGGTCTTTTCTATTTTGGGTTTCTGGTCGTGTAACTGATGATATAATCAATTCTCCTATGTTCTATGATGCAAAATAGAATTCGTTGTTTTCATACATCTACCCTATCCGTTCATGTTCTTGGTCTTCTTCCCCTGATTCCTTGAAATCTTTCTTTCCTAGCCGGCGAGAGGAGAAGGTATTTGTTTCTGAAGAAAATATGAATTCTGCTTCAAACACATGGGAACCTTCAGTAAGCTATTGCGTTGACAAGTGATCCTTCTATGCTGCAGTAACATTCTTTGTGAAGAAATTGTGGTGAGTGAAGGGTGAGGTGATTACAGTAGTCATAGAAAATGAGTTTTTTTTGCCTGTTATGTAGCTCCGAGCAGGGTCTTCAACATGGGTGGAGCTATAGTCGAGGCACTAGGGGTTTGTGCCTCCATTATCCCAGCTTAGTTCGACCTAGGAATTTTTTTTAATAAAAACCCAAAGAACTAAATTCACTTGTCTTGTGTCCGTGCTCCTAGCCATAATGCAATAGAATCTAGCGAAATGTTATCATCGTTGATTTGTACAACTACATCTCCCACCCTAACTTGGGAGTTTAAAGTTCCAAAATGGTGCCCGGTGATTGTAGCCGATAGCTTTACCATTGATTTTTTTTTTCTTTTTTGGGTTAAAGAGCCTATTTCAAATCAGTAACTCCTTTAATGTCAATTTGAGATGATGTTCTGAGATTTTGTCATCAATCAAGGTAATAAAGCCTAAGCGTTATCTGGGATTCAAAAATTATTGCTATGAATGTGATGTTCTCATAAAAAAATTGTGTGTGAACGTCAAAGAGAAGGTTGTTTGGTTATACAAGTCCAAAATCGATCATCGTGAAGTCTAGGGATAGACACAGATTCTTGATGAATAAAATGATTGAATAGTTTGGTGGTTCCTATATTTATCGAGACATACCTACATATGATGGACACTATCTTTTTCATTGTTGAATATCTTCCGTTAAAATCGAAATTTCATGCTACAACTCAAAAAGTAGTAGTTTATAATCTAGAGTTGGAGTGAGGAATCAATCCTTGATGAGGATTTGTCTGGATTGTTTAAAATAGAGGCTTGGTGGTCTTTTCAAGTTTTTCATTCATTGTATTGTCTCATTGTTAGTTGGTGTTATTATTATTAGTATTTCTTTTTTCATTTTCTCCGTGAACTACATAGATTTGATCTTTTAGTTGTTTTTTTGCAATTAAATGTACGTAAGTAGGTTATCATTTGTCAAGTGATGAGTTCATCATTTTGTATATGTATATGTGCATCTATGTTCAGTAAAATCTTATTTTATTGTGTTAAAATAAAAATTTCTAACCAATGATACCCATCTTACTCCTTAACCGTACATGAAGCTACAAAGTCTCAGCCTTTCTTGTTCTCAACTATGAAGATTGTGAAGAGTTTGCTTACACAATTATATGGAGACTCTTAGATAAATGTTTGTCAATGAATTTTGACTTAAGCATGTTCATGAAGTTGCAAATGACTTTCACTTAGAAAGAAGTACCATATGAAGCTTTACTACTCTTTGGATTGATTTTGGGTCTTTTTTTATGGATTAGGTGAAGAACAAGTGACTAAGCAGGGTGAGTGGAGGAAACTAGTGCTATGTTGCTAAACAAATAGGACCTAATACTACACATTTAGGCTAAAAGTAGTTGAGTCACTCTACATGGTCTCAGGGCTTGAAATTTGCCTCCTATGATGCACCAACACTTCTCCTTAAAAAGGCGTGCAGTGTCTGACATGTATCCAACACGACACACGTCTGACATGTGTTGGACATGCTAAAAACGTGTCCAATTAAAAAAAATTTTAGATGCAAATAAATACGCATGTCTGACACTCGTGTCTTAAATATTCTATGAATATTTTTTAAATATAATTTCTTTCATTTAAAATTTTTATTTATTTAAAATATAAAAACTAAATTTTTTATTTCCTATCCACAACATCAAATCAATCGACCACACTTAATACCCCATTCATCGAGTATTCTTGTTTTCATTTATCTTTGGCGGATCGTAATTTTTTTTTCACAACAATACCCAATGTCATCTTAGCATTGACGTCAGACGTTATTACAACATCAATATTTTAAAACCATCTCGATATCAAAGTTTAACACTGTCTTGGCATTGATGCTCGATGCTAGCAATTTTTACACCCACAACTTGACAACTCATCTTTGTTCGATGTCTTCTTAACATTGACGACCAACACCCTCTCAACATCGACGATAGATGCTCTTTTGATATTGATGTCCAATACTTACTGCACAACATCGATTCCTAACACTCGACAACATTACCATCTCTTTTCTTGATGTCTAATACACGACATCAACACCCGACTTTCGACATCCTAATATTAATAATTTTAAATACAAATTATAGTAAAATGACTTATTATTTTTAAATTATTTTTTTTAATATTATGCTTATTCAATTTTTATACACTATCTTTAAAATATAAAAATAATTATGCTGTGTACAACCCGAGTTATTGCCCAATATTTTTAATAATTGACATGTGCCATGTCTGTGTCGTGTCGTATCTATATCGCTGTCTCCGTGTCAGTGCATCATAGGTAGCCTCTTATGACCTTTTCTTCCATAGATGTACATATTTGTTATATAGCTGATTTGAGGTTCAATGGTGTCATTTTACAAAATTCTCTCTCATTGATTGAACAGTTCCGCACATTTTGCTTGATAGAATGTGTTAAATTTTTTTGTTGGCTTAGCTGTGAACTTGCTTTAGTCGATTATCTCCCTCGTAAATGTTGGTTAGCTAAATCTCATTTTGTGTTAGAATTTTTCCTACTTGTGGGAGCATTTATAATATGCTGGACGGACACATGAAGTTGTAGTTAAAGCATAAATTTTCTTATACTTAATAATTAGTAAGATAAGTTTATTTGTCTTCTCTCGTATTGATACTACATTTGATTTTTTTTAAGTTATAGTTGATGGTTAGAGAGGCTTTGAAGAAAATAAAGTGTCAAAAAGCTATTGGATCTAATGATATTCTAATATAGATGTGAATGCTTAGGAGATAAATAAATTTCTTTGATTACTAAACTTTTTAATATTAATTTTGAAGACAAAAGATGTCAGATGAGTAAAAAATGAGTGTGTTGATTCATATTTTTAAGAATAAATGTGATGTACAAGATTGTGTGAATTATATAGGAATTAAGTTAATTTGTCATACTTTAAAACTATGGGAGAGAGTTATGGAGCATAGGTTATGACATGATACTAATGTTTATCAAAATCAATTTGGATTCATGCTGGGCAGTCCTACTATGAAAGCTATACATTTATTGAGAGGTTTGATGGAGATGTATGGAGAGAGAATAAGCAGGATCTACCAATGATATTTATTAATTTAGAGAAAGCATTTGATAAAGTTCTAAGAGAAGTGCTATGTAGAGTTGGAAAAGAAAGGGGCTAATAATGCTTATATACAATTCATTAAGGATATGAATGTAGGAGATGTTACTTGTATTCAAACACAAGGTGGTTTGACTAAGTACTTTCCTATTTCTGTTGGATTACATTAAGGATCAGCCTTAGGCCCATTTCTTTTTGTTTTAGTCATGTATGTTCTTATTAGATATTTGCAAGAGGTTGTACCTTGGTATATGCTCTTTGTTGATGATATTCTTCTTGTTGATAATAATAGAGAATGAGTTGAAGGTAAACTTGAATTATGGAGGTCAACCTTAGAGTCTAAAGGTTTTCATTTGAGTGTATCTAAAACTGAATATATGATGTATAATTTTAGTTGTAATAGATCTAGTGGGGGGATTGTGAATTTGGATGATTAAATTATTAAATAATAGTACATGTTTTAGTTATCTTGGGTCAATTGTTCAGAGAGATGGTGAAATAGATGAAGATATTATTAGTAGAATTTAAATTGCACGGTTAAAGTAGACAAATGCATTGGGCTTGTTGTGTGATAGAAAAGTGAAAGTTTGTGTAGATTGTTAGACCTTATAGAACTGTCCCAAGGCTAACCAAGAGGGGGGCGGTTAATTAGTTATTTAAAAAATTTTCTTGGATTTTGGGAAACCATTTTAAAATCTTTTTAGAAAATTAAAACATTAATCTTGAAATATGCAGTTGTTTATAAAAATGATTTTCACGGATAATCTTTCAACCACAAATATAAAAAGCAGTGAAATAAAATGCAAGAAAAATAAAAAGCAACAAAAGAATACTGAATTTTATGGTGGTTCGGTCTAACAAGACCTACGTCCACTCTCTAGAGACTCCTCCAAGTAATGCACTAATGAAAAGTGACTCTCCTTTTGCCCCCACAGCAAGGCGTAGAAGCTCTTACAAACTCTCTTCCACCAACCCGGTGCGGCAGAGAACCGTCGCCTTTTACACCTCCAAGTGATGGCAGCGTACCTTCTTGTCCTTTTTCACCCACCTGGTGAAGAAAGAGTACCTAAACGTCCTTTTTCACCTTTCTGGTGAAGGCAAAGAACCGTTACATCTTTTTCACCCTCTTGATAAAGTCATAAAACCTTGATCCAATATTGAAGATCTTCTCTCAAGAGACTCCAAAGAAATTGAGAAGAAATTAGAAGAAGTCTAAAGAGATCCTCACTTTGGCAACATTGTGAATCCTTCACAATTCCTTCTCACTAAATCTCTCACTCTCCTATCTCATAATCTCTCTCAAACACACTCCCAATAGTTACTCTCAAGAGAAAATTCAAAGTAGAAGACCATAATGTCAGTTTTTAGGACTTCTTATACAGGAAACACAAGAAAAACTGTCCATAAATTGAAAAATATAGGTGAAACAACTTCAGATTGTATAGTACAATCGTGGATCGTCTTTACGAACAATTCAAAAATTCTAGTACGAACCTTTCAAAAATCTCGGTACGAAACTAATTTTTTACACTATCAGTCGTCTGGATGAATTGAGATCGTATTGTACGAACAGTTCAAAATAGTGTGTTCGTTTGGTACGATCTGGTATGAACCTTAATTCGTACACTTTCTATCATCTGTATGAATACAGATCATACTGTATGAACAGTTTAAAATTCAATGTGTTCGTTTGGTACGATCTATTATGAACCTAATTTCGTACTCTATCAGTCGTGTGTACCACTTGACATCGTACAATATGAACAATTCAAAAGTAAAAGCCATGATTTGATTGATTGCATTATGGAGAAAAAAACTATGACAAATCGTGCAATATGATATACATATTGTGTAATACGATTAGTTTTAAATATGAAGTTTTAACTCTCACCCTTTGTATGTGCACAGTTACTCAATTACAATCACACTCTCATCTCTGTCTTGAAGTTTTCAGTAGGCTGGAGTATAATTTTTTTGAAATATTAGTACACAAAAAATAAACAGAAATATCCAGTACATGCTAGGTGAAACAATAAAATTGATAAAACAATAATATTTTGCTATCATCAAAAATCATAATCTCAATCTTAATTCATGAGTTGCAACAATCTCCCCTTTTTTATGATGAAAAAAGCAATTATTGTTTGAATTAAAAATAAAAGTTCTTTCTCCTAAACTTCCCCTCTATGATTTAAAAATAAAAATCATAGGGAAATAGAAAATGTTCACAAAAAACACACGACAAACATACCAAGAATACAAAAATTATCGTAAGAAAAGTACACGACAAACATAACAAGAATACAAACACAATTCAAACTAAACTAATACAAAAATGAATACAAACACAGTTCAAACAAAATAAATACAGACTTCAAACAATTCAAACAAAACAAATACAAACTTCCTCCCTCTTTTGCATAAAAAAAAGGAAAAAATGAAGAAATCCTTTAAAAAGTAAGATAATATGGGCAAATAAAAAAATTGATAAGGAAAAAAATTTAACCTATTGTAAAAACAACATTAAATTCTTGATGCAATAACTCATAATTTAAATAAAAGAATAAATAAGATAAGAATAGTTGAACGAGTTCAATGTTCGTTCTAGAAAACAGAAATATCAAATATAATAATTATCACAAAATTAATTAAATAGAATCTTATAATTTCAAATTCAATAGTGAAATTATCATTTAATGTATGGATTTTTCTAAGAATAAAAGATATAGAGGAAAGAACTAAATGTAGTGTGGACTTATTTTATGCCTCTTTATTAATAATAATCATTTGAGTGGCAAATATTGCGCATCTTTTGATTTTGAAGTTTATTTGGCGAACATTGCACATCTTTTTATGTTAGGCTAATTTTGTGCATCTTTTCAAATTTGACACACTTTGTGCATCTTTTAATATTTTGTTCTTTTCATAACCTAACTCAGTAAATTTTAGCTTGTGTGATTATCTTCCAAACAAAAGAAAATCTTTTCTGATATAAGAAAGATTAATTCACAAAACAAAACCCTATTATAAAGAATAAAATCTACACATTTAATAAGAAAATAAAAGAAAAAATATGTCACTAATTTTGCAACAATTATAACTATAAGATACATATTTATTAGAACATTAAGATGATCTTCTTATCTAAATCTAATTTGTAAATTGATTTAAAGTTTAAGAAGAGAAAAAAAAAATTGCTAGGAAATTAAGTTGTGTAAAATATTTTAAAATTTTCTCTTAGATCAATATTAATAATTTGAACAATAGAAATTTAAAAACAATTTAAGAGGATTAATGCCAACATAAGATAAGCATTTCATTAGACATACAATGCAGATACAACTAATACAGAAATACAATCATCTAAATGTCATCACATGAAAACTAAAAAATAAAGCATACATCAACTACAACAAAAAATAAAAACTAAAATGTTAGAGGATCTTGATTTGGAGGTGGCTGAGGAGGAGTGAATATAGTAAAGTAGCTATTGATTGTAGCTACTTGAGTGTTGATTGAATCAAAATATCCTCTTACCTAGCTAGGGCTATCAAAATCGGGCCGCGGGTTGGGTTTGGGTCCAACCCAAAACTAACCCGACAAGATTCAGTTTTTCGAACCCAAACCCGACCCGCTTTGGGTCCAGATCAATCCGAACCCGGCCCGCTTCGGTTATGTTTTACTATTTTTTTTAATTCGATTTATTTAAACCTAAATCAAATTAAGGTAAGATTTACTTCAATCAATTTAAACTAAATCAAGCTTAATTTAATTTGGGCGATAATGTTCATTATTTTTTTAGAAATATCATTTACTTATTTCATAATAATCTTTTAAAACCCCTCGAAATTAATTAAAAAAGGGTCATATCAAGTTGATTTCGGGTTTTCGGGTCAACCCGAACCCGTTCCAATTTTACAAACGGGTCGTAAACCCAGACCCTAACTCGACCCGGTTCGGGTTCGGGTTGACCCGAACCCAAAATTTTCGCGTCAGGTTTGGGTCTGGTTTTTGGGCCGAGTCAAATATTGACACCCCTAGACCTAACCTATATCTTCATTGTATCTGGTATCCTGCTGGTCTAAGCGAGTTTCAATATGATCAAATCGCTGGTCCATTTCTTGATAAAAATGATGCTCATGTTCAGGAGCAGGTACAGAAGTAGGTGTTTCTTCTTCTCCAATTTCATCTCCCTCATCCCCTTGATCATGGTGAAAAAGAGTACGAAAGGAAGCATCAGTGAAATATGTTGGAATGAATCAAATTATATTTCTTTTCAAGGATATAGGCAATCAAGTATCCTAAAACCACATTCTTCTTCCTTTTAGTAGTCGGAAGTCTAATGTCAATAAGATTATTGATGTAGTTCAGAATCAACTGGGCTTCATTAATTGGAGTGTTTGACATTATAAGATATGTGACTATAGAAAGCAAATAAGTGAGGTTGATTCAATCACCATCTTTAGGAATAATGGATGTTCTTAAAACATACTGGATGATCCTTACATTTTGATTCAAATTGTGTTCACAAAATAAGTGATAGACTGAAGGTACACCTCTAAGGATTTGATTTATGTTAGACCAGTCAAAATCAGCTCTTGAAGTCATAATGTGTGCCATTACTCCTTCAGTTATAAGATGTAGAAAAGTATCTAAATTCTCAGTGATTTCTACTCTTTCTTTAAACGCAAATGATGACATTTTGGTATGGTTTTCTTTCATTCTCATATTAGCAATAAAATAGTAAAATGTATCAAAATGAAATGCATAGATTAGAGTGAGAATGATGGAAAATTTATTAAAATCGAATAGAGGCATTGTTGAAAAATTAATGTCTTCTTGAATAAGAAGTCGAGGAGTGATTTTTGCCTCAATGAAACGGTCGAAGGCTTGTTCACTTTCTTTTGAAAGAAAGTTATCATCTACTTGATTCGAACGAGATGAAGAGCCTTTGGAGTGTCGAGCCCGTTTATCGCTACTGCTTGCCTTAATGAGAGAATTAAATGCAAGATACGTGAAAGTGAAAGAGATTGTGAACAAAACTCAAAGAATAGCTTCCAATTTAAAGAAACCGGGCACATTCGTACAGTATGAAATAAGTTTTGTACGTACGACAATGATTTTGTACGAGATGAATAAATTTTCGTACATATGAATGAAAACGTTCAAGAACAGTTATTGTGATGAAATGACTTTTCGTAAACAACAATTCCCAAGGAGTCATTTCGTATGACTTTTGACCAATCTGTTCATACAGACGAATAGGAGTTCGTCTTCGACGATCAAGCAATAATGTTTGTACCTGCCTAATGAATTCATCCAAATACAGATTGACAACAGGATCGTATATATGAATGGATTTTCGTACAGACGATTTTTGAAAAAATAACTATTCTCGAAAATCTCGCCAATTTTTATACAGAAGAAAAAATTGATGGTTCCTACAGATGAACATGTGTTCGTTCGTACTATACGATTAGAGAAAAAATTTCATCTCCCCAATACAGAAAAGAAACCATGTGAAATCTTAAGAATTCGTACAGTACGAATTGTGTTCGTACAATATGAATGAAAAAAAATTTTAAGGGTTCATGTGATGAACATGATACACTTCAAAAACAAATTCATATAAGATTCACGAAAAATAAATTAATAAATAAATTGAAATAAAAAAAATCAAAACATAAAATTAAACACAAAATGAAGAAAAAAATAATCAAGACAAACCACAAAAACATAAAACAAAACACAATCATAAAACCAAGAGAAATACACTACAATTTCAGTTTGCAGAATTATAATTATCAAGCATGAATTTCAATTACATTTAATCTGGCTCTTAAAATGCTGAAAGTCTCAAAAGCTAGTGGTTTTGTGAAGATGTTTGCAAGTTGATTTTCTGTTGCTACATGATATAGCTCAACTTCTTCTTTAGTAACATGATCTCTAATGAAATGATGTCTTATGTCAATATGCTTAATTCTTGTGTTAAATTAGATTATTTGAAATGCAAATGACACTAGTATTATCACACAAAATTAGAATAGTACTAATTGAAAAACCTAAGTCCACTAGTTGTTGTTTTAACCATGGCACTTGTGTCACACAATTTTCTAAGGCTATGTATTCTACCTCAGTAGTGGAAAGAGCTACCGAATTCTGTTTTCTATTAGACCAGGAAACTAAAGAGTTTCCTATGAATTGATAAGTTTTAGAATTATTCTTTCTATCAACTCCACACCCTGTAAAATCTGAGTTAGAATATCCAATGATTTTAAAAGAGGAGTTATGCCTAGGATATCAAATCTCTAAATTTTGAGTTCCTAATGTTAAGATAGTTGCTATTTGAATGCTTTATATTTTTGCAACTTATGTAGTTTTGATGATTCCAAACATTATTGTTCAAATGTGTAGTTATCTCCTAACAATTTTAGAAGATTTGTATTTGCTCTTGTGTGTACTAACATTTCAGGAAAAATGAACTCCACACTACGAAGACTTCAAATCAAATTCAGAATGAAATACTTTGTAAAATTTGAAGTTTGCATTTCTTTGAAATTAAATTGAAAGGGAGTGATTGTAATTGAGTGAATAAAAACATACACACACATAAGGAGATCATAAAATATTTATACTGATCGTACTGGACGATATACGTTCGTACGGGACGATCAGACAGTTATCTCCTATTGAGCACATGGAACGAATAGGAACTTGCTTAAAAATTTTTCTAAGTCCTATTCGTCCAGGACGATTGGTTCTCTGTAAAATATTCGTTCAGACGAAATTAAATTATCGTCAATGGCGATTGGTCCTCTGGAAAATTTCGTCCAGACGAAATTAATAATTGTCCAGGACGATCTGGTCTCTGGAAAATTTTCGTCCAGACGAAATTAAATTATCGTCCATGGCGATCGATCCTCTGGAAAATTTTCGTCCAGACGAAATAAATAATCGTCCAGGACGATCGGTCCTCTGTAAAAATTTCGTCCAGATGAATAAATTTTCGTCCAAACGATTAACCGACTTAGAATGGTTTTCAGCAGTTTCTAGAACCGACCTAGTAATAACCGTTCGTACCGGACGAACCTAGTTCGCACGGGACGATCAGCTGTACGAAGACATTTCGTACACATGTACAAATGGGGTCGTTTCAAATCGTTTAAGTAAAATCTTCCAGGACGATCCACGATCGTTCGGGACGATCCACTGCGTACAGAATTGAATACTTGCAGTTTTTGGGCGGTTTTTCTTGTCTTTTGTATAAATAGTTCAAATTAGACTGCCACCCAATCTTTTTGTCATATGATCTTCGTGCCTCTTGAGAGAATAGCCAAGGAGAGAGTGGAAGAGAGTATTCAAAGGAGGATTCCTACCATTGGAGCGAGAAGGCTTCACTTGGATTTCAAAGGTAAGAGTCTATACTTGTGAATTGGGATTACTTCACTCTTTTCCTTCTTCCTTCTAGATTCTTGTGAGAAGATCTGTCAAGGAGATTCGGTTCTCTGCCGACACTTGGAGAGTGTGAACAGACGAAGGGTTCGGTGCCTACACTTGGAGAGTGTGAATAGCCGAAGGGTTCGCTGCCTACACTTGGAGAGTGTGAATAGCCGAAGGGTTTGCTGCCTACACTTGGAGAGTGTGAATAGACGAAGGGTTCTCTGCCCACACTTGGAGAGTGTGAAAGGACGGACGGTTCTCTGCCAACACTAGGGATTGTGTAAAAGGACGACGGTTCTCTGCCGTACCGGGGAGTGGTGAAAAGAGTGTGTTGTAAAGGCTTCTCCGCCTTGTTGTGGGTGCAAAAGGAGAGTCATTATTGGTATTAGTGCAATACTCAGAGGGTGCCTCTGGGGAGTGGATGTAGGTCTGATTTTAGACCGAACCACTATAAATCTGATATCATTTACTTTACTGTTTTTACGTTTCCGCATTTTAATTCTTAGTCTTAAAAACTTTGTGGTTGAAAAACTTTTTCTACAAAACTTAAAAGAAATAATTTTTATTTTGGTTCAACAAAATTTTGAAAGAGGGCTTAAAATTTTTAAACTACCAATTCACCCCCCCTCTTGGTAGCCTTTGGGACATTAACTTAGGCTTAACAACCTAATTACTAGACTCAACACCTAAAAGATATTTCAGAATTCTTTTAACAGTAGTCAGGTGAGATTTTTTTGGATCATATTGAAATCTAGCATACAGATAAATACTAAACATGATATCATGTCTGCTTGTAGTTAAATAAAGTATTGATCCAATCATCACTCTAAATTTCTTTTAATCAACAAATTTGCCATTAAAATCCTTATCTAACTGACCTGAGGAACTCACTGGAGTATTTATTGATTTAACATTATCCATTTCATATTTCTTAAGGATGTTCTTGACATATTTTAACTGTCTAAAAACGGTGCTATCCTCTGTCTGCTTTATGTTAAAACCAAGAAAATAATTCAAGTCTCTCATCAAACTCATTTCAAATTCCTTACTCATTGTTGTTGAAAAGTTATCAAAAAGATTTTTATCAGTGGATCCAAATAAGATATCATCAACATAAATTTGAGCAATAAGATTGTCATCTCCTACCCTTTTTATGAAGAGAGTGGTGTCCACACTTCCTTTGACAAAAGATTTTTTTAGTAGGAAAATGATTAATCTTTCATATCAAATCCTAGGTGCCTGTTTTATTTTATATAGTGTTATCTTCAATTTAAACACATGATTATGATACTATAAATTTTCAAAACCTAGAGGTTACTCAATATAACATTCTATTTTATTATCCCATTAAGAAAAATATTTTTAATATCCATTTGAAATAATTTAAATACTTTAAAATAAATAAAAGCTAGAAGTACCCTTATTACTTCAAGTTTGACTACATGGGCAAAAATCTCCTCAAAATCAATACTTTATTTGATAGTACCCATTGGCCACCAATTTAGCCTTGTTCCTAACTACTAAACATGAATCATTCATCTTATTTTTAAAAGCCCACTTAGTTCAACAATATTTTGGTATTTAGGTATTTCTACCAATTCCCAAATATTTTTTCTAACAAATTTATTCAATTCTTCTTGCATAACTAAATTCTAAAGTTCATCAGAAAGTTCTTAATTCATATTAATGGGTTTACTCGTTGAAATAAATGCTGAGTGATTCACTTCTTTTCTAAGCTCATGCCTAATTCTAGCACCTTCACTTGGGTCTCCTAAAATCAGTTATTTAGGATGAATTTTAAGATATTTCCTTTTTCTAGGCAACTTATTTTCTGTTTCAACCCTTTCTTCAAAATTAACATTTTTAATTCCTTGGGTATTCTCTTTAATATCTTCTTCTTCCAACCTAGACCTCCATAAATATCTAATTCATCAAAAACTACATGAGTAGTCTCCTATACAATTAAAGTCCATTTGTTAAAAACTCTATAAAATTTGCCAACAATTGAATATCCTAGAAAAATTCCCTCATCAGATTTGGGATCAAATTTTCCTAGAAGAATTTTTTCATTGTTATGAATGAACACTTTACATCTAAAGATATGTAGATGTGAGAGGTTATGTATTCTACCTTTAAGAAGTTCATAGTGCCTTATTCAACTTAGATCAAATGTTCACCCTATTCAGAACATAATATGTTGTACTAACCTATTGACTAATATACAAAGAACAAAAAAAAGGGGAAAGAAGGAAGAAATCTAACGTATAAACCTCATACCCGTCGGATCCACGAAACCCCCCGAAATCGCGCCGAGTCGGCGTCGTTCGTGTCTCATCCCCGCAAATTCTACGACCTCTGCTCGGTCGAGCCCCCAAGTCATCGTTAAATACCGACCCAACCAAAGCCTTCGGCTGCTTCCACACTCGCCTCCTCCACGCGAAAGCTCTTCCTTGTCCGTTCTTCCTGAAGCTGTGAACCTCTCCCTGTCCCGATTCCTCCCAGCCGAAACCCTCTCAAGCAACGATCCCTTGATCTAGAGAAGCCGAGAGATAGAGAGATAGAAATTGATAGAGAGAGGAAGAGAGGCTTTCTCCTTACCTCAGCCTTGACCGATCTCCCTAGACGCCCCTACCAGCAACCGCTGAAGCCCTTCTCCCATTGTCGAAGTCAGCAGACCTTAGACCCCCTTTACTATCATCAAGCCGACAACAGTAAGTTAGGGAGTAGGTCATTTCTAATATTAGTGATAGTTCTTATCATTAATGTTAGTTAAATTATCATATATTTCTTTTAATATTATTATCTTTAAATTAATTATAGTTAATCGAACTTAATTATAATTAATTATTTTTTTATTATAATTGATTATAATTAATTATAATTATGATTAATTATTTTTTATTTAATTAATTACTAATAATTATAATTAATTATAATTAAAGTTAATTAGTTATAATTGATTAAATTTAATTATAGTTAATTATACTTTAATTCTAATTAATTATTAATAATTATAATTAATTAGTTCTAATTATAATTAATCATAATTAATTAAGGTTAATTATTTTTTATAAAAAGAAAGAAAGTGCTCTTTCCTTTCAACACGCCAACCCCGCGCAGGTATAACCCTTCTAAACACTAAATCTTCGAGAGCCCTCCCTCGGCACTTGTCGTGCGGTGAGTAACCACTCATGCGCGCTTTTATTAGCACGGTGGGAGGGAGCTCATCACTGTACTTGTGGCGAGGCGGGTAATCCCCCTAAAAAGTCCTTTTTCGTTGTTCGTGGCGTGCCAAGGGACCACCCATGCACGCTTTTATTAGCATGGTGGGAGGAAACTTGGTGCGGTGCTTACATTGAAGCGGGCAATCCCTGTGCGTGCTTTTCTTAGCACGACGGGACACAAAAAAAATTGTTTTTTCAAAAAAATGCTTTTTAAAACTCCATGCACACCTTTATTGGCGTGGTGGATGAAAAATAAAAAATCATCGCCGCGGTGTCTCACAAACACCAATCGTGCACGTCTTTATTGACGTGGTGGGTAGGCGGCCTCTTGGTTTTTCCCCTAAACTGGGGAGATGCCGAGAGGTTGCCGAATTTATGTCTGAAATAAGACAAGGACTTGAAATAATTTGGAACTTGTAGACTTGATTCAATTGATCTAAGTGAATATGAACTCAAATCTAATTGAAAAAAGAATATGATCTTGGACGTTTGAACTCAAGCAAATACTTGAGTTGGACTACAGGGGACATAGAGCTTCAGCTTGCCACTTGAACTTGAACTTATATTGGACTTGAGTTAGAACATGATCCTTAACTCGAATGAGCTTGGTGCAAGGAGTTTTGACTTGAACTTGAACATGACAAAAGTCTTAAAGCAAGATAGCTTGAACTTCATTTAAACTTAATCTAAATCATGATGGACTAAACTTGAATTTGAATAAAATACAAAGGGCCCAAAATGAAACTAAGAAATATTGGATTTGGACTCAAATGAATGATGGGGAGCAAACTCAAGCAAATATGCAATTATTCGCGCCAAGATTTCAAATGAATATATTTTGCTCATAAATGACTTATGTGGAATCATCATGCATATTGCAAACAATATGTAGAGACAAGGAGTTCATAATTATAACATGTCTACAAGTAATGAACAATCATAAGGATGTGTGATCTAGTCACAAGGATATTCCATTGAACATTGCATCTCATATGCAAGGTGACTTATAAGTAAAGAAACTTAAGCATTTGAGTGATTCAAAATAATTGTCATGGTTACAAAGACATGAATACACTAATCTTCTTGCAAGCAACAAGAAGATTGTAATAAAGGGCAATAAGCAACCACAAATAATGATTATAATCATTCAAATGTATCCAAATAAACACCATACAAGCAAATGTCAACTATGCAAATAGATGTACAAGGTCTTGTGGGCTTCAATGTAATTTACTTGAAGTGATTGCATTCAAATGAACTTCATGCAAGCAATACAACTCAAAGTGAGCGCAAGGAGTTGTGATAGAAGGATCTATTTAATCGAATAAACAACTGAAGTGAGTGAACAGGGATGAAGGAATACGATGACATTTCCACCACCAATAATGATTAAACTTCAAGAAAGTACATCAACAAATGAGTCCGATACGTAGTGAATATGACAGATTAATGGTCAAGATTTGCTGAACAAGTCTTAAACAAATACAGTTTGCAAGTGGCTAACATCATTTGACCTCAGGTAAATATGCCAACTTGTTTATAAACAACAAGGTTGACATGCATTCTACAAATTCATTCAAGGAGGATTTAATGAAGGCATTCAAGAAGCTATGATGGATACATAAGCAAGTGCAAGCTAGAATATGACCCTTCCACGATCAATGCAAATTGGCATGCAATATATCTTCTATACATACAAGATACCCACGCCCCAACAAGTCATTGTGGTAGAAGGTGATAAATGTCACAACACCTCTACAATTAATCATTGTCCAATGTCGAGCAAATACATTGATTTGTTACAAGCAAAGATTGATGACTACAACAAATGCAAACCTCTACAAGATGTTATAGAAGGTTTATTGTACACCCAGTATGTCAACCACAAACAAAAGTGCAAAATAACTACAACAAATTCAAACGCTTGTAATCAGTTCTAGAAAACTCGTATGCAAAGCAAAGACCACGAACAAAAATATCATATAAAGGAAATTGTCTACAAATGGAGGTAGGAGATTAGTTAGTGCACTATAATCTACCTGCGCAAATCATGCAAGTAGTGCACGACAATCTACCTGTACCAAGCAGCAAATAACTCAACTCAGAAGCTGCTACGCCATGCCATCGGATCTGCAACATTCGTACAAGAAGACAGAAGACATCCACAAACTATCACGCCACCGGATCCGCAACTTCTATGCAAGCGGACAGAAGGCGTTTACAAATATTTCAAAATACCTTTGCACATGCACCGTAGTTTGTATACACATAAGTACACAAAGGGGTAAATGTAATTAAAATCCGCATGGGCCCAGACGAGCGTGTTATTGGTACACACGTGACATTTAGGGATGTTGCATTGGTCGATAAGTGAATTCAAGTTCGAACCCGATCCTTCTATATGGGTCAATAGAAGTTGATAGGGTTCGAACAATCAAACAAGTATACGATGATGACGACCAGTATATTTGTTTTATTGCATTCATATTAGGCCGTTAAGGCCTATAACAATGAGAATTCACTAACAAAGGCATAAAGCCTACGAAACCCAATCCTCTAACACCCCGATGATGTCCGTGTTGAATAAAAAATCTCAACCGGAGGGGTTCACAAATACCTTCAAATGCATTCCAAGCTAAACCCAAATACCCACAAAATCCAAACTCCACAAAATCTCAAAATCCCAAAAAATATTTAAAATTGAAATAAATTCATCAAAATCACTTAAAGCAAAATCCATCCATTTTCCGCAACAGTTTGTCGAGGTGGACAAATTCAAATATAACTTATGCTCATATAGAGCTAACGTCTAGTCGAAAATATCATTAGGATCCATTCTCAAACAATCTCCTGCCAATAAGGACGTGGTACGTGTCCTATAATCGGTGGTTTTGGCGTTAAATGGCACCACAGGATAAACAGTTATGATCCGGGGCCCTCTAAACCGAGTGGTTTTGTCGCCAAATGGCACCACGAAATACCGGTTATGGCCAGGGTCAATAAGCTCCTTAGTGGCATCAAATCCTTGAGATATGAATCAATAGAATATGATCGATAGGGCATAAAGCCCTATGTTAGCTAAGTTGGATTTAAATGTCCCCTTAGACAAACATTCTTCCCAGGTCTACAAGGTCCCATTGGACGAAGCAACTCATGGCTGCCGACAAGGATCCTTCTGTCAGGTTGGGTCGACTACCTCCTCTGACTAAGTAGGCTAGGGACACGATGGTCCGGGACGGTGGAACCATGGGATCTTGATCGGGTCCATTATCCATTCTCCCACCATCCGCTTTAAGTGCAAGATGGTGCAATTTCTATTTTAAATATAAAACTCATCCAAATTCTTAAATTCAAAGTCATGCTGCTACTATATGCCAGATAACACGTATATTCTACATATCTGATTGACGACTATCCTTAGTAGCATCAAACCCACCGTCATCAGCGGGACATCGCTTTATTCTAACAGCAATAGATTACTTCTCAAAGTGGGCAGAGGCGGCTCCATTCAGAGAGGTCACATATGAGCATGCGATAAATTTCTTTACCACAACATTGTTTATAGATTTGGTGTGCCACGCCATATAATCTTAGATAATGGTACTTCATTTAAAAGTACAAAATTTTACAAGTTCGTCAATCGACGTAAGATCGATTGGCGGTGATCATCAATATACAATCCAAGAGCAAATGGCTTGGTAGAAGCCTTCAACAAAATGCTGGTGAAATTATTAACGAAAATCCTCATCAAGAACAAAAGAGAATGGCATACAAAGATGGTAGAAGCACTGTGGGCATATCGTACTTGCAAGACGCCGACAAAAGCTACTCCTTATTCATTGGTGTTCGGAGTTGAAGCAGTATTGCCGCTGGAAGTTGAACTACTATCACTCCGGGTAGCAATCTAGAATAATCTTACTCAAGAGCAAAATACTCGCCTGAGAATAGAAGAGCTCGATGCTCTCGATGAGATCAGATTGCAAGCTCAACAAAACCTAGAAATCTATTGAGTAAGAATGGCGAAATCCTTTGATCGGATGGTGTGCCCTTGAACATTTCAAGAAGGAGAATTGGTCATGGTGCTGAGAAGACCGATCGTCCCACACCGAAGAATGAGTGACAAATTCATATCCAAATGGTAAGGCCCCTTTGTCATCGAGAAGGTGTACCTAGGAGGAGCATATCAGTTGATCGATTTGAACGGTCAGAGGCCTATGTCGCGTATTAACGGCCGACATTTAAAGAAGTATCATGCATGAAAATTCTATAACTTATGTACTTTGTGATGATCGAAGTTTTATATGCATAGTTATCAGTGCATGCTTATATCTATATTCTGAAATTCTCTTGTATAGCAAGAATGCATTTCAAAATCCCTCATCAGATTAGGGGCATTTTAAGTATTTATTCGGGTCGACATCGCGCCGTATACCAATATCCCCGAATAAATTTTTAAAATCTCAAAAATTTAAAGTTTATCCAAAATGTCCCTATGAGACAAGGGGCATTTTAAATATGTATTTGGGTAGACATCGTGCTACACGCCAAGATCCCTAAATGAATATTTAAAATCTCAAAATTTTAAATTTATTCTGCTTTGAAATGTCCGTGTGAAATAGGGGGCATTTTAAATATTTATTCGGGTCGACATCGAGCTGCATGCCGAGATCCCCGAATAAATATTTAAAATTATCAATTCAAATGTTCGTTTATGCTAAAGAATACAACAAACTTGTTTTCCAAAGTATATGCAGGTGATCTTTCAAAAGTTAGAGACATCACCTTCTCTAATGTACCCAGACTCAAATGTCAAGAAAAAGACTTTTGTAACTACACACTCCTACAAATTGAGCCGAAAAAGCTTGAAGCCTTTCGATAGTCCGAAGCTTAAGGTTCGAATGAGTGTAAAAGGTCGGATCCAACAAGCCCAAATATGGCTGGATTGCTGGCATCTCCGTCTACTCAACAAGCCATAAGAAAGGCCGCAGTAGCAGAGCCTCCACTTCGTCAACCTGTCAGTAGAGACTGTAGGAAGCACGAAGGCTAATTTGACTAGACCAGTTCAATTGATCGTAGTTTACCGAATTATCTCAAATGACCAGAGAATCAAAGTTCTTGTGGGAAGGAGGGATCTCGAGCAACTACTGAATGTTCGTTGGCTTCAAATCTTTAACCACAAAAGAAGACTCCAAATCTACCAACTTCAGCAAAATCAGCATTGGGGAGCGCAATTCCCATAGCTCAAGTCTGAAGCATGAATGGGTGTAAGAGGTAGGATCCTACAAGCCTAAATATGGCCGGATCGCTGACAACTGCATCTACTCAACAAGCCATAAGAAAGATCGTAGTAGAGGAACCCCCATCTTGGCAAATAGAGGATGAAGAGCTGTCAAATCCTAGCTCTCCCGATCTGATGAACTCAAGCGACTCAGATCAAAGTCTCCTCAAATGGTTAAGGATTAAGATACTATCTACATTTTATATTATCAACCGAATCTAAAACCTGCAAATCCTTCAACAAATCCGTTAAGCACAAAGCTAGGATCGAAGTAATTTTTCTTCAATAAGTTCATCAAAGCACAAAGCAAATGATCGAAGAAACTATCCTAAAGTTCACAAAAAGCTCAAATGCTGGACTAAGAGGATTCCGTCATCAACAAGTCCGTTATGCACAAAGCTTTGGACCGATGACTTCTCGTGATCGACCTAATATAAATCTAAGGGTTTAGGTCACCGGCATCTACTCTTTCAACAAGCCCGTCAAAGCAAAAAAACATAGGGCTGAAGGTACAAAAAATCGCCTGACAAGTCAATAATGACAAATCAAGTAATTATCCATCAATGACTGCAGCACAAAGCAAATGGCAGAAGGAACAAAATCTCAAGATTCAAGCCAAAGCTACGAAAAGAAGCATCCTGAATAATATACGCAAATGTCCCTAAAGACTGGGGGCATTTTAAATATTTATTTGAGTCGACATCGCGCTGCATGTCGAGATCCCCAAATAAATATTTAAAATTTTGCCAAGATACAATCAAATGATAGATGGATGTCAAGCAGATACAAAAATGCTAAGAACTAAAATGACGGTGATAGGATGAGGACATCGTCAGCATTTTTTGACACGTGTACAATCAGGAGACGCCGGAGATCGACGGCTACGATCATGAGTTTTATTTTGAGTCATTTCATGTAGTAGTTTATGTTATTTTCAGTTTTTCCGCTTTTTCCCTTATGGGTATTTGGTCGCTATTATAGCCCAAGGGGCATTTTAGTCTTTTATTTTCTTTGTCATTTGGAGGCCTATATATGGCCCTTCTCTTATGTAATAGTTAGTTTTGATGAATGAGAATTTGCCACTTATGATCTCTTTGTGAGTTCCCCTCCTCGATCTCTTAGTGAGTTCGTAGGAGAAGCTAGATCTCTTTGTGAGTTCTAGATTTTTCGCCAAACTATTTTGTCTTCGAGACTTCTAAATTTTCGCCAAGTTATTTTCGTGGAGATCCGGATTGAAGAAAATTGAGGTGAATGGATTTTTAGCAAATCAAATCCCTTGAAATTCCCCTCCTCCCTTTCCCTCACCCCTTGCCGCCGCCTCCCCTTGAGCCGCCTAGGCCGTCGGCCTACAAACCCCCACCCGCCAGCCAACAGCCAGCCAGCAGCCCGCCGGCCACCCTTTGCACCCCCTTACCGCCGGCCCCCTCTAGCTCCCCCCTTTGAATTTTGAATTCCCCTCTCTTAATGACTTTCCTAATTAAGCCATATTAATTTGGAAAATTAATTAAGAGTTACACATATTTGAAATTCAAATTCAAATTCCCTCTTACTTTCATTTGAATTTGGGAGTTACTTATGATAATTAATTAAGAGGAGTTACACATGTTTGAAATTCAAATTTAAATTCCCTCTTATTTTCATTTGAATTTGGGAGTTACTTATGATCTAATTAATTCTGAAATTAAATGTCAGATTTTATTATGCTTAATTAACTCTTTGTGGTCCCCACTCATTTAAATTCTCAAGCCTCCTCACCACTATACATGACCGGCCCCTCTCTCCTCTCTCTCCCCCATTAAGTCTCTTTTATCCACCTCACCAATCTTCATTAATTGGTATCTCATTATGGATCCAATTAATTAAGATCCCAAACTTACTTCTCTCCTAATCACCTTAATAACTCCACAAATTCAGCCCAACTCTTCTCCACATTTCCACCCCTCTCCCTCCTTGGATTATTTTGAAATTCAAATTAAATCCCTCTCCTAAACCACTAAAATCTGAATTTTATTTCAGATTTCCTGCATTTGCCTCTTAGCCCCCACCATAGCCGACTCCCCCCATCTTCTCCCTTTTGCTTCAACAAGTGGTCGGCTCAAGGGTTCAAGAAGAGAGTTCTCCACATCCATGGACGGCCGATCCCGACTTCGACCACGGCTTCGTCTTTGAAGATCAAGGAAGAATGGATAAGACGTTGGATGCTCACTAGTCATCCCATGGACTACCCGCCACCGGCTACCACTCCAACGGACTACACTTTGTGCGCCATTTGTCTCCTAGTGGCATCGCTCGGTTGCTGTCAATCTTCCTCCATTAAAAGTGCCACCAACAAGAGAGTGAGTGAGAGACCCAAGGTGAAAAGTTCTATTTGTTAATTATGGATTATTGTTTCTCCCCATAACATTACTCTCTAATTTTATGTTGTCAATTTGATCTTGTCCCGTTAATCTAGTTGTAACCGCATGCCTTACTTAATTTCGACTTGATAATTCTGAAAACCTAACTTGGGTAAGCATTAATTCTATAACTAGCAAAGCTTTAACAGTCTTATATTAAAATCCCCAAGCAGTTCTTGTTTTCATGCATTACGTTTTACATCATCTTGGTATCTGAGCATGACTAGCATGCTTGACTTGTGCTAGATGCATCCTAGGAGTTTTCTTTAATTTGTCTTTAGTGGTTTTCATGCATAACATCTTTTAGATAGCCTTATTTTCTGTTTTCCTTTTGCTGTCCAGAAAAATCTGCACTACATTTTTCATATTACATGAGCATATCTTGTCGTGTGAGTGCTGCCATCTTCCCCATAGCATCAATTTTAGTTTGGGCCTCTTAGCCTTTTGTCTACACTTGCTGTCCACTTAATTCCTACGCCAATTAGTAACCTTTTGGGCGAGTTTTAGGTAGTAGTCACTTGCTGTCCGCACTCTATAGTCCACCCAAATAGCTTAGATAACTTTGTCCATCCTTTAGCTTGCTGCCCTTTTATTTCCTGCAACCTTTGGAGCCTTTAGGAGCTTAGTTTTAGAGTGTTTTGGTGCTGCCCTTCTGTCCTTAACCATCCCAAAACTCATCCTAAACACCTAGGCTTCTTCATCAACTGTTTTGTTTGCTGTCCAAATTTTTTCTGCACCCTGTAGCTAGTCTAAGTGAGCCTAACTGAGTGTCTAAATGACGTCCCTTACACCCAATCATCTTTGAGTGTCACTTGACGCTTCCCAATGGACCCGATAAGACTCCAAAAGAGTTTAGATGACATCTTTAACCTAGTGGGCAATATGACTAGAATTATGACGGAGAAACCCATTGACTATCCCCACTCTAACTACATGCCCCACTCAGCTTATCACCCGAGACCTAAGCCTAGGCCTCCTCGACCTCACTTAGAATCACCATATCGTCTGCCTTCCTTTAATGGTTCTTTGGATGGTTACTCCTTTAGGGAATGAGTTAGACAATTAAAGGACTATTTTGAATCGCATGAAATCCCAAATTCTCGCCAGTTTAGCATTGCTAGGTCACACCTGAACGGTAGTGCTCTCCAATTTTGGATGAGGTTAGAAGATCATAAAGAGTCTCGTGGCGAATACCCTACCTCTGATTGGAAAAATATGAGACGAGAACTTGGATTAAAATACCTTTCCCCTACTTATGGTCACCCATCTGTTAGTAACATAAGGGTTGCTTCCCCACCCTGTATGTCTTCACCTAACATTGATGGCCGATCCCCTATTGGATCTACAGTTGGATCAGCCTATTATGACTCCCCACTTGGACCCACTTCTAGTCGTCCCAGTCAACCTCTAGCCTCCCCAGTCCTTGACCCTACAAGTACGATTTTAATAAAGGAAAACATTAAGAAGAAGAGGTTCCTTGAACCTGAGACTTAGTGCATCCATTTCGTTGATGCTAGTGATGTCACTAATGAAGAAGACTTCTTTGAAGATGAAACTGAAGTGATTGAGTTAGACTCTCTGCCTGACTTAAACCCTGATTTAGGAGGTCTAGAACCTTTTAACCTTAATACCTTAGCCCCTCTTGAGTCTAATCTCATTAACGATATCCCTTTGGATAAGATCTGCCTGGACGATATTAATTTAATTCCCAAAGAAACTGATCTGACCTTGAACACAATGAAATTAAAATCGGAAGATTCTAATTTAATTACTAAGATGAATTCGGATAATTCTGATTTAATTCTGGAAAATTCTGATGGCGACTCAGCTAATCTAGAGATGGATGTAAGTCAATCGAATTTGTCACCTGATTCAAGTGAAACGGAACCTATGGATTTTAGGGTTAAAACTAAACCGATTCTACTTCGGAAGACAGTTCCTTGAGTCTGAAATTCTTTGGGCCTAATTTGAATAATGAGCCTTCTCTTGTCTCATTAGAGTCTAACTTTGGAGCTACTCCTTTGGATTTATATTTGATCGAATGTGTCATTCCGGATTTCTCTCTTACTGTCGTACCCACAGATGTCCTAGGAACTTTTTCCCATCTTATAAGTCCCATACCGGCTGACGAATCTTTGGGCTACCCCCTTATGGATGTGAGTCATGACCAATCATCTTATTATTTTCCTGATTCCTACATTATGCCCTCGATATCTTTGTCCTTCCCTAGTAAGGATATTTTCTCTCCTAGTTGGATGACTTTGATAGAGCACCATACCGTCGCTAGGAGACTGTCTGCGACCCGAGCTGAGATGCTCTGTGGGGAAGCCCTTTTAGCTAAGGATGTCTTCATTGCTCCCCCCACACCAGTTCCATTAGATCGAACACTTTAGACCCCTCTTTGTGACTCGTCCACCTGTTCTAGCAACGTGTTTGTATGAGTTAGTATGTTGTGTATGTGTGAGTTGTAGTCTGTTGTCCTTCTAAGTTGTTGATGTTTTAATTTTTTTTTTTGTAAGCTCGTGATTCTTGTCATTCATCATGCACACCGAGTCTCTTGCATTGCATCTCATCTTCAAGAACTGTAGAAGGATATTAATAAAATGAATAACCAAAGCAATGCTAGTTATAAACTTACTGCCAATCTCAAGAGACGGTTCAAAGAATTTGATATTAGAGATTTTGTATTGGTTCGGATTCATCCGGAGCAGTCCCACAAGGGACCATTATAAAGTTATATGCTAGAAGCGTTGGACCGTTCAAATAACAGCATAAAATTTTAAATAGTAATGCTTATGTGTCAGACCTTCCTGAAGGTTTTAACATTAATCCTATGTTAACATCGAAGATCTTGTAACCTTCGGAAGTCCAGAGTGTAACCCTCCTATTCCACGAAATAATGAGCCTTGTGTGAACCCACCTGGTGAGATCTCCAGCCTAACTCCACCCCAAAATTACCTAATTTACCCAATACAGAGAAGATTGAGATAATACTTAGCGATTTCCACTAGAGATGATGGTCAACAAATGTATCTAGTTCAATGAGCAGGGAAACCGGAAACGAAGAACACATGGGTTGATCGTGACGAGCTGCAGCGAGTGGACCCCGACTTGCTAGAGTGGTACGAGAGCTCTATAGATGCTTACTCGACGGGGTCGAGTTTTCTTCCATCTGGGATGAATGATGAGGACATCGTCAGCATTTTTTGACACGTGTACAATCAGGAGACGCCAGAGATCGACGGCTACGATCATGAGTTTTATTTTGAGTCATTTAATGTAGTAGTTTATGTTATTTTCAGTTTTTCCGCTTTTTTCCTTATGGGTATTTGGTCGCTATTGTAGCCCAAGGGGCATTTTAGTCTTTTATTTTCTTTGTCATTTGGAGGCCTATATATGGCCCTTTTCTTATGTAATAGTTAGTTTTGATGAATGAAAATTTGCCATTTATGATCTCTTTGTGAGTTCCCCTCCTCGATCTCTTAGTAAGTTCGTAGGAGAAGCTAGATCTCTTTGTGAGTTCTAGATTTTTCGCCAAACTATTTTGTCTTCGAGACTTCTAAATTTTCGCCAAGTTATTTTCGTGGAGATCCGGATTGAAGAAAATTGAGGTGAGTGGATTTTTAGCAAATCAAATCCCTTGAAATTCCCCTCCCTTCCTTTTCCCCTTGCCCTTGCCGCCGCCTCCCCTTGAGCCACCCAGGCCGTCGGCCTACAAACCCCCCTGTTTTCGCCGGCCAACAGCCAGCCAGCACCCCAGTCGGCCACCCTTTGGAGCCCCCCACATTCCGATCTCCTCCCCCCCGGCTAGCTCCTCCCCCCTTTGAATTTTGAATTCCCCTCTCTTAATGACTTTCCTAATTAAGCCATATTAATTTGAAAAAATGCAATTAAGAGGAGTTACACATATTTGAAATTTGAATTTTTTCAAATTCCCTCTTACTTTCATTTGAATTTTGGATTTACTTATGATAATTAATTAAGAGGAGTTTTCACATGTTTAAATTCAAATTCATATTCCCTCTTATTTTCATTTGAATTTGGGAGTTACTTATGATATAAATTAATTCTGAAAAGCCGACAGTGTCAGATTTTATTATGCTTAATTAACTCCTTGTGGTCCCCACTCATTTAAATTCTCAAGCCTCCTCACCACTATACAGATGGCCGGCTTCCCCTCCTAAACTCCCCTCTCAATCCCCCCAGCCGTAAGTCTCTTTTATCCACCTCACCAATCTTCATTAATTGGTATCTCATTATGGATCCAATTAATTAAAATCCCAAACTTTTCTTCTCTCCTAATCACCTTAATAACTCCACAAATTCAGCCCAACTCTTCTCCACATTTCCACCCCTCTCCCTCCTTGGATTAATTTGAAATTCAAATTAAATTTTTTTTCAGATCACCACTAAAATTTTAATTTTATTTCAGATTTCCTGCATTTGCCTCTTAGCCCCCACCATAGCTAACTCGCCTCATCTTCTCCCTTTTGCTTCAACAAGTGGTCGGCTCAAGGGTTCAAGAAGAGAGTTCTCCACATCCATGGACGGCCGATCCCGACTTCGACCACGGCTTCGTCTTTGAAGATCAAGGAAGAATGGATAAGACGTTGGATGCTCACTAGTCATCCCATGGACTACCCGCCACCGGCTACCACTCCAACGGACTACACTTTGTGCGCCATTTGTCTCCTAGTGGCATCGCTCGGTTGCTGTCAATCTTCCTCCATTAAAAGTGCCACCAACAAGAGAGTGAGTGAGAGACCCAAGGTGAAAAGTTCTATTTGTTAATTATGGATTATTGTTTCTCCCCATAACATTACTCTCTAATTTTATGTTGTCAATTTGATCTTGTCCCGTTAATCTAGTTGTAACCGCATGCCTTACTTAATTTCGACTTGATAGTTCTGAAAACCTAACTTGGGTAAGCATTAATTCTATAACTAGCAAAACTTTAATAGTCTTATATTAAAATCCCCAAGCAGTTCTTGTTTCCATGCATTACGTTTCACATCAGATAGTGAAAGAAAATCAAGAGGTAATGATATCTGTTAACATCGATCTACAAAGTAACACTCAAGGGATCTGAGTATGAAGTACTTTATCACTATTCCATAGATCTCTACTTGACCAAGAGCAAATGTGTCAGTTATACTGAATATTACAAATGCATCTAAAGATCTACAAAGGCACAAAGATGGACTCTTGGAGATCTATATAATGAATATTAGTGTGACATCCAAACAAATTTTTGGAGATCCACTAAAAGAAAATTAGTGTGATATCTAAATAAGTTTTTGGAAATCCACTAAATAAAAATCTTAGTGTGACATCCAATTAAGCTTTTGGAGATCGACTAAATGAAGACTCCAACATGACATCCAATTAAGCTTTTGGAGATCCACTAAATGAAGACTCCAACATGACATCCAAGTAAACTTTTGGAGATCCACTAAATGAAGACCCCAGCGTGACATTTAAGCAAGCTTTTGGAGATTCGCTAGATGAAAACCTTTATGTGACATCTAGAACAAATATCTGGAGATCCATATGATCAATCAACATATAACAAACGTGATTCGCTCTAGACGGGTATCACATGTGTTTGGGTACCTTTGTTGACCCCTATGTAAAAAAAAAATGTAAATACTTGTACAAGAATCCTGCAAAACCTGTCGAACTCCTCCAGGAATCCTGCCGAAATACCGTTGAAATCCGCGCCGAATCGGTCTCTTCCCGTAAATCTCGCGAATCTGGCCTCGATCGCTGCTCTTCGACGCCTTTAAAAGCTCCGATCCCCTGCTCTTTCACGGTCTGCCTCTCTGACTTCTTCCCGCACACCGCTCCTCTACCTCTCCATCTCCTCAAACCAAAATCCAACCCTAGCTGGGAACCCTCTCCACCTTCGGTTAGTCTATGTACAGAGAGAGAGAGAGAGAGAGATAGTGAGGGAAAGGGAGGAGAAGCCAACCTACCTCCCTCATTGTCGCTCGGCTCCACCCGACTTTGCTCCTTCGACGACGTTTCTTTCCTGTCGGATCGAGAGTCCTGACATTTTGATCGGAAGTAAGACCGAGAGCACGTTGCAGTGAAGGTAACTTGTTTCCTTCGCACACTCATTCGGCCAAATCCCGTAAACTCGCCGAACTAGAGAGGAGAGGAAGGGTTTGTTTTTTTAATCTTATTCTTAATCAAACTAATTAATATTAATTATAATTATTTAAATAATTATTTTTAGTTATAATTAATTATTTTAGTTATAATTAATTATAATTAAATATTATTAATTATATTTAACTTTTAATTATTATTAATTATCAATAATTATAATTGATTATAATTAGACAATCAATTGTGATTAATAAATTAATTATAATTTAATAGTTAATTATCATTAATTTTAATTAATTATTTAGTTACTCTTAATTATAATTTATCATAATTAAATAACATTAATTATAATTAAATATAATTGATGCATTAATTATAATTAAATAATTAATTATGTGTTAATTACAATGAAAAATATGCCTATCTCTTCTTTCACCTCGGTCCACGTGCTCTCGACCTCGTCGGTCGCCAAGGTATAACTCTTCTAAACATTAAAACTCCGAGAGCCCGCCCTCGGCACTTGCAACGGGGAAAATAACCACCTATGCGCGCTTTTGTTAGCACGGTGGGAGAAAGTTTGCTCCGATGCTTTTGGCTAGGCGGGTAATCCCCCTAAAGTCCTTCAATGTTTGTAGCATGCTAAGGGACCACCCATCCATGCTTTTCTTAGCGTGGTGGGAGGGAACTTGGTGAGGTGCTTACAACGAAGCGGGAAATCCCTGTGCGTGCTTTTCTTAGCACGACGGGGCAAACAAAAAAATACTTTTTTCAAAATACATGCTTTTAAGAATCCATGCACGCCTTTATTGGCGTGGTGGATGACAAAAAAAAATCACCTCCACGGTGTCTCACAAACACCAACTGTGCACGTCTTTGTGATGTGGCGGGTAGGCGGCCTCTTGGTTTTTCTCCTAAACGGGGGAGATGCCGGGAGGCTGCCGAAATTTTGTTTAAAATAAGTCAAGGACTTAAACACTCACAAGGCACTTGAACAAAGATGATTGAACTTCAGACAAAATCAAGCTTAAAATCAAACTTAATCAAATAAACATTAAAGAAATGACCGTGGAACTATGCGCAGAACTCAAATCAAATGACTAAAAGGGGGCTTGAACTTACATAAGCTATAAAGAAACTACACTTGAGTTTAAACTCAAGTTGGACTTGCCTATAAATACATTGGCCCATCTATAAGTGATGAAAACTCACCAAAGCGAATGTAGTAACACCCCGCAGTTCATATGCAAACAAAAACATGAATCTTCTAAATACATGACGGTTCACTTTCAAATAACTACTAAAAGACTTGTGAATGATTGTAGGCGACATGAAAGATTAATTAACCTGTTGCATTCAAGCAATTGTGAGTGAAGTCTCAACCAGCAGGAGAGTTTTCATGTGTACAACATCTAGCCTACAAGTAGAAGAGAGATGTGCAGTGACTACTAGAGGTATGCAATGGATATTACGATGGCCTTTCAAATGCCGATGATTAATCAGCAAGTAAAGATCTCATTTCCTTACAAAAACTGAGAGTCAATGTACAAAAGACATAACAACCTGATGCCAGTTTCCATGAGAAGGTCAGTCATGAATACAAGCATCTACAAACAAACCAGGAGATTTGTTAGTACATTACAATCCACATGCAGAGAGCACTGAGTAGTTTACGACAGTCTGCCTGTACAAAGCAGCAAACAACTCAATCCATAAGCTACTACTTCATGCCACCGGATCTGCAACACTTATACAAGCAGACAGAAGGCATTTACGAGAATGTTGCATTCAAATGGAAGCTTTCTGTATAATTAAAATATTGCAAAGTAACCCCTGCACATGCACCGTAATTTGTATGCACATAGGTACACTAAAGGGGTAAATACAATCATCACCCGCATGGGCCCCAGCGAGCATGTTATTGGTACACACGTGACATGTAGGGATGTTGCGCGGGTTATTAAATTTGAATATGATCCTCCTAAGCAAGTAAATAGGAGTCGACAAGGTTCATCAAATAATTATAAAATGCCCCCAAACACCTATATTGGCCCCAGCGAGCATGTTATTGGTACACATATGACGTCTAGGGATGCTACGCTGGTTGTTAAGTGAATTCAAGTTCGACCATGATCCTTTTATACGGATTAATAGGAGTCGATAGGGCTCGAATCATTAAATAAATACACGGTTGTGTCGACCGGTGTATTTATTTTAATACATTTATATTAGGCCTTCAAAGCTTATGATCAAGAGAATTCACTAATAAAGGCATGAAATCTATGCTATTAGCAAGTTGATAGAGTCGACAAGTTTTAATCAATGAATGGCCCCACACCCCGATGATGGTCGTGTTAAATGTTAATCTCAACCGGAGGGGTTCATTCTAAATACTCAAAATTCCATCCAAATACCCATGAAAATCCAAAACTCCAGAAAATACCAAAATCCAAATATTTAAAATTGAAATCCAACTATCAAATAACTTAAAGCAAAATTCATCCGCCCTTCGCAATAGTTTGTCGAGGTAGATAAATTCAAATTTACTTCAACTCACATAGAGTCAAATGCCTAATCAAAAATATCACTATGATCCATTCTCAAATAATCTCCTGCCAATAAGGACGTGGTATATGTCCTCTAACCGGCGATTTTGCAGCCATGGGTTGCTTCATCCAAGGGTACCTTGTAGACCTGGGGTGGGTATTTGCCTAAGGGGACAAATTTGAATCCACTTTAGCTAACAGAGGGCTTTGTGCCCTATCGATTATATCTTATTGAGTCATATCTCAAGGATTTGATGCAATAAGGAATGTATTGGCTCTGGTTCGACTACCTCCTCTGACTAAGTAGATCAGGGACCACGATGGCCCGGGATGACGGAATCATGGGATCTTGATCGGATCCATCATCCATTCCTCCAACATCCGCTTTAAGTGCAAGATGGTGCAATTTCTATTTTAAATATCAAACTCTCCCAAATTCTCAAATTCAAACCCATGCTGCTACTATATGCCATATAACATGTATATTCTATGTATGTGATTGATGACTAGCCTTAATCGAAAGTTCTCTCTCGTGATCGAGAGGGGTAATTAATTATAGGGGCTTGCGCCTATAGGAAATCGGAACTCAGATCATAAAGTCGTTGTTAAATGAGGGTGAAATCTCTGGGTGGTGTCTTATCTTCAAACCCATCTGCCTTTCAAAATTTACCCCGAAACTTATTCCGTTAAAACTCCCTCCTCGAAGAAAGAAAAAAGCACAATCAGTGCGGGCGGAGGCCGGGCCGAATTTTCGGAGCCCACATATCCACTTTAGTTCAAAAATATTTAGGAAGTAAATATTCAGTCAACATAGCTCTTGTGGCTTCAACTAAAGTTTTGTTCTTTCTTGCGAAAATCTCATTCTGTTGTGGGGTCCTAAGAGCTGAAAAGTTGTGATCAATCCCTTTCTCTTTGTAAAAAATTTCAAAATTTTCATTTTCAATCTTCCATATGTGATCACTATGAATTGCAAGAATTTCACAACCTAACTTCCTTTGAATCCAAGTAGAAAAAATTCTAAACTCTTCAAATGTTTCTCTTATGAGATAAGAATCTAATCCAAGTGAATATTGAAAAATCATCAACAATCACATACCCAAAAGTTTTTACTCTTAAATTTACAGTGCTAACAAGTCTAAAGAGATCCATGCGAAGGATTTTTAAGGGTTTGCTAGTTCTAACATCCTTAATTGAATGAAAGGACTTGACTTGTTTCCTTAATTGACATGCATCACACAGGTGATCCTTAGTGAAATCTAATTTGGGTATGCCTCTTACCAATTTCTTTTGGGTAATCTTCCTAATATTTTTCATGCTTGCATGAAAAAGTATTCTATGTCATAACTAAGATTCATCAGTAATAGTTTTTAAACAAAAATTATTAGAATATTTAATACAATTCAAATCAAGTATATTATCATATCTTCATGCAACACATGAACTTCATTTTGGCTTATAATGCATATGCAGGCAAAAATTTTATATTAAAATATTTATCACAAAGCTGACTAATAGCTAGCAAATTATGTTTTAAGCCTTCCACCAATAAAATATTATAAAAAAAAATTATTACCTATCATACATTATCCTATCACTCTCCTAGTGGTGATATCTCCAAGTGTTACCTTGCCTCCAATCTTGGTCTTCAGCAATATAAATTGATTCGCATCTCTAATTATATGTTTTAAACATATGCTTTCTAGGTACCAAATGCTCTCATGAAGGCTTGTATGAGAGCGTTTCTATAAAATTATCAATTGTTAGACTTGAGAACCCAAATAAGGGTTCTCCTCTTAACAATGATAATCTAGATGCATGTTTGATATTCTGTGATTGATGCATTTTAGGTCTCCACACTAGATGTGTTCTACGATGAATATTGCAAGTGTGAGAAACATGTCGCATCATTTCACATGAAAAATATTTAACACCAGAGAAAAGATTTATTAATTTATGTGAGTTATAATATCTTTTCCTAGACTTTGAAATTGTATGCTTTTGTTTAGGATTGTAAAATTGTTCAAGTGTTAAAGGTGTCTTATTTTTCTTAAAAGCTTTTAATTTTTCTTTAAGATATGAGTTTGTACATTTTAAAACTGAATTATCAACTTTCAATTCATATTCTCTTTGATCTGATTCAGCTATAAACACCATAAAATTATTTTCAAGTTTATTATAAGATGTTTTCAATAACTCATGCTCTTTATTCAAATTATCAAATTCATCTAACAAAGTCATGTGGTTGCTATCTATGTTTGCATGATCTTTCCTCAAATTTTCATACTTTTTTTGCAAATTCAAATACTAAATGTTAAGATTTGCATGTAATTTTTTGAGTTTCCTATATGCATTATGGATTTTCTCAGAAGCATCAAATAATTCATCATAGGATATGTCACATACCTCCTCTTGATCTGAATGATTAAGTTTTTCTGTCATTAAGCACAAGTTTGTAACATCCTCTTCTGCTTCTGTTTCTGAAGAGTCTGAAGCTGAGTCAGTCTAGAAAGTTCTTTGCATCATTTTCTTGCCCTTCCTAACATTAGATTTTTCCTCAGCTTTCTTCTTGCTAGGATTAGCTTTATGATTTGAGCACTCTGTCTTTATATGTACAAGCTTTATACATTAATAACAAATAACTTCATTAGAAATCCTTGAATTTTTAATGAACTTACATTTGTTCCAATGCTGACGTCCTCACTGCTTCCTCTTAAGAAAACTTTTGAAGTGCTTAGTCATAAGTGCAATATATTCATCATCTTCTTGCATTGATTGATCATTTTCTGAATCATAAATCTTCAAAGCTATATTTCTTTCTTCCTTTTGTTACATGCATCAATTTGTCTTTGATTCATTTCTTGCTCATAAGCAATAAGTGATATAAGCAAATTATCAATAGAATGTACATTTAAATCTTTAGACTCAGTAATGACAGTTATCTTTACATCATAGGTACTAGACAAACAACGTAAAATTTTATTTACTTTTTCTGATTTTATAAGCTCTCTATCTAAAGCATGTAATGAAATTATAATCTGTGTAAACCTTATATATATATATATATATATATATATAATATCTCAGAAATTAACTCATTTGGTTTCATGCAAAAAAGTTTGTAGTCATGTAATAAAATATTTAATCTAGTTTGTTTTACCTCATTTATCCCTTCATAAGTTATGCAAAGTTTATCTCAAATTTATTTTTCGATTTTACAATTCAAACACGTATATAATTCTCAGATTTCAAGGCAGAGAAAAAAATTGTTTAAACATTTTGCATTTAACTTTGCTAAATCCCTTTCTTTTACAATCCATCCAGTAAATGGTGTTTCAATTCTAATACCATATACTATTGTAGCAGGTTTAGTATAACCTTCCTGTACTAGCATCCACATGCGATAGTCAAGTGATTACAGAAAAATAGATATGTGAGTTTTCCAGAAATCAAAAGAAATGCTGTCAAATAAAGGTGGTATAGTAATCAAATATCTTTCAATAGTGTTTCACTTTTCAAAATTAGTCATGATCGTTTTTCAAAAAAGTAGTCTAAACCTTAATTTTTAAAATTTGCTATGATACCACTTAAAAGTTCGTGTAGGTTGTTAGACCTTATAGAATTGTCCCAAGGCTAATTAAGAAGGGAGGGATGAATTGATTATTTAAAAAAAGTTTTGAATTTTGAGAAACCTCTTTAAATTCTTTTTAGAAAATTAAAACACTAATCTTGAAATATTCAGTTATTTATAAAAATGATTTTCACGAATAGTCTTTCAACCACAAATATAAAAAATAGTGAAATAAAATGCAGAAAAAATAAGAAGTAATAGAAGAACACCGAATTTTATAGTGGTTCGGTCTAACAGGACCTACGTCCACTCCCTAGAGACTCCTCCAGGTATTACACTAATCAAAAGTGACTCTTTTTTCCCCCACAATAAGGCGAAGAATCCCTTACAAACTCTCTTCCACTAACCCGGTGTGGTAGAGAACCGTCGCCTTTTATACTCTCTAGGTGATGGCAACGTACCTTCTCGTCTATTTTCACCCACCTGGTGAAAGCAGAGTACCTACACGTCCTTCTTCACCCTCCTGGTGAAGGCAAAGAATCGTCACATTTTTTTCATCCTCCTGGTGAAGGCAGAGAACTTTGATCCAGTCTTAAAGATCTTCTCTCAATAGATTCCGAAGAAATTTAGAAGAAATTAGAAGTATAAAGAGATCCTCACTTTGGGCAACCTAGTGAACTCTCACATTTCCCTCTCACTAGATGTCTCACTCTCCTATCTCAAAATCTCTCTCAAACACACTCCCAATATTCACTCTCAAGAGAAATTCGGTACAAAGGACCATAATATTAGTTTTAGGACTTCTTATATAGGAAAAAAAAAGGAAAATCGTCCAAAAACTAAAAATACAAGTGAAACGATTTCAAATCATACATTATGATCGTGGATTGTTTGTACGAATAGTTAAAAAATCCCAGTACGAACCTAATTTCGTACACTGTAAGTCGTCTGGATAAATTGAGATCGTATTATACGAACAATTCAAAAATAGTGTAAACATGGTACGATTTGGTACGAACCTTAATTTTTACAATATCAGTCATCTGTACGAATACAGATCGTATTGTACGAATAGTTTAAAAATCAGATGTGTTCGTTTTGTACGATCTGGTACGAACCTAATTTCATACTTTATCTGTCGTCTATACGACTTGAAATCATACAGTATGAACATTTCAAAAGTAAAAGCCATGATTTTATTGACTGCATTCTAAAAGAAAAACTATGACAAATTACACAATACGATATAGATATCGTACAGTACAATTAGTTTTAAAGTTTTATGTTTTAACTCTCCCCCTGTGTATGTGCACGATTATCCAATTACAATCACACTCTCTCATCTCTGACTCAAAAAATAAAAAGTAAAGATTTATAAACTTATTACATGAAATCATATTCTACTCTGTCTTGAAGTATTCAACAGTCTGGAGTATGATTTCCTTGAAATGTTAGTACACAAAAAAACAAACAGAAATATCTAATACATGCTAAGAGATACAATAAAATTAACAAAATAATAATATTTTGCTATTATCAAAAACCACAATCTCAATCTTGATTCCTAAGGTGCAAAAAAAAAAATCCCTCTCAAACTTAAATGAAAATTTAATAAGATGGTGGTGAGACTTGTAATGTTTTATGGTGCAGAATGTTGGTCATTAAAAGAGAAGCATAATTGTAAGTTAAGTGTTGCAAAGATGAGGATGCTCAGGTGGATGAGTGGCTTTACTCTTAGAAATAGGATACAAAATGAACATATATGTAAAAAGGTTCCAGTAGCTCCAGTGGAAGATCAGATTAGAGAAAGTCACCTTCGATAGTTTAGTCACATAAAACGGTGGCCTTTCGTTGGCTCGGTTAGAAAAGCATATGTATTAGATTTGACTTATGTTAAGAAAGGTGGAGGTAAACCTAAAAGTTTTTGGTTAAAAAATATTAGAAATGAATTTTCTTTATTATATTTAAATGAGAATTTGACTCTTAACAGGTCATAATGGAACAAAAAATAATTCATGTACCTAACCCCATTTAGTGAGATAAAGGCTTGATGTTGTTATTTTGTTGTTGTTGAAATTATAGTTGATGGTTATTCTATCTCTAGTGCAAAAGCTAACATGAGAGTTTCATCTCATCCAACTCTTTATATATATGCATTTTCTTATGGATAATTCATTGGAAGAGTTTCCAAAGCGGCTTATCCTTTTCTAAGAAAATCTTCTTATACATATATGAAATCTAATTCATGAAGAATATGCATTAGAAACACTTTCAAATTGTTGATTTAGCATTAGAGATGGTTAAGCACCAATATTTCTTAGAGAAGGAATTCCTTTTCAAAGCTTTGACTAGAAGGGTTAATGATTTGAATAGGTCATACTCCTTTGTTTCATAGGGGCTTGTTGAAATAGTTATATAAATAATCATACTCCCTCGCTTCATAGGAATTCCTTTTAGGATTCCCACTATTTGTCATCGAAGATAAAAGTGGAAAGTTGCGTTAGGTAGTCGATAACTAGCGTAAAACTTATTAAATAATCATGACATGAATCTTTTAATACATTGTGTTAGTGCTAGGGTATTTCCTATAAGTAATATGTTGTATGGCCTGAATACAACTATAAACATTCAAGTGCTGCTGCTCGACGCCTTGGTGCAGTATTAAATAGGCAATGGCTCTCACATCATAGATGGATGTGGGAAAAAAACCTAGTATATGAAACTAAAACTAGGATATGAACTCGAAATATTAGTTCTTTTATAGGAATATTAATAAAAATTAATAAATATTATGATCTATTGGAAAATAAATATTTAATAAAAATGGGTTGGAGATTGATAGTTTGAATCTAAACTGTAGTATTCTAGTAAGAGTCATACTATAAATAATATAGGTGTGATTATAGATAAGAGTTTAAAAGATAATGTTAAAAAAATTAATAGGATTAAAAATAGAATTGCAGTTTTTAAGATTGTTGTTGATGCTAAGATTATTAATATAAGAAATACTTATGCTCGTCAAATAGGTTTTGACATAGGTTCAAAATTAGAATTTTAGAATGACATAGAAGAACTAATATAAAATATAACTTTTAAAGAAAAATATTTTATTGAAGGATATTTAAATGGACATATTGGTAGAGAGTTAGATAAATTTAAAAGCATTTATGGTGACTATGGATTTAGAACGACTAATGAAGGTGGTAAGACCATATTAGATTTTTCTTTAGCTTATGATTTTGTAATTGTTAATTTCTTATTTAAGAAAAAAGATGAGCATCTCATCATTTATAAAAATGAATATAGTAAAACTCAGATTAATTATTTTCTTTTAAGAAAAAATAAATCGTTTAAATTACAAATATTGTAAAGATATTCCTAGTGAAAATTTATGTATTCAACATTCGTTTTAATTTTGGAATTTAAGATAAAGGGGCAAAAAATAAAAAGTAAAGTAAAACGTTATTCTAATATTAGATGGGTATTAATAAAAATATTTTTGAGACTAAGATATTAAATCTTAAGATTTTGTCTGTGCTTAAGGAAGCTAATGTTATGTGGAAAAAACTACATAGTGAGTCATATTAAGAATATTGCAAATGATATGATTGGAGTATCAAAGAAAAAGGCTTCTAATTGTAAAAATAGTTGGTGGTGGAATCAAAATGTGTCAAAAAAGATAAAAAAATAAAAAGATTTATTATAAAAATTACTTTAGATATAAAATTCTGATAATTTAGAAAGATATAATGAGACCTGTACGGAGTCTAAGAAAGCAATTTGCTATGCAAAGATTTTAGATTAATTTATATAAAATATTAGATGCTAATGAGGGTGAAAGATACAAGTATATGCTAGTCAAACAAAGAGGTAATAGTAAGGATTTTGTTCAAGTCAAGTGTATTAAAGATAAAGATAAAAAACTGCTTTTGTTAGAAGAGAATATTCAACAAAGGCTGGTGAGATATTTTTAAAGGATGTACGAATAAAATCTATTAATTTTAGCTTTATTTTATATTTATGTTTCTGTTAAACATTGCAAGAGACTGTGTCATGGTGATTTTGAGTTGTAGTAGTAGTCAGAAAGTGAAAGTGAAAGTGAAAATTTCAAATTTTTCAAAATTTTAATTTTTGTTTGAAACCTTGGAGGCAATGGTTAATTCCTTAAGTGCACATATTTAATTGAATAAATAAAGTCAATTTAATTGAATGAATAAAGTCAATTAAAGTTAAATATTGCAAGAGACAGTGTCATGGTGATTTTCGCTGATTAAGGCAAGATGGAAGGGGTAGTATAGGTAGTTACACAGTTTCCTAAACTTAAATTGTTGACGTCTCACCCTCTCCCTTTTCTCTCTTTTGTATGTAATTCAAATGCACTTGTTGTAACTATTGAAGTACTAGAGAATGAAAAAGAAATGGTTATTGTTGTCTTTGCAAATTTAGAGTTCCATCTAAGACGATGAGGCTTGTTGGCCGGTCCTCACATGAAGAGATTTGGTGATCTCTTTAACCTTGCTTTTTTGATGAGTAACAAGCCTATCTTAATTTTATTTTGAAAATTTTCTCTTTCTGTAGAATTATTCTACGGTCAGCGCCTCATTATCCCATATTCATTTCTTGGCATTCTTCCTACAAATTTTCATCCAAAATCCTTCCTAATTTTATTGGCCAAATGTAGGCTAAATCTAAACTTGTTGGATTTTAGCCCTTATTTGATCTCTCAAAATTCTTTGGAATGTGATGAAATCTCCAGAATTATTCTTAAGAGACTCCTATTCTATCTCCAAGTATTTTTAAGTCCTCAAATGCCTATAAATGAATCCCTAAAATTCTAAACCCTGCTTGTCCAAATTCGATCAGAATTCCAATACCCATGCATATCACCCTCACTTTGCATGGAACTTGAACACCACTCCATTCCAACCCTTCCCAAGGCTTACCCATCTACCCTAACATAGTTAGGAACCCTCCTATGGTCAAAACAACAAACCATCAAGAAGCGTTAAACCCTTGTTTCGACCCGATCAGTTTAATTTAGCAATCATGCTAAAAAGGACACACATCAAATCTTGTTTTTATTATTAATTTTAACTCAGTCAAGAATTTTAAATCAACTATTAACTCTTATAATTAAATGATTTTATAGTATTATATTAGTAAGAGTTAGATGTTTAGGGTGGAATGTCTGTAAATATGAAGATTTATGATGGCATAAAAATAAAAATTATAAAATTAATTGGGAGATTGCATTTATGTGAAGTGGATATTAATGATACTTAGTTGTTTTAACTAGTCTTTATGTACACATCAAAATTTGATGGATGGTTCATAATTTTATAAGGAAAAAATGCTACAGTCCCATCAATAGGATTATAGCACATTTTTTATCAAATCATAGATCATCCTTCATATTTTGATGTTCTCATGATGATAAGAGCTAAAAAATCAAAGAACTATCATTATTTTACAATTTATAATTACATACTTTTTCTAACACATGTTAATAAGGAGCATGTAATATTTTTTTCCTTAAGGATCGTGTGATTATGTGATCATAAATTAATAATGTTTACTTAATTGTTTCAGTTATGATCATCATTCACTGATTAGATGTTAAGAGTGTCATGCTTGTATATATAAACGTTTTGGGTGGTATACAAATAAAAATTCCAAAGTTAACTAGTAGAATGTGTTTATGAGAATTGGACGTTAAAGATTCTTAGTTGTTTGAACTTTAGTAATTATGCAAACTCAAAAATTGATTGATAGTCTATATATCAATAGGATTAAGCACAGGTCTATGTTTTTGCTTAAAAAATGCTTTGATCTTATAGATAAGATTGGCGCCTTTCTCTAAGTGTCTTTATTGATTTGATTGAAAAATCATCCGGAAAAATGATGGAATTTTAAATGCACGGATTTCCCCAAAATATATTTTCCAATTTCCTGCAACCAAATGGGCTTTGAGAGTAATTTCTTGTCTCTAAATGCTGGTCTTAGCTTGATCTTCATTTATGACTACTTGTCCCTCTCAAGTTACAATAATGAGAGTCTGTTTCATTTAAAGATCGTTACAGTTGCAGCTTGAATTAATTAGTGGCTGATATTTTATCATTTCATGCAGTAAGTAATCTTACATTATATTTTATTGCTTTGCAAATAGTGATATTTGGCTTACTCTTAGGGAATTAGATGTCGATCACAAGATAGACTCCAGTTTAGAAAACCTTCCTTATACCATTCCCTCTTGATAGTACTAAATATTAAGGCACGGCTATCCATGCATGGCTTTATCTGTAATAGCCTTTATAATCTAACTAATATCATAACTAAATCAAAACTAAGGCTTTTAAGACTTTGTTTGTGGCTGCTTTCTTGTTGCTTCTTAAAACAATTTTTTAGTACAAAAAATTTAATTTTTATTCTAAAAAATTATTTTAAGAAGCAGCAGGAAAGCCGTCCCAAACGAGACCTAAATCAAATGACTTTTGTTTATGTTTATCATTATCTTTTTGCGACAAAATCAATCATCTTCCTAGCACCCGTAAATTTGCTTTGAAAACAATAGAAGCCCATGAAAGTCTTTTATTCGCATAAAAATTTCCAAAACTATTATGTAATTATAATCTCTCTCATCATCTTTTGACTTTTAATTGTCAGATACCGAGCGGTGACTAGTGCTTATTACAGAGGAGCTGTTGGAGCCATGCTTGTTTATGACATGACCAAACGCCAGTCTTTTGATCATGTTGCAAGGTGGCTAGAGGAACTACGTGGCCATGCTGACAAGAACATTGTTGTTATGCTTGTGGGAAACAAATCTGATCTAGGCACTCTTCGTGCTGTCCCCGCCGAGGATGCCAAGGAATTTGCGCAGCGTGAGAGCCTCTTCTTCATGGAAACTTCTGCTCTCGAATCTACTAACGTAGAAACTGCCTTCCACACTGTTCTAACCGAGATTTACCGTATAATCAGTAAAAAGGCTCTTGTTGCCAATGAAGCAGAGTCCAGTGGAAACTCAACTCTTCTTAAGGGAACTAAGATAGCTATCACTCCCGAGCAACCAGGTGGAAACAAGACTGCTTGCTGCATGTCCTATTAGTCAGTTTTCTTCCCTTTTTTATGCCATTTTTCATTGTTATACCTTCTCAAAATTTTATTCTATAACTTAGAGAAGGTATGGAGGACACTAAAGATCATTTGGTACTGGACTTGTGCTTGTTTAATGGCTGACATTGTGGTTCATTTCCTCTATATGCTCCACACTATAGGAAATAATAATCAAATCGAGAATGTCAATCTTCTTTCATTTGCATTATGTAGTTCTCTTGGTCAGTTGATTTATTCCTTTTAAGCTTGAGATAGTGGGAGGAGTATTTGTTTGGATTCTTTTCAATTTAGTTTATTCATTTTAACGTTTAAGTTTTTTTTATTTGAATTGTTATTGGTTTTATTTATGAAACTGATTGTTTTGTCAATTTGTTCATTGAATACTTCATTTCTAATGGATAGAAGTGTAGTAATTAGATACTCATCAACTACTAAGTCAATGATTTTCTATGTAGCTAAGACTTTCTTTGATACTACTGTGCACTTGTTTAAGAACTTGTTGAAATAAAAATATTATACTTTTTTAGATCATAAATTTATAATTAGATAATAAGGATATTTAACATGAATTGTTAGATTAAAAAGAAAAAATATATCGGATAAAATAAAGATTGCAAAAGCACACTATAGGAAAAATGTGAATTACAATTGGAATTTTTTAGGGGCATTTCAAACGGAATTTATGATGGATTTCAACTGAAAATTTTCCTCTAGAATTTCCGACGAAATGTCCGTAGGGAAATTTTCCGTTGGAATTTTCGGTGGCCTTTTTTTTCGTTGGAACTTTCCAATGGAATTTCCGGCAAAATACCAGTGGAAATTTTCCTAACTATTTTTGGCGGATTTGTGAAGAAATAAATTAATATTATATTTTATTTTTTCTTAATTTTAATATTTAATTCTAATTAATTTGTATTTTTAAAATTTTATTTTAATTAATTTTAATTTTTATATTTTAATTTAATTTATTATTAATTTTAATATTTTATTTTAATTAATAAATTCATTTTAATTTTCATATATTTCTAATTTAAATATAAAAGAGTAACATTCAAAACATTTTTTTCCTTTATAGTGGAGTGCTTGGGAGTTTGATGACCTTCCCGATTAGTAGAGTTCAAATCGCACACGTGTCACGCGTGCGAGCAATGCTGAAGGGCAGCCAGTGAGGCTGAAGCCAGCACAGACAGATGCAGACAAGTTAGGGGCATTGCCGGCGAGGAGGCGAGCATATAGTCAGCTACGACGGGCAAGGCGTGTAATGCCCCAAGATTTAATTTTGAACAATTGTATATTTATCATTTTAAGAATATACTTGAGCTTCTATAAATCATCAATATAAATAATAACCAGTGAAAGCAATTAAAATCATATACATCAAGATATTTTATTATTTATTCACCCAAATTGTCATTTATGCTAGCTAGGAGATCACTACAATCACTAATCTATTACAAGCTCCTTACTATAAAAGAATAAATGAAAATAAATAATAATTAAAAAACCTGAGGATCTTTAACAATCTCACTCCAACTGGTTATGAATCCTTTCCTGGCCTGAAATCATTAAAATCCACATAATGAACTCAAAAGCCCAACTATATTTCAAAACCCACTAAAGTTTTCAGTTTAAGGACTAAAGAATCAATATGATATGTTTATTAATAAAACTCATTAGCAATGATCTGGATGTGTGGGCATAATAATTAAAATCCACATAATGAGCTCAAAAGCTCAGCATTTTGATTCTAATATAATCAATAGCAATCAATATAGTTAATGATCAAATATTATTAATAAAACTCAAAATAATCAATAATAAAAGTAAGGAATCATTATAATGAATCTAAAAATTCAATAAATCATTAAAATAATGATGTGGAAATCATTCATAAAGCTCTAAAAGAATCTATCTTATCTATTCGTATGCGTCATCTATTTATATATTATCAATGCATCCAATATTATCAATGCATCTGTCAATATCATCAGTGCTATCAATATATGTATGCATCAATGTATGACTTAACAAGGCAAGACATCCAGCTTTAATGTTGTATTTTCAATATCTTTTATCCCAACTGATTCTGAGTTGGTCATAAGTTATATCAATTATCACTTATCCAATTAATCAATTATCATATTCAATTAATCAAGTTTTATTACAGGTGACTTCATTAAATCAATAAAGAGTCATCACTCTCTGCCCGTCGGCGTAATCGATCATTTGTTACATGCTACAATAAGGATAACACCACAATCATCTTTAAAGAAAAGCTCGTCGGCCAACCTTCTTACGTAGGGTATTATGTTTTAACATCCAACCCATTTTATAGTGTTAATAGCCAGCCTTTCTTACTTATGCAAATATCACAATCAAAATATTGTAGAAATTAATCAATTCAAATCAATATAAAAAAATCTATATAATAATTAAAATAATTGAAAACTAAATTGAGATTTGAGTTACTTATAACAAATAGATGAAATCTCTGAATAAAATTGACGAATGAAGAAGCACTGAACAACATTCTCTCTCTCTTCCCTCTCACTTCTTTGATAAGGTACGACACTAAAATTCAATTTTTTTATTAAAAAAATCATTTGAAAAATCAGATTATTTTAGGGAGAGCGGGCGCAGGCAGCTCAGGCTACAACGGCTTGGTGGGCGCCTAGGAAACAGGGCTGAGAGGGCTGCAGAATTTTTTTTTTTTTTTTTTTGATATATATTTTTTGTTGGAAATCAAACATTTTCACATAGTCGTACAAGAAAGAATCAAAGTTTGCAATTCACTTTGTTGGGTCACCTTCAAGCTTGGTGAAAATAGGAGAGTGGTAATTTTTTTATTTCTTTTCATTTAGGACTCAACTAATGAATAAGAAATGAAAGTACCTATTATTAGCACCTTATCACCAAGTAGTCTCCTATCCAAATCTAGAGAGTATAGTGAATCATGATCATTTCATACTTTACCCATATGAGGAATATGAGGAACTTAGGATGTGGATTAATATGTAAGGTATTATTTGCAAGTGGTGTTAAAATATAGCTATAAACTAGCATGGGCAAACAAAATAGTTTTAGCTTCTAGAGAAAAATCACTTAGACTCTAATTTTGAGTGCATATATCCCAAAGAGTATAGAGTTGATTGATTAAAGTGTTGTAAATATAACAAAGAAAAAGCCACCCATGGAAGGGTGATAGGTAGTTCCATTAAAGCAATAAAATGAGATGATATTTCAACAATATATTGGAAAGCTATTGACATAGTAGGTACAATGGGTGAAAAGTCTGTAGTAGTATGATTTTAAAGAAAAAACTTATAATGATATGATGATAATAAAAAAATCTAATTGAATATTCACAAACCAATTGAAGATTTGATTAGAATTTATGAATGACATCCAAGTTGGGATGACCCACAAATAATTTGCTAGCAATAAGTAAGAAATGATTTAGCAAGTTCAAAGACATCATCATGAGTGCAAATGAGCACAAGTTTGTCTTGAAACATATATGCTTGCTTATGCAAATGTGAAACTTTGTTTTGTTAAAAAAATAATGAGGATTGAGTGAACAATGATGGCAACATACTCAAACCAAGGTACTTACTCCCCCCCTCAAAGATGACCATATCGATTGAAATAGGGGGTGGTAATAATGACATGGAGGGAACCATCATAACCCTATGACCTATGATAAAGAAAGATGATTGAGTAATTAGGATAAAGGAAATGGAAAGTTGAGAAGGGCAGAGCAAATGAGGTAAGCACACATATAAAGTAGATCTAAAATAAGGAATTTTAGGTGATGTTCAGAGGGGAGAGCAATGTTTGGTAAGTGAAAAGGAGGGTTAATCTGCAAGCCTAAAAGATTCGACAACAACCCTAGAGGGAGCCATTAGCTTTAGAAAACCTAGCCTATACAGAAGAGCTAATGCAATCATGTATGTGAGCATGGGATGAGGAAATAAAGGCGAGTGACAAGGTTGCTTTCTAGAAGAGAGTTGAGGAATCTTGGCATGGATGCATGCTGGAGGGAACTTTCATGTGTAGTTGGGGATTCACATCAAGAGATGCTTGCAAGATGCATTAAGGGATAATGGTGGAAATTGCTTCCAATAGTTGAGTTGCAGGAGCATGTTGTTGAAGGGCATTTGAGTGAAGGAATATTCAATTATAAATATCATATTTAACTTTATAGATATATAAAAGATAGGATTTATTGGTAGTGAGGGCACTTACTCTTTTATTTGTTTTTTTCTAGCATGCTTGTTATTTTTTGCTGCCCAATTGTTATATTGATGGTATTTAATTCTTTTCCAATGCCATCAGTACGCTTGGCTATCAATACAAATCTCTCTTTCTCCTTACTTCTTGATTGGTATTGTGATGTTAATGGGTAAGGGTCATTCTAATAACTATATTTGATCTTACGCAAATGCGATTAGTAGAAATGCTTCAAAATTTTGCTCTTCCTCTTTTAACTAGAGGATTTGGGGCTCTTTAGTAGTTAAAGCATCATTTGTTAACATTTTTCTCCTTAACTTTATCTTTCATGAAATTTACTATATATCAAGAAAAGCTTCCTCTCATTACTTTAACATGATCTAAGATACAAATTCTTATTAAATTTTTATTTTTCTCTTGTTTGAACATTCTTTTGATAAACTAATATGGAAGAGATAATGAACGATTTTCAATGGCATAACTCTTTTTTCTCAATTTTTGTTGGCTTAATTGAGTATCCCATTGTCTTAAGAATGGAAAATGAAAAAAAAAAAGTATTTATGATTTTTCTAATGTTATGTTTGGTTTGGGATTTTTTATTCAACTCATAAAATAGATTTAATGCCTCTTTAATTTACATTTTCTTAATTTTATCTTAGGATCAATACAAATTGATCTAGTTCCCTAATAATCTTTTCCCTCTACATCCTTGGAGGTTTGTCATGTGACATCTAGTATTCCTTATGTTTCTTTGGTTGATTGTGTTTGACCTACTTAGTAACTATTCATATCTTTCAGTATGATTTTAAAATTTCTTCCCAATAAAAAAAAGTTTGTGTTGTAATGTTGTGAAGCTTTGGGTAAGCACCAAGGTACTCTTGCAAGTCCTTATATTACATTATGTCCAGGGTGCACCATTATGGCACTGTAGTCTAGTGCGTAGGTGATATCTGCTATATCAAATTTTTAAAGTGAGTGCCTAAAACCAAATAGGGTAGTGACTCAAAACTATCAAGCACGTAGGTGTTGACTAACATGGTGTTTATTTGTTACATGTTAAATCTTGAGCGTGCTTTATCATTTGTTGAAATTTAATTTCCTTTGTCCTTGGATTCTTTTTTGATTTATTTACTCATTTTTTTTTTGTACGTTGAACCTATTTCTATCATAACATAAAATTGACTCTAAATTTATCTCATTTTACATAAAAATCCACCACTCATTGAGCCCTATAATGGAGTGGTTGTTGAGCTTGTGTGAGCAATACATAGTATTTAGAGAACTTGAGAGATTATTGGTATATTATGAGCCTAGTGTTGCAAATCTAAATTTATGGATTAGATTTTTTTATGATAGCAAACATTCATAATTGTCTGTGACTGCTTTGCCTACTAACTTTTCAGGTCCATAAGATCGAATGCAACTCAAAGTCAGCTCAAGATTGGGTAGATTTAGTTTGAGTCAGTTTGTAATTTTTCCTTTCTTGAGTCCATTATAAAGTGGTTCCTGATGCTAAGTAACCTTGCACACACACACTTGAGGGTTTTTCTGTTGTTTTCTGTTTTGAGTATATTGTCCTGGACGATGTTAATATCGGCCAGGACTATCCGACTAAAAACAGAAATCCTAATTAGGGCATCCTGGTTAAGACAGCAATCATTAAGCACATCATCCTGGACGATCCTTGTATCAGCTAGGACGATAGGCTCAAATCAGAAATAATCAGCTACCATATCTATTTAGGTAAGAATTATTTTTGCCTAGGCCAATCCATTACATCGGTGTGAACGATTTAACACAATTATGCCTAAATTAATATGGTAATTAAGGATAGTAATTAAGGCTTGATTGATACGAAAACATTATCTTAGATGATCGCAGGATCGTCCGGGATGATCAGTTCAAAAAACCTTGGTTGCACCTGCACGATAAAACATCGGCCAGCTCTTTTCCTCTGTTTTGAACTAATCATTCGGGACGATTGTGAGATCGGCCAGAACGATCAAGCTAACTTTGGATCATCCAAATCCCCTTTTTGAGCGATTGTCTGGCCAATAATATGTGATTTAAATAGATCGTACAAGATGATATATTATCATCCTGGATGATGTGAACAAAATTTCTTCTGATCGTCCCATATCGTCTAGGTTGATTGAGCTTAATTTGTACGTATCGTATAGAAAGATAGAAATATCATCATGGACGATAATTTCGGTTCTTGAAATTCTATTTAAAGGACCTAAATTTTCTCATTCTCAAGACCTTGAGTGTTGTCTTGACCTGAGAGAGCCTAGGGAGAGGGAGAGAGAGAGAAGAACTTATGAGGTCGAGTTTGTGAGAGGGTTCACAAAGGTTGCTCCAAGCAAGATTCCAAGTCATCTTCTCCATTCTTCATCCTTCATCCTTGGGAGGTTCTTGGGAGGTCTACTTCAACAAATGGTCAGGGTTCTCTGCCCACTTCAGGAGAAAGCAAAAGGAGTCGGTTCTCTGGCCGCTTCAAGAGGAAGCAAAAGGAGTCGGTTCTCTGCTGCACTGGGGTTGGTGAAAAAGAGTCTATTGTAAAGGCTTCTTTACCTAGCTGTGGGATCTAAAAGAGAGACACTAAGTTAGTTCAATACTCGGAGGGTGCCTCCAATGAGTGGACGTAGGTCAAGGTCTGACCGAACCACTATAAATTTGGTGTGATCTTTCTTTGTTTTATTTTCGCATTTAATTTCTGCATCAATTACCCTTTGTTGTGAATTGTTTTGGTTTTAGTTTTGTGATTTGCCTAAGAAAGATTTTTAAAAATATCAATTCACCCCCCCCCCCCCCCCCCTCTTGGTTATCCTCAGACTAGTTCTTAAGGGCTTAACACCCCTAACGAACTTTCACTTAGAGTCAAAGTGTTGACATAAAATCCAATTTTTAGGCCTATTTTACTCACTCTCCATCCTTCCTTACATAGACTCTTCATAATTCCTTGGATAAAAAAACTATCTTCTAATGTGTACATCACATGTGGCTATTAGAATGTGAAAATTATGAGAACATGGTGGAATGCATGCTGAATACTAGAAGAATGTGGTGTTAGACTCTCTTTGCAAGTTATTATAGGTTAGAATGCCATAGTATTATGTAGCGAAATGGTAGAGGAAATAGAGATATGAGCTAAGATCAACATTGTGTTTACGAGTAATGGAATAAAAATCTTGCTTTTATTTATTTATTTTTATTTTTTTTTTTGAGAAAGTGACTATAATGATCAAAATGGCATGAAATTACCTTCTTGGAGTTTTCTTATTAATATTAATGCATCAAATCTTTCTTTATCTTGTACAATTTTTTTTTAATGGGAGAGAAAGGGTAAAAAAAGTTGAATGGGAGAATCTAAGTAAATAATGGAGAAGCTAGAAAAATCTTAGAGGCACCTAAAATTATTTTACATATCCCTTTAGAGGACTAGTTCAAGATGATATTGACCTTTGGAAGGGCATGCTTTTGTTTTTTTATAATAATTGTATGAGGATGCATAATCTTTTGACTATAGAAGTGAAATGAATCATCAAACGAAGAGGTTGGACATGTTATTCTATACTTGTTGTGGGAATGATAAGCAAAGAAGACAATGGGAAGAGGAGGGCTTGTGGTTAGCATTACCATTTTAAGAAGAAAAGATAATGAGCATTCACGATGATTGCATGAGAAAGATATGTGATGCTTGAGAAAAGCTCTAAATGATTCCTCCCTATATCGCAACGTAAAGCGATAATGGGAAAACTTTACATGTGGGAGTTTTTTTTTGCAATTGTTGGGGATTTCATTAAGAGAAAATACGTGGATTTTTAAGTGTGAAATTTATTTTGACACTGAAGGGAGAATTGGATGAAGAAGATGCTAACAAAAAAAGGAAAATACAAGGTGACTTTGACCACAAAATCAACATGATGCTATTTTCCTTCTCTCTTCTTCATTCTTATCAATCTTTTTATGATGAAGTTCATGGGTTTTATGAATTATATTTTCAAATTCACCATGAAATAGCTTATATTTCTAGATTTATGATGTAATCAAGATAAATATTAAAAAAATAAGTTTGATTCCTTATGTTTTAATATTTGATTTACTTTGAACTTGTTAGAGTTAATTTAGTAACCATTGATCAATTTAAATTTTACATGAATTGATTTTTAAAGATTTATTTTGGGATATAAAGTACATTAACAAGTAATTAGTTCAGATAGAAATATCCTCAATTGGGGCTTGCAAACTTTTGAGAATGGAACTAAATTTAATAATAACTTTATATCTAATTGATGGCCTATCTTTCTAATAATGTAATCAAATCAAACTATTGAAGAATATGGTTTTGATGAAAATATTATTAACCCCTTGAGCCATAAACTTTGATAGATTTTGTTGAATCCCATTTTATTTGGTGGAAGATACCGGACCATACTTCATGCTAGGGGTGTCAATTCGGGTCAACCCGTCGGGTTCGGGTCGAACCCGACCCGACACGGATCTAAACGGGACAACCCAAACCCGACCCGTTTGCAAAAACGGGTCGAGCATTTCAACCCGGACCCGACCCGGCCGGGTTGCCGGGTTGACCCGACTCGACCCGCGACCCGGCAGTGGGAGACGCGCGGCAGCGGCGAACGGGTTGACCTGACGGGCGTCACGAGGGCACGGCAAGCAGCACGGCGCAGGCGTCACGCGGGCACGGCACGCGGCATGCGCGCTGGGCAGCAGCGGCTCTCGGCATGCGGGCGGCCGGCGGCAGTGGCACGCGGCACGCGCGCGGCAGCGGCTCCGCTTCCGCTTCGCTCTCGGCACGCGGGTAGGGGGCAGGGCAGCGGCCAGGCAGCAAAAAATTTAATTTTTTTTAAAATAAACGGGTTTGAGGGTTGACCCGGCAACCCGCCGGGTTAACTCGAACCCGACCCGTTTATCAAACGGGTCGAATTAGAGAACCCAAACCCGACTCATTTATCAAACGGGTCGAATTAGAGAACCCGAACCCGACCCGTTTATCAAACGGGTCGGGTCCAACCCGGATTTTTCGGGTCGGGTCCGGGTCGGGTTTTCGTGTCGAGTCAAATATTGACACCCCTACTTCATGCCATCTATGAACTTAAGGCCTGTGGAAAGAATGTAATGATGTTTGAGTATGATAGAAGAAGAAAAGAGGTGAGCTTGAGAGAGGTGTGGAATTAGAAAAAAAAATTTATTATTTAAGCCATATGTAAAAGAGTAATCCTAGTGAGTTCTCTCTGTTATAGAGCTTGAGTGAAAAAGGAAAAAAAATGCTACTATATTTTGTGGATCTAATCATGTAATTTTAGATATGACCTCTCTCATTCTTCTTTCTATTGTACTATGTTCTTACATATGTTTTAGAACAAAGAAGAACCTTCTTCAAAATGAATCCTTTTCAAAAGAAAAGTTGTTTTCATGAAGAAAAATAATAATCCTCATCCCACAAAAAAGTTTTTATTTTTTTATTTTTTATTTTTTCCTCTTTTCTCTCTATCCTTCCTCCCCCTTTTATAGGATTCAAAAAGATGTAGAGATAGTATCCTAGATATGGGGGTTTTCCTATCAGTCTTTTATTTAAGTCACACGTTGGTGCCGAGTATAATGGTTGTTGAGAAGGGCGAGTCAAGTCAGATCAGATGAAGATCTGGAGTCGCCCTTCTAATGTGAGGAGGGGTGAGTAGAATCTACATGTAGTCATCAAGTTGACGTGAGAGAGGTATTTGAAGAGGTGATGTGTGTCATTGGCTTCTTGGATATATCTCGCATAACAGGGTTGACTATGGCTTAGAAAGATAAAGATATGTCTGGCTAAGCGAGGAACTTATGAGGTCACCCCGGTATAGTGGGGGACAGTTGCTTCAAGGTTGTGGCCAGTGTTGTTCCTCTATGCTCCAGTATTAATCTCCTTTCAACTCCTAAGTGAGTCTCTGGATAAACTATCCTAAGAGAGGAGTGGGTCCTCCTTCCGCGTAACCCACACTTTACTTGCTTGATACTTGTGAATGTATACATGCATAAGTAGTCATGAGTGTATAATTTTCATAGTAACAAATTAGAACATGATGATATAAAGGATACTTCGAGGAAAAAAAATTGAAGAATATATCTCTCAAATGCTACAATATAAGTGATAATGGTTCATCATCCTTAGAAAATGATGACGATGAAATGGCTCAATATATTTGACAACTTGGAATGGTGTTAAAAAAGCCTTTATAAAGGAAAGGGTAAAATGTTCAATAAATTTTTTTAAAAATAAATTAAAGATCCGCTCTACATGTGAAGATGGGCATATTCTAATGTGCCAAATTAAATACTTGTATTGTTTGAAAATTTTTAGTAGAATTGCAAATCATGGCTCAACTACCTTTAGAAAGACTATACAATATAGACCATATGCACACAAATATTTTTGGTGCAATACTTGTGGTGTCTATGATATGTTTCTAAAAAGTGTAAGGGAAATTTTGCACATAAAACACCTCAATATATTTGGATTCCTAAGCACACATATAGATTGGTAGCTAGATTCCTTTCTACAAATTTTGATCATGTCATTCTCTCCATCGATGGATGTAAATTAATTTTGGTTCTCAAAATGACATATTAAATTTTGTGTAGGTAAGCCTTCACTCTAAGACCTATGAAAGTGTATGGTACTTGAATAGTAGATGCTCAAGACATAGGATGGGAGACTGTCAATATGTACTTTATTGGAATCAAGAGATGATAGTTAAGTTTCATTAGATGATAATGCCAAAGTGAAAACAATTAGAGTTGACACTTTACCTATTGGCTCCAATACCATTGGGAAGGTCCTACTATTTCATGGATTAAAACATAATCTCATCAATGTTAGCTAATTATTCGATAAAGGGTATGGCATCCAGTTCTCTTTTTCATAATGAATGATTAAATTCATGGTTGAATTTTACTTTACTAGTCATATATAAATAATTTTTTCTTTCTTAGTATGATGTTTAAGATTGACATATGTTTGAAATCTATTTTTTAAAATCCTTGACTTTGGCATAGGCATTTCTATCATGGAAGCATGCATACCATATCTAAACATTCTAGACAAGAATTGGTTGTATGCTTGCCCAAACTTGATTCTTTTAAGGACAAATTGTGAATTGATTGTTAGTTAGGAAAATAAATTCGTATATCCTTTAATCCCAAATATCAAATTTCTACCTCAAAACCTTTAAAGATATTGCATAAGAGCCTATTTGGACCAATCTTACACATTATTTTAGGAGGGAAAAGATATGGATATATCATTATAAATAATTAATCAAGATTAACTTCCGCAGCATTCCTAATTATCTATAGTGATGTAATTTTGGAGTTTATTAAATTCGTAAAAAAGATTTCAAAGAGAAAAGAAGTTACCTATCACATAAGTGATCATAGAGAAAAGTTTAAGATTAAAAATTGAAAATTTTGTATTAAACTAGGGATTACATATGCCTTCTTATGCTTAGGAAACCATGGAAGAATGATGTAGTTGAAACGGAAAAATAGAATCATATCAAATACAACAAGAATAATGATTAGTGAATATTTCTTTCCTAAATTGGGTTGAAGCAATGAATAAACCATGTTATGTGATGAATACTATAAAGATTAGATCAACAATCAAGAATACCCAATATGATATTTTGAATGAGAAAATATAAAATATGTCATACTTTTATGTATTTGGATGTAAATATGTTATATTAAAATAAAAATAAAAAGACTAATCAAATTTGTCATGGGATTGGATGAAAGAGTGTTCTTAGCTTACTCAAATTATAATAATGCTTATAGAGTTTTTAATAAAAGAACCTTAGTTGTTGATGAATCTATGCATGTGAAATAAGATATGATATTATCTAGGACGAGAGATTTGGATGTGTGGGCATTAATGTGTTAGAAATCTAGCTCTATATATGCTAACAAATAGTAGTGAACTTCTTCCTACACTTGAATTTCCTATAGAATGGAAGTACTCATTAAGTCATCCTAAAGAGCTTATTTTACATAGTTAGGATTAGAAGCCAAATTAGAGAAGAGGTTGATCTTTTGTATTCATTTCCCATGTTGATCCTAAGAATATAGATGATGCATAAAAGATGAATCGTGAGAAATTGCTAAAAATGAAGAATTGAATCAGTTTGTATGAAATGAAGTTTAAAGGCTAGTGTGTAGGCCCAAATATCAACATATAATTGAAACAAAAGAGCCTACAAAATTATGTCTGAAGATTTAGGCATTAAATTTAGAAATAAGGATAGATTAATAGCTCAAGGGTATAGTCAAATTGATAGGATTAATTTTGAAGAATCATAAGTTTTGGTAGATAGATTAGATGTCATTAGATTTTTATTTAGCATTTACTTATTATAGGTTTTTTTACTATACCAGATGGACATAAAAGTACTTTCTTAATGGTATTACACATGTAGAACAACTACCTAAATTCATTGATCTTTTATATCTCAACCATGTGTTCAAATTAAAGATGGCACTTTGAAAGCATTTATGTCATTGTCTGTCCTAATTCTATTATGAGAGATTAAGCTTATTCTTCTCTAGATTAGGTTTTAGTAAAAGCATGGTTGATAACACTTTAGAGCATTAGAAATAACAACATAGTAACTTAGATCTGTGTAGATGATATTCTATTTGGAGCCACATAAGAATCATTATGTCATGATTTTCCCACAAAAAAATGAGTAAGGAATTTGATATGAGTTTAATGTGAGAACTTATTATTTTCTTAGACTACATGTAAAGAAAAATGATGATGGAATTTTCATCTCCCAAACTAAATATATTAATGATCTAGTTACAAGATTTAACACGAAAGGATTCAAATTAATAGGCATCTCTATGAGCACAACAACAAAGATAAGGTTGATAGTGGAATGTTAGTGGATAATATATTATATATAGAGGAATGATATCAACCTTATTATATTTGACAATGAGTAGATTAGACCTTGTGACTGTTATAGGAATTTGTGTTGATTTTTAATCAAGTTTTAAAAGTGTCCCATTTGTTAGGTATAAAAACAAATGTTCACCTAAATTTAGATTGTTGTATCCTAAGTATGAGTTATCATTTAAATATATAGAGTACATTGATGCCGACTATGTAGGGTGTAGAGTTGATCAAAAAGCACTTCATATACTTATTAATTCTTATGACTTTCACTTATATCTTGGTCTAATAGGAAGCTAAATTCAACTGCTTTATCCACTATAGAGGCATAGTATATTGCTTTAGGTAGTTGTTTCGCATAGTTACTATAATAACCCATATTCTAACCTAGTGAAATAATTTTCTCATGAGACCTTAAAAGTCCAAATCATAAATTATATGTTTTATAAGATAGATATAATTGTGTACTAATAATAATAATTTTTTTTTATATAATTTTTTGGTACTGTTGTAAATCCTTAAGAACTTGACACCTCTCCATACAAGTATAGATTTTGGGACTGTCATGTGTCCATTTTATAAACTGATTTCATTTAAATTTTTTAAATTAAATGAGCTATTTTATAGGTATTTTTTATAATTTTTGAAGCCCTAAAAAGATGTATATGAATTTATACTAAAAAAATTGATTAAAAATATAATTATAAAATATTATATTATTATTTTATTTTAAATATCATAAGAGATTAACTCTAATTATTTAAATTCCTATTCCCTATTCAATCATTTTAACAGAGACCTATTATGGGAAAAAAAGATAGGAAAAGTAAAGAGAGAAAGTTAAGATTTAGAGTCCACAAAGTGATTTTTGTCCGTCAGACTTGTTGGGAGATTTTCTTATCTCACTATAAGGAACTATTATCCTAATTTCTATTTCAATAATTTGGTATTTTTAATATTTTTTATCAAATTTATATTTCTATTATAGAAAAATAAGGATAATTTTGTATTGGTAAAATTTTTACCACATAACTTTTTTGTATGTGATAGATGTTGTCAATATAAGTATTTTGACTAGAACATATTGAATTTTCACCTGTTAAATTAAAAGTTGTGTTTTTTTGAAGTAAATGCATAGTAGATAAATTTGATAGATTTCTTAATATTTTTTTGTTATTGCATTTCATATATGATATTAACTTACATCATATAGAAAATATAACATTTGCGTGTAAGCAAAAAAGGCTAGATGCTAATATTATAATGAATATAGGTTGGCTCTTAAAAAATAATACCATACATATGAGGGTTGGCGATTGCCTTTCCTTTAAATAAAAGGCTGATGGTGTAATCCTAGTTGTAGTCTGTAATCGATTGACCAAACTACACTGACGGGTAAAATGTGAGGACTCTTAAATGATTATTGAATTTCACTTGTAAAAATAAATGATTAATATAAGATAAGATTGAAAGATTGATATATATGACAGATAACAGATGTAATGAAGAAAATACCACAATAAAGTAGCATACTCTAACTTGATTTTCATAATTCTCATGATGATATTTACCTGATAGTATATTAAACTAAATGATGGATATAATTAAACTCATAAAACATTAATATTTATACAATATAGCATAACATACTATCATGACTTATTGAGTGATAGTCATCTTTACTGATTTTTCTTATATTTTGATAGTTGATAGATATCTTTTTACGTTACTGATCATATTGATTTTATTATTGATTTTAGATATTTTTATTACTCATATTAAGTGATGCTTGAACTAAACATACATATTGATTCTTTTACCTTGCATTAAAAGAAGTGATAGAATTTTTGTTATTTGCTAGACTTTTATGCTCATTATATGGATTTTTACGATTTTAGGTTAAGGAAGAAGTTATGATCAGTTGGTGTGATATTGATAAATATCCTCGTAATGGAAATGCATCAAAGTAAACAGAGGAAAGGATTTTTTCTATTTCTTAAAAAGAAGAATTCGGCTCATGTTGTGGCAAGGCAGTTGAGGGCATTCGTGCCTCCTGCTTTATCCCGCATTCGAGTCGCTCAACCTGCCAAAAAAAAGAAGGAAAAATAAATGATGATAAAGAGATATAATATTATTAATTACCACATTTCATGCCTGGAAGAATATATATATATTAGATAATTTGTGTATGACCAATTTAGTCTTATGTTTCATTTGAGACGGCTTTTTTACTGCTTCTTAAATTAGCTTTTTAGCACAAAAATTTAATTTTTTGCACTAGATTGTTGCTTTAAGAAGCAGAAAAAAAAATCGCTCCAAACGAAACCTTAAATTATCACATTCCTTTAATATGATCCATCGACCATATAAAATTGATCCAAAATAATGATTCATGCTGTAACTGTGATATTTAATTGATGCTAGTTTAATCTCTTGATTATACAAAATTGATCCCAATTTAATTTCAAAGAGATTATTTTTTTTATCAATTTTGTATAATTGAAGGATTAAATTAGAATAATGTGACATTATGAGATTAAATTGACCATACACTAATCAGGAGACACTTTTAAAATTTACCATATATATAGCATGGGATATAGAGCTTACAAAAAACCAAGCCTAAATAAAACTACTGAGGTACCAGAATTCAATGAAAATGATGTTAACTTCAGCCTTGTTTTGTTTTGTTTTGGCTGAAATCAGAGATCATTCTCAAATTAAAATGCAGAAAAAAAAAAATCATCAAACAGGTCCACTCATAAAGCCACATATCTCAGCTTTATAAAGTCATCGTATAAACGGCTTAGGCTTCATTTGGGGCGGCTTTCTTGCTACTTAAAATAGCCTTTTAGTTTAAAAATCAAAATTTTTGTGCTAAAAAGCTGCTTTATGAAACAGTAAGAAAACCGTCCAAACGAAACCTTAATGATAGTAATAATATATGTAAAATCAAAAACAAAGAAGATAGCACCAAAACTAAGAATAATAAACACTAAAAAAATAGCCATTTGAACCAACTTTTACATCACCTTCATAGTAGGTAAGTAGCATACTAAGCAATCTATTAATACCAGTAGCAGAAGGTTATTAATTACTCAACAGAAGAAATCATTGGAGGTTCAATAACATCTTGAAGACAATGCAGAGTTCTCACTACCTCAGCCATTCCTGGCCTCTTTTCTGGCATAATTGAAGTGCAATGGAGAGCAAGATCTAGTGCACCAAACATCTCTTTCTGGGAAGAATTTGAGACCTTCGGATCAAGAACTTGGAGAGGCCCATTTGTCATATTAATTTTTCTTCTCACCCACTTGACCACATCGACAGATTCTCGAGAATCTGGCTGCTCTGCTGGTCTTCCTGTAATGAGTTCTAGTAGCACAACGCCGAAGCTGTAGACATCCATTTGCTCAGTGGCTTTCTTGCTGCAGCTGTGTTCTGAAAGTAATGACAAGGAATGTGACTAAGTATCATCAATACTCTAGTTTGCTTTTGATATATAAAGAATGAGGTAATGCTGATAAAATTTTATCAACAACAACATCATATAAAGCCTTTATCCGACTATGTGGGGTCGGCTACCTAAATATTTTTTCTCCATTTTTTCTTCTTAAGAGTCAAATTCTCATTTAAATTTAATAAAGAAATGTCATTTCTAATATTTTCTAACCAAATCATTTTAGGTCCACCTCTACCTTTCTTAACATAAACAAAATCTAATACATCTACTCTCCTAACCAGGTCAAACCAGGTCATCGAAAGGCTGCCGTTTTATGTGACCAATCTCGCTAATCCTTATCTTCCACTGAAGCTACTCCCAACTTTTCCATTTATATGCTCCTTTTGTATCATGTCTCTAAGAGTAAAGCCACTCATCCACCTAAGCATCATTATCTCTACAACACTTAACTTAATATTATGATTCTCTTTTAATAGCCAACATTTTGCACGACAAAGCATTGTAGTTCTCACCACCATCTTATAGAATTTTCCCTTAAATTTGAGGGGGACTTTTCTATCACATAACAAGCCAGATGCATTCCTCCACTTTAACCATCCAACTTGAATTCTACTAATAAGGTAAAATTTATGTCAGTTACTCACACATTTCCATTAGGAGGGCCTTAAGTTCATGACACATGATATTTTTTAAGTTTAAATTATGTATTTGATTAAGTTAGTTTTGATCCATTATTTATATGAAAACGTGAAGCCGGTGAAGGTGATTATAGTTATTTTGAAGATAAAATATTGAAGTTTGAAGGCATTTGTGCTCATAAATTTCTGATTTAACATAGATAACTAAACAAAAAATTAAGATATAAAGTACTTTTGAAGATATTTAAATGAAATATGAAGATACGTGACAATGAGATAAAAATACAACATGATTTTACAATAATTCTGATCAAAAACAGATTAGGAGATCCGAACACAAATATTTTTCTCTTGTTATTGAACATTGACATAAAAAAATCTAGAATTCTGCTGATATTTAATAGTTTTATACAACAACAACATCAAGCCTTTGTCCCACTATGTGGGATCGACTGCATGAATCTTTTTTCTCCATTTGTGTCATGTTAAAAAAAAATTCTCGTTTAAAACTAATAAAGAAATATCATTTCTAATATTTTCTCTAACGAAGTCATTTTAGGCCTACCTCTACTTGAAAAGATAGAAAAACAAATACTTTTAGGTCTCTTATGACATTGAATGAGATTTGTAAAATCAAACTTTAAAATCAGCAATACCAGTTTTAAAATGTGCGATTTAGTTAGGTTAACCATTGAAATACGCTTGATTAATGTGAATGCAAGTTTAGTTGTGTAAACTAAAATTCATCTGCCACGTTACATCCACAACTTCAATAGCATAAACTAATTAGTCCAACAAATGCCAGTGGGAGAAAAAGAAGAAATGACATCAAGCATAAGAGAAGGCAAACCATGATGAGAAAACATTTCAGGAGAGATTTCATGTCTTTTTGGCCACTTTATCACAATTGGATGCTCGACAATTAGGATTTTGCCATACAGGCCACTTTGATTTTTTTTTTCTTTTTTATAATAATTAGTAATACCTATTGGCCCTTGCTTGATTTCGTGTTTTTTTGTTGTTGTTGTTGTTGGAGATATACGGGGCTTGGATCATGAACTCCAGCCTCAGGGTTGCCACATTTCTCCTTGTGATGGTGCAAAGCTGCCATCTACATCCATTGAGAAATATGCATGGTTCATTTAGCATTGGAATTCACTACCTAGTTTTCCTACCTTGGAGTTTATAATACCGCTTAAGGAATTGCGCTCTTTTGTTTTTTTCTTGGTTTGGATGTAAAAGGGAGGGTGAAAACCACATATAGGAAAGTTTTTTTTTTTTTTTTGGTTTTAAGGGAGCAATTGAAATATTTATTATGTTTCTCATACATCCTTAAGATTCTAGGCTTTTTTAAGGATGCGCGGTATTAGAAGTGCATGAAAGAAAAAAAAGTTTCTTAATATGATGATCTCTTTGTGTGAGGTTCTTGGGATTATGTTCTTCTTTTGAGGCTTGATAATTGAGGAAAGGCTTATGAAGCTATTGATTTTGTATACCATGATTGTGACTTCAACTTTTTTGCGAATCTCTTATGGATATTATCACAATCCTACTCAAAAACTTCCCTAGTCAAGCTTTGAATGGCCAAACTAGAAACTTGCATAGCATACACAGCTTAAGTCGGACCATTAAACAGTTCAAATCAGCTACTCAGCCAAGCTTGGGTTGCAATTCTTTCTTCTACTCAGCCAAGGCAAAAGGCTCCACTACCTTTAAAGTGGTCATATTTAAGATCAACTATTTAGAATTGAAATAAAGCTTTCAAAAGACAAAATAACAAATGAAAACATGAGATTAGAAGATCAACCATAACCTTAGAGTTATGAAAGAACTCAATTCTATCAAAAATATGTGACTTCAATACTCGAGGACAAAAAAATAGGGCCATAGATTGCTTGCGAGGGGGAGACTAATGGAGACATGGTCTACATCTAGGAAAAAGAATATTGGCCATAATCAAATATGCCCCATTAACAAAAACAAACCCATATCAAGAGAGATTGGATGATTTTCAAGAAGAGGGAGGAGAAGGATGATGTAAACTATCAGGAAGACAAAATAGAAAATAAAAATATGACGAATATAGATTCTAATGACATTCTTCCTGTGAATGTCAGCTACATGACTGGTGATCAATGACTACTCAAGTCAAGAGCATATTATTTCCATGTATGCCATGGAAAATAATTGATGTCTAATTATACTCTATGTAATGGGCATGTGTATTGGAAGTACTGGTATGTATAAGATTGTAGGTCTTGGTATTGTTTGTACTAGGATGCATGACCATGTATTTGGGACTTTAGTTGAGCGTAAATATCTACTTGATATGAAAGTGAATCTTACATCATTAGGTGCTTTGAGCGATACAATATATTTAATTTTTGGACACACTATGATTCTCAATATTTCTAAGGGAACTTCTGTTCTTATGGCAGTCAGAAGAGTTGGAGAACTACATGTATAGTAGGGTGCAACTTCAACAGCTATTTGAGCTTTTCTTAATCTATATTAAAGCATTATATTTTGGGAAAGTAACAAAGTTAGCTTTTAGGCTATATAAAAAGTTCCCCAATAAGTTTAGGAACAAGAAAATAGTAGAGCTTCAGGTGATCAAATGGATAAAGTTTATCTTGTATACTTTATATTGATTTTAAGTCATACTACTACAACATTTAAGGCAAGGAAACAATCACTTCAAGGATATAAGAATTCAGTAATAAGCACATGATCAAGTTTAAAGATACCATTTTAGAGTTTAATATTTATGCTACAAAAATCTCATGTAAGTATTCAGTTCAGACAACATTGGGCCAGATGAGATTTTGTAGTTCCCTTTCGCCTCTAGGGGCTTTGAGTGGTCCACCTAGAGAAGATTCATAGAGGAGATTCAATTTTACTGCATTATTAACTCAAGAAACAGAAATATATATGGGTTAATTAGTTAATATATCATTTCCCTTATTAATATTGCATAATTGGGCTCATTTTGGATATTTATGCACTATATAGGATCATCATATATATCCTTGTTATGAGTGGAATCTGATTGTGTTGATCAATCGAATTATTTTGTTACCTCGGACCTCAAGTTTCTCAAGCTCGCTGGGGGGTGTGTGGTGTTTACCCTTGCTTGGGTTCCCGATTTTTTTTTTGTACATCTCCCCAATGTTGTATACCCCAGCGCCCCGACGTTGTGTTCCTGAGCGCTGAATGATAGAGAGCAAAGCACTGCAACGGTGCAAGGCAGAGGTTTGAGTGTCGCAACATCCCAAACTGGCTCTGCAGCGCTGCGAGATGCACTGAACAACTATTTTTCTCATTTGTCTCGAGCGTTGCGTCCCTTGGCGGATATAACTTGCTTTCTCTTATATTTTTTTTAATTAGGACAAGAGTGAGAATGGTGCATGTGAGAAGAGAAGCAAGGAGATAGTGAAAAAGTTGAAAAATATGTACTTATTTCTCTCAATTTTCATAGTGGATTTATTGATGTGGTGTGGCTCCGTGATTTTTTTTCCTATTTTGGGGTTTTCCATATTAAATCCTGGTGTCCTTTACTTTCCGCTGCTTTTACTTTCTTGCGAAGCTACAAATCTATTTCCATCAGGATTTGTGCTGAATTGGAATTCATTTCTAAAATATGTTGGATCAGAATTTATTCCTACTTTTTCTTTTCTAGAGATTTGCATTGCCTTTTGATGTGAAGATGAGGACGATGGCTATATGTAGAGGTTTGTGTCAAGGGTTCTAAGGAATAAATTGAAATATTTCTTGTTTGTTGTAGAGCCTTTTGGTCATAAGTTTAAGGAGCATGGGTGGCTTTAACAGTGCATACAAGAAGTTTTTTTTTTTTTTTGTAAGTTACTCTCTTTGTGTGAGACCTCGGGAGCTTATCTACATCTTCTTTTTATGAGTATGCTTGAGAATTATGAGAGATCTGGTAAGCTCTCATAATTTTGTGCATCATGATTATGGATTCTATTTTGTTCTCTCATTTCTCTTGTAGCCGTAGATTTGGTTAGTAAAATCATATAATTTTTTATTTCTTTTATAGTGTTTTCACTTTTAATTTTCAATTTATTTTTGTCAAATCGTCCTTAATTTTGGCAGCAGTTATGCATCATATTTTTAGGCACCCACATTACAAAAAACCAAAACAATCCTGCAATTATTAGCACAAATTTGATATAGACTATGCCCATATAATAAACTCATTATATCCAAAATGTTATATTATGCAATTGCTAACCCATAATTATTAGTTATCCTATGCATGAAGTTCGCACCATTTAAAGTAAAACTATTAAAATATACGTGGACCTTAAAGACACTTTATTTTTACGAAGGGACTATTTAGATTAAAAGAGAGATTGTTTGCTATATTACAATTAGTTTGAAATGGTTGTTACTTTCCTAAAGAAAAGGTAATGTAGCTCTTCTAGAGCAACCATTGAACTAAAGTGAAATAATCTCAAACTCTTCTCTAGGCGCCTATAATGTCATAAGCTTGTAGACTTGGGAACTAAGCTAGATAATAAAAAAAATCAGATGAACCAACATAGCACTTCAACTTGAGAGAATATACGTGCCTTAAAACCATGCATGAGGGGCAGTTACACACCAAAAACAATAACATTGTATTTACAATCCAATCTATTCACCTTACAGGAACTGGACTATCAATTCATAAGAATACTCGTTCAACATTATCAATATTCCTTGCACTATTGCTAATCTTATATTGTAGCATCTTTAATAACTTTATGAGTACAATATTTTATATACATTTTATTTAAAATCATTCTCCCACTCCATCACTTATACCATACTTGTCATTGAACATGCCATTTTCTATGTTTTGTAAACATCCATGCCTAAAAATCTATATTTCTGGTGAGTGATATATACTCCATTTCTTATTATTGTATTGCATGAGCTACTAAACCCAGTCCAAGCAAATCATTTTGCATAACTTCTATCTATATTACTTTATGTGCAGCCCTTTTTTCCCTATATAATGTTGAAAAGTTCTATCCATATTTGCTAGTAAGATTGTATGGATTTCTAGAAGAGGAAGGTGTAGGTTAATGAAAACTATCAAGAAGACAAAATAGTAAATGGAAACATAGCTAATATATATTCTAATGATCTAATCATGTTCTTCTTGTGACGGTAAGTTATAGGTATGGTGATTCTTAAATACCCAACTCATGCGATTATTTTCATGTGTGTCATAGCAAAATATTGCTTTAAAACTATAAGCCATGTAAATGGTTATATGTATGTTGGAAACAATAGCATGTATAGGATTACAAGCCTTAGTATTGTTTGTATTAAGATGAATGATAGTGTATCTTGAACTTTAGTTGATGGTAGATATGTACCTGATATAAGATAGAATCTTATATCTCTGAGCGATCAGAGTGACACGATATATATATTTTTTTTATGAATTGTATGGGCTCTTTTATTCTAACGATAGCTAGAAGAGTTAAAATACTATATGAATTGTAGGTCGCAACTTCAAGAGCAGCTTCAATTATTTCTTCATTTTTGTTAAAGCATTATATTTTGGGGAAGAAGAGGGTTAGCTTTCAACCTATATTAAAGTTCCAAAATAAGTTAAGAGACAAAATGATAGGAAAACTTTAGGTGATGAGATGGATAAAGTTTGTGTGGTCTCTATCCTGATGTTAAGTTGTGTTCTTAGAGCATTTAGGACAAGGGGTGGATCATTTCAAGGATATAAAAATTCAGTAATTAGCGCATGCTTAGATTTAATGACATCATTTTAGATTATAGCATTTATGTTAAAAATGTCTCATATGGGTATTCAATTCAAAAAGCATTGGGCCTGTTAAGATTACGTTGTGCCCTTCAGCCTCTAGGTGCTTAGAGTAATTGACTTGGAGGGGATTCATAGAGAGATCCAATAATACCACATTTTTGAAGTAAAAATAGAGAATTGTTATATTGACTAATATATTATTTCCTTCATTGCTATTGTGTAATTGAGCTGATTTCTGGAGAGTTATGCATTCTTTAGGATTGCCATGTATCTCCTTGGGATGCTTGTTAAGCTACAGATCTATATCCATCAGGAACTGTGTCGGATTGTGCATGATCAAGATCCATACCTATACTTTCATTTCATGAGATTCACATGGCCTTTGGATGTGAAAAAGCATGTCGATGGCTATATGTAGAGGAGCACTTCTAGGGTATGAAGGGATAAATTTTAATGCCTTGTGTTCCTCACATACCATTTCAATTCTAGGGTTTTTGGAAATGGAGTGTTTAATGGTGCATACAAGAAGAAAGTTTTAGTAAGGTAATTTCTTTGTGCAAGATTCTAGGGGTTCTCTCCATGCAAGAAGAAAGTTTTATGTAAGGTAATCTCTTTGTGCAAGATTCTTGGGGTTGTCTTCATCTTCTACTTTTGTGTATGTACTTGGAAATCATAAAACATCTAGTGAACCATCCTAATTTGTATACCATGAAAGGCTTATATTTTTTACAAAATAAGAACCTTTTTTCTCTCTTATAAATATTGATTTGATTGAAATCTGTTGCGGGCTAGAATATACACAGCGATAGAGTTGTAGTTTTACGTATTAGCGTTGCACGAATATCCAGCTCACACACAGATAACACAATTTTTTATATGGAAAACTCTAGAAAGGTGAAAACCCATAGGGCCTGGTCCAGTTGAAAATGATCCCACTAAAACATAAACAGGTTATAGTGGGCTGACTCTCCTTCGAGGGCAATCAGATTACAAATATCAACCGTGTAGTTGAAATCTAGCGACCAAAGAAGATGAAGGTCCAGTGCCACTTGGTGGACTGACAGAAGTTCGGTGCTACTTGAATGTTCGGACGTTAGTTGGTAGCCTAGAACTTCAACGTCAGGTCATGTTCCAGTGGAAGTTCGACGTCAGATGATAGTCCAGTGGAACTCCGGGCGTCAAGTGATGATCCGGTAGAACTTCGGATGTCAAGTGGAGGTCCAGTAGAACTCCAGGCATCAGGTGGTAGTCTGGCAGAACTCCGGGCCTCAGGTGGTGGTCCAGCGGAAGTCCGAGCATCAAATGGTGGTCTGGCAGAACTTTGGGCGTCAAGTGGTGGATCGGCGAGACTCTGGGCATTAGATGGTGGTCCGACGGAGCTCAGGGCCTCAGGTGGTGGTTCGGCGAGACTCTGGGCATCAGGTGGTGGTCCGACGGAGCTCAGGGCCATAAGTGGTGCTCCCGCGAGACTCTGGGCGTCAGATGGTGGTTCGGCGGAGCTCAGGGCCTCAGGAGGTGGTCCGGCGAGACTCTGGGCATCAGGTAGTGGTCCGACGTAGCTCAGGGCTCAGGTGGTGATCCGGCGAGACTTTGAACATCTGGTGGTGGTCAGGCGGAGCTCAGGGCCTCCGGTGGTGGTCCGGCGAGACTCAGGCGGTGGTGGTCGAGGAGGAGCAAGGAGGCAAGAGCGATCTCTGATCTCTTTCTTGAATCTTTGGCTTGGGTCTCCCTTTTCAGGAGAAAAGTGAGCTCTATTTATAGATTTCTTGGAGTGGTATGGCACGTAAATAGGTGGAAAATCAAGGATAGGGGAGTGGTTGGATGGACGGCCGATGTTGAATCTCTTGATTATGGACCGTTTGATGAACATTTGAATGTCTTAGTGATGTCGGAATTCAGTGATCTTGGGCTCATTGGATTCATCTCGTCGAGCTGCTTGATTTGACTAGAAGCACGTTATGTTTGGAAACTGTTTAGTAATCTAAATTGTGGTTCAAAACAGCGCTTTTAACCCTTGATTTGAACCCATTTAGCCTCGGATTGGGTTGGATTTGGTGTCGTTGGGTTCATATTCTCAAGACGTTCAGTTCGACTGTAAGTTTACTGAAATCGGAGTTCGGATGGTCCTAATTTTAATTTTGGAAATTTCCAACTTGATTTTGCATCAAGATTCATGCCTAATCAAGAAATTTTTTTGATGATGTATCATGAATCATAGAAATTTTGATATCTTTTATTGTGCGCTTTCACTTTCTCTTTTCTATTTTTTATGACATATCTTTCTTAATATTAGTGATAGCGCATTATATCTTTTGACATCCTTACTATAAAATCCCAAAACAATACAAGTACAAAACAACAACAACAACAACATCAAGCCTTTATCCCACTACGTGGGGTCGGCTATATGAATTTTTTTTCTCCATTGTGTCCTATTAAAAGTCAAATTCTCGTTTAAATCTAATAAAGAAAGGTCATTCCTAATATTTTCTAACCAAGTCTTTTTAGGTCTACCCCTATCTTTCTTAACATAAGTCAAATCTAATACCTTTACTCTCCTAACCCAGTCATCGGAAGGCCGCCGTTTTATGTGACCAAACCATCTAAGGCGACTCTCTCTCTAATCTTATCTTCTACTGGAGCTACTCCAACCTTTTCACGTATATGCTTATTTCATATCCTATCTCTAAGGGTAAAGCCACTCATCCACCTGAGCATCCTCATCTCTGCCACACTTAACTTAGTATTATGCTTCTCTTTTAATGGCTAACATTCGACACCATAAAGCATTGCATGCCTCACTACCATCTTATAGAATTTTCACTTAAGTTTGAGGGGTACATTTCTATCACATAACAAGCCCGATGCCCGATGCCCGATGCATTTCTCCACTTCAACCATCCAACTTGAATTCTGCTGATAATATCCCGATCTATTTCACCATCACTCTGAACAATAGATCCAAGATATCTAAAATGTGTACTCTTATTAATGACTTGATCGCCCAAAGTCACAATCCCCTCACTAGGTCTATTACTACTAAAATTACACTCCATATATTCCGTTTTAGATCTACTCAAGCGAAAACCTTTAGACTCTAAGGTTGACCTCCATAATTCAATTTTACCATCAACTCCCTCTCTAGTCTTATCAACAAGAAGAATATCATCAGCAAAAATCATACACCAAGGTACATCCTCTTGCAAATGTCTAGTGAGAACATCCATGACTAAAGCAAAAAGATATGGGCTTAAGGATGATCCTTGATGTAACCCAACCGAAATAGGGAAATACTTAGTCAATCCACCTTGTGTTTGAACACAAGTAATAGCTCCTGCATACATATCTTTAATGATTTGAATATAAGCATTATTGACTCCTTTCTTTTCGAGAACTCTCCATAGCACTTCTCTTGGAACTTTATCATATGCTTTTTCTAAATCAATAAATATCATATGTAGATGCTCATTATTTTCTCTATATTTCTCCATCAAACCTCTTAATAAATGTATGGCTTCCATAATCGACCTACTCGGCATGAATCCAAATTGATTTTGAGAAACATCAGTATCACGCCGCAGCCTATGCTCCATAACTCGCTCCCATAGTTTTAAAGTATGACACATTAACTTAATACCTCTATAATTCGCACAATCTTGTGTATCACCTTTATTCTTAAAAATAGGAATTAACACACTCATTCTCCACTCATCTGGCATCTTTTTAGTTTTCAAAATAGTATTAAAAAGTTTAGTAAGCCATGAAATTCCTTCATCTCTTAAGCATTTCCACACCTCTATTGGAATATCATCATGTCCAACAGCTTTTCCACCCTTCATTTTCTTTAAAGTCTCTCTAACTTCAATTTTACTAATACGTCGATAAAAACAAAAATCTTTATTTTCATTTAGGGTGCTAAGGTCGCTATAGTCAATCTTATTTTTACAATCTTCATTAAAAAGTTTAGCAAAATATCACATCCATCTTTGTTGAATATCATCATCTAAGAAAAGTATTTTTTTATCTTCATCCTTAATACACTTCACTTGAACTAAATCCTTACTACTCCTATCTCTTTGTTTGGCTAACTTATACATATATCTTTCTCCATTTTTAGTATCTAATCTATTATATAAATTACTAAAAGCTAATGTCTTTGCATCGCATATTGCTTTCTTAGCATCCTTACGAGCCAATTTATATATTTCTCAATTATCAGAATTTTTAAAATTAAACCAATTTTTATAACAAACTTCTTATTTTTAATTTTTTGCACATTTGGATTCCACCACCAACTATTTTTACTATTAGGAGCTTTTCCTTTTGATACTTCAAGGACATCTTTTGCAATATTCTTAATATAACTAGCCACTTTTTCCCACATAACATTAGCATCCTCATGCACAGCCAAAATCTAGAGATTGGGAGAGCTAGATCCTCCTCACCTATTGAGGATATTGTCTTTTGTTGAAATTTAGAGTCTTCTTAGGTTTTAATTGGGCTATAGCAATGTCTAGAGATTGGGAGAGCTAGATCCTCCTCACCTATTGAGGATCAATTTTATCTTGTTATTTTCTTCCACTATTATCAATTAAAAGAGTTTCTATTTTATTATTCCACCATCTAATCTTAATTTCTACATTTGCAAACTGCTAAATTTCAAATTCAGCCAAGGTTCTTTCTTTTTTCTTTAAGCATTTCTTATCAATACGGTATCCATGAAATGTGCACCTTTTAAAAGAGAACTATTAAAATATGTATTGATCTTGAAGAAAATTTATTTTTATAATGGGATTGTTTATTAAAGGGTTAAAAGAGAGAGAGAGACTAATATAATGCAATAAATTTTGAAAATTTTGTTACTTTCCTAAGGAAAAGGTAATGCAGCTCTTGTAGGGCACACCCTTTGAGCATTTTAAAAAACTTTAAGTTAAATAATCTCTTGCTCTCCTCTGGGCCCTGTGAATTTCCTAAACTTGTTTACTTGAGAATTGTGCTAGTTGATTAAGAAAATCATATGAACTAACAAAGTATTTCATCTTGAAAGAATATATGTGGCTAAAAAACATGCATACGAGAAGCTAACACACAAAGAAAGCAAATTGCATATGAAGTTCAATCTATTCACCCCAAATTCATTGCAGTTCACTTTATTGAACTTGAGTATCAGATCATTATTATAATCATTCAACATCATCATAGTGCTATGCTTTTTTATGCTGATTTTTCTGTTGTAGTATATCTAATCACTTTAAGAATACAGCATTTTATTTAACATTATTCTCCTGCTCCATTACGTACACCATTGTTGTTATTGAACATAATATTTTCTAAGTTTTGTAAACATCCATCCCTAAATACTTATGTTTCTGGAGAGTGTTGCATACTCCATTTCATCTTATAGTACAATATGAGATGCTAAACCTAATCAACACAAATCATTTTGCATAACTTTTGGCCATAATATTTTCGTGTAAGTCTTCGTTTTTTATTCTTTGACGCTAAATTAACCCATCAATTTTGTAGTATATTTTTTATTCTTTGTTTATAGTAAATTAACCTATCACTTTTTAGATATCTTGGGTCTATTGTTCAGAGAGACGGTGAAATAGATAGGAATATTATTAGCAGAATTCAAGTTGGATGGTTGAAGTGGAGGAATGCATTAGGCTTGTTTGATAGAAAATTGCCCCTCAAACTTAAGGGAAAATTCTATAAGATGGTGGTGAGACCTACAATGCTTTATGGTGCACAATGTTGGCCATTAAAAGAGAAGCATAATATTAAGTTAAATGTTGCAGAGATGAGGATGCTCAAGTGGATGAGTGAGTTTACTCTTTAGAGACAGGATACAAAATGAGCATATACTATACTTGAAAAGGTTATAGTAGCTCTAGTGGAAGATAAGATTAGAGAGAGTCATCTTAAATGGTTTGGTCACATAAAACGGAACGGCTGCCTTCTAATGACCCTATTTAGAAAGTAGATGTATCAGATTTGACTTATGTTAAGAAAGGTAGAGGTAGACCTAAAAAGATTTGGTTAGGAAATATTAGAAATGATCTTTTTTTAGATTTAAATGAGAATTTGACTTTTAACATGACACAATAGAGAAAAAGAATTCATGTAGCTGACTCCACATAGTGGGATAAAGGCTTGATATTGTTTTGTTATTGTTTTATATGTCCAAACCACCTATGTCTATTGTTTACTATACTTTAATACAATCATTCAATTTATCCTTCACATTTTCTGCACATCTATCTCAACAAAAACCCATAAGCTCTAGCATAAGAAAGTCTGATTTTGTGCAGTTCTCCTCTATCTTCACTTTCACTGCATTACTGCTGAGGATTTTTTCATTTTCCAAGAAAATATCATTTGTTATAGTGGTTATTGGTATTGTAATGAGGACCTTTAAGCTCTTTACATGGGTTAAAAACACATGTACGAGCAACTTGACATCAATTAGACAAACATAAAATTTAAGTAGATCTGTCATTCAAAAGAATAAAAGTTGAACTCATCACATCATCATCTATTTTTGGCATTAATATGGAATTAATTGTTCAGAACAAAACAAGAAATATTTTGCAATACCTGGTGCAATGTAGCAGAAAGAACCCAATTCAGAAGCCAAACATGCTTGATATGATGCTTCTCCAGTTACTCGATCAAGACCATAGCTAGTCAACTTCGGTCGAAAATCCTCATCAAGAAGAATATTATTTGATTTAATATTTCGATGAAGCAAATGTGGGACATAATCCGTGTGAAGGTAAGCTAGGCCCTGAGCAACTCCCAAAGCTATTTGCAATCTAAATCTCCACTCTAATGGGAGTTCTGATCTAAAGAGAGCATCACCTAAGCTTCCTTTCTTCACATATTCATGAATAAGAAAAAACTACACTATCTGAGTAGCAAAAGCCAAGTAATTTTGTGAGGTTCTTGTGCCTAGCCTTAGCCAAAGTTTTGATTTCATTCTTCACTCTTTTTGAAGACACAACTCCTAAGTTCATTAACTTCTTCACCGCAACAAAATCTCTCCATCCGGTAGCTCAATGACATGAACTGTACCAAATGGTCCTCTACCAATAATATTCTTATCATCCAATGCCATTAAAATTTCATCCTCAGAAATACCCAGAGAGCCAAACAACACTGGCTTCCAAGCACTAGAACTCCATTTTCTTTGAGATATACGACGGATTGCAAAGATGATTACAGTTAAAACCATTAGCACAGCAGTCATAGTTAGTGCAACCACAGCAATCAACAACTTACTGTTTTTAGACTTCCTTCTCTTTGGCAATACACTGCAAGTATTGGGAAGCCCAGGTCCACATAATCCAGGATTTCCTTGAAGATATGATGCTGGAAGGCCTGTGATTATATAGAGAGGAACTGAACCTGAAAGCTGGTTGTAAGAGACATTAAATAATGCAAGCTTCAAGTTCTGAAGCTCTGGTGGAATCTCTCCACTGAGATCATTACTCGATAGATCAATGTATGTCAGCACTGCCAACTGAGCGAGAGATGAAGGGATGTTCCCCGTGAACCTGTTATCAGCTAGAGCCAAAGATACCAGTTTTACGCAATTCCTGAACTCAGGAATCGATCCAGAGAAAGAATTATGAGACAGATTAATAATACTCATCACCGGTGAATCACAGAAATTTTCAGGAAGATTTCCATTCAATCCATTTTGTGATGCGGAGAATCGATACATAGTATGTATTCGACCGAGGCTGTGAGGAATTCTCCCTGTAAAGTTGTTGTTGTCAATCTGAACCTGCTCGAGCCGGGATGGCACTCCAACTAGGTCAGGAATCTCTCCTGAAAACCGATTATTTTCAGCTCTAATGAGAACAATATCAGACATTGACCATAACCCTTGAGGGAAATTCCCTGAAAAAATATTATCCTGCACTTGAAATCTCTGAAGGGTGTTGCATTTGCTAATGCTTTCAGGAACTGAACCAGAGAATGAATTTTCATGGAGGCTGAGCTCCACGAGAGCTCTACCATAGCAAATTTCACTAGGAAACGAACCAGATAGAATGTTCTGAGACAAGTCCACAGAGACCAGCTTCGTCATGCCCAAACCTAACCCTTTAGGGACACCACCACTTAGATTATTCTGTGAGAGATCCAGAACTTGTAGCTCATGCAAACCCTGAAACGATTCTGGGATTGGACCATAAAAATCAGAGCTTTGTAGCAAAAGCACTCTCAGCTTTCCAAGTTCACCAATCTCCGTGGGCAGTTTTGATGTCAAAGATGGGTTTCGAGACAAATCAAGCACGACCAAATCACTCAAATTCCTGAAGATAGGAGGATGAACAGTACCTGAGAATACGTTGCCTCCCAAGTTGAGAACTTGCAGTCCATTAAGTAAGCCTAAACTTAGGGGAAATTGCCCCTGGATGCGGTTGTTGCTGAAATCAAGCTCCCTCAGAGAAGAGAGATGGGTAATCTGATCTGGGAGAGTCCCCCATAGGATGTTGCTGCTGAGGTTGAGGGTGACAAGGGAGCCACATTGAGAGAGAAGGAGAGGAATGGGCTGATTGAAGTGATTGCTAGCTAAGTTAAGGTTGTACAGATTTGGGAGTTGGCAGATGGAAGGGGAGATTTCTCCAGAAAGATTAAGGTTTTGTAGATTTAATGAGGTTACAGAAGGAGGGGATGAAGAGGAGCAAGTGATGCCAGTCCAGTTGCAGTACTGAGTGGAGTTAGGGGACCAATTCAAGAGAGAAGAGTTGGGATCCTCAATGGAGGACTTGAAGGCAAGGAGGAGGTCTTCTTCTGAGACGGAACTGACAACAGAGATAAGTGAAAGAGTGAGAATGAGATGAAGAACAAGAGGTAGAGTATAGTTGGTCGCCATTAGAGGAGAAAGGAGAAACAATTGAAGAACGATGGAGAAAAGCTTAAAAGGATTAACTAAGCAGAGGTGCTGAGCTATGAGAGGAGGTGATTCTTTTCTAATATATCATTATAATTTATGTGGATAGTGGACTTCCTATGTTTGAAGTAGAAAATGGGTCAGTGCAGGGGTCAGCGCATTCATGATGTCAACAGCGCAGGGATTTGGCGCTATGCATTAATGTCTTGTTGTCACTGTTATGTTGCATTATTATTTCAATAATTTGGGCTGAGAAGATTTAACACAATTCAATTGATGATATCACTATATGAGTAAGGACAAATTGTGTCAAAAATTTAAGAAAATTTTGGATAAGAGTATGCTTGCAATTATTGCATGTAAAAATGAAATTTATAGGCAAGATTGTGAAAATTAGACCGATAATGAATCGGAAGAAGAAGAGGATCGAAGTTCACGGTTCGACCTGTTCAAATCGGATGACGTAATAAATATTCATGCAAAATATTATGTGAGATAGTTGAAATAACATTCATATATTATAATGTAATTAATCATCTTATTTTAAAAAGTTAAAAGAATTTAGTAAATTAAAATATATTGTTTAAAATTTAATTAAAACAAAATTAATTTATTTTATAGAATTGGCTATTTCTTTCCAACCCGGACCAATTCAGCAGTTTACCGTTTGAACCGCTGCTTTTATTGGTTTAATCAAGTTGGATGTGAATTCGATTTTGTAAGCTGGATTGGATCGGCCACTTGACCAATTCACGGTTGAACCGGTTGGTCCGATCCGATTTTCAAAACAAAAATTTTGTATTTTTAAAAGAAAAGGAAAAGTCAAAGCTCAACTAAATTAAAAAAAATGCAAGAAAAACAACTACCAAATGAAGCTAAAATAAAAACAAAATTACAACTAATTCAGTATCATCAATGAAAAAAAATCTCAAAACAGATAAGAAAATGAAAAAAAAAGTCAATTTCTATGAAGTTCAAAGAGCTCTAATACAACTGCAAATAATAATAATAATAATAATAATAATAATAATAATAAATGATGCCAAAATTGAAATTTATTAAATAAAATAGGTAATCATGACAACTATAGTTTTCTTTAGAGTTTAAAATAGACAGTTGAGCTCTTTTATAATTACCTTTTATTAAAGAAAAATTTCAACACAAAATAAAAGCAACTAAAAAGGCAAAATATGATTGACCACAAAAAAAACATACATATATGAAATTATGCAAAATATAGAACACCAAAATGTTGTTTTCACTTGAACAATGATTATTTTGATGAGGAAGAAAAGCTTATTTTATTTGTTAATAAAAAAAATTCACTAATGAGTAAATTATATAAGAAATTTTACAACTATTTTGTAAGAACCAAAGTGCAATCACTCTCAGCAAAGAAACTCTCACAAAATAGATTTCTCAATTAAAAAGATGCCAATGTCATAGATCATTCTAGCTAAATATCATAGCTCATTGTTGTTTAACCTCGCTAAAATATTTTCAAATATGATTTAGGTATAAAAACTCGGATTTAGATATCTTATTCTACGTAAACCTTAGATAAAGAGGGTATGTCACATTGCTTCAAACCCTAGCCTCTTAACCATGACATACAACAACAACAACAACAACAACATCAAGCATTTATCCCACTACGTGGGGTCGGCTACATGAATCCTTTTTCTCCATTGTGTCCTATTAAAAGTCAAATTCTCGTTTAAATATAATAAAGAAAGGTCATTCCTAATATTTTCTAACCAAGTCTTTTTAGGTCTACCCCTACCTTTCTTAACATAAGTCAAATCTAATACCTCTACTCTCCTAACCGGGTCATCACAAGGCCGCCGTTTTATGTGACCAAACCATCTAAGGCGACTTTCTCTAATCTTATCTTCTATTGGAGCTACTCCAACCTTTTCACGTATATGCTCATTTCGTATCCTATCTCTAAGGGTAAAGCCACTCATCCACCTGAGCATCCTCATCTCTGCCACACTTAACTTAGTATTATGCTTCTCTTTTAAAGGCCAACATTCAGCACCATAAAGCATTGCAGGCCTCACTACCATCTTATAGAATTTTCCCTTAAGTTTGAGGGGTACATTTCTATCACATAACAAGCCCGATGCATTCCTCCACTTCAACCATCCAACTTGAATTCTGCTAATAATATCCCCATCTATTTCACCATCACTCTAAACAATAGATCCAAGATATCTAAAACGTGTAATCTTATTAATGACTTGTTCACCCAAAGTCACAATCCCCTCACTAGGTCTATTACTACTAAAATTACACTCCATATATTCCGTTTTAGATCTACTCAAGAGAAAACCTTTAAACTCTAAGGTTGACCTCCATAATTCAAGTTTACCTTCAACTCTCTCTCTAGTCTTATCAACAAGAAGAAGAATATCATCAGCAAAAAGCATACACCAAGGTACATTCTCTTGCAAATGTCTAGTGAGAACATCCATGACTAAAGCAAAAAGATATGGGCTTAAGGCTGATCCTTGATGTAACCCAACCGAAATAGGGAAATACTTGGTCAATCCACCTTGTGTTTGAACACAAGTAATAGCTCCTGCATACATATCTTTAATGATTTGAATGTAAGCATTATTGACTCCTTTCTTTTCAAGAACTCTCCATAGCACTTCTCTTGGAACTTTATCATATGCTTTTTCTAAATCAATAAATATCATATGTAGATCCTCCTTATTTTCTCTATATTTCTCCATCAAACCTCTTAATAAATGTATGGCTTCCATAGTCAACCTACCCGGCATGAATCCAAATTGATTTTGAGAAACATTAGTATCACGCCGCAACCTATGCTCCATAACTCGCTCCCATAGTTTTAAAGTATGACACATTAACATAATACCTCTATAATTCGCACAATCTTGTGCATCACCTTTATTCTTAAAAATAGGAATTAACAGACTCATTCTCCACTCATCTGGCATCTTTCTTTAGTATTCAAAATAGTATTAAAAAGTTTAGTAAGCCATGAAATTTTTTCATCTCCTAAGTATTTCCACACCTCTATTGGAATATCATCAGATCTAACAGCTTTTCCACCCTTCATTTTCTTTAAAGCCTCTCTAACTTTAGTTTTACTAATACGCCGATAAAAACATAAATCTTTATTTTCATTTAGGGTGCTAAGGTCACTATAGTCAATCTTATTTTCACAATCTTCATTAAAAAGTTTAGCAAAATATCTCATCCATCTTTGTTGAATATCATCTTCTAAGAAAAGTATTTTTTGATCTTCATCTTTAATACACTTCACTTGAACTAAATCCTTACTACTCTTATCTCTTTGTTTGGCTAACTTGTACATATATCTTTCTCCCTCTTTAGTATCTAATCTATTATATAAATCACTAAAAGCTAATGCCTTTGCATCGCATATTGCATTTTTAGCATCCTTACGAGCCACTTTATATATTTCCCAATTATCAAAATTTTTAAAATTAAACCAATTTTTTATAACAAAGCTTCTTATTTTTAATTTTTTCTTGCACATTAGGATTCCACCACCAACTATTATTTTTTCTATTAGGAGCTTTTCCCTTTGATACTCCAAGGACATCTTTTGCAATATTCTTAATATCACTAGCCACTTTTTCCCACATAATATTAGCATCCTCATGCACAGACAAAATCTTAAGATCTAAAATCTTATTTCCAAAAATATTTTTGTTAATATTCTTTAAATGCCCCCATTTAATCCTAGAAAATTGTTTTACTTTATTTTTTATTTTATACCCCTTTATCTTAAAGTCCAAAACTAATAATCTATGTTGGGTACATAAATTTTCACTCGGAATAACTTTACAATCTTTGCAATTTAAACGATTTAATTTTCTAATAAGAAAATAGTCAATCTGGGTTGTATTATATCCATTTTTATAAGTGATGAGATGCTCATTCCTTTTTTTTAAATAAGGTATTAACAATTAAAAAATCATAAGCTAAACAAAAATCCAATATGGTCTTGCCACCTTCATTCGTGGTTCCAAATCCATGGCCACCATGAATGCTTTTAAAATTATCTACCTCTCTACCAACATGTCCATTTAAATCTCCTCCAATAAAAACTCTTTCTTCAAGAGGTATATTTTATATTAATTATTCTAAGTCATTCCAAAAATTTAATTTAGAACTCATATCCAAACCTACTTGAGGAGTATAAGCACTTATAATATTAATAATCTTATCATCAACAACAATCTTTAAAGCTATAATTCTATCTCCAATCCTATTAATTTTTATAACATTATCCTTTAAACTCTTATCTATAATAACACCTACACCATTTCTAGTATGACACTTACCCGAATACCAAAGTTTAAATCCTAAACTATCAATTTCCTTAGCCTTATCTCCAACCCATTTAGTTTCCTGAATGCACAAAATATTTAACTTCCTATGAATCATAATATCTATTAATTCCATTAATTTTCCTGTAAGGGAACCTATATTCCAAGTTCCTATCCTAATTTTAGTTTCATGGACTAGCTTCTTTGCCCACATCCGTCCTTGATGTGGGAACCCTTGCCTATTTAACACTGCACCCGGGCGCCGGTGCAGCGGCCCTTGCACACTTGTCACTGTATACAGGCCATACAGCGCGTCGCTTCCAGGGAACACCCTAGCATTAACACAATTTCTTAAAGGATTCATGTCATTATTGTTCGACAAGTTTTACGCTGGTTGTCGACTACCTAATGCAACCCTCCACTTTTCAAATCCAGGACTTGGGACCTGGCAACGACAGTGTTCCTCTTAACCATGACATAAGGATTGAAAATTAATACATAGTTGAGCTCAAACCCTAGCCTCTAATACAATTGCAAAAGGAAAAAAAAACCAAACTAACAAAGATTAAATAAAATAGGTAAAAATTATACCTATAATTTTCTTTGGAGTTTAAAATACACACTTCATTAATTTTATAATTACCTCTTATTAAAAAAAATCAATACAAAATAAAAGCACCTTAAAGGGAAAAATATATTTGACCACAAAAAAAAAACTCACTTGCACACACACATACATGAAATTAAGCAACATATACAACACTCAAAGGTTTTTGTTTTCACTTGAACAAAGATTTTGTTGATGAGAAAAAAAAAGTTGATTTTATCCACTAATTACAAGTAATTCGTAAGAACCTAAGTTCAATCACTATCAATAAAGTAAAGATACAAAAAATCACTCACAAAATAGATTTATATATTAAAAAAAGATGTCAATCTCATAGATCATTCTCTCACAAAATACCAGAACGCATTATTGCTTAACCTCGTTTAAATCATTTCAAATATGATTTTAGATACTCGAATTTAGATACCTTATTCTACGTGTACCTTAAATGAAGAGGGTATGTTATACTTCTTCAAACTCTAGCCTCCTAACCATGACATAAGAATTGAACTTTAATATACATTTGGGCTGAAACCCTAGCCTCTAATACAACTGCCAAAAAAAAATAAATAAATAAATAAATGATGACACCTACAGTTTTCTTTGGAGTTTCAAATACACAGTTGAGCTCTTTTATAATTACCTCTTATTAAAGAAAACTTTCAACACAAAATAAAAGCATCTTAAAGGGCAAAATATGATTGACCACAAAAAAAAAAAACACAGGCACACATACGTAAAATTAAACAACATATAGAACACCAAAATGTATTTTTTTTTTTTACTTGAACAAAGATTATGTTAATGAGATAGAAAAGTTAATTTTATCTACTAATAAAAAAAATCATGAATTTGTAAATTATATAAGGAAATATACAAGTATTTCAGAAGAACCTAAGTGCAGTCACTCTCAACAAAGAAAAGATACAAAGGAGCTCTCACAAAATAGATTCATCAATAAAATAGATGCCAATCTCATAGATCATTCTAGTTAAATACCATAACTCATTGTTGCTTAACCTTGCTAAAATATTTTCAAATATGATTTAGGTAATGGAAACTTAGATTTAGATACCTTATTGTACATGCATCCTAAATGAAGAGGGTATGTCATACTACTTCAAACTCTAGCCGCTTAACCATGTCATAAGGATTGAACTTTAATACACAGTTGAGCTGAAACCCTAGCATATAATGAAACAACAACAACAACAACAAAATGACGCCAAAACACTATAGGAAAATCATTCATTATCAGTGGAATTTTCCAGCTGAGTTCCAACAGACAATTTTCTGGCAATTTTTCGACGAAATATGATGAAAAGGCCTTTCCGGTGCTTCTATTGCCACCGGCATTTTCCAACGGTCATTCTGGCAGCTTTTAAATAATTTTTAATTTTAGTACTTTAATTTAATTTGTTTTTAATTATTAATTTTTTATTTAAAATTAATTATATTTTTTAATTCTCATTTTAAACTTGATTATTAATTTTACTTATTTTATAGTTTAAAACTTTATTTTAATTAAGTATTAATTTCATAACTTATTTTTTATTTTAATATTTTAGTTTAATTATTTTTTAAGAATTTCATATGATTATAGTTTAAATATAAAAGGTTAAGTTTTTTAACACTTTTTCTTTTTCAGCAAAACGGTTGGTCTTTGAATTTTCTTATAGGAGGAGTTCGAATTCCACGGTAGCCATTTTGCAAGCAACTGGGTAGCATGAGCTGGGCAACTCTCGGGAAGAGTGGGTGGGCAGTTGAGCATAGCAGGTGGGTAGGTCTCAATCAGTGCAGGAAGGTAGCCGAGCAGCGCGAAGGCAGCTAGGCAGCACATGCGGGAAGCAAGTGTGCAGCTCTCATGCAGGGCGGGAAGGCTGCCAGGCAGCGGGCTGGTAGGCAGTCAGGCAGGTTACCGGCGGGAAGGTAGTGAACGACTTTTTTTTAATTTTCCTACTCCCTAATACCATCAGATAGCCGCCATAAATATTTTTTGCCTGAAAAAGTTACCGGAAAATTTTTTTCCTATGCGGGTTTTCCTGGCAGAAAATTTATTGCCTGAAAGCCGTCGGTAAATTCACAATTCGTCGGATAATGATCAATTGCTGCCAAAAAATGTTGTCGGTAATAGATGATTTCCTGAAATAAAACTTACATAGATTAAATAAAATAGGTAATCATTACACCGCTAAGCTTTTTTTAATAATCTCTTATTAAAGAAAAATTTCAACACAAAATAAAGCACCTTAAAGGGAATAATATGATTAACCCCAAAAAAAAACACACACACTCGCACATATACATGAAGCAACATATAGAACACCAAAATGTATTTATTTTCACTCAAACAAAGATTATGTTGATGAGATAGAAAGGTTGATTTTATCCACTAAAAAAAAAAGTCACGAATTAATAAACTATATAAGGAAACTTATAAGTATTTCGGAAGAACCTAAGTGAAGTCACTCTCAACAAAGTAAATATACAAAGAAACTCTCACAAAATAGATTTATCTATCAAAAAGATGCCAATCTCATAGATCATTCTAGCGAAATTCCATAGCTCATTATTGTTTAACCTCACTAAAATATTTCCAAATATGATTCAGGTATAGAAACTTGGATTTAGATACCTTATTCTACATGCACCTTAAATGAAGATGGTACGTCATACTGCTTCAAACCCTAGCCTCATAACCATTACATAAGGATTGAACTTTAATACACAACTAAGCTGAAACCTTAGCCTTAAATACAACTGCACAAAATAGTAATAATAATAATTAAATCAAGCCAAAACTGACATAGGTTAAATAAAATAGGTAATCATGACATCTAAAATTTTCTTTGGAGTTTAAAATACATAGTTGAGCTCTTTTCTAATTACCAATTATTAAAGAAAATTTTCAACACAAAATAAAAGCACCTTAAAGGGAAAAATATGATTGACCATTAAAAAAAAAACATGCATACATACATGAAATTAAGCAACATATAGAACACCAAAATGTATTTGTTTTCACTTGAACAAAGATTAGGTTGATGAGATAGAAATGTTGATTTTATCCATTAATAAAATAAGTCACAAATTAATGAATTATATAAGGAAACTTACAAGTATTTTGTAAGAACTAAAGTGCAATCATTCTCAACAAAGAAACTCTCACAAAATAGATTTATTATTAAAAAGATCCCAATCTCATAGATCATTCTAGCTAAATTCCATTGATCATTGTTGCCTAACCTCGATAAAGTCTTTTCAAATATTATTCAGGTACAAAAACCTAGTTTTAGCCTTAAATGAAGAGGGTTTGTCATACTGCTTCAAACCTTAGCCTCTTAACCATGACATAACGATTGAACTTTAAAATAAACCCCCCTCACCCCAAACTACTCACAAGTTAATAATGCATACACATTTCATGAGGCTTATGGATTCATATAAGATATGAGGTTGAATTTTCTTCTTCAAATCCAAAGCATCCAAACAAAAGGGATTTCAATATTATAATCTATACAAATGAAGTCGCTCAATCCTAATCCAAATATTACTCTCAACCAGCTTTTCATTCATCCATTAATAAGGAATATTCTAAGCATATTAATCATATGCAATGCTCTTAAGATCATGCGCAATGCAAGTTAGACTAAAGGTGAAACCAAATTAAGTTTTGTATTTAACAATTTTACCTATTTATGTAATATTATCTCAATAACCTTGATCTATTTTGTGACTGTCTTTCTTGCTAAGCACTTTATACTACTCCCATAATCATAAAGATTTATACATCATAGAATCTTATAGAGTCCGGAGGACATCTAAACTAAACACCGATAAGAATAATTAAAGCATAATTATTGCATGCTAAAATAGATACATTTAAAGTGCACTTGTTATTGAAATATTGTACCTCAAAAAGTCATTGTATCATCACTCTTAATGTTATAATAGTATAACTTGGCTCTATAATGGACTATTCAATGCAAGATTAATCTATTTGATCATCTCTAGAAACCTTCTCATAAACATTTACTTCATTTTGTTATATAAGGTCTCCTATAACTAAGAAGATAAATCATTTTCTACTTTCTTAAAACAAGTTGGCTTATTGTTGATGAAGAGAATATTAAAGTACTTTTATTGAAGTATTCATCTTATATAAATTGTAGTCCTTCAGCTCTATAGTCATTACTCTATTGTCATTAATGATAACTAATGCACCTTAATAAATCTTAAGGACCCTGACATATCTAGAAACTTACACCATGCATCTATGAGAGCAATCAAAGTTATCATATTCATCCTTAATTAGATAAATGTTTAACTAGAATGAATATCCTAGTCACACTATGATGATGTGTTTTCACTCTCATAATGCTAAAATCAATAATATTAAATGAATCATTATTTCACACACACACGCATACACACACACACACAAATTAATATATATATATATATATATATATATATATATATATATATATATATATATATATATATATATATATATATATATATATATATATATATATATATATATATATATATATATATATATATATATATATATATTATTTGCATTTAAGTATTGCAATTTATAGTTCTATAGTAATTGCTAGGATAATTTTCAAAAAGATTGGTAATACCTCTAGGCAAAAACTCCATGATAATAATAAAGAGGGCAGGAGAGATATGATCATCTGATCTCAGCCCATGAGAGGATTTAAAGAAGCCATTTCTTTTACCATTAATAATAATAGAAAAAATAGACACGTTCAGTGGACTATTTAATAACATTAATGAAAGAAAGATTAAATCCAAACAAATGCAAGATGTGATAAAGAAATTCCCACTTAATATTATCATAAGCTTTAGCAATATCCAATTTAAAGAGAATGTTACCCCCGGTACCTTAACATCCAAATCATGCAGGATTTCTTGATCAAGTAAAATGTTATCCGAAAAAGATTTATCTTTAACAAAACTAGTCTAATTTGGAGCAATGATTCTAGGAAGTAAAGGAAAAAGGTAGTTTATAATCATTTTAGAAATCAAATTACTGAAAAAAGGTATAGAGACTAATAGGTCGAAAGTCATTCCAATTACATGTCCCATTATTCTTAGGGGTAAGCACAATGGAGGTGGATGAAAAGAACTTAGGCATGTTATTACATGCAAAGAAATTAAGGATGTCATTGAAAAGATCATGGCTAATAATGTCCCATGCTTTTTGAAAAAACTTAGTTGTATAACCATCAGGGCCAGCAACAGAGTCAGTATTCAAATCAAAATAGTCTTCCTAACTTCCTCCAAAGTAAGAGTAGCAGTAAGAGACAAATTATCATTATGATTAATAACATGAGGAATAATATTAGTATTATCAATATGATCTGGAATAAAAGCTTTATTAAATAAACTTTTAAGGAAATCCACACAAGAATTAGCAATTTTACCAATTCCTTAGTAGATGATCCATCATCATGAGCAATTTTATGGATCCAATTTCTAGCTCCATTCCTCTTAACTAAAGCATGGAAATACTTAGTGTTGTTTTCCAGTTCAATAAGATGCTTAGAAGTCACTTTCTATTTCCAATAAGCTTCCTCCTGAGCTTGAAGATTAAAGAGAAGATTTTTTGCATGTTGAAGAAGAGTAAAATTAGCATCAAACTGATGGTGTTGATGATTAGTGTCACAAGAGTTAACTTTCTCCTTAGCAATGGCAATGTTAGTGAAAATATTTTTAAAATCTTTAATATTCCATCAATTAATTTTATACTTCAATCTTTTCATCTTAAACCACAATCTATTCATACAAAAAATAGAGTTATCTGAATGAAGGGGGCTTGCTAATTCTCCTGGATCATGTTAATGAAATAATTATCAAGAAGCCACATATTATGAAATCTAAAGTTAGAAGAAGAGCTATCATGTCTCCAATTAATGGTAATAAGCATAGGGGAATGATCAGAGAGAGTTCTACTCAGGTATTCAGTATGGGTAGATGTAAAAGAATTAATCTAACTATCATTAAAGCTCATGATCTAATCGTTACCAGAGAGTTCCATGATTCTAATTAAAGTTGCTACCTGTATACAAAATTTCAATGATGTTATAATCTAAGATCATGTAAAATCCTCCATAGATTGATAAATAGGGTTGGACTCCTAAGCATTTCATTAAGGTTTGAAATAATATTAAAGTCACCACCAACCAATCAAAGGGAATTTACAACACTTTGAAAACAAATAAGCTGATCGCATAAGGTACCTCTAATAATATGAGAAGAAGCAAAACATTTATAATTCATAAATTCATAAATTCAATACTACAATGAATCACTTGAGTAAAATCACCAACAATATCAATAACAAGAGGATCCTTCCAAAGAACCTAAATCTTGTTGGTTATTAGCTACAACATGATTAAAACCCAAAAGTCTAACATCGTTGTCCAATTTGACAGGAGCAATAAGAGGCTCAATCAAAATAAGCAAATAGATATTTTGAATACGACAAAAAAATTTTAACTTTAATTCTAGAAGACAGGCAACCAATATCCCTAACAATCAAAATAAGAGACTTAAACCTTAGAGTGTAGATAAGAAGCTTGAGACTAGGTGCTTCTCGTGAATTGTAACACAATACTTTTATTTTTCTTAATCTTTCAAGATTGCACATGATTATAACAACTATTCTTATCCATCATACCTTTAGTAACATCATCCAAAGGTTCATTATCATTCAAATAAACAGTATTTTGAGATAGAGTTTGAGATTAATAGTGCATTCCTCATTGTTATCATGTGCAAGTTCTCCTTCTTTCAACTGATACTCCTCACTAACCTGTCCATTAGAAACAACATTAGTACTATCAAAATTAACATAACCATTATTATTCAAAACAAAATCAAATTCAGAAATTAAGATTCTTGTTAGTAGAGCATGGTAATTGTAAACAAGTTAAAGTGTTGTTATGCTTAGTGACCATAATAGCCATTTGTTCATCAATATTGAATGGATCAGAAACTTCATGACAAAGATTAACTAGTAGGATTAAAAACTTCTTCCACTTGATGAATCATTCCACCAACTTTAGCATTCTCACTTCCAAGATTGCTTTCAATTGGCACACGCCAATCTTGTTCAACATCATCTTCTAAGGAAGGCATCGATGAATCAACTTTTCCTTTCCTTTTCGCCTCTTTAGTGGAATCTTTTTGCACACAAAGGTTAGGATGTAAATGAAACATTCCATGAAACTGTGTCCATTCATCCTTATTTCATTAAAATTAAACTTTTTTTTTTTAGGTTTAAATGATTTTCTAAAGTGATAAAATAATTTTTTGAATTTGAGAATAATCTTAAAAACATCTCATAAGAATTTGGAATTATTTTGATCTTTTATACTTTATAATATATTTTGAAATTATTTAATAATGTAAATTTCAATTTTTATTACAAAAATATTTTTTGAAAATCTTGAAAGGTTTGAGATAATTAGTGGAGCCTCCCTTTAAAATTTGAGCTCATTTAAATTAATTTTTATTTCAATAAATTATTAAATAACTAAAGGACTTTATTGGTATTTACTAATTAATTCAATACAATTTTAATAAAATTTATCATAAAAACTATATTTGATATTATGTTGATCCCATAAAACCTTAAGGTAAATTGGAGGTATTGTTGATTTATTAAATTTATTAGAATGTTTTATTATCAAAATTATTAAAATATACTCTAAGATTTTCTCTCTTTAAATTTTGATTCTCACTATTTCTAATCATTACCATTAGTTCAGGAATATTTATTTTATATTTTAATGATTTTTTAATGATTTTATTTGGATTTTTAATGAATGTTTCAACTTTAGCGTCAATTAAATAGCATTTATTTATTTATTATAAAATAGCATTTACTTATTTTTTTAATGCTAGTATGCTAAAACTCTAAAATTTGTATTAATCATTTGATTAAATATTAATTTCAACATTCTTAAATGTCTCCATTTTTTTTCCAACATTTTCAAATGGCTTCATTTTTTTTTTAACAAAAGTTTATTTTCATATGGTTCCATTTGTATTTATAGTACTATAGATTAGGGTTCTCATTTTGAGCTAGCAAATCAGTTCAAATATCTATGAAACTTTTCTCATTGTTATAGAATGAGCCAAAAAATATTCACTAAAAATTTGAGTTGAATTGAGGCTACCTATGATTTATTGAATTTATTTATTAATTAAGCTTTAGAATTACACAATTTGTACTTTCTATTTTCAAGTTGGTATGAATTTATTTTTCTCTAATTTTAGGGTTTTTTAAGATTCAATGCACTTAGTTTGCATTTTCATATAATTATTTATCCTTTTAGAAAATTTAATTCAAGAATTAGATTTCCTAAGTGTTGGAGTTGGGGTTTTATATTTAACCCACCAAACAAATTCAAATTCCCACGAAATACAAACATTAAATTAGTAAATTACTATGCATCTAAGGTTCATTTGCTAAAAATTTCAAGTCATTTAGAGTTTATCATAATTTTTAAGAATGTTTTTACTTCAAAAATTATGTTATTATTCAAAAATTAGAAAATTCTAATATCTTATTTGAAATTATTTTTCCTATATTTTATATTAAATTTAGGTTATTTCAAACAATTTCATAGTTTATATTTTTGTTGAACTAATTTTGATTTATGAATCATGAATGTTTCCTAGGTCCATAGGTTCTCTTACCTAACCCTTAGCTAGGGTCTTCAAATTTTCTAGAAAATGACCTAATGAAATCAAAACCATAGCTTACTATGAACCTCAAGATCAATCTCTAAAAACTTGGTGTCGCTTTGATTTAAAATGATTGTTTTAGAATATTTCTAAGTTTTTTTAGGGTTTAAACTTTAATGGCTAGCTAAAGGTATAACCAAAGGCCCTTATAATTTGAGAAATTTTCTCCATGGTCCTCAAAATATATAGAGAAAATTTTAGTTTCAATTTCATAGTGTTTGGATTTAAGCATTATTTCTTATGATTTTCTTAAAATTTTAGGGTTATTTAGAAATTCTATGTTTTGAAAAATCAATTAGGATTTATGTTGATTTCAATTTGTCCTTAGAAAATTCACAAATTTATATGATACATTCAAGTTTTATTAATGCAAATTTTAGGTCAAACCAAGTGATTAAGATCATTAATCACTTAACTAACCCTATGTGTTTTTTAAAATTTAATCATATAGAGGATAAGCTTAAACCCTTTTGATTTTATTTTTAAAATTTATTCATAATTTTTTAATCCAATGATTACCCAATTTGTATTCAAAATTAGCTTTTAATAATTTCTAAGTTTTAGTTATTTGTTTAATTTAATTAAATTATTTAAAATAATTTTTTTTTCATCGAGCATTGCACATTAGATGTGGAGTTAGGCCATTGGATGGATTTAAAGTAAGACTCATGATCCATATTGAATTAATCTCAGTTGTGTGACCTTTGATCATATGGCATTGATTAATCCCATGGTAACATGGGATCGTTGTATAAAAGCCATATATTGCTTAAAATAGTGATAATTAATTAAAACCTTAATAATCAAAAGAGGTAGCTAGTGTTGTTCTTGATTTAATTGATTAAGAACGATCAGGAGAGCAAAAAGACTCCGTCCAACAGTTACCTATGATAAGAGTTGGTTTCACAATATATGAATCCTAAAAATTAAGTATGGGGAGGACTTCAAATAGCTTTATTGAGTGGGTTTTAGATGCAATTGAATGTTGCATGTATTTTTTTGAGCATGAGGAATAAAGTCCTTGAAGAATGCTTGAGCTGTGGAGTGGTGGATTGTAATATGTAATTTCACCATGAAGGGGTCAATAGATCTTGAGTGACCTTAAGCTTAGAGACCAAATTGGAGCTGGAGAATTTTTGGAGATGATTTTATGAGTTTTAGGGAGTAAAATGCAATAGAGTCACGCAACCAATTTCCACTAGATGACTGCCTATTTATAATTAGCATCCTAGTTTGTTAGGGAAGGTCCAATGGAGTAACAGACAAGTATTTGAGAGATTTCCAAGGGTAGTAAATATCAAGATAGTTTGTTGGAGTTAAACTGATTTCAACCCCCTTAATAATCCATGGACTTTTATCAAAAGACATGCAATCAATAGTGCTAAAATAAGAATTGCTAGATGCTCATTAAAGGGAGTTAAGGATAGTTGGCCATGACCAGGACGGGAGTACACGTAGCCTATTTTTTGGCTTTTGATTCATGGATTTAATTTTGATGGATCATTTCACTACTTAGGATAGCCCAAATAGTTTGGCTGACCTAAGAAATAAGCTAAGGTCCTAAGAAGGGTTCATGCCATTTTTTATTAGATTTGGGCATTATTTCATAGGATATACCCTATTTGAGTCTAAGAGAGGGTACTATAAGGGCATTTTGGTGAATTTTCTATCAATTATCTTCTAATCTTAACGATAGTCATAATAACTTTAAGTGACTCCATTATGGATTAGAAACACTTGGGGTCAATGATAATTTAAAAGGAGTGGCTTTTGGTGCTAAAGTTAAAGTTAGCATTTTTGGATTTTTTGTGTCAAGCATGGGTTGACCAAGGTCAAAGAGATTTACCATGGGTCAAATGTGAACCCAAGTGACCTTAGTATTAATTAGAACCATTTAGACTCAGAACCAAGGTTAAATAATTTAGTTTGCACATTACAATTGGATTTAGTATTCCTTTAGGGCCTAAGTCAATTTTGGGTTGACCCAACTTAAAAGGGTTTGACCATGGGTTAAACTTTTGTCAATTTTTTTAAAAATGTGCGAAGAATATTTAAACTCATGGTCTAAATCAAATGATTGTGATTATGCATTTCATGTTCTAATTTGAGCTAAGGGTTAGCATTGGTTAAAAATACTTTGACCAAGGGTCAAAGGGTTTTGCCAAGACTCCTTGACCCATGAGTGGGTCCAATGCCTCTAAAATGAGTCTTAGCATTATAAGTTACTAGAGTAGATCCTAGGGTTAAGGGTATGTGGGTAATTTTTGTTGCTTTTTATGGGTTAACTTAGGGTTAACCTTAGTTTAACCTTGTGGGGCTCACTACCTTTCAAAAAAGATTAGGATTTAACCTAGAGTTCTTAAGAGATTCTTAGGTTATTCTAGGTTTTGTGAAACCATGAATAGTCCAATCAAGCCATGGGGCCCACCTAAGGATAAATTTGGATTTTATACTGTTGGAGGGTTTTTTAGCATTATATTTCAAAGCCTCTAATACACCTAAATCACCCATCCTTTTATGTGGTGCATGATTCCCTTTAAGATTACACACACATATTTGATTAAGAAATTTTAATAAAATTTAAATAACCTTAAGGGTTATATGCACTATGCTAGCCTCCACTCATAGAAGGCATGGGCACATAAACTTTTATAACCATTAATCAAACACTAATAATACATTTACCCTATATATCATGCTCCACTTAGAGGGCATGCGTTTTGGATAGAAGAGTCCCTTTTTCTATCTCTTAATACATTAATACATAAATTTCTTAAGGCTTTTTGTGGTTATCTATCCTATATGGGTGATTCTTGTGTTTCATTTGCAAGCCTTCTAGGACTAATAAATTACTATCCCATGCACTTTGGGGTTAGTAATCTATAAGTTTTTTATAAATAAATAATCAATTCCAACCCTTAAAATCTAAATAACAAAATTCGAACATATACAAGGTAAACATCAATTAAATTCCTCATTTGGCTTTTAATAAACAAAAATTAAAAATACATACAATCTAAACACTAAACTCATATAGGACATACTAAAGCCACAACCTCCTACACACATTTAAATGGTTTGTTAGGTGATCCAACTCTAGTCTTGGTTAGGATGATGGTGTGAATTAATTTCCATATGCTTTCTTTGGAGAGCATCCTTTATATTCTTTATTTATATTTCTACAATTCTGAATGTCATACATTTTATTTTTTATTGGTACACTTAGGCTTTTTAAGGAAAATGTTTAGAAGCATTAGGATATTACATAGCTATGGAACTTTATTATTATATGATAATGCCTTTCATTTTAAGTCAATTATATTATTGCAAGAGCCAAAAGATTGTACCAAGGAAATGTGATGTATATGTACAAGTGTTTGTAAAAAGTAGATATGTATATAGATCGAATTGTATAGTGCCCAAAGTTGTAAAAGAATAAAAAGGCTTGCATATATATGCAAGTGGGGCTCCAAAAGATGATATCCCTATCTTTTTGGGGATTATCTCTTTTTAAATTTTATAGAAGAATTGGAGCTTGAAAACATTAAGTAGATATATTTAATTCTTTATATATGGTAGGTATAGAACCCAGGTTTGTTATGGTGGAGCCTAGCCACATTTCTTTCCAATAGTGTCAGAGTCTGTTATAAATATTCAAATCAATAAAGTAAATTTCATTTTTATTTATGTACAATACACTTTATTTATATTATATACATGTATTGCATCATGTGAGTAGTAGATTTTATTAGTGGGTAGAATTTTCTTAGCTTGTTTCTTGGTGTATGTATTTTAGACTTTATAGGAACACATGTACTAGTTCTAGGATGATACAGTATTGGGTATTGTATACATGAACACCATTATATATATTTTATTTTCTACAACATACATTAGCCCAGAAGACAAGCTAATAGTAAGGTATAAAGGGCCTAAACGACCTGGCTTCCATAGTTCTCCTATGGTTAGGGCCTTTATGTAACCAAAATTTCTTTTGAATTTTGGTGGTTAGAAAATTTAGTTAGGTAAATTAATTAAGATAAAAGTTAGAGTTCTTATTGAGTCTTCTCAATAATTTCACTTGAACTTAACGTGAAGATTCAGCTTGAGTCACTAATTTGAAGTTTGATTTAATCCTTTGAACTCTTAGGATAGATCTACATTTATCATGTATTTTATCTTGGATGATTGTTTGTAGATTAGATTGTTAGCTAGCTATGAATTGCAAGCAGCCATAAGACCAAAAGTATCTACAGATCTCCTATCCTAATAAATAACAAATACATATGTATGCTATATATCAAAGTATTTTCTATAAAATTCAATGATATTTTGAAGAGATGATTGGTATTTTCAAACATCTAAGGCAACTTACTTGTATAAATTATTGCATTATAAGTTTTGGTCATAATCTCCACTTTAATCAAAAGTTCTCTTTATGTATATAATTGACTATAGAGGCTTGCCTCTATAGGAACCCAAGATCCCAGTATAAAATAAACCCTATCTTAGCTTAATAAGAAAGGGAAAAAATATCTAGACATTGATCAAGCTACTGTTGAGTTAATTTTTTATTTAAAATTATAGGTGAATGTAGGTTTATACTTAGGGATAATTATTATATTCCATATTTTGAGTATAGATACAATGTAAAATCATTTCTTTCCTCAAATTGATAATATAATTATTAGTTTGTCTTTTAAGGTAATTAACACTAATTATATGGATTTATCTAAAGAATTATTAAATCAAATTGAGTGGCACTAACAATATTTAATTTTTTCCATAATACTATACGATCTCATCCCATCTAATCCAAGCTGAAGAAGACATCCTATAAACTACATAAGGGTATGACACCAAACTTATCCCATCTGCATGAATTTGGTTGTAAATTCTTTTTGCTTATGAATGATAAATCTCAATTAGGAAAGTTTGTTCCTAAGCCAGATAAAGGCGTCTACTTAAGATATTCTTTAATAGGCAATGCCTATAGGATATTCAATAAAAGAATCTTAGTTATAGAGAAATCAATCCACATGGTATTTGATGAGTCAAATAGATTAGTTGAGCCCATGGTTGATATATGATGATGATGATGAGGTTGAGATTACTTGTGGAGAAGAAAGAATAGACCTAGGGCATAGAGAAAAAGTTTAGGACCCTTTGCCTAAAGATTGGAGATATTCTTCTAGTCACCCTAGATAGCTTGTCTTAGAAAATTCATCTATAGGGGTTAGAGCCAAGAAAATTCTTAGGGAAAAAGTAAGTCATACTGCATTCATTTCCATGATAGAACTAACTAATGTAGATCAAGCATTGAATGATGAATTTTGGATCTTAGCCATGCAATAAGAACTAAATCAATTTATTAAGAATGATGTATGGGAGTTGGTTAACAGACCAAAGAATCCTGGTATAATTAGCACCAAATATGTATTTAAGAATAAGTTGAATGATTTTGGATCTATGATTAAAAATAAATCCAGAAAAGTAGCTAACAAGTATAATCATATGGACGGTATTAATTTTTAGGAGACATTTACCTTAGTAGCTTGGTTAGAATCAATTAGAGTCCTTTTAGCATTTATATATTTTAGAGGCTTCAAATTATATTCAAAGGATGTCAAGAGTGCATTCCTTAATGAAGTTATCAAAGAAGATGTTTATGTAGAACAACCCCTTGACTTTAAAAACTCCACATTCCCAAACCATGTTCATAAACTTAAGAAAGCTTTATATGTGTTGAAATAAGCACCATAGACATGGTACGATAGGCTTAGCAACTTTTTCTTAGAAATTTATTTATTAAGGATAGTGTTATTACCACCATATTCCTTGAGAAGAATATAAAATAATAACTCATAATTAAAATTTATATTAATGACATACTTTTTGGATCTACTAATGAAAATCTATGCAATGAATTTTTAATTACTATAAGTAAAGAATTTAAAATAAGCATGCTGGGTGAGCTAGTTTATTTTTATGGATTTAGTATACAGTAACGAGAAGATGGTACCTTCCTTAGTCAAATAAAATACACCAAAGAGATACTAAAAAAAGTCTATATGAAAGATTCTAAGTGTGTAATACACTAATGAGATCATCCATCCAATTGTATAAAGATATAAATGAAAAGTTAATGGATTAGATGAAATATAGAGAAATAATTAGATCACTTCTTTACTTGACTGCTAGTAAATCACATATTATGTTTAGTGTATATTTATGTGTTAGATTTTAAGTTGATCCTAAGGAATCACATATGACTGTAGTTAAATAAATTCTAAGGCATCTGATAGGTATCCAAAACATAGGCATCTGGTATCCTAAACATAACATCCATTTGACATTGTACATAGGACATTTATACATAGATTTACTGGGTGTAGAGTAGACCAAAAAGAATATTTGAAACTTATCAATTCATAGATATAAAATTACCCTATCCACTACTAAGGCATAACACAACCATAGGGAGTAGTTGTGTTGCCCAAGTCTTATGGATGGAGTAAATAAATTCTTGGTTTTGGACATTTTGTATGCATAATACCTATTACGTGTGACCACACTAGTGCAATCTGTATTTCTAAAAAATTAATCCACCATTCATTCATAAAATACATTGATATTATATATCATTTCATTAGGGATCATGTAGCAAAAGGTGATATAGAATTACACTATATGGATACTAAAAATCAACTATCAAACATATTTACCAAACTCCTCAATTATGATACATTCAACATACATAGGACTAAACTAGGTGTCATTGACATTCATGCATTAAAAAATTTGAGTAAAGATGAGTTAAGGCATGTTGGAGTGTTTGTTTGTTTATTTTTATCAAATTTGTTTATTTCTTTTATGAATTGTGATTATTTTTGTGTATGCTTTTTGCTTGTAGAATTCTCCTTGATCATCATTCGCAAAACATTTTTTTTTTCACATCATACTGTATGATACACTCATCGTACTGTATGATACACATATGATTTGATTAATGTCGCTAATAATTTTCATATTAAATGTTTTGGAGGATTCATTATTATTAATTTTTTGTACGAATTACTCATTATAATGTATGATATCTTTTGGTCAATAGTCATACACCAATGACTCCTTAAGACAATTGATTTTACACTAATTATACTAGACAATCCCTGATCATACTCTATAATTTGACTATTGAATGTATGTTCTTGATGAGATATTTTGGATGTATATAATCGTATTGTATGAATCACATATCGTCCTATACAATCAACCTGAGCTATAAAAGGAAGGGTAAGATGTGTATTTTTCTTCACAGTTCCAAGCTAAACACATCTCATTCTTTAGTTCTCTAGCTTTCTACTCATCCACTAAGTTTTTATGGCTCCAAAGTACACTAGGGTTGATCTCCACTAAAGGGTAAATGATATATTTTAATGTGAGGAGGATGAGAATGCTTATGTCATATACAAGAGTACTTCTATTACTGATTCTAAAATCCAAATCGAGCCAGCCTTTCATATCAGGTGTTAGAATTCTGTCCTTATTCGCTCCTCAATTTATCATCTATTTTGCCTTTACATATTCTATTGAGCTTCTTTTAGAATTTTTTTGCCAATCTTCACATCACCTTAGAACATAACACCTTACAATCTCGAGTCTGCCAACACCAAGTAATCATCTCCTTAAATGATTTATATAAATACCTCCACCTCTAAATGTTAGTTTATCACCGCCATTTAGTTTCAGGCTCCTTAAAACAAAAACCTGACCTCGGTAAATACAATCATTAAGAATTCCTCTTCACCTTAATACCAACCCTTAGTGAGTTCCTTAGTCCACAATGCACGTGTCATTCAGCAAGTTCTTCAGATTGTGTCATACCTAAAGCTAGTAATTGAATTAATATCACTTATCCACCCTCCTTGGTCACATACTACGACAAGACTAGCTCACAATTTAATGCTTTTGACATGATTCTTAAGTGCATAAAAAAATCACATCCATTAGGAATTTGTGAGCACAAAGAAAGTAAAACTTAACATATGACACATTATGATCTATATTCTAAAAACTAAATATAACATAATATTTTCTTACACAATCTTACCACCTTCATATATTCTTCATTAATCATTCCTTCAACATTATCTATAGTGAGTGTCATAGGGCCCCAACAGACATATTTGAATTTGAAGAAGCAGAAGTAGGAGCACCCACACAACCTACCCCTCACCTTGAGTATAATTATCCACAGGACACTTAGAATGAGCACTTTGCTCAGCTTGAGCACAAAATAAATATAGAGTAGAGTGATTGTAGTTTCTACTTTTAGTGTTATTTTATATTCATGTCAGTTAGTATATCTCCTTTTTGGTGATGTTAAAAGAGGGAGTAGGAAGTTATTGGATGTATTATTTTTCTTTTCAGTGTATTTTATTTGATTCCAAGACTTTATGTATTTGTCATATTTTTTATTTCATGTTAATTAAAATAAATAAATAAATTTAAAAAAAAATAATTAAAATTATAAAAAAAAAATGAATTTATAGGTTTCTCCTTAATTTTAAAAGAGATCACATAGTCAAGGGAACAGCTTAGGATGAAATTAAAACTAAATTGTAATTTCAACCAAAAAAATTTTTCATCATTAGAAAGGGGGAGATTGTTACAATTCAGAAGTTCAACCTTATATTTTGATGATTATAGATATTATTGAATGATTATTTACTTATTCCTACATATTATTTAGAATATTTATTTTGTGCACTATTAACATTTTAAGTAATAACATACACGAAGAAAGACTGAAGATTCATGCTCAAGACTATGCATTTTCAGTGTGTGAGTTAAACAATATATTGAAGAGTCTATACTTTTTTTTTTTTTTTTTGAAACAATATATGTAAAAAGGTATATTCTAGCTTAGTAACCGTTCATACAAACATAAGGGGAGTGAAAATTAAATGTTTTAATTTTTTGTTAAATCATTCTACATATCTTAATATTATGGTATTATTAGATCAAATAAAAATTAATTTAAATATTTAATTTAAATATAAATAATTATACAGTATAAACACCATATCATAAAGGATGAAGAGTTATATATAACCAGAAACCTCACCTTCAAGTCTAACTTACCTAAAATAGGCATGCTTGAATTTTATAATTCATATTATTCATATTATACAATCTTTTAAATTATTATCTAATCAGGTCAGTTAATTAAGAAATTAAATCTGATCTAAAATGATTATAAATTGTACTATACGACTCAGCTGAGGAGTCTTTGGACAAAGTTTAATTCTTCTATTACGATCTTAAGATCATATTGTATGATTCACCCGAGGACTCTCTAGATGAAAATTGGTTCATCATGTATAATTTGATCTTTAATTTGAATTAATCATATTACACTACTATTCATTCATCCAGTATGATCAATTAAAAAATTTAACTGATCATACTATACATTATTCATCATAGAGAACTATAGTGAGATAGTTGAACTATTATACTATACGATCCACTAAACATACTATACAAATAGAGTCATTAGAATTACAACATTAGGATTTTTTTAAGCCCACTATTTAAAAAAATCTAAATAAACTTTGTAAGAGTTATGATAGACTAGGAGTGTGAGTCTTCTATAAGCAAGGGCTTGAAGAGAAAATCATGAGCAAGGGAGAGAGAGGGAGAAGATCCTTGTGAGTGCAAGGGACTATGAGAGAGGGTTTTTACATGGTTGCTTTTGCAAATTTTCACCTTTGTTCCTCTATGAGTCAAGGTTTATCTTCAGGGAAACTTCATAAAAAGTTTTTAGTGTCAAAGGATCCAGCTTCTCTGTTGCACTAGGGAAGGTGAAAGGGATTTGGCTACTCCACCTCATCAAGAGGATTAAAGGGATTTGGTTGCTCCTCTGCATTGGGTTAGTGAAAGGGATTCAGCTACTATGTCACACAAAGGTGGTGGAAGTGATAGTTTAAGGGCTTTTCCATTTTACCGTGAGGGATAAAGGAGATACACTAATATGTAGTGCAATACTCTGAGAGGACTCTGCAGAGTGGACATAGGTCAAGTTGATAAAACCAATTTAAAAATCTGGTTTTCCTTTTCATTTTTCTTTCCATATTTTACTTTATGTGCTTTACTTTTTGCATATTAACATTCTACAATTTGGATTGTTTTGGTAATTAATGTAATACAAGATTTGTGGTTGATTAAGTTTATATCTTGGTTGAAAATGAAAGAAAAAATCACAAAAATAAAAATAACAAAAAAATAAGTGTTGATTGTTTTTCTTAAAAAATAAAAAAAATCAAAAAATAAGTTTTTGTTTGTTAATCATCTTCACATTAAGAAAATCTATTTTTGATTTTAAGAGTGTGAGTTTTTCTTTAATTACAAAAATAAGCTTTGAAAAAGATTTTTAAAATACAAATTCAACCCCCCCCCCCCCCCCCCCCCCCCCCCCCCCCCCCTCTCTCTTAGCATGTCATTTTGTAGTTCAAGTGGTTTTGCAACCATCCATCGAACTTTCATAACTTTTAAGATAATCATCTTTGTGTAAATTAAATACTATCCTATCCCGTAATTTTTTGCAATTTCACATCAATTCAACAAACAAATATTTTTTATCTAAATTGGTGCCTTCTCTGATCATATGTAGAATGATATTGTTATATCTAGTAATTATTTTCATTGTAGTGGAAACTAATTAACTATGTGAAATTCTTATTTTTTTTCCCTCCTTAAAATTCTTTCATTCCTAATTTTTTGTGCATATAATTATTGTATGTATGAATATGAATAATAATGCAATTAAATCAACCCATATTGTATTCACAATTTTGAAAGGAAAAATCTTAATCAATTATCTTTTTTTTTTTTTTTTTTTGGTTTCATTTTATATGTATATTTACTCAAAGTACAAGGCATTGCCCATATTTTGAAATTTAGTGATAATTTATAAAATTATTTTGATTTTTTAAGATAATCAATAAGTTATTTTGAGAAAATTAATAATGTATGTTGAACTCAATATTATCCATGAATCACATGGATTATACTAATAATAATGGGTGAAAAAGAGAAAAAAAGAAGAATATAGAGTGAGAAGCTCAAGTATTTTTATAAAATAACTCAGATTATATAATATTGCATAAAGGGAGCTCATCCCTTGACCCTCTATTTATTGATTTAGGTCGGGGTTGTAACATTATAAAATTATATATATATATATATATATATATATATAATTGTGTAGCCTGGAAGAAATGCCTTACTTTATAATGACATCTAATTGTATAGTCAAATATTGATTCTCATACCAAGAATTTTCTATATTTGACTATATAAAACTTTCATTTCAAACTCCTTTGATAACTACTCCGTTAAACGTATCATTTGTTCCATATTTGACTATACAATCAGAATGTTATCAACATATAAAAGCAGAATAATATAGCATCTATTAAACTATTTAAAATAATACGTGTACCCATTATTTGGCATTAACCTATCAAATCTCTTATACCTTGTCTTGGTGGCTGCTTTATAGGCTTTTATTGAGCCTACACGCCATATCTTCTTTACCTGTTAACATATATCATTGAGGTTGCACCATGTTATAACTTTTCTCTAAAGTCACCATAATGAAATATTATCTTTACATCAATCTGCTATAGATGCAAATCCTCCCCTGCTATTATGCTCAGTACAACCTTAACAATAGTCATCTTCACCACTGGAGAGAAAATGTTAGTTAAGTCCACTCCTTCCTTCCATGAAAAATCTTTAACGTTACAGACTTACAACACTTTCTACTATCATGTTCTTCTTTTGGCCTATAAACCCACTTATTCTACAGTGCTCTCTTGCCATATGGTAGCTGTGCCAAATCTCAAATCTTATTCAACTCATGTGAATGCATCTCATTATCCATGGGTTGCTCCAACTTCTTTGAATCATCAACTTGAATGGCCTCATCGTAACACTCTAGTTCATCACTATCTATCAATAATTGATAGTACAAAGAAGGAAAATATCTTTGTACTAGCTTTGATATTTTGGTGGATCTCCTAACTTAAGTAGTAGGTTTTTAAGAAACCTTCTATGCTTTCTGAGCTTTATCTTCTTGGTCATCATCATCCTCTATCTAAACATATTTGGCATAATCTTTAGGAGTATCATTTTTATCCTTATACATTTCATTTTCATGGAATTTAAAATCTCTGCTCCTGATGAATTTTTTATTCTGATAATCCCAGAATTTATAGACAAATTCATCTAAGCCATATCCAGTAAATGTACACTTGATAGATTTTAGATCAAGCTTACTCCTCGATCTTGCATTAAAATGAACATAAGATGAATAGCCAAAAACTTTGAGGTGAGATAAATTATCTCTTTTTAACTCTAAGCTTCTCAGGTAAACCCTCATTTAGAGGGACCGAATGACCATGATTGATCTGATAAATAGTAATATTCAATACCTCTTCCCAGAACTATTTGGGTAAACATATATGAAATTGCATGCTTCTATCACGCTCAGTGACAATTCTAATCATGTGCTCTACAACAGTATTTAACTACAGTATTCTTGGAACATTAAATTCACACAAGATCCCCATTCAAAGCATAATACACCTTGAAATTCTTATCACGATACTTGCCACCATTATCTAATATGAGAAAATTGAGCTTTAAACTTATCTCATTCTCAACCATGGCCTTCCACTTCTTAAAAATATCAAACATAACTTAATAGTGTTTTAAGAAGTACACTCATACTTTTTTATTGTGATCATTAATAAAAGTGATAAAATATAAAATTCTATAATATAAGTAACTAGAGTAGGAACTAATAAATAAGTATGCACTAACTCCAATGTCTTTGACTTGACCTTTGAACTGGTATTTGAAAAATTCACTATATATTTCTTGTTGTATACATAATCTTCATAAAAATCTAAATTTATAGATTTTAAACAATGAAGATTTCCTCATGAAAAAAATTAATGCATGTATTTCTTACTCATATATTCAAGCCTCGATACCAAAGTGTTGCAACTCAAGTTTATAAGTTTATATTTTTGATGATAACAAATATTATGGCTCACTTTATATTATCTACTTATATTTGAAATATATGTTTGATTGTGTGTATACTAATATCAGGAATACCATGGAACATCAAACAAAGAATCAGATCTCAAGATTGGGTTGAATAATGTTATGTTGTAAAAGGGTTTGTAATATTCATTGATGTAATTTTTGATTTCTTGAGTCAAGTCTTATAAGGGTGTATGCTTGCTTGGTGACCATGCACACACACACTCAAGGAAATGAGATCTAGTCAAATCCAGAAGATCAAGTTTTGAACTAATCGTACTGGACGATTTTGGATCGTCCAGGATGATTCCTTTATGATCTTGGAGAATAACCGCCAATGACAATTTAGGCAAGATTTTAAGATTTATTTTTTGTTCTAATCATCCCGGACGATCTGGATCATCCAGGATGATCAATACAAATCATGCCTAAATTGATTATGTGATTAAGGGACTAATTATGGTTAAATTTCTTAATCATATCGTCCTGGACGATCTGTATATCGTCATGGCCGATGTTTACCGACATACTTGATTTTTCCAAATCGGTCAGGACGAAATATCATAATTTCTCTTCTACATCGTTCCGGACGATCCAAATATCGTCCTAGACGATATGTACATTTTTTGTACTAATCGTCCTGGACTATCCTAATATCGTCCAAGACTATCAGGTCAAATTCTGCACATCATACTGGACGATACTTAGATTGTCCAGGATGATTCTGGGGGCCGAAATTAAGTTTGTACGGTTTTCTAAAGCCCTCTTTTTAAGCACATAGTACAGGATGACCTGAGATCGTCCTGGACGATGTTTGGCGCCAAAAATTGAGTTTTTAGGGTTTTCGGAAGTTCTCTTTTTATGCATATCGTATGGGACGATCTGGCGATCGTCCTAGATGATAATGTCAGTTTTGCAAATCTATTTAAAGACCTCTTGCTTTCTCATGAAGATTGTCTTTAGCAGTCATTATAGCTTCATTCTTTCGGGGGAAACTTGAAGAGAGAGTTTGAAAGGGAGTAAGGAAAGGGTGAAGTTTGAGAGAGGGAGAAGATCCTGTTAGGGGTGACTCAAGGGAGTGTGGAGGGGGATTCCACACAGTTGCTCCGACAAGCTTGCACCTTAGTACTGTCGGATTCAAGGCTTGTCTTGAGGGAAGTTTACAGAAGAAGAAGTTCTCTTTGGTGTCAAAGGACCTCGTGACTCCGCCGCACCGGGGAAGGTGAAAGTGATTTTGTAAGGGCTTCTCCGCCTAGTTGTGGGGGCTAAATGAGAGACACTTAGTTTAGTGCAATACTCGAAGGGTGCCTCTGAGGAGTGGACGTAGGTCAAGGTTTGACCGAACCACTACAAATCTAGTGTGTTCTTTCCTTTATTATTTTCGCATTTAATTTCTGCACATTGTTTTCTTTATGGTGAATTATGGTTTTAAGTTTTGTACTTTGATTGTAAGAAATTTTTTTAAAATACCAATTCACCTCTCTCTTAATTAGCCTTGGGCAAGTTCATAAGGGTCTAACATCCCTAACGAACTTTCACAAAGACCTCCATCAACATTTAAATTAGCTACTCCAATATAATATAATTTTTTGTTGATAATATATAAGGAGTCTTTAATGCTACTACGAGCTATAACCATAACAGATTTTGTCATCTTTCATGAATCGCAAGTGAATGATTTCACATGGCTCGATTTTGTAAGCTAACTCTTAAAAATCAAACTCTTTAGATAAGGAACATGCCTAACATTTTTTAGTCTCCTAATTGACCCATCTGACAATCTGATATTAAAATCTCATTATTTATTTATATTGTAGAACTTGTTATCCCCTAAATACCATTTGCCCAAATCAACTTGAGTATAGTTTTTGAATTCCTCCATATTATGATTTGTATGAAATAATGCACCTAAATCTATAACCAAAGATTAAAAATTATCAGAGATAAAATTAGAGAATATGACTAAAACTCGTATGCAAACATATTTATAGAGTGATTGTTAGCTTGACCTCTACCACTAGCCTTCTTTAGATAATATCCTTGTTCAAGTGACCCTTCTTTTCAGAGATCTAGTACACAATATTTCCTCTACTTGAAGTAGACTTTCAATTCTTGGATTTACATCTTTCTCTACATGGATTTCTCTCTAAACCCATTCCTCTTACTTCAACATTCATAGCAAAATATATCGATTCATTATTTTCCTTCTACGAACCACTTCATCAAGAACTAACCTCATAATGTCCTCAAAGTTCAGCTTTGAACTTTTTGAAGAGTTACTGACAATAATAATAAGCCCATCCCAACTTTCTAGTAATAAAGATAATAACAACAACACTCTCACCTCATCATCAAACTTGATACCAACTGAAAATAACTAACTCATCATAGTGTTTAGATTATTGAGGTGTTCTTTCATTGAAGTGTTGTCCACATCTTTATATTAAATAAACATCTTCATTAAGAATACTTTATTTGAGGCTGATGGCTTCTTATACACCTTAGTAAGTGTAGTCATGAGATCGGTTATAGTCATCTTATTTATAATGTAGAATGCAACATATAAGGAAAGTGAAAGTCATATCAAACCTAGAGCAGCCCTGTTAAAAGCCTCCCACTTCTCCATAGTTATAGAGTCTAGCTTCTTGGTGATTCCTTTAAATAGTAAATACAAATTCTTCTCATACTGTAAATATTTTATTTATATACTCCAAAATGCAAAGTTCAAATCATTGAACTTCTCAATCTTGAATGTTGCTTCGACAACCATTACTCCCCTCAAACTAATAAATATGGCTCTGATACCAGTTGTTAGGGGGTGAAAGTAAACCATGCAAAGAAAAAAAAAAGTAGAAGTGTAGTCGAACGTAAAGAACATATGGATTTAACATGAAAAAATATGAAATAGTAGAAAACCATGAAGCTACACAACACTAAGAAATCCACTATGAAAATTGGGAGAAATTTATACAACTTCCTCTTCTCTCTCGCTCTCTTTTTGTTTCTTTTCTTTCTTGCATCGTTCTTACATAAGAATAAACAAAGACATACCGCCAATGGATTCCACCCTTATGAAAAATTGTCTAGCCGATCTCATAGTGCTGCAGTACTAGTTTGAAGTGTCGTAATGCTCAATGCTTTGTCTCCAGTCTGCTTGACTGTGTCGCAGCGTCAGATCTTGAGTGCTGCAACACTCTGCTCTATGTCTTTTCTTCAAGAAAATTGTGTAGTGTCGGGGCACTCTAAGACACAATGACAGGGTACTCTGGTACATAACACTAGGGCTCTCGAGTATGTAGCGTCAAGGCGTTGTAAACAAAATTAATAAGCCTTTATCCCACTATGTGGGTCGGCTACATGAATTCTTTTTCTCCATTATGTCCTGTTAAGAGTCAAATTCTCATCTAAATCTAATATGGAAAGGTTATTTCTAATATTTTCTAACCAAGTCTTTTTAGGTCTACCTCTACCTTTCTTAGCATAAGTTAAATCTAATATATATACTTTCCTAAACAGGTCATCAGAATGCTACCATTTTATATGACCAAATAATCATCTAAGGTGACTCTCTCTAATCTTATCTTCCACTAGAGCTACTCCAACATTTTCACGTATATGCTCTTTTCGTATCCTATCTTTAAGAGTAAAGGCACTCGTCCATCTCCAGAGCGTTGTAAGAAAAAAAAATGGATGCAAAGCACCTGAATCCAAGTAGGGGGAGGACCCTCCGCACGCCCCAACAAGAACAAAAATTTGAGTTGAGATCCGTGGAAACATTAAACTCAATTGATTGACACAATCAGATTCCACACAAACTAACATTTTGTTCTTATTTTTTGGGGTGAGTGACAAGTTAGATGATTCAAGGGAACCCTTGGTTATTCTTGAGGGAGGAGACTGCCCGTTGAGTAATTGGTTAAGTCTTGATAAACCTTGAGCAAGCTCTCATTGCGAGGTACAAATTCACCTTCTATAATATGTTGATTATCTATTATATAATGAAAACTCATCATTTTGTCGTGAGTTTTCTTATGGATCTCTTTTGAGCTTAAATCAAACAGATTGAGGTTTCGTATGAGGCGTTTTTTTATTGTTTTTTAAAGTTATTTTTTAAGATAAAAATTTTTTAAACTAAAAATTTTTATACTAAAAAATTAGTTTATAAAATAATAAAAAATAGACCTAAATGAATCCTGAATTTATTTAATTTTTACCGGACCAATTTGAACCGATATGAGTTAAATATAATCCAAATTTATAAGTGCTTACACCTAAAAGTTATTTTGAACGGGTAATATAATTAATATGTTCGTGGTATGGCTCACCATAATGAGAAATAATGAATGGGGCGAGAAAGAGAGAGGAGAGAGGAGAGAGGAGAGAGGAGAGAGGAGAGAGGAGAGAGATAATTTATTTATTTATAAATATTTTTGTAATTTTTATGATTATTTATTTAGAAGGCGACGATTCCCCTCACATGAGGCGTATAGGGCTTAGTACAGAAAAGCCAACCTGTGATTTGGATAGCGGGGCCCAGCAAAGGAAACAGCCAAAAAGCTTTCGTAAGGCCTCTATTATAATTAATCGTATTGATGAAATTAGAGTGGGCTTTTTGGGAATTTGATATAATTTTAATATTTGAAAGAGATTGTAATTAATGTTTTATTATATAAATATTAATCAGCCAAAAATTATCTTGATCAGGCACGAATCTCAAGGCAAAAATCAAGTTGAAAACTTCAAATATTAAATTCATAATCACATGAACTCCAATTTCAGCAAACTTATAGTCGAACTGAGCGTCTCGGAAATACAAACCCAACGACACCAAATTCAACTCAATCCGAGCCCAAATCAAGCCCGAAGTGTTGTTTGAAAGCTCGTACCACACTTTGAGTTACCAAACGGTCTCCGATTTTAACGAGCTTACAGTCAAATCGAGCGGCTCGACGAGAAGAATCCAACGAACCTAAGATCACAGAATTCCAACATCACTAAGACCTTCAAATGTCTGACAAATGGTACACGATCAAGGGATTCAATATCAGTCATCCATTCAACCACTCCCTATTTGCCCCTGATGTCACACCTATTTACAAGCTATGCCACTCCAGAAAATCTATAAATAGAGCCCTCATTTCTCATAAGAGGGGACTCAAGAAAGGGAGAGAAGAAGAAGATAAGGAGGAGGAGAATCAGCTCCTCCTCGACCACCGCCGGAGTTTTTTCCGCTGACTGAGTATGCCAGAATTATGCCAGATATTCGAGAGACGCCAGAATTCTGTAGAACTTTGTAACTGAATTTCAATTCAGGAGAAACTTTTTTTAATCTGATCGTCCTGACTTGTGGGACGAATCAGCTTATTATAATTCACGCAACACTAGTGGAACTCTTCAACTTGGCGTGACCCCGTTGTTTTTTCCATCTTTCGGGGTTTCCACGTAAAAATCATGGTGTTATTTTCCTTTCCTATTTGTGTGTTGAATATTCGTACAACGCTCGGACGTAAAATTCCAAACTCTACAGCCGCGTATATTCTAGCCCGCAACAGTTTGGCTCCGTCTATGGGAAACACTATCCCACTACTGCTACGTTGGTCAACAGGTGCAGCAGTCATATTGTTGGAGCTTCTCGCTCCAACTCCCACCAATCGAGAAATCAATCCGTGAATCACAGGCACCCAATGTCTGCCTTTTTTCATCCTGGGGGGAAAAATGCTACCGGAGAAGGAACCTCGGGACCTTTAGAAGAAAGAATCTGGAAGATGGAAGAGTCTCAGAACGATATCCTTCAACTCCTGTGAGAGAATCGACAGTCGGCACTGGCACAATGGGAGGAGATCCTTCTCCCTCGGGATCCACCACAGGTTGAAGATGTTCAATTCGAATGTCTTCAAGCAGAAACTCATCTTCCTCCACCTAGAAGACGTCCTCAGTCACGACAGGATAATGAACTTGCCGATACAGCAAGTTCTACACATCCTTTGCCCTCGACTCGGCAGCCTGGCATTCTCCTAGATCTCCCAGAAGACTCTACCCAACCATATATTGTGGAACTCCCTCACAATGCCCTGCATCATGAACTATGAAGGTTGGTAAGGGAAGAATTCCCCCAAGGGGATGTGAGACAAGCTCTCCAACAGAGAGAATTCTAGGAGACATCACCTCTAACTGAGGCTATACTTCAGCACCCCATTCCGATTGGATTCAAAGTACCAAATGTTGAGTCCTACGACGAGACGACTGACCCGTACAAGCATATCGACTACTATAGAACCATCATGCATATTCAACAAGCTTCAGACGCACTCCTTTGCCAGGTTTTTCCTACCACCCTTAATGGACAGGCTTGAACGTGGTTCTATTCACTTCCGTCTAGAACGATCCCTTCATTCGTCAAATTAGCCAAACTATTCGTCGAACAGTTTGTGGCTAATCGAAGAATTTCTAAGGATTCTTCTCATCTCTCCGGGATCCGCTAAAATGAGGGAGAATCGTTGAAGGAGTATTTTCAGCGATTTTTCACTGAGGCTCAACAGATTCTAGGAGTAGACCCTGAATTACTCAGAGGGGTCTTTCTTGGAGGTCTTCATCCTGGCCCATTCTATTCAGCACTCATGCGCGACACTATTCATTTATATGCTGACCTGATCCATCGTGTGGAGGCACAAATTTCTGTATATGAAGCTAGAAATGCTCACATGAAGCAGTTTGAGCAAATCAACGAGAAGCGCAAAGGTGCACCTGGGATGGACAATTCATTCTCACAATAAAAAAAGCAAGGTAATATCCTAGGCCTCTATTTTCGCGATGGGAACCTCGATAGGAAAAGGAGTACACCCCACTCAACACATCTCGAGCAAATGTATTGATGGTCGTTCGAGATCAAGATACATTAAAATGGTCGAATCCTTTGAAGTCGAACACAGGAAATCCAGATCAGTACTATCACTTTCATCGTAGTTGTGGTCACACTACAGAAGCCTGAAAGCAACTCAAGGATGAGATTGAAAGACTTATCCGCCAGGGCTATCTTCGATAATTTATTTGAGATCCATCTACCCGAGAGGAAGCTCATCCTGCTGGGGGGCAAAATCAACAACAAAGACAACCATTGAATAATATTCAAATGGTTGGAGAGATTGAATGATCAAACACTTAGTGCATTTGTATTAACAATACTACTTGTCTTGTCATCTCTTTTATGTTGAGTAGGGTATCACTTTAATAATTTTAATATCTTCTTCCAAGTTAAATATTGTATTGTGTCCGTACGTATATCTTATGTGTTGAGTTATTGTAACTTGTATATCCCTACGTCATACTAGGGAGCTATTGTACTGTCTTACATAATATAGTAATATGATGTTCACGTTATTATGATATTATTTTGTTTCTTATAAAAGATAAAAAAATTTCTCAAATTCTTTTTTCGTGATTCGATAAATGTACAATCTATATTGTATCTCAATCACCAGATGATCAATCCCAGGGGGAATTGGTCTTACATCCTTGGTGGATTCTCCCGACCACTTTCACATAGGTTAATGTCATCGAGCAGGGATCTGACATACAACCTCGGATAGGTCTTACATTCTTGGTGGATTCTCTCGACCTCTTCCTCACAGGTTAACTTCAACAAGCAGGGCTTTGACATACAATCTCGGATAGGTCTTACATCCTCTTCCTCACAGGTTAACTTCAACGAACAGGGGAATGCCTCAGCTGTAAGAAAGTTAGAATGAAGGAGAAGAAGAAAAAGAGGAAAAAATTCAAACTTCTGTACGAGAGGAGGGGCGCTGAGTCGAGTAGGAAAAATCACCTACTCAAAAAATAGCGAAAAGCCTCAACTGTCAAAGATCTATAAGGAGAAAGAAAGAAAATGAGGAGAAAGTCTCCAACTTATACACAAGAGGAGGGGCGCTAAGTCGAGCAGGGAAAGTTTTCCACTCAAAAATAGCAGAAAGCCTCAACTGTCAGAAAGTCAAGGGGGAAAAGAAAGAAAAAAAGAAGAGATCCCCTAACGTCTACACAAGAAGAGGGGCGGTAAGCCAAGCAGAAAAAATTTTCCACTCAAAAATAACAAAAAGCCTCAACTGTCAGAAAGCCAGAGGGGGGAAAGAAAGAAGAAAAAAAGAAATCCCCTAACTTCTGCACAAGAGGAGGGGCGCTAAGTCGAGCAGGGAAAGTTTCCCACTCAAAAACAGCGGAAAGTCTCGACTGTCAGAAAGCCAGAGGGGGAAAGAAAGAAGAAAAGAAGAGATATCCTAACTTCTGCACAAGAGGAGGGGCGCTAAGTCGAGTAGGAAAAATTTCCCACTAAAAAATAGCGGAAAGCCTCAACTGTCAGAGAGCTAGAGGGAGAAGAAGAGAATGGGCAATTTTTCTAAAGGTCTTAGAGGTCCATTTATAGTTTTTGTGAGAGAAGGGAGGAAGTTTCTGGAGTTCTCCAGAATTTTCAAATTTTCTGAATTTTTTTGAATTTTCTCAAGATTTTTTGGGATTTTTTTGAATTTTTGTGGGCCCTACTCTATTAAAAAATTTCAAAAAATGGAACCACCGGCCCCCTAACCGCGCGCCCCATTGGGGCACGCCTGTTCACGCGCTCAACGCGGGACTGCCGGCGGCTGCGGCGGCGGACGGGAGGCTGGCTGGCCAGTTTGGCCGCCTACGCGTGTCTGAGCCCAATTTTTGGCCCTCATAGTCCATATCCGATGTTTTTGGTGTCTCTGGGCGCATTTTTCGACATTCTAAACTCAATTTTGACACTTTCGGAGCTCAACGGGCCATCTACAATCAAGTTTGAGAAAGCATTAAATTTTTGGAACGCAATTTTTTGCATTTCGGCCACTGCAAATTGTCAACGCATATATTTTCGAACTCCTAGAGCTTTGACGTCTGAAAGTAGTGGGGCAACTGATACGTAATGCAAAAATTATCTTGATCGGGCATGAATCTCGAGGCAAAAATCAAGTTGGAAACTTCAAAAATTAAATCCAGGATCACCTGAACTCCAATTTCAACAAACTTATAGTCGAATTGAGCGTCTCGGAAATACGAACCCAACGACACCAAATTCAACTTAATCCGAGCCCAAATGAGCCCAAATCAAGCGCCCAAAGTGCTGTTGGAAAGTTCGTATCACAAATTGAGTTACCAAACGGTCTCCATATTAATGAGCTTATAGTCAAATCGAGCGGCTCGACGAGACAAATCCAACGAGCCCAAGATCACCGAATTCCGACATCACAAAGACCTTCAAATGTCTAACGAATAGTGCACGTTCAAGGAATTCAATATCAGCCGTTCATTCAATCACTCCCTATTTGCCCCTGATCTCACACCTATTTACAAGCTAGGCCACTCCAAAAAATCTATAAATAGAGCCCTCATTTCTTATAAGAGGTGACTCAAGCTAGAGAGATGAAGAAGAAGAGGAGGAGAATCAGCTCCTCCTCGACCACCGTCGAAGTTCTTTCCGTCGCCTGAGTACGCCGAAATTCTGCCAAATATTCGGGAGACGCCAGAATTTTGTATAACTTTGTAACTGAATTTCAATTCAGGAAAAACTTATTGTAATATGATCGTCCTGACTTGTGGGACGAATCAGCTTATTGTAATTCACGCAACACTAGTGGAACTCTTCAACTAGGCGTGGCCCTGTGATTTTTTCCATCTTTCAGGTTTTCCACGTATAAATCCTGGTGTTATTTTCCTTTCCTGTTTGTGTGTTGAATATTCATACAACGCTCGGACGTAAAATTCCAAACTCTACCACCGCGTATATTCTATCCCGCAACAAAACTATAAGTGTTTATTAATATGAATTTATTGTAAATAAAAAATATATTAAAAAAATAGGGGCACATATTTATCATGTTCACCCTTAAATCAGCCCTTCATCTTATATATATAAATTAACAATGACTATTATATTATTCATTTTTTTAATCTATATTATTTATGTGAGGATAATTAATTAAGATTTAGGTTTTATTTGGGACAATTTTCTTTCTGTTTCTTAAAGCTATTTTTTAATACAAAAGTTAAATTTTTTATATTAAAAAAATGTTTTGAAAAGCAGTAAGAAAATCGTGTCAAATGAAACCAAAAGCACTTAATTTGTACATCATTAAGACACTTAAATGTTGCATGAATACTTTATAATTGAAGGAATCAATATGGGCGGTCCGATGAAGCACTCCAAATTTTCCCTTGATCTTCTCCATATTTATAGAGTATGCCTCACTTTCCACTTGAAAAGGGGCTTAGACTTTAAGGAGGCTTACAAGGTTCTGAAGAACAGGTTGGCCAATGAACTAGGTGAAAAGGAGGGGTTAATAGTTTAAAAGTTCGACTGCAGTTGAATCCTCAACGCAATAAATACTAATTTTATTTAAATTTAATATCATTGATGTAATAATGATGCAATCCATTAAAATATAAGAAAAAAATAAATAATTATGATATGTATAAAATAGTGTAACATATATTATTTTTTAAAATTAAAGACAAATTAATGTGTAACATACATTATCATAATTTCTCCTCTAATTTTTTTTTGAAATCTTCATTTCCTTTTATATAGTAGATGAAGTTCTATAAATGAAATGAAAAGAAAATTAACACCCAATAAGAGATATGCAATACAAATAGCATAATATAAAGTATAATAAGCAAAAAATGCATGTACACTATAAAATTTATAAAGATGATAAAACCACACATTCATCTTTATAAAAATAAATTATTAAACCACTTAAAAGTCCATATTTAAGCATTCACTTAGGTTTACACATTAAAAAACTCAAAATGACTAAGTGAATTTAATAATCTCCAAGATTTTTATCATCTAGTAATGCAACTTCAAATCCTTCTCCCATAAAATCTTCTACCTCAAATGCATCAACATCCTCACATCCAAGCACTTTGTCCTCATCATCTACATATTTCAAGTGATATTTATGAGCAAACTAGGAATGCAAAATAATAAGTATTTATTTTAGTTTTCACCTAATTAAATTATATTTAATTATAAACACACCTTGAGATGGTCTAGTAGAAGCTATATTTGTCTCTTCAATAGGAGGAACTACATCATTTTTATAAATTTTTATCTCCAAATCCACTAAATTAAGTTATGGAGTCAACTCTTCATCAAGCACCCAAAAGTCTGTCATTTTAATATTAACAAAATCTAAAGGATAAAAATTTTGCTTTTCAAGCTGTAGCCTACAAAGTTAAAATGAAATTTTGATAATTGATAAATATGATATGCAATATTAATGAAAGAAATATTATAATATACATTAATGTAATACATATTCCTCAAATTGAGGTTATATTGTACATATACAAAATCTTTAAATCTTTGATGTTTCTAGTGCTTTTGCCTTTTACTATGAATATGTTCATATACACTCTAATTTATTTCACATACAGATGACGATAATGTTTGGCTCAAGATTCGAACAACTAAGTTTAGTAAGTTTTGTGTACTATAGCAAAACATCTTTCACTATTCATCTACAATTTAAATAATATTAATAATTTTAAGTTGTATTTTATAAATTCAATATTAAATTATAGGCATAAGTTCTTACCAGGCTATATTTCTTTTGCCTTTTTTAGAGGAAATGAGCTTCCAAAACTCTCCAAATTATCACGATAAAATCTCACCTCATTCATTGTCAATAATAATTTAGCACATATATCTTTATTACCAATCAATCCTACAAAACCTTGCATAACTTTCATTATGTTGCAATAATTTTCTCTATCATACTAAAAAATGAGTATTATGGAAGTAAGCTATTGAGTGTATGCCTTGTCTTAACTGAGTATCTCATCTTCTCTTCATTATACTTGTGTAGGGCTTGCACTTTTTTTTTTATATATTTTTAAATATTGTCTTTATAGCATTTCTTGCTCTATGCATGACATCATAGAGATATCATAGGGAGGGCTTTTCATAAGCATCAACAATTTCTTATTGCACTAGGCCTTGCAATTTCTTTCCAACCCAGTCTTTTTATTAACTATGCTAGAATGAAAATATAGTTGTAGATGAAAGTAGTTATCTTAGATGCTTTTCTTGTCATTTTTATAATGTAAGGCATGCTTCCAATGTCTTTGAGGATCAAGTTCATGCAATGTATTGCATATGATGACAAGTAAATATTCTTGTAATTATCGTTTAACAGCTCTCTAGCCATTTTATAATTAGAAGCATTGTTAATTAGTAATTGCACAACATTTTTTGGGCCAATATAATAAATAAATTCACTAAATAATGCACAAAGTATTGTGGCATCTTTGGTTATATTAGAAGCATTAACAAACTTCAAGAAAGAAATTTCTCGTAGACAATGTATAAAAAAGTTTATCAAAGTTTTGTTGCTTTCATATTGTTGACATCACTTTTATATGAGATCACTATGACTTTCTCTAGGCCCCAGACCTACTCTAGGCCCCAGACCTACCTAGACACTAGGGCACCCCAAACCCTAGAATCAATCTAGACCTCAAACCAGTTCAAACTTTAAGGACAATTCTGACCTTCAGTTAGCCCAGACTCAATCATTTTAACCTCTTATCCAACTCCAATATTATCTAAAAAATTAAAGATCATTCAAGTGATTATCAATAATCGGATAATCTAGATTCATGCACTTAAATCTAGAATCCAATTCAAATTCAGAATATCCAAACCAAAATCCAGGGCTAAAGGCTTAGGTCCTCAGAGCCTTTCCTAGTGATTCTTGAGTCAATTGACCCCTGATTGAGAGTATATCAATTGCATATTGATAAGACATGTGTCTGGGGTTAACCCTCCAAATTTGAGCTCAATCTTGCTCCAATTCCTATTGAAATTCTAAATCCATCTTTTTTGATATCACTCATACAAAATTTCTAAGCAAAAATTCGTCATTATTTTAATCGAGAGTTTCATAAAAGATTCAATTTCCTATAATATAATTAACTACAAGGGCTAGTGCTCGTATGAGATTTAGAATCCACATCCTCCTTTTTTAAAATCAATTTTCAAAACTCAAAATTAATCTTCTTTGGGAAATTGAATAACCCCCTCCAAATTTGAGCTCAATCTTGCTCCAATTCCTATTGAAATTCTAAATCCATCTTTTTTGATATCACTCATACAAAATTTCTAAGCAAAAATTCGTCATTATTTTAATCGAGAGTTTCATAAAAGATTCAATTTCCTATAATATAATTAACTACAAGGGCTAGTGCTCGTATGAGATTTAGAATCCACATCCTCCTTTTTTAAAATCATTTTTCAAAACTCAAAATTAATCTTCTTTGGGAAATTGAAGTCAATAACAATCATTATCGTCATATCTCATTGATCAATAATGGGTGATATTTCTCTCCTTGGAGGGATATATATCATTCGCTATTATGATATGGAATATAAAATCAATGATCTCTCATCCTGATTATAATGGTTGAATATTGATAGAATCTCATTTTAACCCTTTTGGATCGTACATGATTCCTATTTGAATTCAACTATTATAATCGGGATGCAACTTTCATTTTCATCACCTAAACCCGTTAGTAAACAATGTCTTTGCCTTAAGGGGCAATATATCATTTATATATGAGGCGTTCGATTTTGAGACTATGAATTTAAAACTCAAATTTTCCAAATAAGCTTAACTCTTTCAAAAACCCCTTTTTAAAACTTCCACCAACAAAAAAATGGCACACCCGGTGGGAGTAAATCTCTCTCTCAATCTCTGATAATGGTGAAATTTTGTTTCATTGTTAGTCTTAACTACCTTTTCTTTTGTTGGTCCCTCTACCTATTTCCCCCTTGGGTGAGTGTGGACAATATCAAAAAAAAAAAAAAAAGACTTGTCAAAAAGAGAGGTGAGACCTCTATCGAAATATTGGATTTTGACCTTCTGCCCCTAATTCGATTGGTGTGGTGATAGAATCAAATTAGAGTTTTAAGATCTCCTTCCCAATTTTATGAACATGTGTTATTGAATTTGACTCAATACATGGAGTTTTAAAATTGTAAGGAGCTCTGTTGATCTTGGTCCCAAGATCTTTAATTTCTCAATATTTTAGTCTTGACCTTCCATTTCCATTTGACTCATGGAATGGAGAGAGTTAGGCAACTAGTCTTTCTTGAATTTTTGCCCTATTTTGTAAGCCTTCGGATGTGATGAAAGTCTGGCCTATTGTGTTTCAAAATTTGGAAGAAGTTCACTTTTAATTTCAAAATCAAGATCTTTTTAAAAATCCTTTTCAATCTTAATTTGAAATCTACACCATCTTACACCATCCATCAATGTCTCCTTGTGGGATAGTATATGCTAAGAAGATTTCAACTCTCCTTTAACTCATAACTAACCTTTGTATTCTATCGTTATATACCAGGTTGTAGTTCTTTCAACCCGGCATATATGAGAGAACCTAGATTCTGCTATGACTTTCAATTTTTTCAAAGAAATTTTTTTCTTTAAAAAATATCTAATCCAAACCTCTTATTGAATTACAGAAACTCAAATTATGTGACAATGGTGGCAAGTTGATCTTTTCCTTCGATAAAGACCTAGCCTGTAAGAAAATTGATTTGGGAAGCAACATACTGTATGGATGGGTTTCAGCACTCTTGAATTTTTAATGGATGACCATAAGATAATTGATTTGGATGCTACTAAGGAAATCCCTCTTGTGGTAGAGATGATTGTATGGATGAGACCTATTCCCCTATTTCCAATGATGAGGAGAAGCAACCTAAGTTAACTGTTAAGCCCCCTACTATTACTAAGTCTATTTTAGAGGAGGGATCAAGCTCTTGGATCCCATTTACTAGTAAAAATTAGAGAAGAACTACTTGAGAAGAGTAAGAAAGAAAATAGCTAAATCAAGGAAAGTTATTGCAACCAAGACTTTAGGGTAGATAGAGCCATAAGCTGTCAAGGATTTGCTTATTCTTGCTTCCTCTCCCCTCCTTAAAGGGAGTCATTTTTACCCCCTTGTCACTATTGAAGGGGAGGAGAGGGTAGCTATAATAGCCAGCTCTCCGCCATGCCCGTTTGACTACTCAACTAAAAGAACTCCTGAGGAAAAACATCTCCAAAGGACAAGAACTTTAAGGAATATAATCCATACTTGTGCTGCTCAATTTAGACAGATAAAAAATGTGTACATGAGTCAGTTGAAGAGAGTTATCTTCCAACTCTTCCAAATGGAAATCTTGAAAGAGGAAAACCATGATACTGAAATACAAGTTGATAATTCTTCCCCTCCAAGTCAAAACTCATCTGAGATCAATATGAATTTTAAAAAATCCAACCTTCCTGAATTGACCCTTTAAGGAGAAGTTGAGTTTGAAGCCTTATCAAAAAGTGACTTCCCTCAAATTGATTATCAAGAAAGTCCTATCATGATAAACCTCTCATATTCTAACTCCCTTTTAGGAAATGATGACCCTCCTGAAGATGTTGAGCAGGTGTAACTTCATGGTGGTAAGGTCTTACCCCCTAGGCTTTCCCCTCAGGATAACGGAAAGTAAGCTATCTCTGAAGATCCAATTTTAAGTCCTCCTCAACAATTTGATTTTCCTTTAATTCTGCCAGGTTTTGAGTCTGTTATTCCTAAGGTTGACTATAACATTTTTGCCTATCTTAGGAAGTTAATGGGAAAATTAAGTATCTACGATGCCATCCTTATATCTAAAGAAATGAGGGAATCCTTAATTAAGTCACTTCTCGACCCCGAGATTTTCCTAGCTCAGTTGGCTTCAACTTCAAAAGAGGAGGCACTCTACTTCAAGAAAATCCCCGGGGTGACATTTTCAGATGAATATTTACTCCTAGGAACTGCCAACCATAATCTCCCACTTTACATTATCGTAGATGTAGACAATTTCAAGTTATCAAGAGTTCTTATTAATCTGGGTGCATTGATCAATGTGATTCTCTCATACCTTAGAATTAATACTAGCAAGCTCTCAACCCATAATTTGGTGTTTCAAGGGTTCAATAAAAAGAGCAAGAAGGCTTTAGGCTTAATTACCCTTCTCTTATAGATAAGAGAGTTGAAAATTGAAGTGAAATTTTATATAATTGATTCGACAATATCTTTTAATGCACTTCTAGGTAGGCCTTAGACTTATGAATATGGAACAGTTCCATCTACCCTACACTAATGTATCAAGTACCATTGAGATGGCATTGAACATGTGATTAGGGGCGATTTATAACCATTCTCAATTCAAGAATTTGGGATCTGCAAGGATGCTGCATATTTTATACCAAAAGGGTCCTCGTCCCATTTTAATATTGAATCAAATTTGAAGAGAAAATGGGTGGATAAAGCTCCAACCAAAATCAAGAATCAAAAGAAAAGAAAAGGAAAAAAGATCAAGAAGTGACAGAATTAGGTAGTGAAGATTATATCGATATCATTATCCATAGGCCTCAAAACATGTTGCCTCAAAGAGGTGGGATGATGGCTTTAAGGGCACGTGGTCGAGGTCATGCTTCATTTGAAAGAAGAATAACCCCTGCATACATTAATCCGGAATCAAGTTCTGATGAGGAGTTAGAATTATGGGGCGTTACAATTTCTTTCAATTACAAAATTACAAATACTCCTCCAAAGTTTGATCTCACTTTAGATCTGGATAGTGACCTTGAGGATGAACCTGAATTAACCATGTATGAAAAGTTTAGTAGAAGGATTGCGGCCCTATCGTTGACCCCACTGTCAGCTGACAGGATCGTAGGGTTAGAGATTAAAGAGGCCCCCAACCTGAGTGGTGAAGTGAGGAAAGTCCATAAATTTTTCTCTGACTCCTCCTCCTCAAGGGATGAAAGTGATATAACCCTCAATGAGGTAGATTTTAATGAGTTAATAGAATTAAATTTTGCCACTTTCCTGTTTGTGTAAATAATTCTTTTTCTAAAGGTCTCGTACAATATCGATGGACTAAGGGTCAGTCTAAATACCACAAAAAACATTTGGCAAATAAAAATCAATAAAAATCTAACAAGTGGTATCAACTTTGGTACTGTTAGTTCATTTGATGGAATGCACTCATTTATCCCCAGGTTTCTTAAAGCCGTATCAGCATAAACCTCTGTCAGTGCTGCAATGAACTTGGAATGCCCAACCGTGCTACCTTCTTAGTTCTCAAATTACTCGGAAAGTGTCATTTGCATATCCAGTAGATCCTTCTCATTGATGTTAGCCAAGAACTGCTCCAACTTTTCTTCCCCAGCTCCCATATCAACAACACCTGCTCTCGGATGTTTTGATTCAGCTGCTCATTACCATGAAGACTTAACATCTCAAGTATTTTAATATGGCTAAAACCAATAGCCTCCTCACCAGACAGCACAAAATTAGGATCTAACCCTTCATTGATATTATGTCGAACAACTTGGGAGCATTGCACATGATCAGCTTTATCAGTCAAATTCAAATGGGAGTTTTCATACCTGCAGTAAAAACTTTCCTAGTACCACTTCTAGCAGCTTTGCCACAAATTTCCACTTCATATGTATTAATTTTAGCAATTTTGAGGGCAAGAAGACCGTGACATACCTCCATAAGATGGGCCTCATAGGAGATCGTAGGTGACAGCAGAAAGGAACTAGGAAGGGTTGGGGAAGGATTAGAAGTAGGAGGAAGAGTAGTAATTGAAGCTGGTGGTGGAGAACTTGTAAGAAGATCGAAAGGAGCGGATGACGGGGGTTGTCTCGGATATTGGGTGAAAGCTGATGTGGAGGTGGAGTCGGGCCAAATGGAATAGGAGCCATCGACGACGCGAGTGTCAGAAAGGATTGGAAGCGGAGTGTCGATCGCAGAGTTGGTATCATGGGAGCTGAGTGGCAGTGAAAGCGGAGGTTCTGTCTGTGTGGAAGGTAATGGAGGATTAGAAACAACATAATCAAAATGAATGCCGGGATCATAGATGACATTATGCGGGTTAGGGAGTTCATGTGGACGGAAGACTTGGGCATCAAAAGGATTGTTCACAGGAGCGGTCAGGTCAGGCGGGAGCGGAGGAGGTTTGGCCATTCGGACGAGATTGGTGTTATTGAGAGGACTCATATTTGGGACGTTGTCTGCATCCGTCCTTCTTGAGCTAGAGAAGATCGGGCAGAGGATGGAATGCTCTCTAATGGTGGAAGCGGGAGTAGGATCGGCCAGTTCATGTGAACTAAAATGAGTGTAGGCTCTCGGATCGCCACATGAGCGATGGTATGAATCATTGGGAGTGGTGGGAATAGAAGAAGATGGAGGTTCAGGAACATGGATCTGGCATTGAAGTTGAGGGGGTCGTGCCACCGGAGCAGGAGTTCAAGCGGAGGGTAATTATGGGCGACTGCTGGTTGATTGCGAATATGTTTGCAATCTCGTGAAGCGGAAGAGAGGAGAGAAGATGAAGACGGCGGTATGGTTGCCGAAGACATTCATATTCTCCTAATAAATTTAAGGTTTCTGTCTATTTGATCAAGATTTTTGTCTACCTTATTAAGTGATTCCTTCGCTTGAGCTTGATAGAAGACAATTCGACTTTGATCATCATCGATAACCCACCTTCTTTGGTGTCGATCGTCGTCGACCACCCTTCTTATTCTTCGGCTTCGATCGTCGTCGACAACCAACCTTCTTCTGCAGTCCATCGATCTTCGAAAGCTCTAGGCTCTGATACCAACTAATATAGTGAATCATCGGAAGAATCGACTTGCAAGAAGGATTTAATCCCAATCCAGGGAACAAGAGGACACAAGCTTCAAAGCTTCATAAAAGATATAATATTCATTCAATAATGTCTTTCCTACTACAATGCATACATATATAAGCTATCTATAGAATCTTCTAGAAAAGCTTCTAACAAACTAGATTAAGCTAGTCCTAAGGAACACTTAAGTTATGATGTTCCACATCACCACCTCCTAGAAGCCTTACTCAGTTGAGGTTTCTTCAAGGTAGGTTGGCATATATAAGGAGGTTTATCTCCAACCTTTCTAGAAGATGTCAAACCTTCTCCATCCTAGCAAAAAAGGATGCTAAATTCATATAAGATGAGAAGTGTCAGAATGCCTTTGATGACTTCAAATAATATATTTCTAATCGGCCAGTTCTAATAGCCCCTGTTCCTAGAAATCCTTTGATTTTCTATACTGCAATCCTAGATGAGGCTTTTGGTGCCCTGTTAGCTCAAGTAAATGATGAGGGAAAAGAAAATGCTCTCTACAACCTTAGCCAAAGACTCCTTCCTATTGAGATCCGATATCATTCAATCGAGAAGCATTATATTGATCTACTTTTTGCAACCCAAAAGCTAAGTAATTACATGTTGTCTAATTTGATCAGTTTGATTTGTAGAGTCAAGCCTTTATAATATCTTTTGACCCGAACTACATAGTCAGGATGTTTGGCTTGGTGGTCTATGATATTACTCATTTTTTAGATCACTTTCATTCCCATGCATGTTGTGGAAGGACAGGCTATTGCCGACTTTTTAGTAGTGCACCCGCTGCCAGTGAATTCTCCTTTAAATGATAATTTACCTAATAAATTAATCATGAGTTTAAGATAATATGATGACCCTATCTGGGAATTATATTTTGATGGTGCAGCGTTCTCTCAATGAGGCACAAACAAAAAATCTATGATTCCCATAAAGCTGGAATTAGCCTGATTTTTGTATTGCTAGAAAAGAGAATGATGCATTTTTTTACCATTAATTAGAGCCTTATATGAACAATGAGGCTAAATATGAAGCTCTGATAACTAGTTTGGAACTTACAATCTTAATAGAGATTAAAATCTTTGGTGATTCTCAACTTGTGATCAACTAGGTTGTAGGAACCTATAAGGTTTTGAATCCTAATCATCTAAAATATCATCAATACACTACTCACTTGCTCAAGCAGATCCAAGTCGTAACTTTGTATAGGGTTCCAATTGGATGAAATTATGTGTCAGATGCCTTAGTGAAGCGTACAAAGGAATTTGCATACTTAGAAAAAGACTCCATCCCTATACAGATTCAAGGTCATAAGGTCCTATCCCCCATAGATTTGGAGCACATTAATAAGCAATATCCCCAGATCCTTTCTACCTCTTCAACAATTGATGAAGAAGGTGACTGTAGATAACCGTTGATCGACTATCTTCAAGAGGGAAAAATTCCCCAGGACAAACCCCTCACTAACCAAGTTAAGAAGCGTGCCCTATCATATACACTAGTCAACAATATGTTGTACCATCGATTGTTCGATCAGATGTGCCTACGTTGTCTAGACAAATGAGGGGCCCTGCAGATTGTTAATGAAGCCAATTCTAGACTATGTTGTGCTCATTAATCAGATCCAAAAATGAAGTTGAGAATTAAAAGACTTGGATATTACTGGCCTATAATGATTGACGATTACATGAATATTACAAAATATTATCAGCATTGCTAGGTTCATGGTGTGGTTTTACATCAGCCACCTAATGTTTTGCATCTCATGATAGCATTATGGCCCTTTGAAAGTTAGGGTAAGAATGTTATCAGGCTGATTAATCATCCTCCTTCGAAGGGTCATCACTTAATATTAGCTATGATTGATTATTTTTCAAAGTGGGTGGAATCAATTCTCCTACGTAATGTAACATCAAACCATGTTTTAAAATTCTTTTGTTTCTATATTGTATACTGATTCGCATACCTTATAGAATTATATCTAATAATGGGTATGCATTCAAGTCTACAAAAATTAATAGTTTTGTAAGACGCAATAACATTGATTGGAGATACTCAACAATCTATTATCCCGGGCTAATGGGTTGATGGAGGCCTTCAATAAGAATTTGGTGCAGATTATCAAGAAGACCCTTAATAATAATAAATGACAATGGGATGAGCAATTGGTGGAAGCTTTGGGGGTCTATCGAACCACTTATAAAATTTCAACCCAATCCACACCATTTGCACTGGTATATTGGTTTGAGGACATACTCCCCTTGGAGGTACAAACTCCACTCAGAGTTGCAATCCAAAATCAAATCATAACTGAGCAAAATGCAAAACTCCAGCTAGAAGAACACGAAGACCTTGAAGAGCATCATCTCCAAGCTCAGCAGAGTCTAGAGTTGCATAAGGACCGAATGGTTCAAGATCATGATAAGTTAGTGCGACCTACAACCTTCTAAGTAAGAGACTTGATCTTGGTTCTTCGGAGGCCTATCCTAACCCACCAAAAGATTGGTGGATAGTTTGAACCAACTTAGGAATGACCCTTTATTATAGAGACTGTCTACGAAGGAGGCTCGTATCAGCTAGTGGATTTAAGGGAAACCGCCCAATGTTGCCTATCAATGGGTGTTTTCTCAAGAAATAATATGATTGATGTAGCTCAATTTATGAATCAATAAAATTTTATTTTTCTCAAGTTTAAATCAAATAAACATGCTTTATTGTACTTCTCAATATTCAAGCTCACTCTCCTTCTCCCTAGAATTGGATCCTCCCTTCCCTTGGGGTTAGGTCCACTACTGATGGAGTATGCACCTCATGGATCCATCCTAGTTTCACTCTAGTGTTGATCATAGTGGTGGGCACATTATCTTACCCATCACCTGATCTTTGAAACTTTATGATGGGCGTATTATCTTCCCCATCATATGGCCATCCTCAGTCCTCTATAATGGTCGTATTATCTTCCCCATCATATGACCATCCAATTTCAATCATGGTGGTGGGTGCAATATCTTCCCCATCACCTGATCTTTGACCCTCTATGATGGGCACATTATCTTCTACATCATATGGTCATCCTTAGGTCTTTATGATGGGCGTATTATCTTCCCCTTCATATGACCATCCAGCTTCGATCATGATGGTGGGCACATTATATTCCCCATCACCTAATCTTTGACCCTCTATGATGGGCATATTATCTTTCCCATCATATGGTCATCCTCAATCCTCTATACTGGACGTATTATCTTTCCCGTCATATGACCATCTAGTTTTGATCATGGTGGTGGGAGCATTATCTTCCCCGTCACCTGATTTTTGACCCTCTATAATGGGTGTATTATCTTCCCCATCATATGGTCATGCATCCTCGGTCCTCTATGATGGGCATATTATCTTCTCTGTCATATGATCATCTAGTTTTGATCATATTGGTGGGCACATTATCTTAACCATCACCTGATTTTCAACCCTCTATGATGGGCATATTATCTTCCCCATCTTATGGTCATCCTCGATTCTCTATGATGAGCATATTATCTTCCCTATCATATGACCATCCAGTTTTGATCATGGTGGTGGGCGCATTATCTTCCCCATCACCTAATCTTCAACCCTATATGATGGATATATTATTAGTTTAAACTTCAAGGATAATTCTAACCTTCTGTCAGCCCAAACTCAATCATTTTAACCTCTCATCCAACTCCAATCTTATCTAAATCATTAATGATCATTTAAGTGATTATCAATGATCTGGATAATCCAAATTCATGCACTTAAATCTAGAATCTAATTTAAATTTAAAAAATCCATACCAAAATCTAGGGCTAAAGGCTTAGGTTCTATGAGTCTTTTTCAGTGATTTTTCAAACACTTCAAAACCCAATCAAATGACCCCTGATTCAGAGTATATCATTTGCACATTGATAAGACATGTCTCTGGGGTTAACCCTCCAGATTTGAGCTCAATCTTACTCTAATCCCTATTGAAATTCCCAATCCAGCTTCTTTGATTTCACTCCTAAAAAATCTCTAAGAAAAAATTTGTCATTATTTTAATCAAGAGTTTTTTATAGGAAACTCTAATTTCCTATGATGTAATTACTTACGAGGGCTTGAGCTCATAGGAGATTTAAAATTCACATCCACCTTTTTCAAAATCAATTTTCAAAACTCAAAATTAATCTTCTTTTGAAAAATGAAGTAAAAAATGATAATTATCATCATATCCCATCGATCAATAGTGGGTGATATTTTCTCTCATTGGAGGGATATATCATTCACTATTGTGATATGTGTTGACCTCTGTGTAAAATACAAAAGAAACAAGCAGAAAATCAAACCTCGTATCCAGTCCTCTGCCAAATTCCGCAATGCATGCCCAAAATCCCGCAAGATATCCCGCTATCCAGCGCCGTTCCTGGATTTCTGCTTAAATCCTGTGACAGAGCCTCGAGTGCTGCTCTCCGACGCCTATAAAACCAAGCCCAACTCTCGTCGTTGGGTATTCATTCCATTCGCTGCTCTTCTCTCGATCCTTCTCCCTTCTTCACTCCCAAGCTCTTCGATCTCCATCCCGATCCGAGTCCCCCCTCCAAGCCGAGCACCTACCTCCACTCCCGCAGGCCGACGATCTCCACAGCCCGATCTTCCCGAAGCCGCAAGCATCCCGCCTCTGTTTCCCCATGCCGGCTTCCTTTCATCCACGCAGATAGATAGAGAGAGAGAGAGAGAGAGAGAGAGAGAGAGAGAGAGAGAAGGAAATCCATACCTAACCGGCTGAACCCTTCTCCGCCTCCTCTGACGTTCTCCTCCTATCGGATTTGAAGTCACGACATTTTGATCAAAGCAACAACGGTAGCTCACTTGCCGTGAAGGTAAACTTCTCCCCTTCGCGTGCTTCTTCGGCTAAACCTCCAGAACAAAACAGAGAACTGAATTCTCTGTTAAGCACTTCTAAATGATGTACAATTTTTTTTTAAACTAATTATAGTTAATTAGATTTAATTATAGTTAATTATTAGTTAATTAATTATTATTAATCATAAATTAATTATAATTAGTTATTTTTAATTAAAATTAATTAATTATTATTTAAAAGAAAAATTAAGCATAATTGATTAAGTTCAATTATGATTAATTTCTTTGTTTAAATTATAATTAATTACTAATTAATTATATATTAATTATATTATAATTAGGTATTCTTAATATTAATTAATTAATTATTAATTATAATTAATTATAATTAATAATTAATTATAATTAATTATAATTAATTATTTTAATTAAAATTAATTACAAAAAAAAGAGAAAAGAAAGTGCTGTCAATGCTTCTCTCCCTCGATCCTCATGCCGACATCTACGCACCCCGCGTAGGTATAATTTCTAAACCCTAAAACTACGAGAACTCATTTCAACGCATTTGTCGAGACAAAACGACCACCTATGCACGCTTTTTTTAGCGTAGTGGGAGGGAGTGCGTCCCGACGCTTGCGATGAAGCGGGTAATCACCAAATTCCTTCTTCGAAGTTCGTATCGCCTTGGAAACCCCGCCTATGCATGCTTTTCTTAGCGTGGTGGAAAGGGATCCCGGTGCGATGCGCACGACGAAGCGGGGATACCCATAAGTACCCGCTTGCGGGGAAATAACTGTCTTGCTTACAAAATATTTTCAAAAAAATAATAAAATACTTTTTTTTACAAAACAAAAATACCCATGCACGCTTTTCTTAGCGTGGTGGGGGATCGAAAAATTATACGGCCACGGTGTCCTCGAAAGAAGGCACCTACCATGCACGCTTTTCTTAGCGTGGTGAGAAAGGCCCAGCTTTCTGTAGTTTTCCCCTAAACGGGGGAGACGCCGGAAGGCTGCCGAAATTTCGGGTGAAAATGTTGCTACACTCGGACCTTTTTGAACTCAAAGAAAATAAAGGTTTGGACATATTTGAACAACCAAGGACTTGGGACTATGCTCAGAACTCAAATCAAATGAACTTAGCTTGGCATAATTTAAAATAAAATCAAGCTCAATCAAGTAATGTTGTAAGGAATGAGAACTTGGTTCAAACTTCATCAATTGTGAACTTGAAAGGCAATATAAGCTTGGACTTAAAACAAGAGAACTTGATTGAACTCATGTTGAGCTCGGACACGAACTCAAAGGATAGCAGGGGACAATGAATTTGAACTCACAGAACAAAGAACTATGAACATGAACTCAAACTTGAACTCTACAAGTATCACAGTGGACTTGATATTGAACATTCAAGCTCAAATGACTTGAATCAAAACATAAGGCTTGAACTTGCAAATGAACTGCAATGAAAACTTGAGTTAGAGCATGTTCATGAGCTCGAATGACAACAGGGGACTTAATGTGAGCTACATAAAGAACCAAGGTTGAAATGAACTTGATGTAAGAAAGGTCTAACTTCAATTTGACCTTGCACATAGAACTAGAATTAAACTCATAAGCTTGAACCAAGGAATATGAATTTCAAAGAAACTTGGATCTCAATGAAGCATTTGAGTTGAACCAAACTTTGTATTGTTCAAATAAGCATCAATCAATGAAATATGGGACTCATGTAGGAGAGCATCCAAATGTGATCAACATGCAAGCAAAAATCAAGGGAAAGTGCAATCAAATAGCAAATGATCATTTGTGATATGCAAGCACTAATTGACAATCATGGGTTCTCAATCAAGATCAAATGGATATTTCACATAGAGGAGCATGACACAAATCGCTAAGTAATGGATTGGACCTCCAAATAATAGATGCATAATCGTAGAGGAACGATCATATTCACCCAAATGAAAATTGTCATATGAACAAAGAGTGGTGAAATTGATGTGGCTCAAGTCATTCAATCAAAGTGACATGCTTACAATGACTAAATGAGGAACATGGAAATATGCCTGCAACTAGTAGTGTAGGGTTTTCCTACAAATATTTCAAAGCCCTCCTTTCAAGTAATATTTAAATATCAATGGATAATGATTGTTGAGAAGACACTTTCAAGGATAATAGATCCATAAACGCATGCATGAATGAAGATTCAAAGTTGATTTGAGAAGCATAAGATAATCATAAATTTCATACAGACGATGTCACATGGCTCTAAGTAAACACACTACAATTCTTTGCAAAACATTAAGAGTTAGTGTACAAGAGATGTATCAACCCTTGCAATCACTGATAATAAACAAGTTGCATAAGTAATGAGTCATTTATGAACATAGATATACCCACAGTAGGTTATCTATGAAGAGATGTATAAGTTCCCACAAGCAAAAGAGATCAACAGTGATAAATGCAAATACCTACAAGTATTCATAGGGGACCCGATGCCTAGAAGTGCAATCGAAGATCAAAGACCCAAAGCAAAGAAGTAAAAGAGTTGTGATAGAGAGCAAGCATTTATAGCTAAAGCAGGAGCTTCGTTAGTGCACTATAATCTACCTGCGCAAATCATGCGAGTAGTGCACGATAATCCACCTGTACGAAGCAGCGAATAACTCCATCCAGAAGCTGCTACGCCACGCTACCGGATCCGCAACATTCATGCGAGCGGACAGAAGACGTCTACAATTATTTCAAAATACCCCTGCACGTACACTGTAATTTGTATACACATAGGTACACTAAAAAGGGGTAAAATACAATCCCAAACCCGCAAGGATCCCGGCGAGTGTGTTATTGGTACACACGTGACGTCTAGGGATGCTGCGCGGGCTGACAAGTGAATTCTTGTTCGAACCCGATCCTCCTATACAGGTCAATAGGAGTCGACAAGGTTCGAACTCTCAAACAAATACACGGTTGAGAGGATCAGTATATTTGTTTTAATACATTCATATGAGGCCTCCAAAGACTTTAATCAAGAGAATTCACTTACAAGGGCGAAAAGCCTACGAAACCCGATCCTCTGTCGACAGCTCGATAGAGTTGACAAGGTTCACCCATAAAATGCAAATATTTTCAAATGAAAATGACCCCACAACACCCCGATGATGGCCGCGTTGATTGAAGATCTCAACCGGATGGGTCCATTCCAAACACTTTCAAAAACCACCCAAAATACTCAAAACTCTGAAATACCCATAAAAATCTCAAAAATCCCAAAAATATTTAAAAAGAAATCAATCCATCAATCGCTTAAAGCAAAATCCATTCACCCTCCGCAACAGTTTGTCGAGGTGGACAAATTAAAATTTACTTCAGCTCATAAAAGAGCCAAATGCCTAGTCGAAAATATCACTAGGATCCATTCTCAAACAATCTCTTGCCAGTAAGGACGTGGTACGTGTCCTCTAACCGGCAGTTTCGCCACCAAATGGCACTGCAGGTAAACGGTTATGACCCGGGGCCCTCTGAACCGAGTGGTTTTGCCGCCAAATGGCACCACAGATAGCGGTTATGGCCAGAGCCAATGCGCTCCTTAATGGCGTTAAATCCTTGAGATATGAATCAATAAGATATGATCGATAGGGCACAAAGCCCTCTGTCAGCTAAGGTGGATTTAAATTTGTCCCCTTAGACAAACATTCAACCCCGGTCTATAAGGTCCCCTTGGATGAAGCAACCCATGGCTGCAGACAAGGATCTTTCTGTTAGGTTGGGTCGACTACCTCCTCTAACTAAGTAGACCAGGGACCACGATGGCCTGGGACGACGGAACCATGGGATCTTGATCGGGTCCATCATCCATTCCCCCACCATCTGCTTTAAGTGAAAGATGGTGAAATCTCATTTTAAATATCAAACTCTTCTCAAATTCCCAAACTCTTCAAACTTTCAATCTCAAACCCATTGCTACTACTATATGCCTGATACTACGTATCTATGGATGCAATGTATCTGATTGACGACTAGCCTTAATCGAAAGTTCTCTCTTGTGATCGGGAGGGGTAATTAACTATAGGGGCTTGCGCCAATAGGAAACCAGAACTCAGAGCATAAAGTCCTCACAAAATGAGGGCGAAATCTCTGGGTAGTGTCTTATCTACAAACCCATCTGCCTTCCAAAATTTACTTCGGAACTTAGTTCGTTAAAACTTCTTCGCCGAATAAGAAAAGCGAGTGGAGGCCGGGGCCGAATTTTCGGAGCCCACAATATGGAATATAAAATTAGTGATCTCCCATCCTGATTATAGTTGTTGAATATTGATAGAATCTCATTTCAACCCTTCGGGATCGTATGTGATTCTTATTTGAATTCAACTACTATAATCAGGATGACAACTTTCAGTTTCATCACCAGAACCCATTAGCAAACGATGTCTTTGCCTTAAGGGGAAATATATCGTTTATAATGAGGCATTCAATTTTGAAACTATGAATTTAAAACTCAAGTTTCCCAAACTAGATTAACCCTTTTAAAAACCCCTCTTCAAAACTTCCACCAACACATATGTCCACCCATCAGCCATTAGTATGCATATTTTTATAGGAATATACTAATAGTTTGCACTCATCCTTGAAATCTTATAGTAGGTTGTTGATCCCTAAATAAAAATATGCACAAAAAGGGGCAAAATTAGTGTTGTAATGCACTTGAAGGATCAAACGACCTCTAATCGCCAAACGGACTGTGCTGTTGCGATCAAAGCATATAATTAAACTAAGAGGGAACCCCTCACAATCAAATCAAATAAGATTGGTCAAAACAAATGACCAAAACCCCAAATTGATTTGTGACGTTACTCAGAGAACCTTCGATCACAAAATGGACTCCTCCATTCCATTTGGAGCATCGTCAATACAAAAAATAGCCATGAATTTGTTCAATTAATATAGCGCGAGGAGATCAGCATGGATCCCAAGAAAATGACACATAAATCAAGGAAATTGATGCACGATGTTACACAAATGATATCCGATCATGAAACAAACAACATCGATGTGTTCTGAACGTTAACAATGTCCAAAATCGACAGTAATTTCACCCAAAGAAACTCAATCGAGGAAATTGACACCCAAAACGAGGCGAAAAGCATGCAAATTAAGGCAACAACACATTTTGAAATGTTTGAACTTTTATTGTTTTAAAATAATTATTTTAATAATAACAATGAAATTACCTCGTATCATCAAAGTTCTGCTCAAATCTTCGATCAAAGCCCTGAAATCCCATAAGAAATCACGCTGAAATCCTCCAACACTGGTGACACCATCATTTCCCGTACATCTCGCATCTCAATCACTGTTATCATCTCGAACAAGGCTCTTTGTCAATTATCTAATTAACTCAAGCTGAATAATCATTTTTTTGTTAGAAGAGTTTTAATGTATCTTTTATAGATCAATTCATCAAAATATCACTTGATATCTAATTTCTCTAATTATTAGATTTAATTAATATCTTTAATAAAATTTTGACATCTATTAACAAATAACATTGAATTAAATGATAATTCCCAAATATAAGAAAATATATCTTCTATAATCATTAAGTGCACTCAAAAAAAAATCAAGTTTTGAAAATCATATCGAATATAAAACTGAGATCTATTGGCTGGTAGGAGTTAGCATAAATCCCGCTCACATTTTGCATAAATCATTTCTCCAAATAGCCCCTAGATTTGACTTAGAGTTTGACTCTTAAGAGTACCCAATAGAGAAAAAAGATTCATGCAAACGACCCCATGTAGTGGGCCCCTGCTTTCCGTCGTTAGACCTTGTGCAGACGGCTCCCTTTTACCTGTATTACCCTTCACCATCTTCTCAAGGAGTCATTACTACTTATCCATATCCATCATACGTTCTGTTATTTTACTACCCACCACCTCCTCAGTCATTTGCAACTGGACCTCAACCCTTACTGTAGCTAAACCTTCCACTTAGACTGGTACAACACCGACTACAAATGCTAATTTATAATGAGGGTGACTCGTACATAAATGTGTATGTTATATATTACATATATTTGAGAAATAATATTTTTCAACTAGATATTTGTACAGATTTTATCCATCAAAGCAGCCCACACAAAAGATACTGGATATCATATGGAGCAGATTTGATACTCCATGCTCTTGGAAGAAAATTTCGAAGAAAGTGTGTGACATTTGGTTCCAGGAGTTTGAGATTAGTAAGTTGTAATATTGTTAACAACTACCGTATTCTATTAATATAATAAAGAATAAATTTTTTTTCTAATTAATTGTATTCAGTGAGATTTCTATTGGTTGCCTGGACATATACTCAAATCAAATATAATCAAGTTATAGACATTCCTTAACGTTTATAGTTTGTAGTCTTTCTTCTAAACAATCTTGACTAATTTACAAGAATGATTTTGGTAGAAGTGTCCTTATATTTAACACCAGTTAGCTGCTGTGAGGACTTCCCTATCAAAACAAAAGATTAAAAAACATAAATATCAAAAACGGGTCTGTAAGTTTCATTCATGTAGAAGATTATAATGTTTTTGCCGAGTTTATCTGACATGTATTTTTTTTTAATCCTGGTGAATGTCATGAGCAATTGAGAAAATCTGTTTATTAAATTTTGAATTTTGTGTTTGCCAAAAGTACTGGGGAAAATTTCTTTGTTTCATTATCTGTTCAAAGAACAAAAAAGCTAAATACAAGATAACCGCACACAAAAAACTTCTTAAAGGAGTTCTTATCGCAGCAGATAATTGTAATTCCAAGGCTCTCTTACTGGATTTTAGCCTCCCTGTCAAATTTGGCATTAGAGATAAGACTTTTTGTAAGCCAGATTGCTGTTTCTCTTGAGGAAACTGCTTCCTCCCCAAATGGCCTTAGAACTCCAGCAAGTTCATCCAACCTCTCTTGCTGCAAAAGCTGAGCACATAGCTCCAGTAAAGACTCCAAAGCATCAGCTCTTTGTTGGATCACATTCAAGTTTTCCCACTCAGCCTGTGTGCTATCTGCGTGTACAATAGTTAGTGTGCTCGCTGATGATGCTTCTTCTGTGACCCCTCCCATCTCATCTAATTCAGTCTTTGTTCTTTGCAGATGTGGTAAAGTAGCTCCATCTGAGCTTTCATCTCCTCTTCTCAGGAGTTTTTCTGCCTTGTTTTGCTCTTTGGAATCAAAATTTTCTATTATTTTTCTGATCATTATTTGATTTCCTTTGTTTTAGCTCCGTGCCAGGAAGCATGGGCACTACAAGAGTTGACTCCATTTCGACATTATTTGTTGTTTTATCTTGAGTTCTTAGTACTAATTCCATCGCAGGCGTCTCTGAAGAACTTATATCTGTCTCATTTCTTCTACTGGCTTTTGTAAAAAGTGGTTTTTCATCACTTTGCCTTTTGCCGTGTTTCTCTGGCGATGTTTTCATGGTAGGCTTTATTGGAAGGAAGAATGAAGAAGGATTGCAGGCTTTAGCGAGATATGGCTGCAAGTAGTTATCCCTCAACAGCTCTGCGGCCTAAAACTTCAATGCTGTAAGTAGACATTTTTTTCGAGCTTTAGTACTGTTTAAATAAGAACTTACCGTTGGTCTATGTTCTGGATTCTTTCTCAACATGCTTTTGATCAATCTCTTACTGTTATCACATAGAAAAAATCATCAGCCAAGTGCTTTGGATTCTTCCTTGGATATATTTGTTCTAATGAGGAAACTCACAGTGACGATGAGTATTTGGTTGGCATTGGAGATATAGATGATCTATTTATTTTGTTTATCAGTCCTGCCATGTCCTGTTTGGTTATTTTCAATAACAACAAAGGAAAGTTAGATCACTTCTTCTGCAATCTAGCAAATAATCTAAGAAGAAGAAAGAACAAGCATACTTACTGGAGCTCTGAAAGCTGTTTGATGTGCTGAAATTTCAAAAATACAACAACCTGAAGTTTGTTTCAAGAGAATTGTTATGGGTAATCTCATCAAGGAAAAAGCTTGAAGCAAATTAATGGTGAAAGTGTTACCTAATGACCAAATATCTGATTTATAGCCATAAGGTATATCTGCCAGGATCTCAGGACACATATAGTTTGGAGTTCCTACAATCTTGAGATTAAGCAACCAGAAATCACTAATAAATAACATTTAAGACCACAATATCATAACTAAATTAGTGTTTTGTGTTGGCTTAAAGGGATTCAAGAGCTCTTCATCTTGTTGTGATAGAACAATTGGAAAACATCACAAGAAACAGTAAGCAAACAACTAATTGTTGTTTTGAATGCAAAGATCTATTTTAGTTCATGTATGTAATAGGCATTATAGACACAGATGCAAAAGAAACACAACATTAATACTTTTTTTATCCTTGTGTTAGTACTTCGTAGAACATATGAGATTTAGGATTCCTTTGGTTCAACTTTTGACCGTTTTATGTTCATGTTTTAGAAAGCAGTAACAAAGCTATCACAAACGAAAGCTTAGCATGCAACTTAAGCCTTTAGTGGAGAGCACTTGGTGCTCGCAAATGTTCATTTTAAAGGAATCAAAATTTTTAAACTAAGCATACTCTATTAGTCCATTTTGTTGTTTCATGAAAATGTACACCAAAGAGTGGTTTAGGATTACTTTTATTTTATTTATTTATTTTTTTAATGTTTTTGTCTTATTTTATTTTATTTAATTTATGCTTTAACAAGAAATAAAAATTTGTTTATTATGTAAATTATAAAAGACTATGATTGCAGGCAACAATACTGGTCAACAATTATTGATAACTGATAGACAACTGTGGCGGACCATTAGTGATTTATAGGAGTGTAAGTGAGCTGAGCCAACTCGAGCTAGATTCATTAACGAGCTCTCGAGTCAAACTTATTGAGCCACGAGTTTGAATTCGAGCCTAACTCGAGCTCAACTTGGCTTGGTTCGAAAGCTTATTGAGCCATAAAAATAAATCAAGCATAATAAATCAGACCATCTTAATGTTATCTTAAAAGAAACTGAAGTTTAAAAGAAATATTTTCTTTAAAAATGAAATATTAGATCACACATATTATAAGAAGAATATCATAATGTACAGAGAGATTCAATGCAACAAGTTCAAGCCAAGAGATTGTCCAGTACCGAGGAAGTGAGGTCTTCTGAATGAAGCAATTTTGCAAGTCCAAAGTCACCTTCAAACATCAAGGAAAATAAAAAATATATAGGCATCATTGAACTGTAAAATTTGAATGTTTGGTAGATCTGACTTCTGACCAAATATCTCTAAAAACAAAGCTGGAAAGCTACTCACCTAACCGGACATCACCATCCTTTGTGAGGAATATATTTGAGCACTGAAATTAAATAGAAATTGGTCATTCTTTCATTTGTATACTCTATGATATAAATTTCTATTGACATTTTCTCATATATATGATGTGCAAGAGCCACTCTTAAGCTTCATTTAGGACTGTTTTCTTAGTGCTTCCTAAAGCTATTTTTTAGAACAAAAATATCTTGAAAGCAGGAAAAAAGTAGTGATCTAAAGCTGCTCCAAACGAAGCTTCAATCACTCTCTGATTCCACTACTGTTTGCTAAAATGTATTTTTTATATAGAAGCTAACAAATATGCCATAAAAGGAGATCACTATCAGTTATTTACCTTAAGATCTCTATGTAGAACACGATTTGAATGCAGATAATCAACTGCTAGAAGCAGCTGGGTCAGCCATTTGCATATTCTCTGCAGTTTCAATACAGCATAGAAGAAAATGTGTTGTGGGTTCATTGGTTTGTAGAGTTCAGTATTGCAAAATTTTATTTTATCTCTTCTTACCTCTTCAGAAAAGAGTGATCCTCTTGCCTTCTTTATTTTGGCAGCCCTGCATCAATTCCTAAATATGGTGACAAGAAAGCAGATAGCTGAAAAGAAAAAGGATTTTTTGTTCTCATTACATACATGTCACCTCCCTCACAATAAGTAGTCACAATGCACACGTAGAAACCCTGCTGGAGAGGTAAAGAAGTGCTTAGCATTCCATGGAAATAGAAGGAAAATTACAAAATAATGAAGAAATTCCATTAGGGCGTCTCGAACCGAACCCCAAGCGAGCGTTTGCAATGGCCATAGAGCTCCAACCAAATGCCAAATTCAGTGCCATTTTATGCTAGGTGAACAGTGCGGTCTCAATATTGATGTCGCACTATTCACGTACGCCATTTTTTTTTCATTTCTTCTGGTTGTAGAAAAGAATATACTTTTTAAAGTTAAAAATAAAGTTCGGTTGGAGATGAATTACAACATTTTAGAGTATTACTATATTTTAGAGTGTAAAATGAAGTTTTCGTCTGCAGATGATTTTAGGGCATCTCCAACCGAAAATCTCATTTTTCATTAAAAAATGCAGTGAAACTCAAAAATGTCATGATTCATATCCAATCGAACTCCATTTTGCGCGCTTCTGTGGAGATAACTGTCTTTCTCATTTTTCACGCATTTCTTCAGCAAATCCGATTGAGACAAAAAAAATCGCGTAGGTGAACATTGCAACACCAATATTGACGTCACACTATTCTCTTTTATCATACAGAGCATAATGAAGTAATGGAAGAACTTCGCTAAGACCCAAAAGCATTCAATATTCTCTTTTAAAAACAACCAAATGAGAAGCGCTTATTGATACACAGTTTCTGTGTTCTACAGCTTTTGAAATCGTTAGTTAGATGTTGGAAAGTATAATAATGCGCAGAGAATGTAAATCATCTAATTGAAACGCCTACTTTTAAGGAGTCTGTAAAATCATAAATGGATTAATATTTCCACTATTTTAAAAGAAAAAATTCCAATAATGGCTTCTTTGGGACAATTTTTTTATTGCAAAAAAAAAAAAAAAAAAAAGTTCCAAAAGAAGACAAAATTACCTTCTCCACCCAACCGTCTTTGTACTCCACAATGTATGGGTTAGTAAGGCTTGCCATTAGAGCCATCTGTCAAAGAAAAGGGTTACGGAAATTGAAAAGAAAGTAAGTTTCTGTTGAAGAAATTGAGATTAAGGCTTCATTTAGGACGGTTTTCTTACTGCTTCTTAAAGTGGCTTTTTAGTTAAAAAATATAAATTTTTGTATTAGAAATCCGCTTTAAGAAGAAGGAAGAAAGCAGTCCCAAACAAAGCCTAAATTACTAGAAAGCTTTTTTTTTTTTTTTTTGCCTTAAGAAAAACGAGCAGAAAAAATTTGGTTTTTTGTTTGGTTGATAAAAAGTTGATGGTGTTTTTGGATTTTTAAGCAGCTTTTTGTTTCAAATTATAGCTAGATTTGAATAGAGAATTATAAGTGAAAAAAATAATATTGTTTCTACTCAAATTTAGGCTTCATATGAGATAAATTTTTTACTGTTTATGAAGCAATTTTTTAGCACAATTTTTTTTTATTTGAAATTTTTATAAAAAAAATGCTTCATAAAACAGTAAAAAAATTGTCCCAAACGAAACTTTATTTTCTATTAATTATCTTGCAATCAAATACTGAATATAAAATTATGATGCAAAATGAATGTGTATTTCATGACTTCAACAAAATAGAGCCTAATGAATACTGTTTTTTTTTTTAATAAAAAATGAATTTGCCAGGTATCAAAAGTAAGCATGCCTTAAAAGTTAGTTAAGCTAGATTAGATTGTAATTTAGGTGCCAGTCAGCTGAGTCGGTTAGAACTCGACTCGTTACCAAGCTCATGGGATGAGCTTATCGAGCTACGAGTTTGAACTTGACCTCAGTCTGACAAGGCTCATAACCTTGTCGAGCCAAACACAAGCTTTCCAAATGATATTCAATAATCAAGTCGTGCTCGTGCATAATAATTTTCGAATGAGCTGAGTTCGGGCATGGTAAGAATTAAAAGATCTTAACTTAATTAGGCAAATACACAACTTGACACAACTCATTTACTCCCCTAGATTGTATTCCCTGCCTATTAATTTAGCAAAATAAATAATCTCTCTCTCATATAAATTGTTTTAATAAAATATCAATATAAGGATCATTTGATTGTTTGACGGCTTCTCTAATTTCTTTTTAAAACAGTTTTTTTTACCAAAATTTATTGCACTAAAAAAACTGTTTTAAATAACAGTAAAAAGTTGTCCAAACAAAGTCAAAGTCAGACTACAGACTTTAATAAATAATTAAATAATTATTAGACTACTATTTTATTTGATATAGTCAGATGCTAATAGTAAGTTTATAATCTGTAAATACTGCAAAAAAAAAAAAAATTCCCATTTTTTTCTTAAATTTAACGTCCCAATTTTCATACAAAATAAGTGAAAATATTCCTTATTTTATTGAACTGTATGATGGCTCTGTTCGGTTTGAATGAATTGAAAGAGAAAAAACAAAAAGGAAATTAAAATGAAAATTGTAAAGAAACAGTTTTTATCAATGCCACCTCTTGATGAGCCGTGCGCTGGAACTTCTCCGTCTGCTGCGACAGCCTTATCTTCTTCATAACATATCTGCATCGAAAACAGAGAGCCATGGCTCCCTTTACTACACTACAGCAGAGATAGAACAGGTAAAAATATGAATGGAAAACTTACTTCTTCTTCTCTGTCTTATGAACCACAAGAAAAGCAGAGCCAAAAGCTCCTCTCCCAATCTGCTCCACAATCTCGTACGCTTCCTCTCCTCCTCTCTCCATCGTCTCTTCAACCATCCGCTCTGTTTCTTCTTCTCTCCCCATTTAAAACCAGAAACAGAGAGAGAAAGAGAGAGATTAGAATCACGTTGGAGAAATGAATAAGTCAGATAGAGAGGAGAGGAGCTGTGATCGCAATAATGGCGCTGAAGTGGATGCTTTAAGGTTTAGAGAGTATTGTAATGTGAAAGGTGGACCAAAAGTGAAGCTTGAAAAAGAAAAAAGGAGCATAGTAGTTTAGAAAAAAAGCTTGCTTCAGATAGGAGAATGGAGGTGAGGGAATAATTGCTGGATGGGACCATGGTTTCGGTTGTTGACCGTTTGATGATGGATGGACGGCAGTGATCGGTCTTGGGAGGTCGGTTGTTGCCTTCTGTTGATGTGGTGGGACTTTGGGTTTGGTTCGGCTATGGAGATTTTTGTGAGCTAATTTATGGCAATGGTAAATAGGAAATCTTTGGTAAGATTTTGTGGATGATTAGGACAGATGTTGGTGGGTTTGGTTGAGATGGGAGGGAGTTTATTTGCTAAATCTTGGGATCAAGAGGAATGAATCTAAATCATAGGGGTGTCAATATTTGTTGAAACTGAACCCGACCCATTTCGGGTTCGGGTTGACCCTAACCCGACTCGAACCCAACCCGAACCCGAAATGGGTATGGTTCGGGTTCAACATTTCGACTCGTTTCAAAAATTGGGTCGGATTCAGGTTAACCCGTTGACCCGAAAACACGATTTTGACCCGTTTTTTTTTTACCCAAAAAAGATGAGATAGACCAGTTTTTTACCCGAAAACTAGTAATTTTTTGTTGGAAACGGGTCATTCGAGTCGTGTCGGGTTGACCCGGACCCGAAGCGGATCGGTTCGGGTCAGAAAAACTGACCTGTTTTCAAAAATGGGTTGGGTTCGGGTTGACCCGAATAGTGCCGCGTCAATTTCGGGTTCGACCCGAACCGACCCGTGACCCGAAATCGACACCCCTACTAAATCATTATGGTGTGGTTCTATTTTTTTTTTAATAGAAATGGAAAATCGAATTGGACTGATCGGTTCAATCATGTACTTGTCAATTGGCCAGTTCGGATAGCCTTAAAAATCGGTGTTATATCAAATCAACTACAATGCCCTGGTTTGACTGGGGCACTAATGAACGAACTTTTATTTCGTCCGGTGTAAGGATGCAGAGGAAGTTGTAGGCAAAATCCCGCCTATACCGAGGTGTACCGAGTTTTTTAAAAAAAACTCGGCACACCTCGGTATAGGCGGGATTTTGCCTACAACCGGATGTTGCTCTGCATCCGGTCGGAGGACGTAATAATTGCATGAACTGGCCTGTGTTATCTAGAATAGGCTAATTCAAATTAATTCTATTAGCGCTGTTGATTGAAGATCTAAGGCCAGAAAGTTTTATCATAGAATTTAAATATAAAAAATTTATTAATATATAATAATTAACTAGTTAATATAAAAAAACCACAACTCAATTTCCTCAAATTAATGAAATCAACATTAGCTGCTTTCCCTTGCATGCAACTTCGTTTGCCCATGATCTTCCCCATCTGAGGAGAAACTATTCTATGAGGAGTCCGGACGGAAAGTTCCCGTCCAGTTTGTGTCTGTACTTACTTTATATGAACAATGAGTACACAGTTTAAACTAAACTGTGTATAAAAATTATACACTCATAGTCCGGACGAGAACTTCCCGTCCGAACTCCGCACGGAATAATTTCTTTCCTTGAGGTGATCTTATTCCTCTCTTATCGTTGGACATCCGCCAACACAATTTCCTCGAAATTAGGGGTGTCAATATTTGACACGACCCGAAAACCCGACCTGAACCCGACCCGAAAATTTCGGGTTAGGGTCAACCCGAACCCGAAACGGGTCGGGTTCGGGTTCAGCATTTCGACCCGTTTCAAAAATCGGGTCGGGTTCGGGTTAACCCTTTGACTCGAAATTGACCCGAAAGTGACCCGAAAACCCTATTTTGACCCGACAACCCGAAATTGACCCGTTTTTGACCCGAAAATTAGCCATTTTCTTGTTGGAAACGGGTCATTCGGGTCGGGTCGGGTTGACCCGGACCCGAAGCGGGTCGGGTTCGGGTTGACCAGAATAGTGCCAGGTCAGTTTCGGGTTCAACCCGAACCCGACCCGTGACCCGAAATTGACACCCCTACTCGAAATACTGCGATTCTCCTCCTCATTTGATTTATACTTCAATTATTTATGTATAAGTTCAATTTATTTTTAATCAAATATTTGTAATATTGCAATATTATTGCATCACTATTACGTCAGTTAGATAATATTTAAATAATTTTAATATTTATTATAGTTCAGTCGAATATAAAATCTTGAATTTCTCCATTTATTTTTATATCAGTCTAATTTTCACAACTTTGAATATAAATATGTAAAGATTTTTGATGTTTTCTTTTAAGATTTCGACACTTAATTTTCTTAGTTTATAATTCTATAGTAGGTTTAAGGTTTCGTTTGAGACAGCTTTCTTATTGCTTTATGAATCAGTTTTTTATAACAAATTTTTTTAATAAAGTTACTTTAAAACTCAATAGGAAAGATCTCTCAAACGAAACCTAAGTCGACAGTATGATGAAGAGTGCCCAAAATAGGTCTTAAATATCTATTAGATATAGCCTTACTTAATTAGCGAAAGACTTCTGGATTTGTACATGATTTATGATTTCCATTGAGTGGACCAAATGCCTTTTAGGGGAAGACAAACAAGCTCCTTAGGTTGGAGAATCCATACTCTTTTGATCTTATTCTTGCTTGGTAACGGAAAGCAACCTAATCCACTAAGTGCTTTTCAAAACCATGGTGTTTAGATTTCGGCTTCATTTGGGACAATTTTTTTATTGTTTTCTAAAGAAGTATTCTAATACTTTTTTTTTTTTGAATTAGAAATTTTTGCACTAAAAAGATACTTTAGAAAGTAATAAAAAAGTTGTCCCGAATAAAGCCTTGGTCTTAATAAAAGATAAGCTATATATTGATTTAGAGATTTATAGGTTATTAGCCAATTGGTAATATACACTACAGGAAAATCGTAAGTTACCATAGGCAGTTTCCGGCGGTGTATGTCAATTTTTTGGCGGTTTTGAAAAAATATGTCAGTTTTAAAACCGTCGGATATTACTGAGTCCAAAACCGCGTAGGAAATAGAAGCCGGCAATATATTTCCGGCGATAATTTTTTCCGGCAGTTTCCAGTGGCTAAAACGGCAAGAAATTACTGAGTCAAAAACCGCAGATAAACCGTCAGAATATTCCGGTGCAAATACCGCAGGTGTTTCCGGCGGCCTAACCACCGGCGAGCCGCCGATTATTATTGACGGTAAAATAAAATAACCGGAGGTTATTACCTCTGTTTGATATCAAAGTTTTTTTGGCGGTCTAACCGCTCGTAAATAGCGGCAGTTAGACTGCCTATATTCAGTGAATTTTTTGTAGTGATATCTGATTTCAACTTTTTTTTTTTTCTTTAGTAGCCTTATCTACCCTTCCAAAAAATGGATAGAAAAAACATTGTCAATTTTATTGAAATGCTATTAGCTTTGTATAAGATTTACTCTTGTAAGCCTAATCATTTGTCAGTTCTAATCGTATTCCATGCATAAACATTTTAAGCACAAATTAAAAGAATAGACATTAGATTGTAAATAAAGTAAGCTAACATTAAAGCATTGTACTACTATTCACTTAGACTTTGTTTGAAGTAGCTTTCTTACTACTTAAAGCAAATTTTTTAGTAAAAAATTTAATTTTGTACTAGAAAAATGTTTTAAAAAGTAGTTAGAAAGCCGTTCCGAATGAATCCTTAATTTCCATATTGTATTAAAGCCTTCTTAATACACTTCAAAAATAAATAAATAAATAATGAGATGGCTCCAAGGTTGTAGTACAATATCAAGACATCATTTCGGATAGTTTTCTTACTGCTTGCCACAACAATGTTTTACCACAAATTTCTTGAAACCAGTGAAAAAGCAATGACCGAAAGCTATCTCAAATGTAATTTAAATTACAAACTAAGGCTTCATTTGGAATGGCTTTCTTACTACATTATAAAGTTATTTTTTAGGTACAAAAATCTCTTAAAAGCTTGAAAAAACAGTTGTCTAAGGTTGTTCTAAACGAAACCTAAACCTAAGTAATTGATACAAATATTTTCATATAGAAATATCTTGGCCATGAACCTATAATCTCTTTATCATGGCTCTAACATTTCCTTACCTATTTCACATGCCTTTGTGGTACTACTAGAAAATAAAATTGCTAGGCATTTCCATCACATAAGCATAAAAAAAATTCCACAATTTAAAGTTAAATAACACATCACAAAAAATATTATATGCCTTTTTAGGCATAAAATTTAATAATTATGCCTTTTATCATAGCCTTTTAACAACATTTGAAACAATTTACATCTAATACATACAAAAATGCCAAATTACAAAGCCTACTAATGTTAATACAATACATTATAGAGCCACAATAGTTTCATAGGAATATCACATATTCGAGATTTCTATTAATGTTTTGTTTGGGTTAAATGCTTTCTAAAATAACTTTTTAATACAAAAATTTCTGTTTCAAAAAATTTTTTAATTAAAAAATCTATATTGTTATTCAAGATTAATCAGTTATATTAACTTCATAATTATTTAATTATTAATTAAATTATAATTTTAAATTGTATTATAATTTATAATTACTAAAATTCATATTTTTAGTTTATAAATTTCAATTAAAGATGTCATGAATAAACGGTTTACTACCATTTGATTAATGCTTCGTGTGGGATAGCTTTAATACTGTTTTTTAGAAAGAATTATGAAAATTGTTCCAAATGAATATTAAATTAGTTTTGATGAAATTTATCATTTAAACTTAGGAAATTTAATTTCTTAATTCTATTAAAAAAATTAAATTTTTGTGGGTTTCTGTTTATTAACTAGATTTATTTGACTTTAATAATTAACGTCTTTGGTTTTATAAGAAATTTAAAATGGGTAGGAAATTTATTTTCAGTTTTATTATTAATTAGACTGTGATTATTTTTTTAAAATATTTAATTAGTAGCAACTTATGTAATTTTTATTTAAATTTAACTATTTGAAATTATGAGTGTTTAATAGTTTCAAAATTAGGATTTTATATTAAAAAAAAAGAATAGTATTTAGGACTTTCAACAATTTATATAATTTATTTTATTTTAGATGATTTATTAGTAATTTCTTAATGACATCTTGACGTATAAAATAAAAAAAAAAAAAAGGATTTGTGTAATCATATGTTGAAAGTTCTGCCAACTGGCCCAATGTGGTTCACTAGATGTACATTGGATGTTTTTCATATAGTATCAAAAATCAATAATTGGCTTAAAAGAAGAAAAAGTGATGGACATGTGGCAGAAACTATTAATATGAGATTTGATACACATGGATTCAAATCAAGGGAAAGTGTTGGGGATTTTATACGCAAAAGAGCTTGTCATTATGGATGTATGTATTATATGCTCACAACTAGGCAAGTGGACATGCCGATCAAGTAATAAAATATATGAGTAAAGTGTCGATCCTGCTAGAAAATAAGTGTGATACTACTAACTCTAGTACTGTTTATTCAAATTACATAATATATCCTATACAACGAAATAAAGTATGATGTGTTGTCACTACTGAGAAATGCAACAAATAGTGAAGATAATCAGTTAAAGATGTTTTGGACTAATGATAATCAATAATCATATATTTCGCTAAGCAGACTGATCTACAATGGTTGTGAATCAAAGCTTATGCACCCTTAGATCTTTGTCGTGTTTGTAAGGGTGTGAATAAAAGTTTATGGCCTTTCAACAATGATTATATCTTCATAGACACTAGAATCATAATCATCCTATATCTAGGTATGAAAATATTCTATCTTATTTTTTCCAATATTCCTCCATCTAGACTACAACACTCCAGATGTTGGCACTTCGGTTAGACAGAGCACAGTCCGTAGTGGCATTCTTTTCTGGTGCTGAGGCACTAGCAGCGCGGTCCTAACACTTGTACAATCAAGGCGCTGAAGTAAATGATATTTTTATGTCATATATGGTTATGGCATCGAGGAGTTGAAGGCATTGGGGTGTAGGTGTTTGGGGCACTGTGCTGCTGGTTCAAACTTTGCAAATTTTAAAACTTTTTCTTAGATATCATTGCACAACATAAACTAAAACAAATATTTTTATTTGAATTTAACATAATAAAAGTAAACATAATTTTCACTTAACAAAGTATCATAGTTTTTTAATATTTGATCAAATGGTTATTATTAAAAAATATTCACAAAATGAACTCAACATCTAATCCTAATCTTTAATAGCTAAAATTCTTATATTTTATGGTTAATTCATCTGTGTCTCTTACCTTTGGATATGTAAATGATTCCATGGATTTCATGATTTCATTTTAGCTTAAAAATGCTACAATTTCATCAATTCTAAAAAAAAAAAAAAAAAAAAATCAATCGAATGGTACATCAACCACAAAAAGTTTTGGTGTGTGTTAATTGCACAATTAAAGCTGAGAGGAAATGTTACCTATCCAATGCCACATCTAAACAAATTTATTATTTGGACAATATGTGTAAGTTGGAAGGTTTATGGAGGCTACTCCCTTCACCGGCTTCTTCTTGGTCATTCTTTCGACCAACCATGCTTTGGAGGCTCATTGGAGATGCTCACGGATGCACGTAGAGACTATAGGAAAAGGAAACAAGGGAAGCACTTGGGATTTACTTAGGAACACACATAAAATGAAATGGATACTACTAATGGAACCAATTGATGCTGAAAATAAGTCTTTTTATTTGAAAAGTTAGTACCATTTTGTGCTTAAATAAGTGCACCTTGATCCTTATCCAACTATTAATTCATTAAGCACTTGGGATTTAGCTTAGATTGAATTGACCACTTAATTACTTGGTTTCATCCATAGGCCATTTAGGTTAAGTTAGGTTTTTTAATCTTACATTAGGTGAAGTCCTATTTGTTCAATTAGATCAAATAAGTTGATCAGGTCCACTTAGGTCTATAGGGATTAACTTAAGTTTACTTTTGATGAAACACTAGGATGATAGGCTTCTATTGATCAATGAAATTAATGGATGACTTGGGTCCTTTTAAGATCCATTCAAGTTCCTTTAAGGATAGATGTAATAAATTAGACTTTAGATAACCTATTATTTGGGTTGGTTTGAACCTTGGTTGATGTTAGATTTAGTAATGATAGGTTATTTAGGGTTATTGACCACCTAGTTAGTTCATTATACCTAGTAACTATAATATCTTTAATTCGTAAACTATCTAGTTTTTTACAAGTTTAAGTAGATAAAATCTTATTTGAATCAACATAGGATGTGGCCGCATTAACTGTAGTTTTCCTATGATGACCATGTCCTAGGTCTATATAGGTTTAATAGCATTTATGTCGAGCTTGGATAAGTTAACATAGATCATAGGATTGTTTCTACGTTATTTGATTAAGATATTAACCAAGATTCTTGCTATACTATGATTATTTCTAGAACTTATTTATATTAACGGATTGTTGGAGTCTACATAGTGTTGATCATTTATTAGGAGATTGAATGAAATGGCACGAGTTCAAATCATTATGCCACCAGGGTCAACCTGACCCGAAATAATTTGGGTTAGGGTCAACCCGTGAAAGAAAAGAGTCAGGCTTGAGTCAACCCGATAACCCAATATCGACCCGACTAACCTGTATTAACATACCTTGCACGGCCATTCTCATGGCTCCCATCTTATTAATCCCTTTAGTTTTACTATTTTAGGCATTTGACATTTTGGGGTTTCAGGTTTTCAGCGCGACTGCGCAAGTAAGGCTAGAGTTGCTGCCTCACTGGCCCTTATGGAGTTCTTGTCTTCTTGTGATTCCTACGGCTTCCCTTTTCTCGAATTCCCTTTGCAAGTTCTATGAACCTCTTCCCTATCTCGATATGTATTATCTTGAATAACTCATCATGTTTCGTTGTTTTTTATTTCCATTGAACAACTCCTGTTTCTCATTAAGATTTTGAAATTGGATTTTTTTTTCAAAGATCTATTCATTTGGTTTGCCTTACTTTGGCCATTTGGATTTTGGGATTTGAAAGTGAAGTTGAAAGGCTTTTGGAGATTAGGGTTTTACGATTATACTATTTTAGATTTTTCAGTTAATCTATTATTGTACTTTAAGATTTTTCAAGTTTATAGGGGTTTGATGTTGAGATGTTGTTGGCCTGTTGGTCTGGAGATTAGAGTTTGATGTTGAGATTAAGCTTTGTTGTTGAGTGATTTCCTTTTATGTTTTATTGTTTTGTAATGGGGTTGACATGTTGTTATGTTTATATTGAGCTGCTTTGTTGCGCAGTTGTAGCTTTTTTTTTTTTTTTTTGTAAGCACAGTTGTAGTATAGTGTTGTTGTTGAGATTAGGATTTGCTACAAACTATAATGAGCTGCTCTATTGCATAGTTGTAGTGTAGTGTTGCTGTTGTTTCTCATATGGTTGAATGGTTCCACATTGATAATGTTGTTATTAATTGCATGTTAGACTATTTGTGCATTGACAGTTGTGTTAATATAAAACATATGCAGTTTTTATATTTCTTTGAGCTTCAAATTGTTATATAAGTGAAATAGGTAATTAGGCACATAAAACCTTTTTTTTTTTTTGGTTCTCTAAACGGTTCTTATTCGTATGGTTGAATGGTTCCACATTGAGAACTAAACTTTATGGGAGATTTGGGATATCTATAATGTCAGTTTTTGCTAATTAATAAAATTTTAATTTTATTGTTTGTTGTTTTATTACAATTTGCATATTTTGAATATTCTCGTAAGAAATTCATTTCAGAAAAAAAAAACTGCAAAAAAAAAATATTGGATCTAGCGGATTGGCTAGTTGTGTCGACCCTGGTTGGGTTTGGGTTTAGCTCATGGACCTGTTTAGTTAAATAGGTCGGATTCGGGTCAACCTGTTTAGACTCAGGTCAATTTTAGATTCGACCCGAATCTAATCCGAAAATCTATTTTGACACCTCTGCTCATCCGATCATTTATTTAATTGAAAGTAGAAGATAAGGATAACAAAAGATTCATCACCAACAAAATCACCTTTTATTATAAGATCATGCCTTTTAGCTCGATGAATAAATTGTTCAAATTATAAAACTTGGACGGTATACATCAATGACATGTTGGGAAAGATCTTTTTAACTATTCCATTAACCATGCCAAAATGTTCTCCACTTTTAAATGATTAAGGATGAAGCTAAATCTAACTAAATTTTCATTTTGGATAGCTTTCTTACTGCTTTCTAAAATAACTTTTAATACAAAATAATATAGAATTAAAAATTTTTATATTAGAAAATTGTTTCAGAAAGCAATAAGAAAACTATCGCAAATGAAACCTAGGTTCATATTCATCATACGCTCTTAACAAGTTCGTCGGATTATGATGTCATAAAAAGGAATCAAAGCTAACCCTAATAAGATTATACTTAATTTAATTTAATTTTGTTTTGTCCATAAATAAAACATAAATAGAAGGAAAATAATTCAATACTTGTCATCCTCTTACTATGCTTTTTTCTTCTATGAGTTAGATCATAAGGTTCATGTGGGACGCCTTTCTTACTGCTTCATAAAGCAATTTTTTTAGAACAAAATTTTTAATTTAAAAATTTTGTAGTACAATGCTACTTCATAACAGTAATGTTGGCTATTTTCTAATGTTGATGTATGTCATGGATTGATGTGGAACAATATTGATCACTAACGACCAACGTCGAAGCCCTCTATCTCCTTGCAACAAAACCCACTATCTCGTAAACTCCTATATTAATTGCCCAATAACATTGTCATCACGCAATGCCAATGCTAGTCATCACCACAAAGTTGATTGGTATGTCCCTTTATAAGGAGAATGAGTTATGCCATTGATATTTAACCAATCTTTAACATTCCTAATTACCAATTAATCATTTGATGAATACTAAGAATTGGTATTTGATGTTTTTCACTCATTGAAATCCAACACCAGCCTACCTAGTCATAAATATCCTCTCCTACAGGAAAAATGGCTGAGTAGACCACTAAAATGGCTGAGTAGACCACTAATAATCGCTTGATGTTCCAATGAAATATCATTCGATGACTATCAATATCCAACATTTAACCCACCTTCATGGTCAATCTCCCATTTGAGGAGAAAATTGAGCAAACCACTGATTGTGGCATTATGTCCAACGTTCTTATTCTTGATTGTCCATCATTTTAAGTGTTCATGTTCCTGATCTATCACAATCTAATGCATTTGAGGAGAAAATTTGATGTTTGTGAACTATTGACAATCAATGCCCATCTCTCCAATAGCTTGGTTTTCTCTCTTATAAGAAGAGTGGCCAAAACAAATGCCCATAATTTTGAAGATACATACAATACTTAGAAGATACATATTTTTTTAGTTTTCAAAACATCTAAAAAAAAAATTTCTACGGACCTCTCGGCAAGCCGATCGGAATTTTTTTTTTTTTTTTGGAAAATTAGCGGCTTGACAGCTCCTAAGCTAGGTTTCAAACTCCAGATCAACAAATGAGCGAAATTTATAAGGAATCATGTTTAAAAACCAATGACAAAGCTACGCCTACGGTAGATTAACCTAAACCCTAATGATGCAAACGAAGTATATGCATGAAGAAACACAATGAGAAGAAAAAGAGAAGAAGAGGATGAAGGGGATCGAAGAGGCTCACAGTGATTAAGCACCGATCGGTCGGGATTCGCGAGGAGAAGATTTTCGTCTGGAGTCGGCCAGTTCGCGCGAACGAAGAAGGAGTTGAGGATTTAGGGCTTCGATCGGGTTACTTAAAATAAGAATTGGGTTTTGCCAGCGGTTTTAACCGGTACAAATAGCAGCGGTTATAACCGCTGCAAAATAGATAATTTTATTTTTAAATTTTCAGTTTTTGCAGCGGTTTTTAAAACCGCTGCGCGAAACCGCTGCGAAAGAGCGCGTTTTTTGGTAGTGTGTTATAAATGCAATTTCATAAAGCTATAAAATTATTCTTTTCAAGATAAGAAGTTACAATATATATATATATATATATATATATATATATATATATATATATATATATATATATATATATATATATATATATATATATATATATATATATATATATATATATATATTGATTTTTAAACAAAATTTAAACTAAGTTAAACTACTTATTTATTCCTTGCTAGAGTGGGAATACAGTCTATAATCTCAGAATAAATTGCGAATATTCTACTCCATATTATATTTTAATGACCAAATTTATTCCTTATGATCTCTTCATTAAGTTCCTAATTATTGTGTATTAATTTTTTATGTTCAGTTCAAAGCTCGCTATCTTCATGATTGATTAATGGCTCCTTTGAACCATAAGTTTCAAACTTTAATTCATTTAATGATGGATATAATTAAGCAATGAAAAATTAGCAAAAAATTTTATATTTGAAGGAAAAGTAGAAAATTATCAAACACTTCAACTTTCATCAGTATTTTTGTTTTCATAATATATCAAATTTTGTTAATCCACAAGGCAATAATACAAGATATTAATGTTTCTTCTAGGATAGTTTTTTTACTATTTTCTAAATCAACAGTTTTTTTTTTTTTTAGTACAAAAAATTTTTGAATTAAAAATCTTTATACTAAATAGTTGTTTTAGAAAAAGTAAAAGCTATTCAAAATGAAGCCTAAGGCTTCATTTGGGACAACTTTCTAGTTGCTTTTTGAAGCAACTTTTTAGTACAAAAATTTAAACTTTTATACTTAAAAGATGCTTTAAGAAACATCAAAAAAGCCGTCCCTAAGGCTTTGTTTGGGACAACTTTCTTACTCCTTTTCAAGGTAGCTTTTTAACACAGAAATTTCAAATTAAAAAATTTTCGTACTAAAAAGCATCTTTATAAAGCAGTAAGAAAGCTACTTTCTTTCTTCTACTTCAAGTAGCTTCTTAGTACAAAATTAAAAATTTTTGTACTAAAAAAATGATTTAAAACGCTGAAAGAAAGGCGTCCCAAAAGAAGTCTAAGGCTTCGTTTGGGACGGCTTTTTTACTATTTTCTAAAACGGAGTTTTAGCACAAATTTTTTTTTTTTGTACTAAGACTCCGTTTTAAAAAGCAGTAAAAAAGCCATCCCAAACAAAGCCTAAATCTGCAGCTGTGCAACTATTAACTACCAGCATGACTAACAACTAATTTATTAGTTGTTCATTAGCACAATTATAACAAATCAATGTCATGTTTTGTCATTATCTTTGTCTTAATTATATAGTGTTGGTTCTATGAATCTTAATTTATTTATTCTTATTAAAAGTAACTTGAAACTTAAGCCAATTTTATTAATATATAATTTTAATTGTGTTGTCTATTGTTGTTTTCCTCTAAGCTTTTCACAAATCGCGTGATTAGGTTGATAACTTCATACGAAAGATTATTTAATATAGAGCTACAGTAGAAGAGTTATGCTATGCATGTTTTGATTAGATTCTGCTATCATTGTCAGATAAAACTGTGAAGCTTTTTATTCGATATTATTGTTAACAATCTTTGAATTGATTTGCAAATTCGACTTTAATATTGCACAAATATTATGTAGCTCTTGTAAGTTCTGCTATATAAGTGAGTTTGATTATTGAGTGTCATTCTGACGGAAAATTATTACGTCCGGACAAAAAACGGGAAACGTATACCGAGTAATATCGAGTGTTCGGTACCGAGCTCCAGGTGACGTGGTGTGTGGTTATTGATCTCTGGACGAGTTCGGTGTCCGGACGTAATAATTACTCCATTCTGACAGTGTCCCTTGTTGTTGAATTGGTTTTAGCATCGTATGCAAAGGTCATCCTTATGTGAATTTGCCTAAACTATTTAGAACTGATCCAAAAAATTCCCTCATATTGTGAAAGTGATATAAAATTGATCTTAATTTTGTTCATCGCTTTAACAAAATTGATCCCAATTTAATCACATAGGGATTATTTTGGATTAATTCTGTATAGTTTATTGGTTAAAAATGGAGCAATGTTATATTCTGAGATTAAAATTATCATATATGAATAATTGGAAGACTGCTTTAAAATTTATCTATTATTTCTATAATGCAGAATTACGATTAAATTCCTTCTATCATCCAAGAGGTTCCTCTTGGAAATAAACATAACTATTGTTTTTGTCTTTTGGTCAATCCAATTTTGATCCGTCAACCCAATTTTGATCTGAAATAACACGTTTAAAATCTTTTTCTCTTAATTTTTATGTATGTTTGTTTTATTTTTTATTAATTAATCCAAAATCTATTGTTAAAAAGTTATATAACTTAAAAAAAAAAAAAATCAAACAAATTGTCAAGTAGGGTTTGGGACATTCGGGTTACTAGCAGGTCGAGTCCAAATATTTTGACTCTTTTATTAAACGAATTTGATTATGGTTGATTGACTTTGGGTCAAATCAATTTTCGATCAGACCCAATCCGTTTACTTATTTTGACACCCCTAATCATGTTTATAACAAATCAAGTTTATAAAAGTTCCCATAAGAGCTGGGTGATGCTTATAGGTGTCTTGCGGACTCGCAAAATTTTATATTTTATAAGAAAAAATAATCAAGAAACTTGAAGTATTTGATAACTTTCAAATTTTCCTTCAAATATATATTTTTTGTTAATCTTCTTTTTTAACAATTATTAAATTAATTAAAATTTAACAACACTTTCTGTTTTGATACAAACTCTCTTTTCATAATGTGTTCATTATGCCATATTTTGATTTTTATTTTATAGAGTTTTGGCATTTTTATATGAAGTATGTGTGAATCCATCTTGATATATCACAAAAAATTGTGTTGATCGGGCACGAATCTCGAGTTATATCCATCAAGAAACTCTCAAAATTAAAATAAGAATAATCAAAACTCTAATTTTAACAAACTTATAGTCGAATTGAACAGTTCAAAGAGACAAACTCAAGGACATTAAAATCAGTCCAATCTAAGCCCAAACTAATCCAAATCAAGAGTCTAAGGCATATTTGAAAGGCTAAAAATATTAATTGGATAACCAAATGATTGCAAATATATGACGTGCTTATAGTCAAATCGAGCGGTACGAACGAGACAATTCCAATAAGCTCAAGATCGTTTAATTCAAACATCATTAAGGAACTTAATTGTTCAATCAACGGTCTATGATCAAGGGGACGATATCAACCATCCATTCTAACACTCCTGATCTTGATCTCCTCCATATTTACAAGCCATACCATTCTTAAAAAATTATAAATATGCTCAAATTTTTCACATAAGGGGAGAAAGAAGAGAGAGGGAAGAGAGAGGAGGAAGAAATGAAGATTTGGAGAGATATATTGTCGTCGACCACCTCGACCTTCCTTCCAACCACTGATGTTCTTCTCCACCACCGACGTTCTTCTCCACCGTTGACGTTCTTCCCAACCACTGATGTTCTTCCTAACACCGGTTCATTCCAATGGCTGAATGTTTTGTCCACCACTAACATTCTTCTCGATCGTCGTTGGATTTCTCCTCAACCACCATCAAAGTTCTTCCTTACTATGGCTAGACTTTTACACCAGGTCCGAATATTGGTAGAAATTTTCAATACATTGTATTCTCCCAATCCTCGGTTGGAGGACGGATTGACTTTTGTAATCTATCCAAATTCTAGTGGAACCATTTCAACTAGATAAGGCCACGTGGTTTTTCTCTTTCTCCAGGTTTCCACGTAAAAATCCTAGTGTTTTTATAGTTCATATATTTGTGTACTTAAATTTCATGCATTGCTAAGACGTATTTTCTTCTCACTCTATTGCCACTAATTTCTCAATCCACAATCGTTTAAAACTGTTTGTGGGAAACATTCTCAACACTTCTTCAATGGATGGTCAAAGTAACACTAACAATATATTTTCTTGCTCCAATACATATTGAAGTAGGCTCCCGTCTGGAAATCCTAGACGTCATGGTCACTCAAGGGAAGAATCTTATTCCTTAGAAACTTGAATTTGAAGGATGGAGGAGCAACAAGCACAAATCTTGCAAATTCTTGAGGAAACTGGCCATCAAAGTATATCATTTAAAAATGATGAAGCTCGTCTCCCACATCAGCATTATATGGGTGGTCAATTTGAAAAAGCCCATTATCAGGCTAATGCTTCTCCTCCATAATATGATCTAGAAATATATGATACTGCAAGTTCAAAATATCCTCCACTTAAAACCCATCAAATGTAAAATCCTTAACCCGCTCTAAAAACTCCCCGTGATTTTATACGTGATAAGTTACGACGTCTTGTTGAAGAATAATTTTTTATAAAAGAAAGAAACCATTTCAATCCCCCTCGCAGTTTTCAAGAATTATCTCCACTGACAAATGAGATTCTTCTGAACCCTATTCTGACAAGGTTCAAGTTACCAACCATTGATCCTTACGATGGATCATCTAATCCTTATGATCACATTGATCATTATAGGATAATCATGCACATATAGCGAGTTTCTAATGCATTTCTTTGTGATGTTTTTCCTGTCACCCTCAAGGGTCAAGCTTGAACATGATTCTACGCTCTCCCTAGAAATACAATCTACAATTCCACTCATCTTGTAAGGCTTTTTATCAAACAATTCATTGTCAATGAAAGAATTATTAAGAATTCATCACATCTCTCTAGAATCCGTCAAAACAAATGAGAATATTTGAAAGATTATTTTTAAATATTTTCATCTGAAGCTCGACAAATTCTAGGAGTGAATCCTGAACTCTTGCGAGGTTTTTTTTGGATGGCTACGCCCTTGACCATTCTACTCTTTGTTGATGCAAGAGATTGTTCATTCCTATGCAGACCTAATTCACATAGTTGATGCTCAAATTATTGTTGATGAAGCTATCAATGCTCATCGAAAATAATTTGAATAGCTTTCTAATAAATGAAAGAATGAACATGAAGATGGAATCCAAAAATCTCAAAGGAGAAATCAAGATCTTTCATCTCCCCCTCCTCAACAAAATCATGATCATAAGCCAAAGAAACAATATACACCATTGAATACAACATGTGTTAATATTCTTATGGCTATACAGAAAGAGGAGAATGTTAAATGGCCTAATCCATTAAAGCTAACTACTATAAATTAAAATTATTACTGTCACTTTCATTAAAGTCAGAGAAATACAACTGAAGCTTGTAGATAATTGAAAAGTAGTTCATTATTTCAAATCGAGAAGCTTTTGAAGCTTTCAAACTTCTTTAAGCATGGGCACAAACATGCAAAGCTCAAATCATGATCCTAGTGGAGCTACGCATTGCCATCTCCGTAATGCCTCAATTAAAGTTCTTAATCCTTGTCCGCAATGATTTCTATGGCAAAATTTCCTCTCACGTATGTCAGCTCATCGCCTTCATAGAGGAATAAATATTTTGGTATGGTTTTTATGCTCTATGGATCTCATTTTTATTTGATTGCGAAAGTAAAATGCATTAAAGGTTTGTTTGGGACGGAGATGGCAATGCGTAGCTTATTTTAAGTAAAAAATTTGATGAAAACGTCGAACGCTGCCCCAAACGAATCCTTAGATTTAAATCTTCCATCTCTCTATTCATTCCTTTCATTACTGATATTTATTGCCATAATTTTAAAACTTCTTCAAAGTGCAATTAACTTTCTTAAATCTTCTTTTTCTCTCGAATTTTTTCAGGACTTAATTCCATCTTTTAAAATCACAAAACACAAATAAAATGATAAAATTATTTATATTTATCATTTCGATATACATAATTAAAAAATATATATATTATTTTGATATTTCAAAAATCTTTTATAACTCTCTCAGATAATTATTACTATTGCTCGCATTAAATGAATGAAAATAGAATTATTATTCAAAAAATTCTTATATATAAATTACTAATCAGCCCTTCAAAAGTTGAGATTATAAAAATAATGCACAGATGAAAATATATATATTGAAAAAATATTAATGATATTTTTAAAATATTCAAACTATATTTTCGTTAAAAAAATTTCAATAACAATAAAAATTGCTCTATCATGAGCCTTTTTTTCTACTCTCAAACACATTAGAGATGATATTAAAAAAAAAAAAAAAGGTGGACATTTCTCAATAATAAATATGTATTAAAAGTAGGTTCTTCATTAAATAATTATAAATCAGATACAATAGAACCATAGACATTTCAATGAATTAAAAGTTCCAAAGAAAAGCTTTAGAACAAAAAAAAACCAAAAAATAAAATTAAAAAACCAAGCCATACATATGAGGACTTGAAAGAAAAATAACTAAATAAATAATAAATGGTCCATAAAAGAATATATATATTAAATGTGATTGGCAAACATGTTTTGAAGCTCCTGTTTCCACGTCATTGTTAGTTCTTAATGTATGTAGTAAGCGAAGAAAGAGATGGTGGAGGCGACAATTGCAACTACGAAGACAGGCGTGACTACGAAAGCATCACTGGAGGGGCCTGGTGCCGGGGCCTCAGCCGCCAAGGCTGAAGCTGCAGAGACAACAACGACCAAAAGGATGACGAGGAAATTCTCCATCTCCATTAATTCAAGCTATCAAAGGCAAGAGGATTTGTAATGGAAGATGAAGTTTTAAGCGGTGAAAAGGAGAATGAGGGAGGGGGATTTTATAAGGATGGTGGTTGTTAGGCTTTTATTTTAAGTAGCCATGGTTGGCTGGCTTTGGCCTAATTTTAGGGTTTTGTTTTTGTGAGGTTAGTGGAGAGGCATATATTTGTTGAAGGAGAGGCCTTGCATGGCTGGCTCATTAATATACACTTATTTATATTATTTGGTATTGGTTGGCACAAAGATTGTGCTAATTTAATTTTCTTGAAAAGGAGCTCTGAAAAATTTATAACACTCATTATATTATGTTTAAATGACATAAAATCACATGATTTTAATTTCTAAGTAATAGTATTTGGATCGCTTTAAAAATTTATTTGTTAATAGCGACCAAAAAATTTTGGGTCGCTGGCTTGTAGCAGTAGCCCCGTCGCTGAGCCTTTTAGCGGCCAAAATTTCTTTTGGTTGCTAAATTAGTGACCACCAATTAAATTGGTCGCTAAAATGGTACATTTTAGCGACCATTTTTTTTTGACGCTAATGATTAATTATTTGGATGCTATTTAATATTTTAATTATTAATTTTATTTATTATCACATTTGTTAATAGCGACCAAAATAAAAATTGGTCACTAAAAAAATCAACAAAGTAAATCACAAGCCCCTTTAATTTCATGAAATGTGGTTCTTAATGCATATCAATTTTGGTCATATTTAGTAAAATTTCTTTATTATTTAATTATTATACATTTTCTAAAACATTTATGATTAATCAATCACTCTTTGATATTATCACATCTAATTACTTCTCATTAATTAGACATATAAAATACATATTAAATAAAAAACACTAATTTTATTACATTGAGGTAACAAAAATATAACAAGTAATGAATTAAAAAAAAAAAAATCATCTTCAATGTAGTAAACAAGAATTTGCTAGAAGAAAATGAAAATTGTATTCATTCATATACTTTTAAAAATACATTCATCAATTAAAAAAAACAAAATATAATATTTGAAATATCAATTCTAAAATTTTAATGTTTACAAAATAATCAACTATAACTTCTATAGTTGAACATTGCAAAGGTCATCAACTATGAAGGTTGTCACATTAACAGCTTGTCCGACAAGGAATCTCACTCCCATAGTAAAAGATGATTCCTTATTCCCACATGTTGTAATCTCTAGCTACAACGCCATGAACAACCCTGCATGCCCATTACCATCTTCAAATGTTCATGTTTGATTAACAACTTCTTATGCAAAGAATTTGGCTTTTTAGCATGAAGACGTTGGTATCTTCTACTTTCTAAAGCCTCTTCATCAATGCCAATCATGCTATCTTGAGGATGCTGATCATTGCCAACAAAATTAATAGTTAACAATCTGCAGTTAAATACTAAATTTAAAGCTTTTTAATTATAAAAAATGGCTTTGAGGGAATGCAAACATGAAGACATCTTAGAAATTAATGTCCACAATCTAGACAAGGTTCTAGCTTTACAAAGCAAATAATAATAATTTTTTTAGATTCAAAGAGCATGTTATTTAAGATCTCGCTAGCTCTTTTGATGGTTTAGCTAAGAGAATCAATCACTAATATTTAAATATGAATATAATATCACGCCTATTATGAAAGGGAACATGTGTTCAAAGTGAAATATATATATATATATATATATATATATATTGTTATTCACTGTTGAGAAGAGAATGGAGTGTACAAGCCAATATTCAATTTCATTGAAGATGCAAAATTTTCAAGTTCGTCATAAATATTACATGTAAATGATAAGAATATGTTGGGTTTCTTCTCTCAGTTTTTACAATGGGCATACTGATCAATAATAGAATAAATAGAGAACAAAGATCATACAACAATTGGACAATTGGCACAATTCTCCACCATTGAACAAGAAATCAATAATTCACAATAATATTTGAAGGAATGACATGAAATGTAAAAACTATAAAATTCACACTAGTTTAGTTCGCAAGGAGTAGCTGTCACCGGCCAAGAGAGAAAATTTTATCAAGCAAGCTCAAAACATATTAGTTAACAAACATTTTTTTTTAATAATACCTGAGAGTGAAAGGATTCTATATTTACCATCCACATCAACATCATCTTTATCATCATCGTCCTCATCATCATCTTCGTCACCATCATCCTAAACAACAGGCTCATCAAGCTGTAGATGCAAGAATTTAGGAATTTACACATTGGCAAATTTAGCAAGGCAGCAAAGCAAAAAGGAGCAAAAATTATCCAATGAAGGATATCAAATGCAAACTATGTAATATTTAATTTAAATGTAGTTTCACACACTTAAATTTCAGAACAAGATCATTGAAAAGTTTGGATAAACTATTTTGAAATAAATCGTTTAAAACTACTTCAGCTGGTATTCTAGTCACAACTCGTATAAAAAGAGTGTATGAGTATTGAATTCTTTGAGATGAGTATATACACTGAATTAGTTGGGATATGTGAATACACAGAATTTCTTGATGCAATGTCATTCTTACCATTTATGAAAACATACTTCGATTAAAAAAAGGAAGTCAGCTCTACAATTAAGAACAATCAATTCATTTTCATGCCTTTTTTCTCTTTAATGATGCTAACAATCAATTCATATAATATTTGCTCACATTCATTTTCAATATCAATGAAAATCTGAAGAGAATCATTCATATCCCTATGTACATTTCCAATCATTGCCTTGGACAATTAAATAAAAGGATACAAAGTTTTAATTATAAATCTGTGAGTTATACCTCCTTAAGGATCATCTTTGAGACTTCAGGAATGTCCAGTATTACTAACACAATAAGCAGTAAGCCCAAAAATGAAATAATGTAATGCCGCATGAAACAACAAAACTATTAGACAACTTGAAAATTAAATGAATCATAACTTTGGGTAAATATCCTTACTGGTTATCTAGGTAGAAACTATTTCAGAATTAAACTTTCCAGAAACTACTGGCTTGGCAAACTCTATAAAATATAGATACAGGCGGGTGTAAACATCATATAAAAATAATATATACCCAAAGGTGTATTAAATTTGAGGATTGCTAAAAGACATGCAAAACGTTATGCTAGTAAATTAATAATGAAATAACTTCACCTGTCAAAAGTGAGCATAAAGTACTATAGATATAAAAGCTGATAATAGAATTGACTGAAAAGAAAAGCTACCAGTGAGCAGAAACATTATTTAGGTTCATTGAGGACGTCGATCCTTTCCTTCCCCTTTCAGTTTGGGGTGCCTATGTGCCTCGTTACAGAAAACCTGCAGACGACCATTGAAACCACCAAGATACTGGTTCTCTGAGGAGGCTCCCTCTGCTGCTGCAATTGGAAGAGAAGAACCGAAGAAGAAGGCAAGTTTGCACCATCAACAAGGTGGTGATGATGCGGAGAATTTGGACTGAAGGGTCCCCCTATTAAATCCAGTAAATACAGAAGAAACGGAGACGTTAAGGTCATAATCTACCCCAGGCGCCACGGCTGCCACAGGAATTACGTGATCCTGCATAAAAGAATACTGTTGCATATCCTGATGCTCTCCCACAGCAGCAGCATTGTATGACATCATCCCCATTCCCATATGAGTGTTGTTTCCTACATGCAGCATCGAAGAATATCCTGGCGCCAGACATCTCTTCACCATTAACAATGCACCCTGAATATACAAAACAAGGCTTCCCACATAGATATAGACATCTCTTCACTATGAGTCTTCATTGTGTTGTCTTCTTGGTCTGAATGAGAGTAGGTTTTAGCAATCCATTTTATATAATGCAATAATCACATCAACTGAAATCCTGAAGGAAATAAGAGGGAAAGCATCTTACCTTAACAGTGGCATAAGTTAGATTCACTGAGTACAGCTCTGTATATCTACAGTCATTAAGAAAAACCATTAAAATCATTAATTATTCATTTAACCATAACTACAAGAATATGCAAAACAGCTAGCAGACAGATTAATTAACAAGTTCTCCATTTGAAAATTCACCAATAGATATAGACATCTCTTCACCATGAGTCTTCATTGTGTTGTCTTCTTGGTCTGAATGAGAGCAGGTTTTAGCAGGATCATCACGAATGCATTTTTTTCAAGCCCAAACTTTGTACATAAACTGTGAACCTGCTCCCTATACCACAATAGACTTATATTTCCACAAGTCAAAGGCTCACAGTACAAGTTTAAATTCAGGAAACTTGGATTTCAGCAAGAACAAAAAATTCTCAACCTTAGAATAAATTAAAACAAAAAGTTTCCATGTCAAAATTATGTTTCTAACAACGTTCAAATTGCTACTACGAGAATATATATATAAATAGAGAAAAACAACCATGTGTTAAAAAAGATGAAAAATGATACAATAAAATATGTGTAGTTCAAGAGCTAAATTGAAAGCGAATTATTTAACATTATAGTTTCAAAAAAAAAAAAAAGAAGAAATAAATCAGATCTCTAATCATCATTTTCTTCATTTGAGAAGTCTGGACCTACAAGAAGAAATTTATAATATTAGTTAAACAAAAATTTCAATTTTATTAAGTCAAGCTTAATGTGCATATTTTAAATACTTACCATCATCATTAGGGGGTTGCATGCTCATTTTTTCTGCTATCATTTTTAACCAATCTATAGTTTTTTGTTGAGATTTAATGATCTTACTCTGTTCCTCATATTTCTCTTGTATAACTTTTAAACTGGTTTCAAGCTCAATCTCTCTCTCGGACGATGCATTTGATCTGGCAATTTTAGTTTTCTTTATCGGCTTTGGCCCATAACCAAGGCCACGAATATATGACGATGTTTCACCTAAAACTTCAGCACAAATGATTGTCTCGTCAACTATTCCTCCATCGTCAATAATTTTCTCACGAATTTCCATCATCTTGTCCTGCATGTTTTAAGAAAAATCAACACAAAAAAATAAAAAAAATTTGCTAATAAATCAATTCTAAAAAAAAAAAAATTATACTAACATATTTTGCCTGACAATCTTCAGAAACCCATTTTTTTTTCTTTGTTTGTAAACTCCTCCTTGTATAACTCAATCCTGCTTAATTTCTACACCATAACAAAATATATATCACCCATTAATAGTTTTCAAAATTTAAGCAACTAAAAAATGATAAATACCTGATCATATAAATGAGCTACGAGGGACTTTGTGCCCATTCGGTGAATGCCCTTCAACATTGAACGATTTCGGCAGTTTGTTTCCGATTTTTTCTGTATAAAAATTTTAATTAAACATAATATAAAAAAAGTAGCGAGAAAATTTGATCTTCATATGCTTGAAATTTAAACATTTTAATATGGATGTCTTTTATACATATGTTCATCTCAATTTTTGTTATATTATCTTTAATACTCAATTTTTTCCCCACAAAATCATAGCATAATAAAAAGTTTCATCAATCACTAATATCAATATAAGTAAATTAGCAAACCCATAGTTTTTTTTTGAATTAAAGATATACCTTAAATGTTTCCGAGTCAAAAAAATTACATAACCAAATCCAATCAGTCTGTCAATAAGTTCTTTGTAAGGCTTTTGTCTTGCTAACATTCCACCTCCATGTTTTTTATAATGTACATAAGCCTTTGAGCGAAAATCAGAAAATCTCTTGCTCATCGTGTGCATCACACAATCTTTTACATGTGCTTCTTCAATGGACAAATTAATCTTTACCTACAAAAAAAAAAAAGAGATAGATGCAAAGTTCTGTGCACTGAAAAGAGAAAAACTATTGCTCATCGTGTGCACTGAAAAGAAAGATAGGATTTCTGTTTAAATTTAAAGGATTTTGTAAGGTCACCAGCTCTGCAATAACCATCAATCATTGTGTTGAATGTAATAGCATTAGGATCTAAACCCTTTTCAGGAAGCTTATTAAAAAGCCTCACAGCTCGCTCCAAATTGCCAGACTTACACAAGCCATTGATGAGTGCATTATATGTCACAATGCTAGGAAGGAAACCTTTTTTAAGCATCTCATCACGCAGTAAAAAAGCATCATTTACATTGCCACGTGATGAATATCCATGAATTAAGCTGGAATAAGTAAATTTATTGGGCAAGAATCCTCTATTAGACAAGAAGGAGATGAAACTTTTTGCATCTTCTACCCCACCCGACTTGCAAATTCCAGCAATAGCGACATTGCAAATGACGTGATTAGGTTCAATGCTAATTGAAACCTCATGAAAGAAATCTGTATTTTTGTTCACAGAAAGATTATTCGAATCAAGATTATAAGACCTCTGAAAAAAATCATACTTTGAGGGTATGTTGAAATCTACAAGTTTCTGCAGCAATGAATTGGCCTCATTGATTTTATCTTGCCTGTACAAGCAACTTACAAGGGTGCTACAAATAAACAAATTTGGTCTCAGGCCCTTCCTAGTCATTTGCAAATAACAATCAAAAGCTTTGTTTATCATTCCTTTGTCAGACCAACCAGATATTAAAGCTCCATACGTCACAAACGTTGGGAGTCAATTCTTTTGCAAGCATGTCAGCCATGAGTTCATTAACTCTGTCATGCTTATTTGATTTGAAAAGCCCAGAAATATTGTATCAAATCATATTATGAGATAGAGCAACTAAATTCATTTGGAAATCATAATATGCATTGATAAGATGAATGTAAAACAACAAGTCAAACTCATAAATCAGCTCCAAATTCCTGGTGAAGAAAACTAAATGTCAATTTAATGATAAACATAACGAGACTAGTTTTGACTAAGCAAAACTGGACTAAAGCACAACAGGTTTGGTCGAACCTCAACAATTTATTGGATGCTATAAAAGAGTCTAAAAATTCTGATTTAGACTCTTATAATAAGACATATAGGATACTTCCAGGCAACAACAGCAGCTAGATACTCTTATGGGCATCTAAAGTTACAATTGTAGAAGCAGGTTTTATTGATATTGAAAGAAGATAAAATAATACAAATCTATGAGGTAAAAGACAACCATTGTATCCATCACACATTACAGCAGCTGTATACTCCTGTTATAAATACATCACATATAGTAAACATAAATGTATCTAACGGTTATATATGAATTACTGAGATTAAGACTTCGTTTGGGACGGCTTTCTTGTACTAAAAAGCTGCACAATAGTTATTACCATCAATTTTGTCTCTAAAAAAAAAAAGAGTTCTATGTAAAAGTAGAAGAAAAGCACAATAGTTATTACCATCAATTTTTTAGCTTCTATGTCGAAAGTAACAAAAGGTAAAACATAAAGATATATGATATTCATAAACGGAATTGAATTTTTGATAAAAAATAACTAAAAAAATCTTTAAATTTATTACCATCAATTTTTTTAAAAGTATTTATTTATCAGCATCACTAACTTGATCCCATCTTTCGACTTGCATGGGTGCAAAGTTTCTAATTATAATACCCGCTTCTCTAGACAACTTTGAGTGATGCTCTCCAACTGGCCTATTCAAGCCCTCTGGAATGATTATTGATACCTTACCTTTTGTTCTGTAATGCTCCTCTAATGCTACGCCTCTATTAGGACCTCTTTTTTTATTAGAACTTGAAGCTGAAAAAAAAAAAAGTAAATAAGAAAGTCATTTATATTTATCATTATTATTAAATTTGAAGAAGCCATAAGTAATAATACCAATGATAGTTGTCTCAGTCTCTGGTACTGACGGATGAGGTAAACTTGGTCTATTAGCTATTGGAGATGCTTCTCCTATAGGCAAACCTCCTTCAATTGATACATGCAAACAGTTAAGAGTAAGAGCTACTAATGTACAAAAAGAAATTATATTTATCAAAGGATAGTATTTAAGCCTGAAAGAGAAAAAAAAACATTAAAAATAATTTAACTTAATGAGATAAAAAAAAATACCAACTTACCATTATTAACAGTTGATACGACATGTGAAGCATCATTTTTTAAGGAAGACTGCACATTATTACTTGTTGATGGTGCAAATAAATGCGAGTAATTTGCAATTATTCGAGCGCTTATCCGTTTTCCTGGAGCCATGACTTAATAAACTGCAAAATGAAACAAAAAATACATTATTGAAAAGCAAATATATCAAGTTATTATAATATATGAAACAAATAAGTCATAAAGAACAACCTAGTCTTTATCAATATCAATGTTGATATGTACATCAACATCATCTTCACTAAAATATTCAGCTAATGTTGCATCATATTCCTCTTCTTCATCTTCATCACATAGAAAATCAGTAGTCTGAGTTGGTTGTAAATGCACATTTTGTCTATATTCCAAAATTTGTGGCTCTACATCTTCTCTATGTAAGAGACCAATCTCACCAAAATCATCTTGGAAGTTTATATCATTTTGCTCATCTTCTTGATATGTTATATTTTCTGTTAGCTGATCAGTGTTAAGTTGATTTTCATTCAAGTAATTCAAGAGGGTGGGATCAAATAAATGCCTATGTTGCACTTTCTGTACAACATGCCAATCACCTCTTAACTTTGTATCTTGAACATAAAATACTTGAGTAACTTGACCTGCTAATACATAAGGATCATTATCATACCAAGTTTTACTCATATTTATAGATGTGAAATCATCATCAATTACAATGGGCTTTTTATGCTCAAGATCAAACCATTTGCACTTGAACAATACTACATGATTTCCATCAATATAGCTTAAATCAACAACATCAGTTAAAACCCCATAGAAATCAATACTTTCATCTCTATGAGAACCCTGAACTGATACACCACTATTCTGGGTTACCCTTCGAATGTCACGTTGGTTGACTAGAAACTTAACTCCATTAACAATGCACCCTGAATATACATTAACACGAATATCTGGACCCATTGCTAAAGAATAAAGATCTTCGTTACCTTCTAGTGATTTATGAAGATTCAAGCTCTTCATCTATAAGATAGAAAAAAAAATCAAATTTTGTGAAATTGTTAACATTAGAAAAAAATTTAGAAATATAAATAACAAATAAAATTAAGAATTGAGTATCTTACTCTTTGTTCAAACCATAATGGAAACTGATCTTTTTGCTTTGTTGCCACATCTTGAATAAATGAATCTTCTTTTCTTAACTCATTCTCATGTTCACTGATACATAATTTTTATAAGATTTAATCATAGAGTAATATATTTATTTGTAAATAAGTTTAATATCATCAGCAATTTAGTTAATTACGTACCTGAGGTATGGCTTTAACTCTTCACAATTGTTCAGAACATACCATCGAACTAAATTGTACTCACTCCAAGATAATGTAGTGAAATGTGGTTGACCAAAAGGATGAATTCTTCTAGAGAAAATTGAAAGTTGATTTTCATGCAAATGAACATCATCATTATATTCTTCATCTTGATTATTTTTACTATTCATGCCACGGAGGTATCTAGAACAAAATGTTAATGCCTCATTAACAACATAAGCTTCTGCAATTGATCCTTCAGGGCGAGCTTTGTTCCTAACATTCCCTTTATGAACACTTAGATTTCTAGCATATAAACAAATTTTAATAAAAATTTATGCAAATAATGAATAAAATATATGTAAAAAGTAAATGTTACTAGTACAAGAAGTAACCTTTCAATTGGATACATCCACCTATACTGAACAGGTCCAGCAAGCCTAGCCTCACGCGGCAAATGAACAGCCAAGTGAACCATTATGTCAAAGAAAGCAGGTGGAAATATCATTTCAAACTGACAAATTGTATTAACGATCATATCTTCTAATTTCTCCAACACATCCAATCTCAATGTCTTAGCACATAATATCCTGAAAAAATCTTGACAAATCACTTATAGCATTATGCACATCTTTATTTAAATATCCACGCAATCCTAAAGGAAGGATTCGTTGTAACAACACATGGCAATCATGACTTTTTAATCCCATAAGCTTGCCATTTCGAATATGAACTGATCTAGATATATTTGCTGCGTAACCGTCTGGAAACTTTATTGATCTAACAAAGTTGAGAAACCCTTCTATCTCTTTTGGAGTAAGTGTGTAAGAGGCTGGAGGTTTAAGATACTTCTCACCTTGTTTTTGCAAATGTAGCTCATGCCTTATGCCCATATCTTGTAGATCCAAACGAGCTTTCTCTGTATCTTTTGTCTTTCCTTCTATATTTAATAAGGTCCCCAGAATGTTGTCACAAATATTCTTTTCAATGTGCATTACATCAAGATTATGATGTAACGTGAGACTTCTCCAATAAGGCAACTCAAAAAATACACTTTTTTTGTCCAAGTTGATTCATAAAGATTACGTTTTCTTTTTTTGCAGCTAGGATGCTTTCCAAACTTCAAATCCTTTAATGATTCCATTTCTGATAATATTTCATCTCCTGATAAAATTTGAGGTCTCACTCTAACTTCATGTGTTCCATTAAATTTTCTACTTTTTCTCCATTTGTGCTCCTTAGGCAAGAAACGTCTGTGACCCATGTAACAAATTTTGTTTCGTAAATATTGTGAAGTAGTTTCATTGTCACATATTGGGCAAGCTTTATAACCATGTACTTTATGACCTGACAATATACCATAAGCTGGAAAATCATTTATAGTCCATAAAAGAGCAGCATGCATTTGAAAGATATTCTTACTAACAGAATCATAAGTTTTGATACCATTCACCCATAAGTCCTTTAATTCTTCAATAAGGGGCTTTAAATACACATCTATTTCTTTCCCAGGAGCAACTGGACCAGGAATTAATAGTGTCATAAACATAAACTCAGAAGACATACAGTTCCAAGGAGGTAAATTATATGGTATAAGAATGACGGGCCACATGCTATAAGAAGTGCTCATATTACCAAAAGGATTGAATCCATCTGAAGCTAATGCAAGGCGTACATTACGAGAATCTTCTGCAAACCAAGGAAAGCTAATATCAAAATCCTTCCAAACTTTAGAATCAACTGGATGTCTTAATAAATTTTCATCAACAAAATGATTTTCCTTATGCCACCTCATTTCATGAGCAGTTTTTCTTGACATAAATAATCGTTGTAATCGAGATGTAATGGGAAAATAGCGTAGAATTTTATGAGGAATTTTCTTTCCTTTTACATCATTAACTTTCTATCTTGATTCCATGCACTCAGGACATTCTTCTTTATCCTCATTATCTTTCCAAAATAAAGCACAATCATTTTTTGCAAGCATGAATCTTTTCACATCCCAATCCGAGGTCTGATAGAATCTTCCTTGATTCATAATATGAAGACGGAAGTGTTTCACCCTTTGGCAAGATAGATTTTATGAATTCAAGGATCATGTTGAATGATTTATTTGTCCAACGATTAAGAACTTTAATGTGTAGTAACTTTACAAGAGCAGACAGCATAGATAACTCTGAACCAGGGTATAAATCACATTGTGCATCCTTTAGTAGTCTATCAAATATATCTGTTTCATCTTTGTCGATAATATTATCACATTCCTCATCTGGTGATTTATTGGGAGAAGAGTTCATAAAAGTTCCCCTATGTATATCCTCTAAGATTTCTTGAATCTCATCAACCCCTTCATTTGAATTATTAAGATCATTCACATCTCTTCTGCCTAAATCTGCATCACTGAAAGCTTGAGATGTTTCCCCATGACAAGTCCACTCAATGTATGATGTTTGCATTCCATTAATCAGTAAATGATTCTCTACGTCGCCATAAGTCTGAGAAAAGATATATTTGCACAGTATCGACATGGGCACCGAATCTTCTCCTTTTGAGGATTATTTTCACGGGCAAACTTAATAAATGCAGTGACTCCATCCTTATATTGTCGCAAACGTCTATCGTTGAGATTAATCCAGCTTTTATCCATTGCTTTGACCTAACAAAATTATGAATAAAAATAATTATTGCATGAAAAATCTTACACCTCTTTTAAAAAATTATATAATTTTGAGAAATATTCATAAATAATATGCTTCAAATCATTTCTCATTTGAATTTTTTTGTGTGAAGACAATATAAAATTCAAATTATTATGATGATACTATGATTTGAGGGACTAAATTGAACACCTCAAAAAGCTTATGACTAAAATTGATATAGTTAAAAAACTTAAGGGATTATTTTTATCATTTGCTTGTTTTAAATTCATATCCTCTAATTATTTTCCTTCTTTACCATAATTTATGAGCAATAGGTTCTTATGGATCAACTCTATGATACAAGAGCGTGGAATGGATAAAGCCTATTAGTAAACATACTCTACTTGGTGCAAGTGGAGAAATTAGTGACTTCCAAGAGATCTTGCATTATCTTGATGAACTAATGTAAAGTCCATTGAATCTATTTTTCTTTATTCAAAATTTTCTTCCCTTTCATATTTTGTGAAGTATATGCTTAATGATTTTGAATATCATCTTTTCGCTTTCCTTTTCTTGTAATCCTAATAAATTAATGTATGAATTCAATAAATTATCTAGTTATGATTTTAAGTTAAACTATAAAAAGATTTAAGCTGCTTGTATTCAATCCTTAAATTTACTTATTCATTTGTAATTCAATTGTCAATATAAGTTGATGTATAGTTTCAAAATTAAAATTTATGTCAATAACTTAAATGATTAAGATTAGTTAAATGTTAGGTTTTCAAAGTAAAAATTGTTATGCAAATTTCATTCAAATTATAATCTAGGGTTTTATTATTATTCTAATTTTAGTTAATTTTTAATTGAAATTTTTATTTTGGCTAAATATGAAATGAAGTTTAATAATTATAAAGAACAATATGCAATAATTTAACCATAAGAAAATTTAATAAAATGTAAAACAAACATTAAAAAAGACAATGTACTAACAGTAACTAAAAATTTATAAAATATGTCTATCGATGAATGATAATATGCTCAAAGGTAATAATACAATAAAAACAAGTAATAAAAAATAACTAGTGTTTTAGACACCATTCCGCTAATCTTAAACACTATGGCTCTGATGGCCATCACTAACATCATCACGAACATAGCATCGCAAGAATAAGTTATCATAATATTTTAGATCTCCCTAAATGAAAAGAAATGAAAAAAAAAAAAAAAAAAGAAAGTCCTGCGACAAATAAAGTTGCAACAACAACCAACTCTCTCTCTCTCTCTCTCTTTCTCTCTCTCTCTACTAATAATACAAAAACTCCTAAAAGTCAGAGTTTGGATCCTCCTCCTCCTCATCATCATCATCGTCATCATTTCCTTTTCCTTCAGGCTACCAAACAAAGGGCTCATAAACAAGTTCATAATGAAACTAAAATTGGTCTAAGTGCTCTATAAATGGACTTCTCTTAAATGCCTACATTAGAGCTTCATTGAAATCAGATCTATACCAATACTTCTTCTCTTACTAATCCATAGTGTGGGCCATTCTCATTCTCATTTCAAACTGACAGTATTTAGATTCCTCATAAAAATCTTGAACTACCTCCATTTGAGTTTTAAGATCAATCACCTTCTCTCTTATAATTTTAGGGATACTAGAACTCCTACTACTGCTAGCCATTCTAGAAGATACACAAAACTCATAAAATTTCCTCTACATTAATTGGAGTCCCAAAAATGGTAGTGTACTCATCATATGCAAATATGTTAACTTGTATAGGCGGTTAATGGCAACAGAATTCATAAAGGGCACCTACTTACCTCTTACATAACATTTATTATCTATAGCTTCTTTCTCATTGTGGAAAATCTCCCTCATAATGTTAATAGTTATAGCATAAGGCTCGTCACAAAAATAGTCCCAACCCCTACTCACTATAGTCTACATGATTGGAAGTCTAGGGCTTTGAAAACCATGATTTGAGATAAGCTGTTTAGTGGCTTAAAACATGACAAACCTTCCTTCAACCTAAGCAAAAATGAACCTATGTTTATCATAACATGAAGGGAATAGCTTCTTACCAAACATTTTGGGGGGTCCATTACATGAAAAGGAATGAGGCAATAAATAATAAAGGGCAAGAAAATTTATAAGGGAATAATAAAATGAGTGAATATAATGGATTCATATTTATAAATATAATAAGCATTGCAGTGTTGTAGGGATGAACATTGCAATGCTAAAATACAAAAGTAATAGATGGGTCAAACTGATATTTGTGTCTCAGGGTGGGTCAAATGGCATAACAGTGCTTTATGGACTTATTTAAGCACTATAGTGTTTGAAAAAGCTAACACCATGGTTCTATAAGTAAAATAATAATGATTTTAACCTAACATCATGACACTAGCAATAATACTGTGGTGCTCACCAAAGTTTCATAATGGAAAAGTTATGATTGTATAGTTAGTTTTTTAACCATCAGTGTTGCCATTTGACATTTAAAACTGATGCTGCATTGCTCGAATGTGTAGTGATGAGGCTCTGTATGGGTAACTGCAGCACTATGGTGTTAAAAAACATTATGTTGTGGCAGTTCAAATGAATAAATTTTTGAGAGCTTGGTACTACAATGTCAGTTTTGAATGTCACAATGCTCATCATGCAAACATGATAGTGCTTTATTGCCAAAAACTTTGGCGCTAAGTCAATTTTGCAGCACATAATTCTTCTCAGGACTTAAATCATAACTTAAATCAAAATCAAATATGGAATAATAAAATATAAAAAACATAAATATGAAAGCTGAAACAAAATTATAAAGCATAAACTATAGATAAATATAAAGATTGGTTGCCTCCTAAATTATGCTAAGTTTATATTCTTTGTTATATGCTATTGATTGAGAACAAAAAATGGGTGGGGAATGGTTGAAGGAGAAGAGAAACGTTGGAGAATGATGGATAAGAAAGGGAGGGGAATTTTTAGAGAAAAAAAGAGAGGTTACTTTGATTTAATCCAAGCTTAAATTCATCAATCAGCAGAGAGTCCCAATGAAGAGGAGTTAGGAGCCTAGCCTGTAAACTATTAAAACACAACAGGATTTGATATTTTTTAAGAATCCTTAGGTTTACTTTTCAGCTTCATAAGGATGCTATAAAACCTTTGAAAACCACCCAAATTAGTAAATGATGCATTAAAACTCAAGAGATCCAACACGTCCATTGGAAACCTTAATGGAACTCTTCGAGAGTCTCTTTTTGACTTTTTTACTAGTTAATTCTATGAAAGACCGTAAAGCTCTATTGTTCATTATTCTTTAATAAATGAAAAGAATTCTGACTTCAATGGTGATCAAAGAATTATCATAACAACATTGTTGGTGCCAAGCCATGATGCTCTTCCAAAGAAAATCATAGTATAATTAATTTGGATGGTCTTTGCAATTGATGAGAAAGTGTTGAAAGGGTTTTGTAAGGTCAATATGATCATTAAGGCATTAGTGGCTACTTAGGTGGACAGTTATCTCCAAAAGCACTTGTACAAAGGAGGTTTAAAATTCAGAAGTGGCACAATAGGCAGTGCTACGATGCGATCATGTACATTAAATCATACATCCATTGCCCAGAGATGGTTGTACCCTGTTATTTGTCCTCATTAAGTCATTCATCGAAATTCTCTATCAATACTCTTCATTGATGCTCTCCATTAATATCTTTGTCCACAGTTTGTATCAATATTCCTCGTTGAGTCTCTCGGCAAAACTCAATTGTACGTTCTATAGAATCACAAGCCTTCGTGAAGTTCAGATTTTGTAATTTCAAACAAAATACTAAGGAAAGATGGTACACCATATATAAACAGGAAACAATAGGATTTCATTTCTTTTTATTTTTCATGATAAAGAGGTGAAAGAATCAATACAACAAAAATTCAACCCTAACCTCTTAAAGCAAAAATAACAACCAATAATGTTGAACAATGCCATAAAAATAAGAGGAAAGCATAGTTTAAAGAAGATCATATAATTTTTGAAATTAAAACAAGAAGAATGGAATTAGGGATAACCTGTGAATAAGAACCCGACGGACCCGACGGAGGATTTTTTGCGGGATTGTCCGAAGAACTGTGAGTGAATAAACTCATATCAACGCTTAGAGGTCGTGGCCGCTAGCGTCGATTCGCGATTGCAGTTGGCGATTGCAGTTTGAGGCCGTCGCTAAAGAGCTAGGGCGAAAACGAGGTCGCGTACGGGAGACAGATCGCCAGTAGCTTGGTTTTGGTATAATGTTACTTAATGTATACTTTTATTTAAATAAGTGATTGATGAAATTTAGATAATTTATATTATAATTTATTTCATTAATAAATTAATAGATTTATCATCATAAAATTATAAATATTAAATTAAATTCATCATTTTATTTATTAATTTGAATTTCAAAAATATTATTACAATCAAAAAAATTTTCGGGGGCGCTGCCCCCTAAAACCCCCGCAGGGGCGCTGGCCCTTGACCCCGCGACCTAATCGGGCAGGTCGAACTCCGTTAGAGGGTGCTACCCCCTTGGACCCTTGAAATATTTGAGAAGCATACGATTATGTACAAGTTTAAAAAGAATAATTAGTCACTACAATGACATGTGTATATTTTTAAGAAAAAAAATTTCTAAATTTTTAGTGACAAAATTAGCGTCCAAATTTTTTTTGCGGCTAATATCAAACCTATTATTTAGAGGCCTTACTAATTTTTGGTCACTAAAAGATATATTTAGCGACCAAATAATTTTTGTCTCTATTTTTTTTGTCGCTATTGACCCATTTTCTTGTAGTGATAGTTTTAAAAATTGAGCTAGATTAATCTAGCAAAACTATTTTCTTAAAATAGGAGCTATGGTAAAATTGAGATATAGGACATATCCAAATAAAGCTAATAGTGATAAAAGCCCAAAATAAATTGGAGTTAAGATTTTATTGAACTGTTATTATTTTAACTCTTACATATGACTCATACTTATATTAATTTTTAATTTAATGGAATTGATCTAAGCCATCCATCATCATTTCAAAACTTATAAAAAAAAAATCAAAATAATTTTGATAAAGCAATGTTTCACATAAGTGAAAATCTTTCAAACATCAAAATTTGTGTGGTTTTATAAACACAAGAGACAATACATTGTATTAGAAATATTGGATTATTATTATTATTATTACACACACTACAAAAGATAGGAATATTATAGTACAAAAAATGTCATTTCTCGTTGGTTTTAACCACCGCAAAATTTATTGCAGTTGTTTTATAATCGTTGCATGACCGCTGTGATTTCAATGCGCTGCAATGATATTCCGTGGCAAGACCGTTGGGGTAAACATAAGGAAGTGATGGTTATTACAACAGTTTTAATCGCCACAATATAACATAAATGTAGCTGCCATGCATAACCGTCACATTTGGCTCAATTAAATTTGTTGCTCCTAAGACAACAATTCTAACCTTTATGCTTAAAAGACCGGACATTGCGTATAGTGTCAATCAATTATCTCAACATATGCAAAACCCTCTACCTCAACACATCTATATGCTCAAACGGCTTCTTCACTATATAAAAGGTACCATTGATTTTGGAATACCCATTTCCAAAACTAATCTTGTCCTTAAATCTTTTTCAGATACTGATTGGGCTGGAGATCCGCTATCTCGTAAATCGACATCAGGATACTGCTCTCATTCCTAGGTGATACGCTCATTTCTTGGACCGTCAAAAAACAACACATTGTTGCTCGATCATCCACTGAATCTAAATATCATGTTTTAGCCTCTCTCTCACATCTGACATAATATGGCTTTGTTGTCTATTATATGATTTTGGCGTCTCGCAAAGCTGCCCAACCGACATGTTCTGTGATAACACTTCGGCTATAGCACTGGCCAACAATCTAGTTTTTCACACCCGCACCAAACATATAGAAATAGATCAGAAATTCATTCGGGATCACCTACAAAAAAATCATATTCGTCTTCTTCCTATCAACACTATTGATCAAACGACATATATTCTAACAAAAGCGCTATCTACACCGCGATTTATCAAACTTCGGATCAAACTGAAGGTCTCACACGACCCATCAGCTTGCAAACGCATATTAGAACACAATATTACATAAATAATGTATTACTTCACAAATATTGCTGATGTGGCCATTTTCCATTGGTTGTTGATGTAATAAGGCCACTCTTTATTCTTATATATTCATGTAATGTTATGGTATAAGGGAGGGTTTCATTTTCCTCGTTCTGATTCCTTTCTTCGTTCTTGTTCTCTACCTTCTTGTTCCAGTTTTCTACAAATTCATCTATTCACATCAATGATATTATCAAGAATTTGTTTACAGTTTTATTTGGGATAGTTTTTTTACTAATTTAAGAAGCAACAAAAAAATCATCTCAAATGAGACCTAAATCTCTTAAGGGTCTATAGTGAGGGAGAAATTATTTTGTGCAGACACCGAGCATATTTTATCGTCCGGAGACCAACCAGAATGTGCCACATCACCAATAATGAGCCGGATACCGAGTAGGGGGTGACATGGCATATTTTGGTTGGGCTTTGGACGGCGTTCAGCATCCGAACAAAATAATTTCTCACGGTGAGTGAGAAATTATTTTGTGTGGACGCCGATCCTAGTTTACCGTCCAGAGACCAACCAGAATGTGCCACGTAACCAATACCGAGTCGTATACCGAGTATGGGGTGACGTGACATATTCTGGTTGGTCTCTAGACTGCATTTGACATCCGCACAGAATAATCTCTCACGGTTAGGCGATCCACTTTCACCTCTTATTATCATACTATGCGTGAATGTGTTCCAAATGATGTTATAAAGGGCCAGTAACAAAGGTTGGATTAATGGATTTAGGCTTCGTTTTCACACTACTTTCTGCAATAATTTTTTTAGTAAAACTTTCGTGAAAATGGCAAACACTGTCCCAAATGAAGCCTTAGATTTAAATCTTTCATTTCTCTATTCACTGACATTCTTTTCATTACTGATATCTATTGCCATAATTTTAAAACTTCTTCAAAGTGCGATTAACTTTCTTAAATCTACTTTTTCTCTCAAAATTTTCAGGACTTAATTCCATCGTTTAAAATCACATAACACATATAAAATGATAAAATTTATTAGATTTATCATTTGGATATACATAATTTTAAAAAATATATTATTTTGAAATTTCAAAAATCTTTTATAACACTCTCGGATAATTATTACTATTTCTCGCATTAAATGAATGAAAATAGAATTATTATTAAAAAAAACTTATTTATAAATGACTAATCAGCCCTTCAAAAGTTCAGATTATAAAATTAATTATACGCCTAATGAAAAAATATTAATGAAAATTTTAAAATATTTTAATTATATTTCCATTAAAAAAAATCTATTACATTAATTAGATATATAAAAAAATAGGAGAAGGTGGTCATTCCTCAATAATAAATATGCATTAAAAGTAGGTTCTTCTTTAAATAATTGTAAATCAGATACAATGAACCATAGACATTTCTATGAATTAAAAGTTCCAAAGAAACGCTTTAGACGAAAAAAGCCAAAAAATAAAATTAAAAAACCAAGCAATACATATGAGGACTTGAAAGAAGAATAAATAAATAAATTGGTCCATAAAAGAATATATATATATATATATATTAAATGTGATTGGCAAACATGTTTAGAAGCTCTTGTTTCCACGCCATGGTTAGTTCTTAATGTATGTAGTAAGCGAAGAAAGAGATGGTGGAGGCGACAATGGCAACTACGAAGACAGGCGTGACTACGAAAGCATCACTGGAGGGGCCTGGTGCTGGAGCCTCAGCCGCCAAGGCTGCTGTTACAGAGACAGCAAGGGCCAAAAGGGTGACGAGGACATTCTCCATCTCCATTAATGCTAGTTATCGAAGGCAAGGGGATTTGTAATGGAAGATGAAGTTTTAAGCGGTGAAAAGGAGAATGAGGGAGGGGGATTTTATAAGGATGGTGGTTGTTAGGCTTTTATTTTAAGTAGTCAGGGTTGGGTGGCTTTGGCCTAATTTTAGGGTTTTGTTTTTGTGAGATTAGTGGAGAGGCATATATTTGTTGAAGGAGAGGCCTTGCATGGCTGGCTCATTAATATACACTTATTTATATTATTTGGTATTGGTTGGCACAAAGATTGTGCTAATTTAATTTTCTTGAAAAGGAGCTCTGAAAAATTTATAACACTCATTATATTATGCTTAAATGACATAAAATCACATGATTTTAATTTCTAGATAATAGTATAATTATAAGGATATTTGATATCAAAATTTGATAAAATAATATATGAGTCACTTTTATTTTTTATTTTTAAAATTTATTTATAGTTTTATAAAATAAATTAAGTCTCCCATCTCAATAATTTATTTATTTATTATTCAATAGTGAATAATTTGATTTATACCTTGGTGATCATTGTCATCAACAGAATAAGGATGATGACCAATGGGGAGATGATAAGGATGGTCGTCGACAATGATGGTGGTGATTATTATGCCTAGCTGTGATAATTATTTTTAAATTTTAAAAATTAAAAAAAATTGGTGTTCTTAAGAATAGAATGATTATTTTGAAAATAAAAAATATAAATAATTAAAAAAGACACCATAAATAAACATAATTTTGAAATTTAGTTAGATTAATCAGGCAAAACTGTTTTCTTAAAATAGGAGGTATGATAAATTTTAGATATAGGACGTATTCAAATAAAGCTAATAGTTATAAAATCCCAAAATAAATTGGAGTTTAGATTTTAATGCAGTTAGTATTGTAAATCTTACATATGACTCATACTTATAATAATTTTTTATTTAATGGAATTGATTTAAGCCATCCATCATCATTTCAAAATTTATTAAAAAAATATTCAAAATAATTATTTTGATAAAGCAATGTTTCACATAAATAATTAAAAAAGACACCATTCTGTGCGGAAGTAGTTTAAATAATAAATATAGACAGTTTACACGTATTTACTTCTTCAGCAAAGTGGTCCGTCGTTTGCAATTCCACACAATGAACCAGAGTTCGAAACCCCCCTTGCACACGCTGGAGCGCGCGCGCGGGGGCATTGCCGTAGCGCGGGATTTGCGCGGGGGCATCGCCGGAGCACGGGCGGGAGCCACGCGGTGGCATCGCCGGAGTGCGGGGGCATCGCCAGAGCACGCGCTGGAGCTGCTGCGGGGGGATCGCGGAGCCGTGGGAGCGGGGGTTGGCTGGCTGGCGGAGCGGTGTATTAAAATTTTTTTATTTTTAAATTTGACCGGCGATGTAAGACCGCCGGTAAGCCGCCGGAATTCATTTTCCTACGCCGTTTTTACCGGCGGTAATTTAACCGCCGGAAAACAACAAAACCGCCGGAAAAGGTTTAATTACCGCCGGAAAAGGCCGCCGGAAATGGGTGATTTTCCTGTAGTGAGCCTTTAGGCTCCGGCAACAATGGTTCGCTCCGATCGAAGGCCAAGCAGTTATAGTAGCTCCAACCTTGAGGCTTTGATGGTAGTGGTTCGCTTCGATTGAAGGCCAATGAGTCACGGATGCGCAAAAGAAAAGAAAGAGGGCGAGGCGGAGAGCGGAGCGCGTTTTTTTTTTTTTTAAGAATTAGGGCTTACTATAGAGGCTTTACAGAGGTCAAAACTGATGTTATTTACACCGGTTATAATTAGTGCTACTAGTAGCAGTCACAACAGGTGCAAAATGAGGGTTTTAGTGGCATATATATATATATATATATATATATATATATATATATATATATATATATATATATATGCTATCATTAAAAGTTTATTGTTTACTACTGGCGATGTAAATTTCTATAAGAATTAAGCTGATAGTTATAAGTTTTTATCAACCAAGCTCAAAAAATAATAATATTTAGGATTTTATTCCGAATTATTTCATTAGATGATGATATATTCAGAATTATCATTACCAGTCACCATTTTTCAATTTCAAATTTTAATTGTTCTGATTAAGTTTATGTGATTTCCGATCTATTTCTGTTTATTCCAATTCAAAAATTCTAATATTTTAATTTTTACTGATTTTGATAGCTTCGGCTGATACATTAATGCAATTTTGAATGAATGAGATGATACTTCATGTGTCGTCAAAAATAAGTCTTCAGCGAGCAATAATCTTAAGGCGTATTAAAGTTGGAAACTTTCAAAATTAAAATTGAGACCATCCAAATTCTAATTTAAGCAAACTTATTAATTTGAACACCTCTACATGATGAACCTAATGACATCAAAATCAGTCCAAAATCTGAGTTGAACCCTATTTAATAATATAAGTATTTTTTTTTTAATTTATCATATTTAATTATTTATCTATTTATGTTTTTCATATATTATCACTATTTTGAAAATCGGATCGGACCGGCCGGTTAAACCGGTCAACCATGAACAGGTCAAGTGGCCGGTCCAATCTAGCTTACAAATTTGGCTCTCAATTGAACTTGGAGTTAACCAAATTGAACCGGCGGTTAAGTCGGTGAACCGGTCCGAATAAAAAAATTCGGCCGATTTTCTCAAATAAATTTTTTTAATTAAATTTTAAACAATAAATTTTAATTGAATTTTAAATAATATATTTTAAATCAGAATTTGGATTACCAAACAATTTTCAAACATGACATGCTTATAGTTGAATCGAGCGACTCGACGAGACGAATCTAACGAGCTTGGTCATTTAAATCGAAAATCACTAAGACATTCAAAGTCCAATAAATGGCCTATGATCAAGGGAATCAACATCAGTCATCCATCCAAACCACTCCAACTTACCACTGATCTTCCATCTATTTACAAGTCATGACACTCTAGAAAATCTATAAATAGAGCACCCCTTCCTCATGAAAGGGGACGCCCACGTAAGGAATCAAGAGAGAGATCAAAGATCGTTCTTGCCTACTCGCTCATCCTCGACCACCACCCGGACTTCCATCAAGACCACCGCTTAACGTCGGAGTTCTGTCGAACAACCGTGTGACACCGAACTTCCGTCAGGACCACCGCCTGAAGCCGTACTTGTCACGACCCGACCCGATCCGAGACGGATCCCGCTCGAAACGGATCCCGCTCGCACCGGGTCGCGGCACGGAAACGAACAAACTGACTGACCAGGATCTGGCTTTGGAATTTGCTTACTGAACTAAATCTTCCAAATTATTTCAACTCAAAAACTAACACACAGAACAGACCAGAGCTACTATGAATCATCAAATGCAACGGAACAGATCTATATTTTTCTTTCTTTTCCTCAAAACAATCATCTACAAATACGGTACATGGCTAACAGAAGAAATACAGAAGAAAAGTCATGACCGTACAAAAATCAAAAGTACAAAAGTACCTATCACAGATCGGACTCTGAACTCTAGTCATGGACTTCCTTCCCTTTCCTAGAACCTGAAAACCACCAGAAAATGAGAGTGAGCTCAACAGCTCAGCAAAGCAACAAACCTCCAATCAAAACTTCCAGAATCCAAAACCAAACACATCAGACCCAAATCCAAATCAGAAACCAAAACAGAATCAGACAAATATCGAAATCTTCGTACAGAAATCATAATCGGTCAGTTCATAACAAAACAGATCAAATCAGAACAGATACGGACATATCAGATCAAAATCAGATCGGAACTGAAACAGACATATATCAAATCAGAAACAGATCAGAACGGAACAGATCAGAAAAAACAGATATCAGATATCAGATATATAATTAATAGCTAAATTCCCTGACACTGACTGAATCTCATAGGATCCAGGCCCCTTATGTCTCCCTTTGTGCTCACGGCACCAGAACAGATGTGCTTATCGCACTAGAATATATATATAGTGCTTATAGCACCTAAACAGATTTCCTCGGATCCGGAACAGAACAGAATTCAGATTGAGCTCATTTCAGATTTTCCAGACACTAACTGAATCTCATAGGATCCAGGCCCCTTATAACTCCCTTTGTATAGCATATACAAATAGCATATCAATTCAGAGAAATCCAGACAAAATCAGAAATCAGACAAAAATCGGGCAGCACAACGGCAGTATACGGAATTTACACAATTTTTCCTGAAAATTACAATTTATCAAATTCGTACAGAATGTAGATAATAACATTTTAGAACATTTATTCTACTGCACAGACGATTTTCAATTACACAAAAAAAATCCGGTCGACTAAAAACTCCGTTGAATCAAAAATACCAGGACAAAAATCTTCAAAATAGAGTCAAAACGTGCACACCCGGCACGGCAACAATATACAAAAAGTTACGCGGTAAAAACTGAACCAATCAAAAGATACGGACGAAAATCGCTAACGGAAACAAAATCCGGACAGAAAATACCGCCGAACACGATGATTCTGAAAATTGAGAAAGGCGGAATGTGCCCTTACCTTGCATACAGCAATTTTCTGAATAGTCTCTTCGGACGAAAACAGCTCCGCGTCGCCCGAAAATCAACTTTTGTAAATTTCACCTCGACTTTCTCTCTCCTCAAAAGATATTTTCATTTTTATAAAATTTTCTCTCTCTTCAAAACGTCTGATTTCAGCTTTATAATACTCAGATCGGCCCGGCCGATCGCCAGATCGTCCCAGGACGATCAGACCAAATTTGATCGTCCTGGACGGTTCCCAGGACTATTCTCCGGCCGATATTTTGAACAGTGCACATCGGCCTGGCCGATGCCTCAATCGGCCTGGACGATGCCTACAGAAAAACACCTGGAGCAAATCTGGGCAAATTCCGGAGCAAATTCTCAACTGATCATCCCAGGACGATCCCAGATCGTCCTGGACGATCCTGGAGCAGATTTTGATATTACAATCTCCCCAACTTCAAAAAAAATGTCCAATCCAAACTCAGTCAAAACAAGTACGGGTACGACTGTCTCATGTCAGACTCCTTCTCCTAAGTCGCTTCCCGCGCAGTCCGGTGCTTCCACTGGACTTTAACCATCGGAATCTATTTATTTCTTAACTTTCGGACGTCGTACGCCAAAATAAACTCTGGCTCTTCCTTGTACACCAGATTTTCCTGAATCTCAACCTCATCAGTAGATACCTTCTTTCCAGAGTCCGATACCCACTCCCTCAAAGTGGATACGTGAAACACATTATGCACGTCGGGTATCGAATCAGAAAGCAACAGTCTGTAAGCAGATTTTCCAATCCTTTCCAGGATTTCAAAAGGTCGTAAGGTATGTTGGACCTTGAACTGAACTTGCTTACCCTTCCAAAGTCTGGAAGTCAAGCATCCATCTAAACAATCACTCGAGGCACACCGTGCAATCTGACTATTTCCTTCACATATATCTTTGCCAAACGATCCACCGGATCGGTCTGTCTGATCGGAAGAAAATGGGCGGACTTCGTCAGTCGATCTACTACCACCCAAATAGCATCGTGTCCTTGTCTAGATCAAGGAAATCCCATAGCAAAATCCATCGTCACCTCCTCCCACTTCCACTCAGGGATAGGCAACGACTGCAATAGTCCACCTGGTCGCTGATGCTCTGCCTTCACCAACTGAACGGCCTCGCATCTCGACACAAACTCCACCACATCCTTCTTCATCCCAGGCCACCAGAATAAAAGCTTCATATCAGCGTACCTCTTACCACTGCCTGGATGAATCGTGTAGCCTGAATGGTGAGATTCGTACAGAATCTCCTGCCTCAAATCTCCAGACACAGGTACCCACAACCTGTTCTGGCAGAAAATAGCACTAGAATCAGAAATTCGAAGTTCAGGAGTCTTACCGGATCTAATCTGAGCAATCAACTTTGAATAGTCAGAATCTGACTTCTAGGCTTCTTGAATCCTTGTCTCCAAAGTAGACTGAATATTCATCTGAGCCAAATCCAAACTACTGGAGGAAATCACCTCCAACTGCAAATGCTCCATGTCTTGAATCAGGAAATCATCAAAAGTAAGCTGCAAACCTGATAATCCAGAAGATTTCCTGCTAAGAGCGTCTGCTACCATATTAGCCTTCCCAGGCTGATATTGAATAGTCAGATCATAGTCCTTGATCAACTCGAGCCATCTTCTCTACCTCAAATTCAGATCCTTTTGAGTAAAAATGTACTTCAGGCTCTTATGATCAGTGAAAATCTCACATCTGACGCCATACAGGTAATGACGCCAAATCTTCAAAGCAAATACCACTGCAGCTAACTCCAGATCATGTGTCGGGTAATTCTTCTCATGTGGTTTCAACTGTCTCGAAGCATAAGAAATTACATGACCATGCTGCATCAGCACACATCCCAGTCCTTTCAGTGAAGCATCACTGAACACTTAAAATCCTTCCGTACCTGACGGAAGTGCTAACACTGGAGCTGAAGTCAGACAATCCTTCAATCTCTGAAAACTAGCTTCACACTTCGGTGTCCAAACAAATGCTACTGACTTCTGCGTTAGTCTCGTCAGAGGAGTCGAAATCTGTGAAAATCCCTTCACAAATTTTCTATAATACCCGGCCATGCCCAAGAAACTACGTACCTCAAATACCGTAGTCGGCCTTGGCCAATCAGCAACTGCCTGAATCTTCTGGGGGTCAACAGAAATACCTTCTCCGCTAATCACATGCCCCAGAAATGAAATACTCTTCAGCCAGAATTCACACTTGGAGAACTTGGCATATAGCTGATGTTGCCTCAGAGTCTCCAATACAATCCTCAAATGTCTCGCATGATCATATTCAGAAGCAGAATATACCAGAATATCGTCGATGAAGACGATCACAAACTGATCCAAATACTCCCTGAATACTCGGTTCATCAGATCCATGAAAATTGCAGGCGCATTGGTTACCCCAAAAGGCATAACCAAGAACTCGTAGTGCCCGTACCGATTACTGAAAGCGGTCTTCACCACATCAGCTTCCTTCACCTTCACCTGATAGTATTCGGATCTCAAATCAATCTTCGAAAACACAGAAGATCCGGAAGGCTGATCAAACAAGTCATCAATCCGAGGCAAAGGATACTTGTTCTTAATTGTGACCTTGTTCAAATCTCTGTAACCAATACACATACGGAGTGTACCGTCCTTCTTCTTCACAAACAGAACAGGTGCTCCCCAGGGCGAAACACTAGGACGGACAAAACCTCTGTCAACCAACTCCTGAAGTTGAACTTTCAGCTCAGAAAGTTCTTTCGGTGCCATCCTGTACGGAGCTTTTGATATAGGAGCGGTACCTAGAAAAATATCGATAGAAAACTTCACATCTCTATCTGGAGGTAAACCGACCAACTCCTCAGGAAAAACATCAGCAAACTCCCGTACCACTGGGATCTCAGAAATAGAACCAACCTCCAGGTTCAGATCCCGCACCGAAACCAAAAACACTAGGCATCCCTTCTTCCACATCCTACTTACTTCCAAAACAGAAATCAGACTGGAGAGAACACCTCGTAAGCCCTAAAATACAAATCTCTCTCCAGCCATAAGCAAGCTCACTTACTTCTTTAGACAGTCTATCTGGGCCTCATACTGACTCAGCCAATCCATGCCCAGAATCACATCATACGATGAAATCGGCAATAGAATCAGACTCGATTTCCACCTCTTGCCAGAAATGTCAATCTCACACAAACAAAACTTCCGAGCAATCAAAGGACTCCCAGCCGGTAAAATCACAGACAAAGAAATCGGTAAAACCATCGAATCCGAATGTAAAGTCTCAAAACATCGCTCGGACAGAAAAGAATGACTAGCTCCAGAGTCAAACAAAACACGACAGGGATGATCAGAAATGTAAACCGTACCTGTCACAACATCCGGAGCATCACGAGCCTCCTGCTGACTCAGGCTGTAAACTCGTGGCTGAACTGGAGCAGGAGCTGAAGCAACAGAACTACTCTGCTCCCTCTGAACAGTAGGTGGTCTCCGTGGTACAGAACTAGAACTACCACCTCTCCTAGAAAATCCCTCAGGGTGTGGAGGAACAGTCCTCGGTCTTCTTTCTACTGAACCGGCATGTCTAACAGAACCCTCAGATCGGAACTCAGAACGCCGATCAAATCCCATCTGCTGACACTCAGCAATCGAACCCCCCCCCCCCCCCCCCCCCCCCCCCCTCCCTACAAGACTTTAAGGCTCATACCAACTACTCATGAAACCAAAATCTGTTAAGTAAGTTATTTTTTTTTTATTTAATCTATTGCCTTTTAATTATTAAGAATTGTTAATTGAATTTAACAGAAAAATTAAAAATTAATTAGCTTAAAATAAAAAATATTTAATTTTAAAATAATTAAATTAATTAACTTAAAATTGTTACCTGCATAAATAAAAAATATTAACTTAATTAATTCAATAATTAACTTAAAATTAAAAATTAAAAAGTAAAAATTAAAATTAAAAACTCAATAAGTAACATAATTGATACCGGCAGAAACAAAAAAATTAAAAATTAAAAATTAATTAACTTAATTAATTCAATAATTTAAGTTATTTTTAATTTCCATCAGAAATCCGCCGGAAAATCCACCAGAAATTCCATCGAAAAAAATCCGTCGGCAAATCAATCAAAAATTATGTCGGAAATTCGTTGAAAAAAATCCGTCGGAAATTCGCCGGAAAATCCGCCGGAATTTGCGAAGAATTTATTTCTGCCAGAAATTCTGTCGGAAATGAGCTGTTTTCCTATAGTGCAACCTCCCTCTCTAGACAACGATCCTTCTGACCACCATCACCAGGCTATGGTCTTTTTGACCTCCATCGCTCACCGACTATGGTTCTACTGACTAAATGAATATTTCAATACTAATTCGTCCAATTTCCACCATGTAATATGACTTATATTTGCTACATCAACCCTTCCCCCCAAGGAATAACCTCATTTATAATCGACTGTAAATAATAATGAATTCATTCAAACTAGGCCAGACCCCATGGTTTTTCCCCCTTTTTAGGGGTTTTCCACATAAAAACTCTAGTGTCTCGTATGAATGCTGCAATCTCTCTTTTGTCTGCTTGTGTGCTGGATCTTCGTACAAAGCTAAGATATTAAATTTTATATTTCTCTATCGTCGCGAATATTCCAGGACGCAAAAATAATAAATCTAATTGAAGTACAAAAAAAAAATCATATTGTTATCAAAAATAATCTTTAAGTAATTATTATAACAAGCTTGTCTTAGCACTGCTGGCAACTCCTACAAAATGATTAATGCATATGGCCTAAAGATATTTGTATCCCGAAAGAAAATTATGTTGATAAAAAAATTTCTTCAAGGATTCGAACTCCAACATTATAAGGAAAAACATTGTGACCTATAATTCCTTCAAAGGGTTAAGACTAAAAAATTGTGAGAGTTTTCTTCCCCATGATCAAATCATAAGAATTAAATGTCAAATTGAGGAGAGATTATTACGTGCGGTCACCGGATTGTATAAAAGCCAATCAGAATGCTCCACGTCACCCAATACACTGCGGTACATAGTAATGATGCAAAATATATTTATGACGTGGTGCATCCTTGTTGGCCTCAAGACGGTGTCTGGTGACCACACTTAGTGTTAACTTGTTGAGTCTAGTACTTAGGTTGTTAAGCCTAAGCGAATGTCCCAAGGCTACCAAGAGGGGGGTGAATTGGTAGTTTAAAAATCTAAATTAAAATTTAGTCCCCTTTTTAAACACACAAAAGAATTTCTTTTAAATTTTGTAGAAAAAGATTTTTCAACCACAGAGTTTTTAAAACTGAAATAAAAAGTGCGGAAATGTAAAAACAGTAAAGTAAATGACACCAGATTTATAGTGGTTCGGTCTATAACCAGACCTACATCCACTCCCCAGAGGCACCCTCTGAGTATTGCACTAATACCAATAGTGACTCTCCTTTTGCACCCACAGCAAGGCGGAGAAGCCCTTACAACATACTCTTTTCACCACTCCCCGGTGCGGTAGAGAACCGTCCGTCCTTTTACACAAAACCCAGTGTTGGCAGAGAACCGTCGTCCTTTCACACCCTCCAAGTGTAGGCAGAGAACCCTTCGTCCTTTCACACCCTCCAAGTGTCGGCAGAGAACCCTTCGTCCTTTCACACTCTCCTAGTGTGGGCAGAGAACCCTTCGTCCTTTCACACTCTCCTAGTGTGGGCAGAGAACCCTTCGTCCTTTCACACTCTCCTAGTGTGGGCAGAGAACCCTTCGTCTGTTCACACTCTCCAAGTGTCGGCAGAGAACCGGATCTCCTTGACAGATCTTCTCACAAGAATCTAGAAGGAAGAAAGAAGAGAGTGAAGTAATTCCAATTCACAAGTAGAGACTCTTACCTTTGAACTCAAAGTGAAGCCTTCTCGCTCCAATGGTAGGAATCCTCCCTTGAATGTTCTCTTCCACTCTCTCCTTGGCTTTTCTCTCAAGAGGCACGAAGATCAAATGACAAAAAGATAGGGTGGCAGTCTAATTTGGACTATTTATATAAAGGACAAGAAAAACAGCCCAAAAACTGCAAGTATTCAATTCTGTACGCAGTGGATCGTCCTGTACGATCGTGGATCGTCCTGGACGATTTTACTTAAACGATCAGAAACGACCCTATTTGAATATGTGTACGAAATGTCTTCGTACAGATGATCGTCCTGTACGAACTAAGTTCGTCCAGTATGAACGGTTATTTCAAGGTCGATTCTAGAAACTGCTGAAAAATTGTCTTAAGTCGGTTAATCGTTTGGACGAAAATTTATTCGTCTGGACGAAAATTTTACAGAGGACTGATCGTCCTGTACGATATTTGATTTCGTCTGGACGAAAATTTTACAGAGGACTGATCGTCCTGTACGATATTTAATTTTGTCTGGACAAAAATTTTCCAGAGAGCAAATCGTCCTGTACGATATTTTATTTTCGTCCTGGACGAATAGGACTTAAAAAAAAAATTTTAGAGCAAGTTCCTATTCGTTCCAAATGTTCTGTAGGAGATAACTGTCTGATCGTCCAGTACGAACGAAAATCGTCCTGTACGATCAATACAAAATTAATATGATCTCCTTATTTATGTGTGCATGTTTTTATTCACTCAAGTTACAATCACTCCCTTTCAATTTGATTTCTAAGCAAAGTGCAAGCTTCAAAAATTTCAAGGTATCTCATGCTGATTTTAATTTGAAGTCTTCGCAGTCTGGAGTTCTTTTTCCCTGTAATGTTAGTACACACAAGAGCAAATACAATTCTTCCAAAAAATGTTAGGAGATAACTACACATTTGAACAATAATGTTTGGAATCATCAAAACTATATAAGTCGCAAGAATGTAAAACATGCAAATAGCAACTTTCCTAACACTTAGTAATTTCATCAACTTGAGAGGGTTCCATCTGAATGCTGAAGCAAGCTCACAAAACTAATTCAATATATATATATATATATATATATATATATATATAATATATATATATATATATATATATATATATATATATATATATATATATATATATATATATATATATATATATATAACTAATTCAGTTCATTGCAAGGCTTGGTAAGTCCTCCCTTAAAATCTACTTTGAGGACATAGTCGAAAGGAGGTTTGATTGATATTAGCTAGTGATGGTGGTTGAAAGGACTATAGTGGGCGGGCGACGGAGGTCAGAAAGATAGTAGTCTGGCGATCGTCATTGGCCAAGCACGTGTCCTTAGAAAATAGTGCCCAGGTGCAAGTCCGGCAACAGTTGATGGTCGGACAGAGATCTTACGAAAATCGGTGGTCGAACATAATTCCGGTGATAGTAGTTGGTCGGGAGGGATTATGACAAAAATTCGATGAAGATCGCTAGTTGAGTGTTGGTCAAGGAGTTTGGTAGAAAGAGAATTCTATGATTCCTCTTCCTCCCTTCTCTCTCTCTCTCTCTCTCTCTCTCTCTCTCTCTCCCTCCCTCCCCCCCCCCCCCCCCCCCCCCCCCCTCCCCTCCCTAAAAATGGATATATTTATAGTTTTCGGGAGTTTTACGACTAGTAAATAGGGAGAAGATCAAGGCCATGTTGAGAGTATTTCGAATGAATGACCGATATCAACTCCCCTGATCATATAAAGTTTAATGAGTATTTAATTGTCTTAATGTTATGAGAATTTGGCGATCTTAGGCTCATTGGATTCAACTCGTCACATTTAGAAATTATTTGGTTATCTAATTTATGGTTAAAACCTTCTAAATACAGTTCGGGTCTTTGATTTGGACCCATTTTGGCTCGGATTATGTCAAATTTAAAGTCGTTGGGTTCATCTTTTTGAGATGTTTAGTTTAACTTTAAGTTTGCAAAAATCAGAGTTTAGATTGTCACAGGTTTAATTTTAAAAGTTTAAAACTCAATTTTATCTCAAGATTCATACCCGATCATAATGAATTTTTAGATATATCAATTTTCCCCCCATTTTCGGACGTCGAAGCTCAGAAGTACGGAAATATTTGTTACAGCTTCTGAGAAATTTTAATGCAGCTCAAAGTTTGAGAATAGTTGGATTGTGACTATAAAGCTCCCGATTAGCTAAAAAAATATCAAATTCGAGTCTGGAATGTTGAAAAACAGTTTGGAGGATACCAAAAACATCTGAATTGGAGTGTTTGGGCCAAAAATTGGGCACGGATGCAACTTGGTGGTTAAATCGGGCCGGGCGGCCGATGTTGCCACCCGCCGCTAGCTCTAACAAACTAGCACCCCACGCCTCCAAGTGCGCTTTGCCCTTTAGCTAACCGTACATTCCCACGTGGTTACGGCTAGATCCACTTGGCAATCATATGCCTATTGGATGCCAACCGCAGCTTATAACTGGCTACGGTTAACTTTGCTTTTTTTTTTTTAACAATGTTTATATATATATATTCAAAAAGAAAAATTTTCAGAGAAGATTATTCATAAAATATTCTTATTCTTTGAAAATATTCTTATTCTCACAGAATATTCTCCTTCTCCCCTCTCATATATAAATAACCCTCTAGGGCAGGAGAAGGTTGCATCTCTTCTCATTCTCCTTCTTCCTCTAGCTTTCTTACAATAGAGACCTTCCATTATCTTGAATAGGTGGTATCCTCCATTAAGTTCTAATTCTCCTATTTGTGTAGGAATAACCATTAAATTTCTTCTCATATGTTATGCACTTCTTAAATTAGAGGCATTCCTTTATTTTTGATAGACATCATCCCCTATCAAATTTTAGTACCTCTTTATGTAGAAGTAGTAGCCCTTCCACTTCTTCTCCTTCTCTTTTAAAATTTCTACTTATACTGGAGGCATTCTATTCTCTTTGATATGTGGTAACCCATATCAACTTTTTTTTATTTTTCCTTATTTTTAATATAATTATTTTAGTAAGGGGAAGATTAGGAAAAAATATTTTTAATTTTATAAATTCAATCAGTAATGTTTGTCATCTTAAAAAATGGAGAGATTATTTCAACTCAAGCACATGAGTTTATATTTTTTTTATGAAAATAAATATTATGGCTCACATCCTTTTATCTACTTGTATTTACAATATATTTTTGTTTGTGTGTGTACTAACTTTTCAGGAACACCATGCACCATCCAAAGAAGATTCAAGGCTCAATATTGAGTAAAATATGTTATGCTTTAATGACTTTTGTAATATTTATTGATGTATTTTTAATTTCTTGACTCAAGTCTTATAATGGTGTATGCTTGCTTGGTGATCATACACCCACACTCAGGAGGAGTACAATTAAGTCAAAATCAGAAGTTCAATTTTTAAACTAATCATACTATATAATTTGTATCGTACTGTACAATTAGCTCTTTTGACTAATTGTACTTAATGATTTAGATCATTTAGGACGATCATTTTATTATCATGAAAAATTACCGTTAACTATAATTTAGGCAAGGTTTTGAATTTCATATTTTATTTTAATCATTCAGTATGATGAGATGATGTGCATCATACTGGACGATTTATGATAATCAAGCCTAAATTGATCCTGTGATTACGAGACAAATTATAGTTAATTTGTTCAATCTAATCGTCAAGGGAGATCAGTAAAGATCATACTAGATGACCCGAGAAGTACATGGGATGAAACTCGATTGTCCCAAATGAAATACCATAATTTTTCTTTTAATCATCCAGGATAATCCCCAATATCATATTAGACAATCTATACAAATTTGAACTTATCGTACTGGACTATCCGAAGATAATCCAGAACTAGCAGGTCAAATTCTACATATTATACTATACGATCCTGCAATCGTACATGTCAATATTTGGCACCAGAATTAAGTTTCTAAGCTTTATAAAGACCTCTATTTAAGCTTTCTCCAAAGACATTATAAGTGTCTTTGGCATCCATTGTGTCTTCATTCTTCTGGAGAAAATTTAAAGAGAGAACTTAAAAGGGAGAGAGGAAATTGTGAATTTTGAGAGGCAGAAGATCCTTGGAGGGGGTTTTAAGGGAGTGTGGAGGGGATTTCACATTTTTGCTTGACAAGCTTGCACCTTAGTACCATCGGATTCAAGATTTGTCTTGAGGGAAATTTTGGGAAGAAGAAGATCTCTTTGGTGTCAAAGGACCCGACTAATAGGCCGCACTGGGGTAGGAGAAAGGGATTCATAGCTCTCTTCCATCTCTTGGAGGAAGAAAAATGAGTAAATGTTCTCTATCATTAAAAGGAGTTTTGATCCTATGTCGTACCATGTTGCTGAAAGATTTTAAAAGTGTTTATCCACCTTACTATGGGGGCCTCCACCTTACTATGGGGGCAAAAGGAGAGACACTAGAAGATTTTAATGCAATACCTGGAGAGTGCCTCCAGAGAGTGGACGTAAGTCAAGTTGGACTAAACCACTATAAATCTATTGTGTTCTTTCCTTTTATTATTTTTGCATTTATTTTTCTTACAATCAACTATGTGGGTGAAAACGTTGATTTATCTTTTATTATAAATTTAAATCATTTACACATCAAGTTATAAAAAAAAAAAATCTTTTTTGTTAAAGAATTCGGGCTCATATTGGGTCAAATTTGATGTCGTTGGGTTCATCTTTTCAAAACATTTAGTTTGATTATAAGTTTGTTGAAATCAGATTACGGATGGTCTCATATTTAATTTTAGTAGTTTCCAACTAAGTTTTGCCTTGATATTTGTACCCGGTCATGAAATTTGTTTTATTATATAAGTTGCCCCCTATTTTTAGATGTTGAAGCTCTAGAAGTCAAAAAATATTTGTTACATCTTCTGAGAAATTTTGATGCGATTCAAATTTTAGGAATAATTGGGTTGTGACTATAGAGCTCATAATTAACTTCAAAAGTATCAAAATTGAGTCCTGAATATTAAAAAATGGTCTCTGATCTCAAAAAAGTCTGAATGAGATTGTCTAGGTCAAAAATCTTGTTGGTTGGTCATTGCCTTAGCCTGCAATCGCCTCCGACAAACTAGCGCCCCACACGCCTGCCCACGCATTTTGCTAATAGCTGATTGTACCTACCCGCGATGTTGCGACTGGTGCCTCTTAGCAACTACGAGCTTGTTGACGCACCAACCGCCGCTAACCGGCTGCGGTTAACTCTACTTCTTTTTTTTAACAGAATTTTTTAGTAAAAGTATATACATATAACAATATATTATTTATTATTATTATTATTATTATTATTATTATTATTATTATTATTATTATTAATGTATTATTTTAAAAAAAAATTAGAATTTTTTGAAATAATATTTTCTCTTAGAATATTCTTATTATTTAAGAATACTCTGATTCTCACATAATATCCTCCTCCCTTCTCACGTATAAATAGCCTTTAGGAGTAGAAGAAGATTTACTCTTCTTTTTCTCATTTCTTCTTCGAGCCATCTTACAAAGTGGTCTTCCATTATCATGAATAGGTGGCATCCCCAATAAAGTTCTAGTGTCCTTCTTTGTGTAGAAGGAGCAGATCTTGCATTTCTTCTCCTTCTCTTCTGAATTTCAACTAATGTTGGAGGCATTCCATTGGCTTTGACAGGCAGTATCCCCTATCAAATTTCAGTGCGTTTATTTGCGTAGGAGTTTGATGAGAAATCATTTTTCCCTTTTAGACTATCCATGACGGAAGAAGATCACCTCCCACATGATAGGACTATCTGAAAAAGATATGGTGATATTGACACCTATGAAGGAATCATAGATTATCCGCATAGTGGACTAATTTTGATGATGATTTAGCAGAAGTCTAACAGTGGTCGAAGGTTAGATGGAAGGTTGGCGGCGATCGGCGATCAGGTGGAAGTTCAGTGGCAATCGGTCGAAAGTCTTATGGCGATCGGTGATCGGACAGAAGTCCTACGATGATCGATGATCGGATGGAGATCTTATGATGATCAGTGGCCAAATGGTCAACTAAAGGAGACAATTAGAGGGTCTTCTACTAATAGTAGTCGAGCAAGGGGCTGATTTAAGTGAACTCACGTAGAGCACAAACAAGTTGATAATAAATGAGCTAAAAAAAAAAAGCAAACATATGCTCAACTCGGCTCAGCGCTAAAAAAGTTGAACTCACGTAGAGCACAAACAAGTTGATAATAAATGAGCTAAAAAAAAAAAGCAAACATATGCTCAACTCGGCTCAGCGCTCAGCTCAACTCAGTTCATTTGTCGCCAACCTTGAGAATACTAAAATAGAAAATATTTTACATCCATTATAATAAGAAGGTCACAAAAAAATAAATTGTTCAACTTCAAACATGAGAACTCTACAATCAAAAAAATAAAATATAAAAAAATTAATATGGTGACAAAAAAAACCCCCCTTTTTTTTTTTTTGGAATGTTTAGACGAATCAAACGTGGATTACACGGAAGGGAGTTGTCCGCTTCAACCAGAAAACCACATGGCGATTTGCAAAAAAATAAATCTCAAATTAAAACATGAGAATTAAAAAAAAAAAATTTACATCCAATATTGCGATAAAAGATATATAATGAAAAAATTATGTCAAATTATTCTAATAAATCTTTCATTAGATTGGCTTATTTATCATTAGATTTGTAAGATCTTAACATGATATATTTACCTAATAAAGCTCTAACTAGATATCCAACATTGAGAAAGGAGATTAAGGTTTTCTTTGGGATAACTTTTTTACTGCTTCTTTAAATAATTATTTAATAAAAAATTAAAATTTTATACAAAAAATTATTTTAAGAAGCAGTAAAAAAAGGTCCCAAATAAAACCTAAGGCTTCTTTTGTAATAATGTTAGTACTATTTTTAAAGTAATTCTCTAATGTAAAAAAATTTAGTTCAAAAAAAACTTTGTATTAAAAAATCACTTCAAAATATAGTAAAGAAAGTTATTCTATAAATTTGAGCTAGCTCATTTATTGCGAAAGGAAACAAAATGATTATGATTATTACATTTATTTCAATAAAATGAAAAAATAGATAAAATAGATAAAAAAAAGATAATAATTAAATTGATATATAGAGGTGGTAAATAAATAAATTTAAATATTTTTAAATAAATTATTATTTAAATTATAATCTATTTTATGCTAATATTCATTAAACTATCCTACCCATAAGCTAACAAATCAAATCAAAGCTTATTTATCAACTAATAGGATTTAACTTACTAATTATTAACCAATTCAAATTCGAACCGGCTCAAATGAGTTACACATCTAAGATTTTGTTTGAGACAACTTCTTTCTTAAAATAATTCTTTAATTAAAAATTTTTATATAAATTTTTTTTTTGGACATTTAGGCCATTTAAGACAAACTCACACACACAAAGACTCGAACTCAAGACTTCTTAGTTGGAAGTCTAAGCTCTCAACCAACAGCCTAAGGTGAGCTGTGTAAAAAAAAAAAAATTAATTTTAAAAAATAATAGAAAAATCTATGACAAATAAAGCCAAAATCTCCATCAAACAACCCAAGCGAGAAAGAAAAACAGGCCAAAAAGGGCTGTCAGTGGAGAGCAGTTATTACGTCCTCCGACCGGATGCAGAGGAACATTCAGTCGTAGGCAAAAAAATGTCTGTACCGAGGTGTACCGAGTTTTTCAACCGAACCAAATAAAAGCGCGTCAGTGGCATAGCCAAAATCATGGGCGTAAATAAGGCTAAAACTTTATTACATATTTGACCTTACGAGCCTCTGCGACGATGGCCCTACCCCACGTGGTGGGCCAACGCAGCCTCCTCCTCGCCTTTATAAACTCCCCGGCGCCGCTCTTTCTTCAACCTAGCTGCAGTAGATCTAAAATGGCCGGCCTTGGTGTTTGCTTACGTGTTCTGGCGGCGGCGGCGGTGGTGCTCTGTTCTGCTGCGCCGTCGATAGCGCAGGAGACAGAACTGGTGATCTCGCCGGCGCCGGCACCGGCACCGGAGCCGCTCACGGGGACGGCAGCGGGGATGGAAATGCCGGTCTGCTTTGCGTTTGGCTTCGCACTGTTTGTGCTTTTGCTTAATCACAAGCTTTATGTTTAGGTTATGTGTTGGAAGTTAATTTGTTCTGTGTGGCTATCATTTGTGGTCTTGTTGTGTCTTGTTATGTAGTATGATACAGTGTTTTCGCGTTCTATAAAGCGATTATTGATGTTCAAGTACTTCTTCTTAATTTTTTTTTTATTTTAAATTTTACTGCAGTGGCATAATAATTGAATAATATTATTTCTCTGAATTTAAATTACATATATTATAATTTATTAAACATAATGAGAAAATTATTCCAAATGAAATCTTATAGAGATTTGTGTGCTTCATTTCCTTTGGGCATTTGTTACATCAAATGCTGCAAAGTGGCATAATACAACTTAAGATTTGTTTGGGAAAGCTTTCTTAGACTTCGTATGGGGAATTTTTTATTTGTTTAGGGTTTAGGTTTTTTTAAATTAAAATTTTTTTACTATAAAATTGTTTTAAAAAGCAATAAAAATCTGTCCTAAAAACTTTCGAAAGCTAGCTTATGATCACAATTAGGGGTGCAAACGAGTCGAGTCAAGCTTGAGTCGGAGGTGTTCAAGTGAAGCTCAACTGTCAAATATCGAGCTCGAGCTCGACTAGACAAGAGAAAAGAGAGATCGTCGAGCGTTTCATCGAGCAATAGTTCGAGTTGTCTTCGCCAGCGTCGTCGTCCGTCACCAACATCATCGTCCATCTCCAATGTCCGTCGTGAGACTCTGGCTACCATCCATTCTCTCTATTAAGTATACCTGTTAGATAATCTGTAATCCGTTTACATGTATTAAACCTGTAGTAGTATCTCAGGCTATATATACTTACGCCATGTATCTGTTTACAGTAGAGAATAGAATTACTGTTTCTAAATCCCTTTCGTCATGGTATCAGAGCACGGGGCGATTTTCTGTTTCTTGAAAAACGCCTCTCGTTCTCATCTTGTCTGACTGCTCCTCTGATAAATCTATCGGAGTTCCTACCTAAAATGGAGGATTCTTCTACCTCTCTCACAACGGCGCCTCAAGCATCTGTCGCAGGAGAATACAACATCCCAGCGGCTCTCAAATTCGTCATATCCAATATCAAAATCATTGTCTCTACGCAGCTCACAGCCGAAAACCTACTCGGTATGGCGTTCTCAAATCCTCAAACTTCTAACGGCTAATGGTTTCTTCGATTTTCTTCTTCCATCGGCATCTCCACCGGCTAGGTATATTGACCTACCAGAGGGTCATCAAGAAACGAATCCAAAATATCGTGAATGGATACTCGTTGATCAGAACCTACCTGCCGCAATTTGCTCGACAATATCGTCAGCTATTCTCCCCTATGTCATCAATCTGGAATCTACCTCATCAATTTGGGGAACCATTGAACGACGCCTTCAGTCGTCGAACAGATCGAGGGGGTGATTCAACTACGGAATGAGTTACACAATGTGAAGATGGCAAATCAAACAATGGTTCAATATCTTACCCAAATCCAGACTATAGCAGACAACATATCAGCTGCCGGAATGATTCTTGATCAAGAAGATATCGTTCTGTACACGTTAAATGGGCTTCCACCAACATACAATGCGTTCAAAACGTCCATACGCACAATGTTACAGCCTATAGATCTTGATAATTTTTACTCACTTTTAATAAGTGAGGAAATTAATATTCAGGCGGACACTCTTCGAACAACATCTCTGCAAGATTCTTCAACCGCCCTGTATACATCCCGTGGTCGCGGACGCAGAGGACGAGGAAGAAATTCATCCCAACCATCAAGATCGAGTAATGGCCAGCCAGTGCAATGCCTAATATGTAATAAACGCGGACACACTGCAAATAACTGCTGGCATAGATCAAATATGACGGTTAATCCTCTGGAATCACAGCCTCCAACATCTCGTGAACTGCTTGCTGCGACAGAAAACGAGAATCAGGACTGGTATCTGGATTCAGGTGCATCTGCACACTTGACTCACTCGATCGACAACGTCTCTCAAGCAGCATCGTATTCTGGTAATGATAGCATCACCATAGGTGATGGCAGGAACATACCGATTGCTCATTCCGGCAATGGTATTCTGCCTACACCTAACAGTAAGTTAAAACTTCAATCACTATTTCATGTTCCAAATTTATCACACAATTTGCTTTCAATATTTCAATTAACCAAAGACAACAATGTCTCGGTTTATTTTGATTCTAACGGTTTTCGTATTAAGGATTTGACGACAAATCAAACCATTCTGGAGGGACCAAGTAGACGAGGCTTATATCCGATTAGATCATGCAACTCTCACAAAGACCAGATATCTCTCACTGCTTCTACTGATCGGGCCTTTCTCTGGCATCAGAGAATGGGACATCCCAATAGACAAACAATGCATTTAGTTTCAAATTCAAATAAATTGCTGCATATACCAAAGAATTTTTCTTTGTGTAAAACTTGTACTGCCTCCAAAGGCCATAGACTTGCATTTAATCATCATTCGACTAGATCTTTTGTTCCTTTACAAGTTATTCATACGGATGTTTGGGGACCATCACCAGTCCCCTCTCATCAAGGCTTTCTTTACTACGTAGTTTTCATAGATGATTTTTCTAAATTTACTTGGGTATTTCCTATGCACAATAAGTCTGAAGTATTTTCTATTTTTGTTCAATTCAAAACCTTCGTCGAAAAACAAACGAATCATTATATAAAATGTTTACGCTCAGATGGCGGGACAGAATTCTTAAACTCTAGTTTCCGCAACTACCTTACATCACAGGGAATTCAACAACAAACATCATGTCCATACACGCCGGAACAAAACGGGTCCGCCCGAACGCAAACATAGAAATTTAATCGATACAACAAGAACTCTTTTACATGCTGCCTCGATGCCAAATTCTTTTTGGCCTGACGCGGTGCTTACTGCCTCATATCTTATCAACAGGTTGCCGTCCATCACAAACAAACTCAGCTCATCGTTACAATTGTTATACCACAAACAACATGAATACAATCTACTCAAAGTGTTCGGCTGTGCGTGCTATCCGTGGATTCCACCTGCGCAAAGAAACAAGCTGCAACCTCGCTCTCAGTCTTGTGTATTTTTGGGTTATTCATCAATATCTAAAGGATATAAATGCATGGATCTTATTAGCAATAAAATATTTACTTCTCGACATGTAATATTTGATGAAACTACTTTTCCATTTCAGCTCATAGACACTCCTACTACATCCTCAACGCAGCAGGTCCCACAGCCGTCACTTCTCGTCCCGATTCAAACCAATAGATCAACGCACAATATCAAACCTACTCCAACGCACAGTCAAAGGAATAAGACATCTCCACAAATTATATCTGAACGTTCAAACAAACCCATCACTGATGTTCCCAGCAACGTCACAATTGAGTGCACATCCACCACCTTGCCTTCCGAAACCATACATATTCTACCTCATCACCCTATGACCACTAGATTGAAAACAAGTAAACTCAAACCTGCTCAAAAACTGAACTTACTTCACCTGCAAACAATGACAGAACCCGAAAAAAAAAAAAAACTGAACCAAGCACATATCAAGAAGCTAGCAAACACTGTCACTGGAGGAAGGCGATGGCTGATGAATTCTACGCTCTACAGAAGCAGGGGACATGGGATCTTGTACCACCACCGTCAAATACGTCCATACTCGGCAGTCGATGGACATTTCATACAAAGTACAAATCTGACGGAACGGTAGCACGATTCAAAGCACGACTGGTAGCCCAAGGAAATACACAACAATACGGCGTAAATTACTTGGAGACGTTCAGTCCCGTAGCTAAGTTTCCTACAATTCGCACTTTTCTTACTATAGCTATCACTCACAACTGGCCGGTACACCAGCTTGATATTACAAATGCTGTTTTACACGGTAATCTAAATGAAACTATCTTTGTGAAATAGCCGAAAGGATTTGAGGACAACGATCATCCACACTACGTGTGTAAACTCAGGAAATCGATATATGGATTAAAGCAATCTCCGAGACAGTGGTTCCAAACACTATCCATTCATTTACAATCCATCGGGTTTGTGGCAGGCAAAGCAGACACTTCTCTTTTCATCTGGCGGAAAGACGATGTACAATTATACATGGTGATCTACGTTGACGATATATTACTCACAGGAAATAGTTCTGAAATGATTACCAAAACGCTCGACAAACTCAAAAGCAAATTCGATATGAAACATTTGGGTTTTGCAAATAGTTTTCTCGGCATTCAGATCACCCGGACCAAAAATGCTTTCTTCTTGTCTCAAACTAAATATGCACAACAAATTCTTAACACTGCAGGAATGACCAAATGCAAGCAACTTGCAAATCCTTCTCAGACCAAGCAATCGGACGTGCTCACATCAACTGCTCTTGAATCCGATCCAAAGTTATACAGACATTTAGTGGGAGCATTGCAATATCTCACTCTAACTAGACCGGACATATCCTTTGTCGCTAATTCTCTGTGTCAACAAATGCACAATCCAATGCCTCTCAATTTTCATTCTCTGCATCGTCTATTAAGATATATTAGTGGCACTCTAACATATGGTCTACCAATTTCGCAGGGATCTACAATCCTCCAGTCATTTTCTGATGCCGATTGGGCTGGTAATAAGGACACAAGACGGTCCACCTCTGGCTATTGTACATTTCTTGGGAATACTCTTATCTCCTGGAGCATCAAGAAACAACACACTGTAGCATAATCTTCCACCGAAGCTGAATACCGTGCAATTGCCGCTGCACTGACCGACATCATATGGTTACGCAGACTGCTGCTAGACTTCAACATCTCTATCACTTTGCCGACAAGACTGCACTGTGATAGCACATCGGCCATAGCATTGGCCAATAATCCGGTCTTCCATTCAAGAACAAAGTACATTGAGATTGACCATCATTTCATCCGGGATCACATCGACATGAAAACGGTCAACATTTTTCCCATCTCAACAAAAGATCAAGTACTCGACATCTTCACCAAACACTTATCTACGCCTCGCTATCAATTCCTTCGAGACAAGCTCACGGTTCAATCCGACCCATTAGCTTGAGGGGGTGTATTAAGTATACCTGTTAGATAACCTATAATCCGTTTACATGTATTAAACCTGTAGTAGTATCTCAGGCTATATATACTTACGCCATGTATCTGTTTACAGTAGAGAATAGAATTACTGTTTCTAAATCCCTTTCGTCAGTCTCCTTCACTAGCATCATCATCCTTGCTAGCATATATCGTCACAATCCGGCCACTAGTGTCAGTTGTGAGACTCTAGCAGTCAACGTCAGTTGAGATTTCAATTTCTCGTGTAGGCGAATTCATTTTCCCGCCGGACATGCGTTCCGCTCAAACTCGAATCAAGCAAGGAGGGTTGTTCAAGCTCAAACTCGATAAGTTGTTAAGCCTGGTACCGAGTCGAACTCTGACCAGCTCGCGAGTTGGCTGACTAGATTGCACCTCTAATCATAGCATACACCAGGATAGCGTGTACATTATTTATGCAGCTGCAGCAGATAGGCCTAATAATAATAATAAAACAAAGCAACTCAAATCATTTATGAGTTCATTTCAGACGACTCTCTTATAACCTCGTTTTACATAATCTTATTTTGTTATATATATATATATATATATATATATATATATATATATATATATATATATATATATATATATATATATATATATATATTCTAAACAAATAAAAAATTTATATAACATGAAAAATTTTCAAGTAAATCTACTAGAATGATAACTGTAGTAAATTTATTATTTATTTTTTCCTAAAAGAAAAAACTATAATAACCAGAATAATTTTTCCAATATTTATTTTTTTCATAACAATTTTATGCTTTTCCAACTTTCTTGAAACACCGTTATAGAATATTTGACAGAGATAAGATCGAGGAGAAGAAAGGAGATCCTGCCTTACAGACGAAGCGAAAGTTTTGGAGAGAAGAAAAAGGGTCGTTTTAGCTACAACATAAACATTCTTTATCTACGTTTCGAATCAGAGCTATGAAAAGTGCCTCTTCAAAGAGAAATTATTACGTGAAGAGTTCTTTTGAGGATAAATTATTATGTGCGAAGTCCGGATGGAACAACCAGGGGTGGAACTAAGTGATTGATTGTCGGATAAAACCGTCCAGCTTACTGAGTATACTAAGCAAAATACTACACACAAAAATTACTTAATATTTATGTAGATTTACTGAGTATATTTGATAAACCAAACAGTTGTCATGTCCGAATTCCTCACGCAATAATTCCTCCTCTTGGAGACAAGCTCTTTGTTCTTATGGCTCTGGACGGTCTTTGATATGCAACCACTTTTTTTTTTTCACCTTATAAGAAAAAGTCTTTCATGCCAATACTTGAAACTTCTAACGTGTTTAACAATTGCTCAGATGCTCTCCTTGGGAAATATGAGATAAAGGTTGGCTCGAAACCTTCTTTTTTTTTTTAGGGTTTAGCACTCAAAATATTTGGTTGATTTACTAACGACAAGCTGGAACTTGGAAAATTTACCTAATAGCAAGTCAGAAAGAGCAAATCAACTAAACTGGTTCAGATAAAACTACATTCAAAAGGACACGGTTTCTAAGCTTTTAAGGATCTGGTGGGCCAAAGAAAAAGGATTAAGAAAACAAATTATGTGGGAACAACAAGCAAAATTCTTCATAAATTTTCAACATTTCTTTATCAACCATGTGCTTTGCCTTTGTGATGACCTACCACAGCAACAAGGTCAAAAAGACAACATGCCAAGTCCAACGAGCTGTTTATACCTAGGATCATATCTTAGGAGAATTTGTCAGCTCAAGACACCTGCGAGGACAGCCCCCACACTAAGTCCCAATAGATTATTACGTGCCAAGTCTGAACATAGAGAACCATTTAGTTTTCTGACTGTAAACAGTAAAAATGCAGCGGTGAACAACAATAGCGCATTGGTGAACGGTAACTACTCTTTTAATGTTCACAATCATAAAATTAAAGGGTTCTCTTTGTCTAGACTTTGCACATAATAATCTCACCCTTTTTAGACAACTTATTTAATAATTTGCTTTGTAAAAAAACAATTAAAAAAGTTATTTGACGTATTGTGGTGGAACGGAATTACACGGCTGCTTCTCGCAGCTGATGGAGGTTGCTCGTCAGCTTGATTGACAGTTTTCGAGCAGATATGCCACAAATTGCTCCTCCATTCAAAAGAAGCTCGGTCAGCAATCCTCTTCCTAGTTGTGCAGAGCTGGCTTTAGTTTACGATCAATCTAATTTTGGCTAACTTTTACATTTTAGTTAAGTTTTAATATCACTGGACGACATTTTTAGTTGCTTGTCTACATGTTTTAATTCATTTGATGTATTTAGTTGCATTTTTGTATTTCTCTTATAAACTTTATATTATACATTTTGATTCTATAAAATGAATTTTGCTTCGTAGGTTGTTTCAAACGTAAAAAAATTTTGATATTGTGACATTAATCCCAAATTTGAATGTAAGCTTGATTTGAAATTACTGAGTGTCGTTGCTACTGTGTTTCAAGCGTGGAACCCTAACCAAGCTTCACCACGAAAATGTTCTATAAGATTTTGAATAAGTTGATATTGCTAGTGACTCTTTAAAAAATCCTTCACAAAATTTCGATGACATTAGTGAGTGCAACAATTTGAAATGACCATCTTAGACAACTTCAGCATCTACAACAACAACAACAACATCAAGCCTTTATCCCACTACGTGGGGTCGGCTACATGAATCCTTTTTCTCCTTTGTGTCCTATTAAAAGTCAAATTCTCGTTTAAATCTAATAAAGAAAGGTCATTCCTAATATTTTCTAACCAAGTCTTTTTAGGTCTACCCATACCTTTCTTAACATAAGTCAAATCTAATACCTCTACTCTCCTAACCGGGTCATCGCAAGGCAGCCGTTTTATGTGACCAAACCATCTAAGGCGACTTTCTCTAATCTTATCTTCTACTGGAGCTACTCCAACCTTTTCACGTATATGCTCATTTCGTATCCTATCTCTAAGGGTAAAGCCACTCATCCACCTGAGCATCCTCATCTCTGCCACACTTAACTTAGTATTATGCTTCTCTTTTAAAGGCCAACATTCAGCACCATAAAGCATTGCAGGCCTCACTACCATCTTATAGAATTTTCCCTTAAGTTTGAGGGGTACATTTCTATCACATAACAAGCTCGATGCATTCCTCCACTTCAACCATCCAACTTGAATTCTGCTGATAATATCCCCATCTATTTCACCATCACTCTGAACAATAGATCCAAGATATCTAAAACGTGTACTCTTATTAATGACTTGATCGCCCAAAGTCACAATCCCCTCACTAGGTCTATTACTACTAAAATTGCACTCCATATATTCTATTTTAGATCTACTCAAGCGAAAACCTTTAGACTCTAAAGTTGACCTCCATAATTCAAGTTTACCTTCAACTCCCTCTCTAGTCTTATCAACAAGAAGAATATCATCAGCAAAAAGCATACACCAAGGTACATCCTCTTGCAAATGTCTAGTGAGAACATCCATGACTAAAGCAAAAAGATATGGGCTTAAGGCTGATCCTTGATGTAACCCAACCGAAATAGGAAAATACTTGGTCAATCCACCTTGTGTTTGAGCACAAGTAATAGCTCCTACATACATATCTTTAATGATTTGAATATAAGCATTATTGACTCCTTTCTTTTCAAGAACTCTCCATAGCACTTCTCTTGGAACTTTATCATATGCTTTTTCTAAATCAATAAATATCATATGTAGATCATCCTTATTTTCTCTATATTTCTCCATCAAACCTCTTAATAAATGTATGGCTTCCATAGTCGACCTACCCGGCATGAATCCAAATTGATTTTGAGAAACATTAGTATCACGCCGCAACCTATGCTCCAAAACTCGCTCCCATAGTTTTAAAGTATGACACATTAACTTAATACCTCTATAATTCGCACAATCTTGTACATCACCTTTATTCTTAAAAATAGGAATTAACACACTCATTCTCCACTCATCTGGCATCTTCTTAGTCTTCAAAATAGTATTAAACAGTTTAGCAAGCCATGAAATTCCTTCATCTCCTAAGCATTTCCATACCTCTATTGAAATATCATCAGGTCCAACAGCTTTTCCACCCTTCATTTTCTTTAAAGCCTCTCTAACTTCAGATTTACTAAAACGCCGATAAAAACATAAATCTTTATTTTCATCTAGGGTGCTAAGGTCACTATATTCAATCTTATTTTCACAATCTTCATTAAAAAGTTTAGCAAAATATCTCATCCATCTTTGTTGAATATCATCTTCTAAGAAAAGTATTTTTTGATCTTCATCTTTAATGCACTTCACTTGAACTAAATCCTTACTACTCTTATCTCTTTGTTTGGCTAACTTATACATATATCTTTCTCCCTCTTTAGTATCTAATCTATTATATAAATCACTAAAAGCTAATGCCTTTGCATCGCATATTGCTTTCTTAGCATTCTTACGAGCCACTTTATATATTTCCCAATTATCATAATTTTTAAAATTAAACCAATTTTTATAACAAAGCTTCTTATTTTTAATTTTTTCTTAAACATTAGGATTCCACCACCAACTATTTTTACTATTGGGAGCTTTTCCCTTTGATACTCCAAGGACATCTTTTGCAATATTCTTAATATCACTAGCCACTTTTTCCCACATAATATTAGCATCCTCATACACAGACAAAATCTTAAGATCTAAAATCTTATTTCTAAAAATATTTTTGTTAATATTCTTTAAAAGCCCCCATTTAAACCTAAACAACTTCAGCATCTATAAGGAAAAAAAGATTTGGATATGCATTTCTACGAACTTAAATTACCCAATTTGTAATTAATGCACACACGTCAGCTCGATCAAGAACTAATACATCATAGTTAATAATTGATAACCTTTGCTTTCGGCTGCCATTAAGCTTCTTCATCAACATTGAATTATTTGAAGATATGGAACTTGTTATCCACAAAACTTCATGAAAATCTAATTAAGCGAGAAATTTTTATAGTAATATGTCTTGAATGAAAAGTTCATTATCTCCATTACTGCTGTGAAAATTGTTTCGTAAGAGCATCATAGTTTTGTAGATCTTCATTACTGCTGCGAAAATTGATTTTATGTTGTTTCATTTCATACAAAATTTTATAGTTTATCTTTCTACAAGTACATATACATATGACCTCTAATAACAAATTGTTAGAGATTCAATTCAGCTACTGTCTAAAGAGGTTTGTTGATTATTAGCTTTCATAAGAGAGAAATTAGAATGCTTACTGTTGTGTATATTTTGCAATGAACAAACACATTAGTTTTTACTTTGACTTTTCCTTGATATATTTAAACTACAAGCATGTTAATTATTGATTTATGCTATTTATATAACTCCAACAAAACATTGATATATAACCAGCTTATGGAAAACCCAAGCATTAATAGAAAATAAGAAAATATTCAGCAACTAAAAAAAAAATTTTCCTGCCATGCCCATAATTTCACTCTTTCTTCATTTTTTTGGTGGATTTCCTCCATAAAAGTTATTAGATTCTCTTTATTTTATAAACTCCAAATCATGATAATACTATCAACTAAATATTTTGCAATAGCTTGAAAAGTTTGCAATCACATTATATATATTATCACAAAATAAATCAATAAGGTCGATATTGTGAGAGATTTCTATAGAGGTGACTATTAGCCCATCTAAGGAACCAAAATTTTAGCTCATTTCGTTGCACAGTAGACTTTTAGATCTCCATTCTTATCCTTATAATGCCAGAAATGAAGTTTGACATTTAAATTCCTGCCTGTGTTTGCTGTTTAGTAGAATGTTTAATGAAAAAAATGCCAAAAAAATGCCTTTTTGTGCGTGTAGTCTGCTAGGGTTTTTCCCTTCGTTCTAGGGCTTTTTCCCTAGCCGCCTTCGCCTTTGTCGCCGACTTTCTTGCGTTCTCATGGCAAATAAAAGGTTGGATCCTAGTTTCCTAGAGGGTAAGCACTCCAAATCCTTCAAAGATGTGTTGTCTGGTTCCGTTGCTTCGGTTAGTTTTCCGGACTTTCGTGTTTCTACCATTCAGGGTATGCCTGCTCTGTGGTTTTTGGAAGATGAGTCTTGCATCTTGCTAAACCGTTCGAGTTTGCTTTGGTGGGGAAATTTCCCCTGAAACGGTCGGTTTTGGATTCCATTCGTAGGTTTTTTTTTCAATCTTAAACTTTTCGGCGACTTCTCTGTTACTCTGTTGGATCAGTCTAATGTGTTGATCAAGCTTTCTAATGATCTTGATTATGGGAGGATTTTTGCGCACCGCTCTTACTTCATTTTTGGTTGTTTCATGAAAGTTATTAAGTTGTCGCCTATCCTTGACCTGTCTGAGGAGTCGCCGATTGTCCCTGTTTGGGTATCTTTTCCGGGTTTGCATCCTCACCTGTTTTCTCCTAGGATTTTATTTGGATTGGGGTCGGTGTTTGGCCGTCCGATTCAAACCGATAATGCAACGGCTGTGGGCTCGCGTCCCTCAGTTGCACGTATTCTTGTTGAAATTGATATCTCTAAATCTTACTCTAATTTGGTTTTGCTGGGTCCTGAGAAATTTGGGTTTGTTCAAAGGGTGGTTTTTGAAGGCTTGCCCAATTTCTGTCAGCATTGTAAGCCTGTGGGCCATAAGAAGTCGAAATGCATTAAGCTTTTTCCTCATTTAAGTCCGACTGTGGATTTGACTCTACCGCCGGTGGACGCTGTTTTAAAACCATTAGTGAATTCTGTTAATTCTGTTAATTCTTCTATCCCGATTGTTAACTCAAATCCTCTCGGTGAAATTAATGTGGTTAATGGTGTGGTTCCTTTAGCACTAGGAGCTTTGAATTGTGATAGTGCTCTTAATTCTGTGGAGGCTATTGCATTACCCACTGTTAAATCGTCTCCTGGAGCTGTGGAATCCCCAATTCCGTTGGCTAATTTTGACGGGTTGGGGGATGCTGTTTTACCTGGTAATGAGGTTGGGGTTGGTTCGCCCCCTTTTATTTCGCCTGCTGTTAATATTATTATTGATGTAGTAAAGTGCCATGGTGTGGCTGGGATTGTCGAATCAGCTGCTCCGTATCTGATGCTGAGGTTTCCGGTTTACCTGCTGTGACTGGCGATAATTATCTTGAGTGTGTGCTGGTGGAGAATTTGAATGGAAACTCGGTGTGCTCTAATAATTTTGTTGATGTCCGATCCCGATAAATTTGGTGGATACGCATACTATGGTTAATCATTTGGGTGAAAATTATGGTTTTGATATTAGGAATCACGTGGATTGGTTGAATGGATCGTTTGAATTTGAATCTGAATCCGACTGTTCAGATTTTGGTTTGACCTCGCCGGATTTGTGTGGGGTTTCTGACCCTGGGAATGACTATTCTCTGGTTCGTGATAGACCAGTTAGTGCCTCTCGTGGGAGATTTCGTGCGAGGGGCTGGAGAAGAAGATAAATTGTTTACTGTATACTGTTATTTTTACCTTTGCTTTTCGGGTTTGGTTTTCTGGTATGTTGTCGCCGTGGTGGTCCGCTATTTTTGGGGCTATAATGTGGCTGGAGCTCGTGTCCTTGTCGTTTTGCTGGTGGCAACCTTTGGTGTTGATCGTAGAGTTGGTTGGTTTCTGGGCGCTATCTTCTCCTTATTGGATGGTTCGTGCGAGGCTTCTGGGATGCTGGGAGCCTCGGCCGATTACTGAGCCCATTTTTTGTTGTATTTTGCCTTTTCATTTTATTTTTTGCCCTTTGATGTTGTAACCGTGTTGTTTTTCCTAATATATTAGTTTTTTTGTTTTAAAAAAAAAAGTAGAATGTTTAACGATTTTATTGCCAAAAATTTCAGTAGGCAGGAATATCATGTTTTCAAAAAAAAATTATGTACAATGAGGGAAGCGCAGTTAGAAAAATCGATCATGGGCCTATAAGAAAATATAATGTGATGAAGGAAGATGATAACCGGCTGCGGTTAACTCTACTTCTTTTTTTAACAGTATTTTTTTTAGTAAAAGTATATACATATAACAATATATTTTTATTTATTTATTATTATTATTATTATTATTATTATTGTTGTTTTTGTTGTTGTTAAAAATAATTATTTTAAAAAGAAATCAGAATTTTTTTTAAAAGAGTATTTTCTTTTAAAATATTCTTATTCTTTGAGAATATTCTGATTCTCACATAATATTCTCCTTCTCCCCTCTCACATATAAATAGCCCTTTAGGGGTAGGAGAAGATTGCCTCTTCTTTTTCTCTTTTCTTCCTTCAGCCATCTTAGGGTTTAGGTCTTCCATTATCATGAATAGGTGGCATCCCCAATCAAGTTTTAGTATCCTTCTTTGTGTAGTAGCAGCTCTTGCACTTCTTCTCCTTCTCTTCTGAATTTCAACTTATGTTGGAGGCAGGGGTGTCAATTTCGGGTCATGGGTCGGGTTCGGGTCGAACCCGAACTGACCCGGGTGGAAAACGGGTCAACCCTAACCCGACCCAGGTAGAGAAACAGGTCGAAAATCCGAACCCGGACCCGACCCGGCGGGTTGCCGGGTTGACCCGACACGACCCGGAGCCGCGACGGCGGCAGCGCGCGGCAGCAGGCGTCGGCGGCAGCGCGCGGCAGCTCGCGGCAGCAGCGGCGCGCGCACGCGGGCGGCGGCACGCGGGGGGGCAGCGGGGCAGCGGGCAAGCGCGCAGCACGCGGCACGCGGCGGGGGCCAGCGGGCAGCGGGGCAGCGGCGCGTCACGCGTAGGCAGCGCGCAGCGGGCATGCGGGGCAGCGGGCAGCGGGCAGCGGGGGGGGCAGCGGTGCGTGGCAGCGGGGCAGCGGGCAGGGGGCGGGGGCAGCGGGCAGAGGGCGGGATTTCGAAATTTTTTGAATTAAACGGGTTGGCGGGTTGACCCGGCAACCCGCCGGGTCAACCCGAACCCGACCCGTTTTTGAAACAGGTCGATTTCTGGAACCCGAACCCGACCCGTTTTGAAATCGGGTCGGGTCCAACCCGGCGGGTCCGGGTCGGGTTTTCGTGTCGTGTCAAAAATTGACACCCCTAGTTGGAGGCATTCCATTGGCTTTGACAGGCGGTATCCCCTATCAAATTTCAGTGCCTTTATTTGTGTAGGAGTTTGATGAGAAATCATTTTTCCCTTTTAGACTATCCATGACAGAAAAAGATCAGTCACCACCTACATGATAGGATAATCTAAAAAAGATATAGTGATGTTAACACCTATGAAGAGAATCATAGATTATCCACATACTGGAGGACTTTTGATGACGATTGAGTAGAAGTCTAACAACAATCGAAGGCTAGATGGAGGTTTGACAGCGATCGACAGTCAGGTGGAAGTTCAGAGACAATCGGTCGAAAGTCTTCTGGCGATTGGTGATCAGACAGAAGTCCTACGGTAATCAACGATCGGATGGAGGTCTTGTGACGATCAGTGGCCAGGTGGTCAACTAAAGGAGACAATTAGAAGGTATGCTACTAATAGTAATCGAGCAAGGGGCTGATTTAAGTGAACTCGCATAGAGCAAAAACAAGCTGATAATTAATAAATGAGCTCAAAGATAAGCAAACATATGCTTAGCTCGGCTCGGCTCGGCTCAGCTCAACTCAGTTCATTTGTCGCCATCCTTGAGAATATTAAAATAAAAAATATTTTTACATCCATTATTATAAGAAGGTCACAAAAAAATAAATGGTTCAACTTCAAACATGTGAACTCTACAATAAAAAAAATAAAATATAAAAAATTAATATGGTGACAAAAAAAAACCTTAGTTTTTTTTTTTTGGAGTGTTTAGACGAATCAAACGTGGATTACACGGGAGGGAGTTGTCCGCTTCAACCAGCAAACCACGTCGCGATTTGCACAAAAAAAATAAATCCCAAATTAAAACATGAGAATTTTAAAAAATATATTTTACATCCAATTTTGCGATAAAAGATAATGAAAAAATTATGTCAAATTATTCTAATAAATTTTTCATTAGATTGGCTTATTTATCATTAGATTTGTATTAGGATTAACATAAATTTAAAGACAACTAAGCCCATGGTGATAATAATTAAACCTATAAATTCTTCTCTTAAATTAATTTCGAAATGAACATAATTATAAAAATCTCTCTTAAGAAAAAAATTTATGAGAGACCATTAAAAATTATATATGATCATTAATATAAAATAAAATTTTATAATATAAAAAATTTATGATCATTAATATAATATAAATAATTAAATATATGACCATTTAATAATATTTATAAAATTTAAAAATATATATAATATAAAAAATTATAAAATAAAATATTATTTAAAAAATAATATATTTATAATTAAATATATTTATAAAGAATAATATTTAATATCATATATAAAATTTATAATATTAATATTTTATAATATAATTATTATATAATATATATTATATAGCAAATTTATAATACATACTATTCAAATTTGTAGCCCAACTAAAAAAATTTGAAGCCCAACTAGCCCAAATAAGCTCAAATTCACATTCTAAAGTATTCATGCAACTTTTTCAGTCCCACATCATAGAGAGAGTTTGAAGATGTTTCCTTGAACCCTTTATAAAGTGAGAAGTACACTCTCTTTGTAAAATAAATTATGTGAGGTATCTACGACAACTTACATGTATTATGATGAAATAAATCATCATATTTAAAAAAAAATATTTTGAAAAGTTTAAAAAATTTTAATTTTAATAAACAAAAATATATTTTTAAAATTTTAATTAAAATAAAATAAAATATTTTTATGAATTGGTCGGTTCTTTCCAACCCGAACCGGTTCAACGATTCACCGGTTGAACTGTTGGTTCAATTCGGTTTGATCCGGTTCTATGCAAAGACGATTCTGAAGTTGGATCGGATCGACAAATAGACCGGTTTACGGTTGAACTGGCCGGTCTTGTTCGGTTTTGAAAACAGTGCAAAAAATTGCCTTAAGAAGCAGTAAAAAAAAGCCGTCCCAAATAAAGCCTAAGGCTTCATTTGTGATAATTTTAGTACTATTTTTTAAAAGTAATTCTTTAATGTAAAAAATTTTAGCTTAAAAAACTTTGTATTAAAAAATTACTTCAAAATATAGTAAGAAAGTTATTCTATAAATTTGAGACAGCTCATTTATTGTGAAAGAAAACAAAATGATTATGATTATTACATTTATTACAATAAAATGAAAGAAATAGAAAAAGTAGATAAAAAAAGATAATAAATCACTTGATATATAGAGGTGATAAATAAATTTAAATATTTTTTAAATAAAATTTTGTTATTTAAATTATAATCTATTTTATGCTAATATTCATTAAACTATCCTGCCCATAAGCTAACAAATAGAATCGAAGCTTTACTTAAACTTTGATATATCATTAAAAAATTATCTTGGTCGGGCACGAATCTTGAGGCAAAATCAAGTCGAAAATTTCAAAAATTAAATCTGGGATCACCTGAACTCCAATTTCAACAAACTTATAGTCAAACTGAGCATCTCAGAAATACAAACCCAACGACACCAAACTCGACTCAATCCGAGCCCAAATGAGTCCAAATCAAGGATCTGAAACGCTATTAGAAAGTTTGAAGCACAATTTGAGTTACCAAACGGTTTTCAAACATAACGAGCTTGTAATCAAATTGAGCGGCTCAATGAGACGAATCCAACGAGCCCAAGATTGTCGAATTCCGATGTCATTAAGACCTTCAAATGTCTGACGAACGATACATGATCAAGGGATTCAATATCGACCGCCCATCCAACCACTCCCCATTTACCCCTGATCTCTCATCTATTTACGGGTCATGTCACTCCAAAAATCTATAAATATATCCCTCAATTCTCTTGAGAGGGGACCCAAGCAAGAAGAATAAGAGAAGAAGAAGAAGACGATAAGAAGAAAAGATGGATTGGAGGGAAGAAACTCCTCGACCACCGCTGAAATTCTGCCCAATGCCCGAGTGACGCCGGAATTATGCCCGAGGCCCGGGTGACGCCAGAATTCTGCCAGACGCTCAAGTAATGCTGAAATTCTACCCAAGCGACGCCAGAATTCTGCCTGACGTTCGAGTGACGCCGGAATTTCGCCCAATCTCCAAGTGACGCCAGAATTCTGCCCGACGTTGTAACTGATTTTCAATACTTATCAATACATAAGTGATTCATTGTAATATGATCATTCTAAATTTTAAGGACGAGTCAGCCTCTTGTATTTCGAGAAAACACTAGTGGAACTCTTTCAACTGGGTGTGGCCACGTGGTTTTTCCCCTTTCAAGGTTTTTCACGTAAAAATCCTGGTGTTTTTATTTCTCCTATTTGTGTGCTGGATATCCGTACAACGCTGAGACGGAAACTTTCGAACTATATCGCCGCATATATTCTAGTCTGCAACAAACTTAATTTTTTAACTAATAGAGTTTAACTTACTAATTATTAACCAATTCAAATTCAAACCAGCTCAACTGAGTTACACACTTAAAATTATGTTTGGGACGACTTTTTTACCGCTTATTAAAATAATTTTTTAGTTAAAAAAAGTTTATATAAAATTTATTAAAAAAAAAGGGGCTATGACAAATAAAGCTCAAATCTCCATCAAACAACCAAAGCAAGAAAGAAAAAAAAGGCCAAAAAGGGTTGTCAGTGGCGAGCTTTTATTTTGTCCGGTGAACGTACGCTCCTCTACGTTCGGCCACCAATGTTTTAGTGCCACGTAGCATCAAGAAAAGTCGTCGACCCGACCCGCTGTTTTTGGGTTCTCGCACGCGCATTTTTTTAAATCCTTTACGAGCCGCTAACCAAATACTGGGTTCTCGCACGCGCATTTTTTTAAATCCTTTACGAGCCGCTAACCAAATACTGAGTTGTACCGAGTACCGAGTACCGAGTACCGAGTTTTTCTAGCAATACCGAGTACCGAGTTTTTTCTAGCAATACCGAGCAAATCCTGAACAAATACTGAGTTGTACCGAGTACCGAGTACCGAGTACCGAGTACCGAGTTTTTTCTAGCAATACCGATCAAATTCTGAGCAAATACCGAGTTGTAGAAAAACTCGGTACAACTACCGAGCAAATCCTGAGCAAATACCGAGTTGTAGTTCCGGCTGAAAACAATACCTACCAAATACTGATCAATACCGAGAAAATCGCGAACTTTCGGGTTCCGCTATGGGTCAAGTCGTCGGGCCGCGTGGTAAAGACTAAGAACACGTGGCGACATGTTATTGGCGGCCGAAGGTAGCTCTACGTCCGGTCAGAGGACGTAATAATTGCTCGTCAGTGGCATAGCCAAAATCATCGGTGTAAATAACGCGAAAACTTTATTACATATTTGACCTTACGAGATGAGTTGGCACTCATTTCCTTTTTGGAGCCTCTGCGACGATGAGCCTACCTCCACATGGTGGGGCACGGCCAAAGCGTCGGGCCAACGCAGCCTCCTCCTCGCCTTTATAAACTCCCCGATGCCGCTCTTTCTTCTACCTAGCTGCGGTAGATCTGATCGACGCCGGCCTCTCCGGCGAAGGCTAAAGAGACAAAGGTAAATGTCCGGCCTTGGTGTTTGCTTGCGGGTACTGGCGGCGGCGGCGGCGGTGGTGCTCTGTTCTGCTGCGTCGTCGTCAGCGCAGGAAACAGAGCTGGTGATCTCGCCGGCGCCCGCACCAGAGCCGCTCACGGGGTCGGCGGCGGGGATGGAAATGCCGGTCTGCTTTGCGTTTGGCTTCGCGCTGTTTGTGCTTTTGCTTAATCACAAGCTTTATGTTTAGGTTATGTGTTGGAAGTTAATTTGTTCTGTGTGGCTATCATTTGTGGTCTTGTTGTGTCTTGTTATGTAGTATGATACAGTGTTTTCGCGTTCTATAAGACTATAAAGCGATTATTGATGTTCAAGTTCTGCGTTTTTATTTTTTTTAATTTAAATAATTACTGCAGACTGCTGTGGCACAATAATTGAATAATATTATTTCTCTAAATTTCAATTAGATATATTGTAATATATTAAATATAATAAGAAAATTATTCTTATAGAGAGTTCAGAGTTGTGCTGATGAATATATCTTATATTTTCCTTGCATGCAATGTTGTTCGTTTCTTGTGAGCAGGAAGCGCTTCACCTGAACAACATTGGCTACCATAGAGATACGCTGAGTGCTTCATTTGCTTTGGGCATTCGTTACATCAGTTTTCTGTATGATTTTTTGTGTCTTTCATAAAAAAAGTCCTATAAATCGACTGCGAAAAAAATTCTTCTTCGTTTTTCTTTGATAGCAAGTGTGAGAATGATTTGGGAGAGTATTTGAGATAGAGTTCTTGCAAGTGAAAAGTGTGAAGAAGGGTTCACAACATTACTCAAAAGTGATAATCTCTTTATAATTGTGGGAAATCTCTTCCTTACTTCTTTGATGAAGCTCGAGAGAAGATCTTTGAAGAAGATTTGGTTCTCTACCAACACTTGGAGAGTGTGAAAGGATGACAGTACTCTGCCGATAGTTGGAGGTTGTGAAAGGATGACGGTACTCTGCTAACACTTGAGACTGTGAAAGGACGACAACGGTACTCTGCCGACATTTGGAGGGTGTGAAAGGTTGACGGTAGTCTGTCGCATCGGGGATTGGTGGAAGAAAGGGTAATTGTAAAGGCTTCTCCAACTTGCTGTGGGAACAAAAGGAGAGTCACTTTGGTAATAGTGCAATACCTGAAAAGAGAGTCTTCAGGGAGTGGATGTAGGTCTAATTGAATTAAACCACTTTAAATTTTTGTGTTCTTATTTTTAATGCATTTTTACTTTTCTACACGTTTAAATTTTTGTGGTTGAAAATTTTTAAATTGATTTTGAGAATAGCATGCCACATAAATATGAAGAGGATTCAGAGCAAATTCGAAGTGCTCCATCAGAGAACACATACTGATTCCCTCGACATAAAGCATTTTTTAAGCATTGTATTCCTAATAATGTCAGAACTAAGCAATATTAGACTAGTTGGATTTGTCTCATCGAGCCGCTTGATTTGACTATAAGTAAGTCATATTTAAAGATCATTTGGCTATCCAATTAATGTTTTGAATCTTTCAAATATGTTTCGATATCTTGATTTGGATCCATTTGTGCTTGAATTGGAATGATTTTTGTGTTATTAGGTTTGTCTCCCTGAGATATTCAATTTGACTATAAGTTTGCTAAAATTGGAATTTGGGTGACCGCGAGCTACATATATATTTCGAGATTTGTGCTTTTAAGGCTATTTTTTATTACATATCAAATTAAATTATTCATAATCAAGAGATACATGTTCATATTTGATAGATTGTTTGTTTTGAGACTTTATTAAGAAGCTTGTTCATTAAAAATATCTTATTCTTCTTCTTTTTCTCAAGATGCTTTTTATTTTGAAGCTAAAATTAATTTGATAAGTCAGCTCATTTCTGGGCTCTAGAAAGCTCAATATAATTATTTGTTAGTAGGCTCAATAAGATTCACTTATTAAGCTAATGTATATTCCGAAAGTAAAGCATGTTAATAGCTCGATAAGACTTATTTATTATTTTATACAAATTGCTCGTCTAAAGCTTGATAAGCACGATATGATTCGAACATAAGCTGAATACAAACAAATCTTAAACATCTAACCTTTTAAGTTAAAATAAAAATGTTTGTAGACAAGCAAAAAAACTTAGGCTAACTCACATTGGTCACAGACAAGCCGATAATAAATGAGCTCAAAGACAAACAAAGATATGCTCGGCTCAGCTTAGCTCAGTTCATTTGAAGCCTTAGTTTAGAATTCTAAAATAAAAAATATTTTACATCCATTATAATAAAAAAGGTCCAAAAAAGATAAATAAATACCTCATCGTCAAACATGAGAACTCTACAATAAATAAAAATAATAATTAATATGGTGACAAAAAATCCCAATTTCTTTTTTCTTTTTGGAGTGTTTAGGCGAATCAAACGTGGATTACACGGGAGGGAGTTGTCCGATTCATCCAGTAAACCCTAAATTAAAACATGAGAATTTAAAAAAATATATTTTACATACAATAATGCGATAAAAGATAATGAAAAAAAATTTATGTTAGAATATTGTGATAAATTTTTCATTATGATTGGCTTAGTAATCATTAGATTTGTATTGGGATTAATATAAATGTAAAGACAACTAAGCCCATGGTGATAACAAACCTATAAATTCTTCTCTTAAATTAATTTCGCAATGAACATAATTATAAAAATTTCTCTGAAGAAAAAAAAAATTTTATGAGAGATCATTAAAAATAGAAATAAATTTTTTTTTAACAAATTTTTATTCAAATAAAAGGGGAAGGAGATTACATGAGCTACATATACAGGTCAGCATCCCGAGATACAACAAGTCAAAGTCAAAACAGGACAATGTACAAAATTAAAAAACACAAAAACACCAAATGGACCAAAGAAAGCATCGAGAGGGGACTCGGGTGGAGGACCCCAGCACCGACCACGAGGCTAGCACGAACCATCCATAGATGACAAAATCGAACTGAAACCAGAGACCACCAAGCAACAAACGAGGCACCCAGGTTGTGAGAGAACTTCTTGGGAAGAGAAGATGAGAGAAGAAATCTTGAATGTATATTATTGTCTGAATCAAATAGCCATTACAGATACATATATATAAGGCCGTGAGAAGGCAGAAAATGTAAATACAAAAGTATTATGAGTCCTTATACTTAAGCCGTTTTCTTACAGCCCCCCGCAAATTAATCATTCGGGGTTCGAATGGTTAATTTGGAACGAAGATAGTTAAAACAAGTATAAGAAAACGGTTTGGTTAAGATATCGGCTATTTGATCTTGTGAGGAGATATGCTGAATTTGGATCGCTCCGGCGTTGATAAGTTGACGAATGAAATGATAGTTATTTCGATGTGCTTCGTCCGGGCGTGAAATACAGGATTTTTGGCGATGGCGATAGCGGAGAGGTTGTCATAGTGTATGACGGTTGGTTTTGATTGATCAAGCTGAAGTTCGGAGACGAGTCGGCGTAGCCATAGGACCTACGAAGTGGCTGCAGACAAAGCCCTATATTCTGCCTCGGTTGAAGACTTGGCCACGATAGCTTGTTTCTTTACGGACCAAGATATGAGATTTTGTCCCAAAAAGGTGCAGAAACCGGAAACCGATTTCCGGTCAGAGTTGTCGGATGCCCAGTCGGCGTCCGCGTAAGTGCGAAGTTGCTGGTCTCCGGCAGTGATCGGTAGTTCGAAATGTATTGTGCCTTTGATGTAGCGGAGAATGCGTTTGATACACTGGAAGTCGTGGACTGTAGGTTTCTGCATATATTGGCACGCTCGGTTGGTTGCAAAGGCAATGTCAGGCCTAGTGATAGACAGATATTGCAGTGAACCTGCTAATCGATGGTAGAAGGGCGGGTCATGGAAGACCTGGGCATTGTTAGGACGTGGAGAGGAGGCTGGTGCGATCGGTGTGGAGCAAGCTTTGTAGTTTTCGAAACCGGCTTCCTGGATTAGCTTGCTTGCGTAGTGTTCTTGTGTTAAAAAGTATCCAGTGTCAGTCTTAATGACTTGGATACCTAGGAAGAGGGAAATTGTACCGAGCTGTTTTCGAGAGAATGTCGCATTCAATTCTTTGAGAAGAGTTTGGATGAGGGAGGCGTCGTTACCTGTAATGAGAATATCGTCAACGTAGATCAAAACGTATATTCGAGTGTGTGATTTAGTAAAAATGAGTAGTGAGGGGTCGGAACAACTAAACCCAAAACCGCGTGATTGTAGGAAGCTGGTGAATTTATGAAACCAAAGCCGCGGTGCCTGCTTTAGGTCGTATATAGATTTGTTTAACTTGCAGACGTGGTTTGGATGAATTGGGTCTTCGTAACCGAGTGGTTGACGCATGTAAATGTCGTCGGGTAGGTCGCCGTGGAGGAAGGCGTTGGAGATGTCTAATTGCAGTATTTGCCAGTCTCGATTGATGGCAAGGGTGAGGAGTGTACGAATTGTAGGCATTTTAGCTACCAAACTAAATGTCTCGGTGTAATTCTCACCATATACCGGATCGTAGCCGAGAGCTACTAGGCGAGCTTTGTGACGGTCAATCTCCCCAGATGGATGAAGTTTTAATTTGAAGGTCCATTTACACCCGAGTATATGTTTGTTGGGCGGTGGAGGTACAAGAGACCAGGTATTTTGTTTTTTCAAGGCATCGAACTCGGTTTGCATGGCCGCTCTCCAATGAGCGTGTTGAGATGCTTGTTTGTACGTGGATGGATTATAGTGAGGCTCGGTATGACTAAGCAGAGTGAAAATTTTCTTCGGTTTGACAATTCCGGATTTGGATCTGGTTTGTATTGTGTGGTTTGGTGGGGGATGGGCTAGGATGTTGTGATCAGAATCAGCGGGAGGTGGGACAGGGTTAACGCTTGTGGGAGAGTTGCTGGGTTGGTGAAGGTCCTGAGGTGCTGAATTGTTGAGATTAGTAGAAGAAGGTATTGGGTTGCTGGTGGTGTTGGGTAGAACCGAAGTAGGGATGAGAAGCTTTGGGTGCTGTGGGTGGGGAGGTTGAGGGATAGCAGTAGAGATTGATATGGTGGTGTTTTGGTAGGGAAAAATATTTTCACAAAAGACCACATGCCGTGAAATAAATGTCCTGTTGAGTTCTTTGTTATGGAATTTGTACCCTTTGTGTTTGCTGGAGTATCCAATGAAGATACAAGGTTGAGATCGAGGTTTGAGCTTGTTGGAGGCGTAAGGTGTGAGCCATGGGTAACAAAGGCAACCAAAGGTTCTAAGGTGTGAGTAACTTGGTTCTTTGTTATACAGCATGTGATGAGGGGATTTAAGAGCAAGAGATTTGGAAGGTAGACGATTTATTAGATAGGTTGCGGTAGCAATGGCATCAGCCCAGAATTGATCAGGAACGTTGGACTCGTGCATAAGAGCACGGGTTAGATCAAGAATGTGGCGGTGATTCCTTTCGGAGACACCATTGTCACGCCCCAAGATCTAACTTGAAAAGAATGTCAATCTATTACTCAAACAATTTACCAGAGTTATCTAAAACCTTCAATTAAACAGTCTATCAAACCTCTATAAAATTTAAAACATCAATATACAAGTCGATTCATATCTCAAAAGGTCATGTACAATACTCAGGAACTACACTACAATCACCAGTACTGAAATCTATCCTGAGTACAAAAGAATCAAAATCAATCAAAAGACAAAAACCTGAAGATCCGGATCAATTCCTATGTTCTGCTCCCTTGCCCTGACCTGAAAATATCAACCACATATAATGAGCTTTACAAAGCCCAGCAGATCACCTAATACCTATAACTGAAATCAAAGCACGGCGATGCTATCAATATACATGTCAGTCAATCAAATCAATATCAGTCAATGGTCAATGAGTCTATGCAATGCGGAAATCCATAGTCAATGAAACCAGTCAATGCAACAGCAGGCAAAACGATAAATCCAGCTCAATCAATCAGTACGTGAAATCTCAAGAGATCATAGATCATGGATCATGGATATAACGATTGGGAGTTATAAGGAGTTTTATACACCGACGGGCGGCCGACGGGCAAAAAGAGTGACGACTCTTATTAATGGAACCAACGTATAGATATCTACAACAGCAATACGGATTCTACAACAGCAACATAGCCAGCGTTTGTGCTTGTCTAGTAAGACCATTGAATGATTACATTATATGGATTCCCTGATGTGCATGGAATTACGGATTTACTGTATTGTACGGATTCATTGATTTCATTGATTGATCATCGAGCATTTATTGAGACTATTGATTATTGACACTGATATGGACATGGACAGCATAGCTTTATTGACATTGTTTATAGACTCATTGAACTTGGCATTGATTTATCGTATTGCTTTTTCGATTGATTTTACCGACTTGATACTAGAGATTTGCTTTGATACGATAGATTGGTTCGATACGATTGATTTGACTGATCGACGGATTCTCTTGAGATTTCACGTACTGATTGATTGAGCTGGATTTATCATTTTGCCTGCTGTTGCATTGACTGGTTTCATTGACTATGGATTTCCGCATTGCATAGACTCATTGACCATTGAATGATATTGATTTGATTGACTGACATGCATATTGATAGCATCACCGTGCTTTGATTTCCGTTATAGGTATTAGGTGACCTGCTGGGCTTTGTAAAGCTCATTATATGTGGTTGATATTTTCAGGTCAGGGCAAGGGAGCAGAAGATAGGAATTGATCCGGATCTTCAGGTTTTTGTCTTTTGATTGATTTTGATTCTTTTGTACTCAGGATAGATTTCAGTACTGGTGATTGTAGTGTAGTTCTTGAGTATTGTACATGACCTTTTGAGATATGAATCGACTTGTATATTGATGTTTTAAATTTTATAGATGTTTGATAGACTGTTTAATTGAAGGTTTTAGATAACTCTGGTAAATTGTTTGAGTAATAGATTGACATTCTTTCCAAGTTAGATCTTGGGGCGTGATAAATCTTTTGGTATCAGAGCAGTGTTATTGGAAGAATGGATTGTTATCAGAGTTGTAGGATTGGATTGAGAATTGGGTAGATTGGGTAGCTGTAAGAGCATCATTGGCATACATCATTGCATCTATTCTGAATTGTGCAGGTGAAAAGATATGGATCATCCGGCAGAATCCAGTGTACCGAATGAGCAACACAGCGCAGCCCCAGTACCTTCAGAGAGTATGATGCAGTTGGCTACTGCGATTGCACATGTAATGGGGGGATGCTCAGAGTAAAATGAGTGGTAGCAAAGAGGAAGAAGTGGATAGACATATGCAGATGTTTCATAAGCTGAAGCCTCCGTTGTTTAAGGGAGGTGTGGGACCCCAGGCTGCTGAGGATTGGATTCTGAGGATAGAAAAGATTTTTGACAGCATGCAGTGTCCGGGAAATCGAAAAGTACCATTGGCTGTATTTCTGTTTGAGGGTGAAGCAGAGAGATGGTGGATCGGACAGCAGAGGGAGAAATTCCAGGGGAAGACCAATGCTGAGATCACATGGGATGAGTTCACTACAGTGTTCAGGATGTGGTTTGTACCGCTGTCAGCTCAGCGACAGATGCAGGAAGCTTTTATGAGATTGGAACAAGGCCGCAAGTCAGTAATGCAGTACGAGGCCGAGTTTACTGCACTTGCGAGGTACGCTACTCATTTAATTCCTACTCCCGAGGAAAAGTGTTATAGATTTCTGCATGGATTGAATAAAGAACTGAGGCATCCATTAGTACCTTTTGAAAGCCCGTAGGCCCACCATCCTGTACAGGTCAACCAATCTCCAACCAACGTTCAACCATGTTCCCACTTGTCTTTCAGTAACAATCAATTTAATAAATAGTCAATGCAATAATCAATACAATAGTCAATTCAAGGACAATATAAAGCAATCACATCAACATTCAAATGCATATCAACTCAATCTATCAATCTCGAACAAATCAGAAATTATACGAAAATCGGGCAGAGTAACGGCAGTCTACGGAATTTACACAAAAATCTCCAAAAATTACAGATCACCAAATTAATACAGAACGTGCACAGCAACATTATAAAACTAATCTTCTACTGCACAAACCAATTCAGACATCATAATAATTTGCAGTCAAAATAAAACTCCGCAGAATCAAAACGGACCGGACGAAATCTTTCAAAAAATACTTAAAACGTGCAGAATAATCACATCTACAACATACCAAAAGTTATGCTGTGAAAGTTTCGTCAAATCAAAATCAGGTCAAAAGTTCGACTACAAAAACACAAAACAATGCACAACTCGGCCAAAAAACAAAATCTTCGAAAACAGAAATAGGATTCGGATTCCTTACTGCGATACAAACAAATCTTCTAACAGCGTCGTCGGACGAAAAGCGCTCCACGAGCTCCAAAACCAAGCTTTTCTTTCTCTTCCTTCTCTTTCTCTCTCTTGCCTTCTCCTTCTCTCTCTTCGAAATGAATAAAAATATCTCGAATCCGATATTTATTAACACTGATCGTCCCGGACGATCCAAATTCGTCCCGGTACGATTTGCTCTCTGGACAAATTTCGTACAGACGAAATCAATTATCGTAAGGACGATTTTCTCTCTGGACAATTTTCGTCCTGACGGATCGTCCTGACTGCTCCAGGTTCGTACAGACGAAAATGACAGATTTCTTCACAAATTTCTTCAGTTCGTCCAGTACTAAATCCAGTTCGTACAGACGAACTGCACTAAAAAAATCAACTTTTTGAAGGGTTTTACAACCATTCTGTTCTGGGGTGTGCGGACAACTTAGCTATTGTACAATGCCATGGTCGTTGAGAAAATTTTGGAAATCTGTACTTGTAAATTCGCCGCCACCGTCGGAGCCAAGATTTTGCGGTGTGGTGTGGAATTCAGTCTGAATTAAACTGCAAAGCGATTTAAATTTTGTTAGTGTTTCATGCTTAGAGTTCATAAAGAACAGCCAAGAGAACCTTGTGTAATTGTCAATAAAAACCACGTAATAGCGAAAACCATGTGAAGACGGCATAGGAGCCGGCCCCTATACATCCGAGTGTATAAGTTGAAACGGATGAGAGGTTGTTGTAATTCGTTTATTAAAGGATTGTTTGTGGCTCATGGCCATATTACAAGAATTGCAAGAAAAGGTAAAAGAAAGATTCTTGAGCTCGGGTAATTTGTGCGCTAGATGTTGCAGTAATTGATTGTTTGGGTGGCCCAAACGGGAGTGCCAAGTGAACGAGTTTGTCACATTGGTGTGGTAAGCTTGCTGGTTGTCGCTAGGTTCCAGTTGCAATTGATAGAGACCGTTACGGAGATGGCCACGAAGCAGTGGATGATTGTCCTGTATGTTCTTAATGAAAAATCCGTTAGAATCAAACGTAATAGAGATCGAATTTTCAGTTGTTAGTTTAGAAACAGAAAGTAAGTTATGTGCGAGGGAGGGGACATGTAATAACATGCAAAGGTGCAGCTTACGGTGGTTGTCCGGTAATGGGAGTAACCCTTGACCGGAGCTATGAATTGGCATAGAGGAGACATTGGAGACACTTACCGAGTCTTGACCGTTGTAGGGAAACGGGTGCAGAAGGTTCTTGCTGTTAGAAGTGAGATGAGTGGTCGCGCCGGTGTCAAGTATCCACGGTTGCGTGGACGGTCCGTTCGGCTGAGCGAGTAAAGCACGGGGACCATTAGGAGTGGAGGTAGGAGCATACTTGAGGTTTAACCTATGCCAACAGTTTATGGCGATATGGCCAGCTTTGCCACATATTTGACACACAGGGCGCGATGAGGGTGTGGTAGATGCAGAGTTTGCGGGATCAGGCGAATCTAGCGGATGATGCGTTGAGTTCTTGTTCTTGGTGAACTTCTTTTGGTACCGATTCCAATTTGGATTTTGAGAATTTGCATAAAGTGCTGAAGCGGAGGATAGTCGTGCTTGTTCTGTATGAAGATCTTGATTTATGTGAATCTCCTCGCTACAAAGTAGGGAGTAGAGATTGTTGAGATCGGCGGGAAGAGGTGATGCCCGTATGTAAGTTTTGAATGAGTTGTACGCTGCAGGTAATCCCTTGAGGATGTATAACACGATATCTTCATGATCGATTGTGGCACCGGAGGCAGCTATGTTGTCCACAAGATTCTTGATCTGTGAAAGATATTGTTGCATCGTAAGGATGTTCATCTGAATGTGGTGTAACTCATTCTTGAGTTGAATCACACGAGATTGGCTTGTAGATTGCAGCCGACGCTCGAGAGTATTCCATACATCTTGCGCGGTGGTGGAATGGATCACGTATGGTAGGATGGCCGGGGATATTGTCGAAAACAGCGCGGAGATGAGGTTGTTGTCGACGAGGCACCACCGAGCTTGCTCAGGAGAGTAAAGATCAGGCTGTGGTGTTGATTTGCCCGTCAGGTGATCCGCGTATCCTTTTGCAGATAGATGTTGGAACAGTTGCATTCTCCATATTGGATAGTTTTCCGGTGTCAAGTGATGCGGAATAATGTTCTTAAGATTGGAGATGATGAACTTGAGGGTTACCGGTATTTGAAGTTCGGTAGATGCTTCGGTGATAGCCGTGGAAGAGGGTGGGAGGGAAGAAGAAGAATCTTGATCTCCCATATGTGGCTCTGATACCATGAGAGAACTTCTTGGGAAGAGAAGATGAGAGAAGAAATCTTGAATGTATATTATTGTCTGAATCAAATAGCCATTACAGATACATATATATAAGGCCGTGAGAAGGCAGAAAATGTAAATACAAAAGTATTCTAAGTCCTTATACTTAAGCCGTTTTCTTACAGGTTGTCAATCAGCCAAGCCAAAGAGGGGAAACAGTGGCCTCCTCATCATAGTCCATTCAACACCAAAACCACTGAAGCAATCGACCAAAAAATCAACCCAATTATTTTCTACCTTTGCGTTTAAATTTACCACGACCACGACTAGGAAAATGGCCTTTCTCAAAGTCAAGACAATCCCCTTCTTCTCCACTAGAAAGGGAAGAAAGGGCATCCTCTAAATAAAGCCAATCAGTTTGAAATAAAACCGAGTTTTTAACGGACTTAGCCACATGATCTTGCATTTCAGCATTAGACAAATTAAAACATAAATATAGATATTACCAAAATTACCATTACCCTCAAAGCCATTGTTAGAAGCTAAATCCAATTGCACCGGCTTATCTAAAACCAAATTAATTGAAGAGGAAGCAGCATCCCAATTAACGACCACACCACAACCAGTTGCAACTCAAATAGGAGAAATAGAGGGCAATGGTAAGCTCTCTTCAGACGGCACAACAGGAGAAGCAAAGGAACATGGGACAGACACAGTACCCACACGAGACAAAGCTATTTTAGAATTAAAACCACCACCAGAGTCATCACCAATAATAAGGGTTAATCATTCTCTCATTTGACTCATAGTAGGCTACAATCATATCAGTTGTGGGAGATCTTAACATGATATATTTATCTAATAAAGCTCTAACTAGACATCCAACATTGAGAAAGGAGATAAGGCTTCGTTTGGGATGGCTATTTTACTGCTTTTTAAATAAATTTTTTAGTATAAAAATTAAAATTTTGTACTAAAAAATTGCATTAAGAAGCAGTAAGAAGTCATCACAAACAAAGCCTAAGACTTCATTTTGAATAATTTTCTTATTATTTTTTAAAGTAAATTTTAAAATGCAATAAGAAAGTTGTTCCAAGAAAAGCTCAAGTACTTCTAATAATTTTTATTTTGTTAATTTTATTAAGAGCTCTAGCTAAACGTCTAACATTTGTTTGACGTTATTAATCTGCTCCATTTGATCACCAAAATAAATGTCATTCGTGTGAGGGTGAACCGTGTGACTTTTTTTAATCCGAAAATTAGGTTAGGAAAAAGTATGAGAAATAATATGCACAGAATATTTTTTTTTTGTGTGAGAATATTTTAAATTGAAAATTGAGTTTTTCGGTTGGAGATGGCCTGAGAATATTAAAGGAATGAATACCCAAATCTCCTTTAGAATTGGGGAGATCAATTTGGTGCCAAAATATAATATAAAAATTATTAAGACCACCATTATCATAAAGAAATATGAAAATCACAATACTCACGTTCTTAAGAAGGCATTGGGCTAAATGTGAGATCTCAATCAATATAATATATATATATATATATATATATATATATATATATATATATATATATATATATATATCAAACTTCTTATGAATTGTATCAAACTCATGTACAAATTAGGGGTGTCAATATTTAATACAACACGACCGACTCGAATCTAACCCGAAAATTTATTGTTAGACCCGAATCGATTTTAAAACGAATCTGGTTCGGGTTTCCGGATTCGAGCTGTTTGGAAAAACAGACCGTGTTCGGGTTGACCAAGAAACTTAAAATCAACACAGTTTCAACCCGTTTGGAAAAATGCGCAAGTCCCGTCCGTCCCGTCTGCACTGTAAAGTAGCGTGCATTCGTGAGCTTAAATCGGATTTAACTGAGCTGAACCAAGCTCAAGTCACCCCTCACTTGAGCTTGATTAAACAATTGTGTTCGAGCTCAAACTAAATCATAATTCTACAAATTTGAACTAGCTCACTTATTGTGAAAGAAAACAAAATGATTATGATTATTACATTCATTGCAATAAAATGAAAAAAAATAGAAAAATTAGATAAAAATATTATAATAAGTCACTTGATATATAGAAGTGGTATATAATTTTAAATATTTTTAAATAAATTTATACTTAAATTATAATATATTTTATGCTAACATTCATTAAATTATCCTGCTCATAAGCTAACAAATCGAATCAAAGCTTAAACTTAATCTATTAACTAATATGGTTTAACTTACTATTTATAAAATTGAACTGGCTCGACTGAGTTATATGTTTAAGATTTCATTTGAGACGGTTTTTTTACTGTTTATTAAAATAATATTTTAATTAAACAATTTTATTTCTCAAAAACATAAAAAATTTTATATAAGAATTATTTAAAAAAATAATTTAAAACTATGACAAATAATGCCGAAATCTCCATCAAATAACCAAAGAGAGAAAGAAAAACAGGCCAAAAAGGGCTGTCAGTGCTGTCAGTGCCTCAGTGGCATAGCCAAAATCATCGGCGTAAATAAGGCGAAAACTTTATTAGATATTTGACCTTAACGAGATGAGTTGGTACTCATTAGTCATTTCCGTTTTCTTTGAGGGAGCCTCTGCGACGATGGGCCTACCTCCACATGGTGGGGCACGGCCAAAGCGTCGGGCCAACGCAGCCTCCTCCTCGCCTTTATAAACTCCCCGACGCCGCTCTTTCTTCCACCTAGCTGTAGTAGATCTGATCGACGACGGCCTCTCCGGCGAAGGCTAAAGAGACAAAGGTAAATGGCCGGCCTTGGTGTTTACTTACGGGTACTTCTGGCGGCGGCGGTGGTGCTCTGTTCTGCTGCGTCGTCGATAGCGCATGAGACAGAGCTGGTGATCTCGCCGGCGCCCGCACCTGAGCCGCTCACGGGGTCGGCGGCGGGGATGGAAATGCCGGTCTGCTTTGCGTTTGGCTTCGCGCTGTTTGTTCTTTTGCTTAATCACAAGCTTTATGTTTAGGTTATGTGTTGGAAGTTAATTTGTTCTGTGTGGCTATCATTTGTGGGCTTGTTGTGTCTTGTTATGTAGTATGATACAGTGTTTTCGCGTTCTATAAAGCGATTATTGATGTTCAAGTTCTGCGTTTTTATTTTTATTTTTTTAATTTAAATATTTACTGCAGACTGCAGTGGCACAATAATTGAATAATATTATTTCTCTAAATTTCAATTTACATAATTGTAATATATTAAACATAATAAGAAAATTATTACAAATGAAATCTTATAGAGAGTTCAGAGTTGTGCTGATGAATATATCTTATATTTTCCTTCATGCAATGTTGTATGTCGCCTTCGCTAGTGTATGTCGAGCTATTCATCGAGCTGCAGTTTGAGTCGTCTTCGCTAGTGTATGTCGCCTTCGCCAGCAATTATTTTAAAAGAATTTAAAATTAAAATTTATCTCTATCACAAGTATATTTCTATTTATTGCATCATACTGTTAAATTAATACACACCATAATTTTATATCTTATAATAAAAAAATTTATAATGAGATCATGCAATAAATGAATGTACTTATTTTATTTCATAACACCAAATAATACTAATAATTATAAATACAATGTTTTGATAAATAAACTAGTTTTAATGTCGAAATAAATTATTAAAAAAAATGGTTTTACTTTACTCTGGATGTACCTAACTAAAAAACAAGGGAAACAATTCTCCTGCATTTATTTTATAAACAACCAAACAGACTTAAAATATTCAGAATGCACTACATTTACTTTACATTGCATTTAATTTATACTGCATTTTTTTTTTCAGGCAACCAAACAGCCCCTTAATAAAACACCACTTGTTAAGAATCAAATAAATATCATTTCCTCACAGAATAACAATAAACCCAATACCTCTCTTATTAACAAAATTTTCAAAACAATAGTGAAAATGTGGTTATTAGAGGTAAGAGGAAAATACTTTAGAAATAATATATATATATATATATATATATATATATATATATATATATATATATATATATATATATATATAACTCTATAGAAAAACATTAAATCCCAAAAGGAAATGAAATCATCTAAATCCCTTATTTTCTACAAACATAAAAAAGAAATGAGAATCAATCTATACTTGATCTTTTGATAACTGATATAATGAAGAAAAAATTTTAAAATTGAGAAGAAAGAGATCAAGAAGAAGAAGGTTTACCCAAGGCTAATGTCGGCTACGACCAGCATCAGGTAAGCTCGCAAATGGTCTAGAGAGAGATGAACCTGGGCTTCTTGTGAATGGGAGAAAAATTAAGTCTTGCACTGGCATTGGGCTTCACTGGAAGGAATGTACGGGAGGGAGGAGGGTTTGGCCTTACTGTCGTGTGAGAGCAGAGAGCGACGGGCTGGGAAGATGTTTCGGCCTTCTTGCGAATCGAGAGAGAGAGAGAGAGAGAGATGGAGACGTTTCTTTACTGCGAACTAGAGAGTGAGAGTGAGAGCAATTTCATGAATTTCCGATAGCAACTAAGAGGGTGGTGGTTTTGCGTATTGTAGAGGAGGCAGGGTCATTTTAGTTTGATTGATTCAACTCAATTAATGTTAATTTAGTTCTAAAGGGTTTGAGATGTGTCAATTTTGGTTTAATCGAAGCCGTCATTTGTTCAATCAAATTTGCATCGAGTCAAATTTATTTAAATTAGTGATGATTTAGGTTGAGTCATGAGGTTGAGTCGATGCTGCGGCGTCGAGAATCCACCTAAGGGAGGTTCTATAGGCAAAGTATACACTATGATACAAAGACTTAGGTGCTAAAGATTTGGCTCCAAGGAAATTGACCTCGAATAATGAGGTCAACATTCCGCACTTTATTTTCTACATTTATTTTGGATATAACTGCTTGGTTGAAAATTTGTGATTAATATTATATTGTATTGATGATCTATTTTCATATGTTGAAAAAACTCTAAGATGAGAATTTTTCTTTTTGTTGAAAGAAGATTTTTTAAATATCAATTACCCCCCCCCCTCTCCTCTTTGTTATCCTCGGACTAATTCTTTAGAGTTTAACAACCCTCACAAACTTTCAAGTGGTATTAGAGTGAGATTCATAAATTAAGTTTTAGAAAACTTTTAAAAAAAGATCAATGGAAAACTTTTGAAACCGTAACATTATAGAAGAATATTCAATCATGCGACCACCTTTATTGAAAAATATTTCTTTTGATTTTTAAAAAATTTGTATGTCTACTTTCTTACAATCAATTGATTATCAAATGTGGCATATGATTCAAACTGATTATTCTATACCGTTATATATTGTAGATGGAGTCAAAACTGATATTTCTTTTGCTGAATAGAGTATAGTAAAATAAATCAATGCTCAATTGAATGCTAGATACTTAAATTATTTTTTGTGCTTTAAATTCTGAAGATTATATGTTAATATTCATATACACTACTAGCAAGAAATTTTGGGAGAAATTATACATTACATGCGAAGGTACTAGTGAAGTCAAGTAATCCAGGTTGAATATTTTAATGTATAATTATGAATTATTTTACAGGAAATCTTATAAGACTATTCTAGACATGTATACTAAATTTACTCAAATAGTAACATCATTATATGCCTTAGGTAAATAATTTTCAAACTCTAAAAAATTAATAAAATTATGTGTTGTCTACTTGATAAGTTTGATGTCAAAGTCATTATTATTTGTGAATAAAAAATTTTGAATGAATATTATATTGATAATTTGATTGACTCACTTATTGCCTACGAGCAAAGTTTGGGACAAAGATGTTTGGATGCAGGTGAAAAAATAGTGCTAAAAGATAAAGAGATGGATAAGAATGGCTTAGTAAATAATGAGAGTAAGAAGGTAGCCTCAATAACAAACGAATTTAAAAAACTACTGAAACATAAACATCAGCATCAACAAAAGTGGAATAAAGATAAAAATAGTAAGAGTGCTAAGATTTTTTCTGACATTATTTGCTTTAGGTGTAGGAAATTCGAACATATGAAAAATGAATGCCCTGATTCAAAAACTCTTCCAACAAAAAAAAAGGTTAAATTAAGTAAAATTTAATAAGGGCAAATGATAAAAAGTAAAAAATCTCCTAAGCAAACCTAATTTCTAAATCATCAAACTAGGAGAAAGATAATGAGGTATAAAGTTTGGTTTGTGTATATATATGTGGTAGTTAATACATGCATATATGTTCTTTATTTTGTTTTGTTCATTATAAATATTTTATGTACTATTTTTTTTCATTTTATTTTATTTTCTATGTGGATTCATGCCGGGTAGGTCAACTATGGAAGCCATACATTTATTAAGAGGTTTGATGGAGAAATATAGAGAAAATAAGGAGGATCTACATATGATATTTATTGATTTAGAAAAAGCATATGATAAAGTTCCAAGAGAAGTGCTATGGAGAGTTCTTGAAAAGAAAGGAGTCAATAATGCTTATATTCAAATCATTAAAGATATGTATGCATGAGCTATTACTTGTGTTCAAACACAAGGTGGATTGACCAAGTATTTCCCTATTTCGGTTGGGTTACATCAAGGATCAGCCTTAAGCCCATATCTTTTTGCTTTAGTCATGGATGTTCTCACTAGACATTTGCAAGAGGATGTACCTTGGTGTATGCTTTTTGCTGATGATATTCTTCTTGTTGACAAGACTAGAGAGGGAGTTGAAGGTAAACTTGAATTATGGAGGTCAACCTTAGAGTCTAAAGGTTTTCGCTTGAGTAGATCTAAAACAGAATATATGGAGTGTAATTTTAGTAGTAATAGACCTAGTGAGGGGATTGTGACTTTGGGCGATCAAGTCATTAATAAGAGTACACGTTTTAGATATCTTGGATCTATTGTTCAGAGTGATGGTGAAATAGATGGGGATATTAATTATCAGCAGAATTCAAGTTGGATGGTTGAAGTGGAGGAATGCATCGGGCTTGTTATGTGATAGAAATGTACCCCTCAAACTTAAGGAAAAATTCTATAAGATGGTAGTGAGGCCTGCAATGCTTTATGGTGCTGAATGTTGGCCTTTAAAAGAGAAGCATAATACTAAGTTAAGTGTGGCAGAGATGAGGATGCTCAGGTGGATGAGTGGCTTTACCCTTAGAGATAGGATACGAAATGAGCATATACGTGAAAAGGTTGGAGTAGCTCCAGTAGAAGATAAGATTAGAGAAAGTCGTCTTAGATGGTTTGGTCACATAAAACGGCGGCCTTGCGATGACCCGGTTAGGAGAGTAGAGGTATTAGATTTGACTTATGTTAAGAAAGGTAGGGGTAGACCTAAAAAGACTTGGTTAGAAAATATTAGGAATGACCTTTCTTTATTAGATTTAAACGAGAATTTGACTTTTAATAGGACACAATGGAGAAAAAGGATTCATGTAGCCGACCCCACGTAGTGGGATAAAGGCTTGATGTTGTTGTTGTTGTTGTATTTTATTTTCTATGTATGTTTTTGTGATTTATATATAATCAACACACACAAATTATATTTCATATTGTTTTTCATAAAATAATCAATTCATTTCTCTCAATTTTTTAAAATGAAAGTTTTACCTCATTTTTACTTAAAATTTTAAGTGATGATTGACTTTTCTATATTATTAAAAGAAGGAAAGTTATGATTATGTCTCACCTTCTCATTTCCTTAATCAGACTATTGCGCTTTTTGAATAAAAAACTATATCAATTTAAGAATTGGACATTTGAAATTAAAAATTTTTTGTCATCCTACATTTCTTTTATCTCATAGAAATCTTTTGTAAGCTAATGAATTCACTTCATAATTTTCTTAATCAAGCTGTTTGTTTTTATCATTAAATTGGGTTGTTTTGAGTCTTTAAGGATTAAGAAAGAAATTAAAATTAAAAGATAAAAAGATGTACAAAATAAGCCTAAAATAAAAAGATACATAATGTATGTCAAACTTAAAAGATGCACAAATATGTCTAGAATATTAAAAGATGATCAAAGTGTGTTAAAATTTGATAAAGAGTCATAAAATTAACCCACAATAAGTTAACTTACCTTTCTTGTATATTTAAATCTTAGAAACCCATGTGTCTAAATGATACTTTTGATACTTGAGTTTGAAAATCTTAATTTTTACTCACTATTTTTGCATTGATATTATATTATATATATATTTCATGTAAGAAGATTGAAAAGATATTTTTTTATTCTTTTTTTAAATTAGTTTTTTTGTTTAAAAAAGACTTTAACCTATAAAAAGTCTGAGTTGGAGTTGATAAAATTTAAATTTTCAAACTTTCTAGATCTTAGTGTTGTCTATTCATTTTTGATTATATTCTTGAATGAAATCAAGAGCTAAATTTCTCATTTTGAGAAAATTTACTGAAATTAGTTTATTCTTCTTAAACATCAGCACCACCTTGACCTGATTAGAGTATGTTATGTGTGTTCCATTTTATTTTTTATATGTTCCCCTACTTTTTATAATGTCAATGGGGGAGAATGTGTTTTATTGTTTGTAGTTGTGTTTATACTTCATATGTTCATTTTGTATTTGCATTAGTTTATCTGTTATTTAGGTTCTAATTTTTTTTTTTTTGTTTATTTCTATGTTAAAAAAATGAAAAAGAAAAAAAAAGCTTTTTTATTTTCCTTATTTTTAATAAACTTATCTTGGTGAGGGGAAAAAATATTTTTAATTTTGTAAATTCAACTAGTAATATTTGTCATTATCAAAAAGGGAGAAATTATTGCAACTCAAGCACATGAGTTTATATTTTTTTGAAAAATAAATATTATGGCTCATATCCTATTATCTATTTGTATTTGCAATATATTTTTGTTTGTGTGTATACTTACTTTTCAGGAACACCGTGCACCATCCAACTAAGATTCAAGGCTCAATATTGGGTAGAATAGGTTATGCTTCAATGATTTTTGTAATATTTATTGATTTATTTTTTGTTTCTAGACTCAAGTTCTGTAAGGATGTATACTTGTTTGGTGACCATACACACACACACTCAGGGGGAGTACGATTGAGCCAAAATCAGAAGTTCAATTTTAGAATTAATCATATTGTATAATTTATATCATACTATACAACCAGCTCTTCTAACTAATTGTATTGGATGATTTAGATCATTTAGGACGATCAGTTATTATCATGAAAGATTATCATTAATTATAATTTAGGCAAGGTTTTGAATTTCATATTTTATTCTAATCATTCAGTACGATGAGATGATGTATATTGTACTGGACAATCTATGATAATCATGCCTAAATTGATCATGTGATTAGGGGACAAATTATAGTTAATTTGTTCAATTCAATCATCAAGGACGATAAGTAAAGATCATACTAAATGACCCAAGAAGTATACGGGATAATACTTAATTGTCCCAAATGAAATACCATAATTTTTCTTTTAATCATCCAAGATAATCCCCAATATCATACTAGCGATCTATACAAATTTGAACTGATCATACTAGACTATCCAGAGATCATCTAGACTATTAGGTCAAATTCTACACATCATATTGGACGATCCTGCAATCATGCAGGTCAATATTTGGCACCAAAATTGAGTTTTAGGATTTTTGAAGCCCTCTATTTAAGCTTTTATCAAAGACATTGTAAGTGTCTTTGGCATCCATTGTATCTTCATTCTTCTAGAGAAAACTTGAAGAGAGAACTTAAAAGGGAGAGAGGAAATGGTGGATTTTGAGAGGGAGAAGATCCTTAGAGGGGGTTTTAAGAGAGTATGGAGAGGATTTCATATTTTTGCTCTGTCAAGCTTACACCTTAGTACCATCAGATTCAAGGTTCATCTTGAGAAAAGTTTTGGGAAGAAGAAGATCTATGTCGTGTCAAAGGACCCGACTAATACGTCACATCGGGGAAGGTGAAAGGGATTCGTAGTTCTCTTCTATCTCTTGGAGGAAGAAAAAGGAGTCAAGATTCTCTATCTATAAAAGGAGTTTTGATCCTCTATCGTACCGGGTTGTTGAAAGATTTTATAAGTGCTTCTTCGTCTTACTGTGGGGGCAAAATGAGAGGCACTATAAGATTTTAATGCAATACCTGGAGGGTGCCTCTAGTGAGTGGACGTAGGTTAGGTTGGACAAAACCACTATAAATCTGATATGTTCTTTTCTTTTATTATTTTCACATTTATTTTTCTTGCGATCAACTACGTGGGTAAAAATGTTGATTTATTTTTTTATTGTAAGTTTAATTTGTTTCTGCTTCAAGTTATAAAATATTTTTCTTCATTATTAAAGAATTTTTTAAATATCAATTCACCTCCCCCGCCCCCCAGCCCCCCCCGCCTCTCTTGGTTAGCCTTAGGAATAGTTATTTAGGGTTTCACAACCCCCATGAACTTTCAACAAGAATCATAGTCAGGTGACATGGGATCAAAGTTATAAGAGTCGGTGATGACAAAGGTGAAAATGACCATAGTCAAGTGATGGTGATCGGAGGGACCATAGTCGAAAATGGCAAAAATGTCAGATCAACGGTAATCTAGTGACCATGGTAAGAGGAATAGTAGTCGATAGGGGACTATGATCAAAATGATTGTAGTCGATCATCAATGGTCAGAGGGACTGTAGTCAACGGACAATGGTGGTCAGAGAGAGACTCGACGGTGGCGGGTAGATGAAGGTAGTGTTGCAACTTAATTTTTATAAATATGTTTTCTTACTATGTGTGTTTTTTATTATTCCAAAATTTTATTGTTCTGAATACTGTTTCTACAAATATTTATTGTATATATTTGTATGTACTAACATTTTAGGGAAATCATACTCCACCTAGTTGAAGATTTCAAGTTAGATTAGATTAGGGTTTACTATTTTTGGAGTCTATACTTTTTATACTTTTTCTTAAGTCTGAGTGTGTATGATTGTAATTGAAAAACCATGCACACACACACTAGGGTAGTGTTAAAAATTTGTAACTTTTTAAAACTAATTGTACTGTACGATTTTAGATCGTACGGGATGATTTGGCTTTAGTGTACCACTAGAAAGTAGTTAATTGAATCGTGTTAGGAAAAGTTTCTAAACCATGTTCGTTCTATAGAAAGTTAGCTTCGTATGTATGCCTTCCAGAGTACAAAATAGATGCAAGTTCGTCCCGACGAACTCCTAATTTTTTTTTTTTGAATTGTCCGTACTGTACGATCTTAGATTTGTAGAGATGACGTCCATAGTACAAATTGGTTGCATTTATTTTTGTCCAAACAAATTGGTAAATTTTTTGAACTGTTTGTAGTGTACTATTATTGGATCGTACAGACGACTTCCATAGAATAAAATGGTTGAGGCCATTTTCGCACCAAATGAAACATTATTTGATTAAAATAAATCATATTACACGATATGAATTTCATAAAGTATTTTATTTAGAGTACGAAATCATTTTATACTTAATCGTATCGGACGAATTTGTTCAATTTTGAACTGATCGTATTGTATGATGTCAGTTCGTACCTAGGTCAATTAGAGTATGAAATCAGTTCATACTGGATTGTACGAGCAAATTTTGAATTGTTTGTACGTATGATTGTCGATCGTACTGTACGATCATGTGCGCGCGGTAAATTGAAAATATAAGTTTTTTGGATAATTGTTTATGTCTTTCATATAAAAGGTCCTATAAACTGACTCTGGAAAAAATCCTTCTTCGTTTTTCTTTGAGAGCAAGTGTGAGAGTGATTTGATAGTTTTTTAGAGAGAGTTATTGCAAGTGGAGAGTGTGAAGGGTTCACAAGATTACTTAAATATGATAATCTCTTTGTAATTATGGCAAATCTCTTCCTTACCTCTTTGATGACGCTCAAGAGAAGATCTTTAAAGAAGATCTAGTTCTCTGCCAAAACTTGGAGAGTGTGAAAAAAAACAGTACTCTGTCGATACTTGGAGGGTGTGAAAGGATGACGGTTCTATTCCAACACTTGGAGAGTGTGAAAGGGTGACAGTACTCTGCCGACACTTGGAGGGTGTGAAATGACGATGATAGTATGCCGCACTGGGAATTGGTGGAAGAGAGGGTAATTGTATAAGCTTCTCCGCCTTGCTATGAGAACAAAATGAGAGTCACTTTGGTAATAGTATAATACCTGAAGAGGGAGTCTTCAAGGAGTGGATGTAGGTTTAGTTGGACTAAACCACTATAAATTTATGTGTTCTTATTTTTACTGCATTTTTACTTTCTACACGTTAAAATTTTTGTGGCTGAAACATTTTAAATTGATAAAAATTTTCTTTGAGCAAAAAATTAAAGAACTGTTTTATTTCCAAGATATTTTAAAATAACAAATTCATCCCACCCCCCCCCCCCCCCCCTCTTAGTTAGCCTTTGGATAATTGAATTAGGTCTAACAACATATACAGACTTTTTAGGTAGAGTTCCATGATTCTTCAAGACTCAAAACCATCTTGAGTCAGTAGTGGAGTCCAACCTTCTTCCCCAGTCCACCTCTTTCATGTGGGAAGTGGGGGTCTATTTATAGATTTTGAGAATAGCATGTCACGTAAATATGAAGAAGATTCAGGCCAAATTTAAAGTGCTCCATCGGAGGGCACATACTGATTCCCTTGACATAAAGCATTTATTAAGCATTGTATTCCTAATGATGTCATAATTAAGCAATATTGGACTAGTTGGATTTGCCTCATCGAGCGGCTTGATTAGATTCTAAGCATGTCATATTTGGACATCATTTGGCTATCCAATTATTGCTTTGAATCTTACAAATATGCTTCGATCTCTTGATTTGGATCCATTTGTGCTCAAATTCGACTGATTTTTGTGTTATTGGGTTTGTCTCCCTAAGATGTTCAATTTGACTATAAATTTGCTAAAATTGGAGCTTGGGTGATCCCGAGTTTAATTTTGGAAGTTATTAACTCATATATATTTCGAGATTCGTGCTTTATCAAGGCTATTTTTTATTACATATCAAATTAAATTATTCATAATCAAAAGATACATGTTAATGTTTGCTAGATTGTTTGTTTTAAAATTTTATTAAGAAGCTTGTTTATTAAAAATACCTTTTCTTTTCTTTTTTTTTTTTCAAGAAGCTTTTTATTTTTAAGCTAAATTTTTTTTGATAAGTTGGCTCATTTATGGGCTCGAGAACGCTCAATATAATTTTTATTTTGTTAGTTTTATTAAGAGCTCCAGCTAAACGTCTAACACTTGTTTGGCATCGTTGATTTGCTCTATTTGATCACCAAAATAAATGTCATTCACGTGAGGTGGTTGAACAGTGTGACTTTTTTTAATCTGAAAATTAGTTTAGGAAAAATTATGAGAAAGAATATGCACAGAATATTCTTTTTTTTTTTTTGAGAAAATTACTGCATTTTAGATTGAAAATTGAGTTTTTCGGTTGGAGATGGCCCAATATTGAAGGAATGAATACCAAAATCTCCTTTAGAATTGGGGAGATCAATTTGGTGCCAAAATATAATATAAAAATTATTAAGACCATCATTATCATAAAGAAATATGAAAATCACAATACTCACGTTCTTAAGAAGGCATTGGGCTAAATGTTAGATCTCAATCAATATAATATATAATTCAAATATATATATATGAGCCAGTAATTGATAATAACTTATGTTTTAGATTATAAGCCACATATTAAACCTACTAAAAAGATTCTGATAATATTCTTATATAATCACTAATCTCAGACTTCTTATAAACAAGTTGATTCAAGCTATGAATCAACTTACACTCTTATATAATCACTAATCTCAGAGCAAATTCAAAAGCTATGAATCTGATATGGTGTATGAGGATATCCTAATTTTCATCACTATAAAATGCCCTGAAATACAAATAGTGCTAATGACAAATTTAAAATAAAAACCAAACTTATTAAGAGTGCGACTAATCTATCTAGGGATGTAAACAAGTTGATTCAAGCTTAAATTACTTCTAACTGGAGCTTGAGATTGATTAAATAATCGAGATCTTATTTTTATCACTGGAAATGACCCGAGTAATAAATAGTGCTAATCAAACTTCCTATGAATTTTATCAAACTCATGTATAAATTAGGGGTGTCAATATTTGATACGACGTGAAAATCCGACTCGAACCCAACCCAAAATGAATTTGGTTTGGGTTTCCGTATTCGATCCATTTGGAAATACAGACCGGGTTCAGATTGACCAGGAAACTCGAAATCAACACGGTTTCGACCCGTTTGGAAAAACGCACAAGTCACGTCTGTCCCGTCTGCACTGTCAAGTCGCGTGCTTTAGTGAGCTTAATTCGGATTTAAATGAGCTGAACAAAGCTCAAGTCACTCCTCACTTGAGGTTGATTAAACAATTGTGTTCGAGCTCAAACTCAAGCTTAATTCTACAATTTTGAACTAGCTCATTTATTGTGAAAGAAAACAAAATGATTATGATTATTACATTCATTAAAATAAAATGAAAAAAATATAAAAATTAGATAAAATATTATAATAAATCACTTAGATATATAGACCTGATATATAATTTTAAATATTTTTAAATAAATTTTTTTTTTTTTTTGGGAAAATTTGGACTAAGCCATTTTATTAAGAAAAAACAGAATACAATGATAGGGAGTAAGAAAAAACAGAAATTCTGAATTAAAAATACATAAAAACTTATATAAAATGTAGAAAGAACAGCGCTGGATCAAAACACGAAGATTGTGCAAAGCCAGAAATAAGCTCTGAACTCAGGTAGTCGAAGAGAGAATCTGAGAATACACGTACTCTGGTTGTCCAAAGACCATCCAAGAGGATTCCTAGTCAGACTATCATCATCGTTCAGGCAAAAATCACAGTCCATAGCCTGACGGTAGAGCCATGCTACCAGTTTGCCAATAAAAAAGTCACAGCACATAAAAGCGATCAAAGCTGCAGAAAGACTTCTGCTCAAAAATTTTCAAGTCAAGTATGTCTTCACACGCTTAGTGCCTCCAACAAAGAAATCCCTATTTTTCATTTAGTTATTCCTTTCACATCATAAATAATAAATAATGACATTTAACAGTAAGAGATTGAAAAATTATAATATAGTATCCTGCCCATAAGCTAACAAATCGAATCTAAGCTTAAACTTAATTTATTAACTAATAGGATTTAACTTACTAATTATAAAATTGAACGGGCTCGACTGAGTTACATTCTTAAGATTTTATTTGAGACAGCTTTTTTTACTGCTTATTAAAATAATTTTTTAATTAAAAACTTTTATTTCTCAAAAAAAATTATATAAAAATTATTTAAAAATAAAAATAAAAACTATGACAAATAAAGCCCAAATATGCAACAAACAACCAAAGCGAGAAAGAAAACAGACCAAAAAGGGCTGTCAGTGGCATAGCCAAAATCAACGGCGTAAATAACGCGAAAACTTTATTAGATATTTGACCTTACGAGATGAGTTGGCACTCATTTCCTTTTTGGAGCCTCTGCGACGATGGGCCTACCTCCACATGGTGGGGCACGGCCAAAGCGTCGAGCCAACGCAGCCTCCTCCTCGCCTTTATAAACACCCCGACGCCGCTCTTTCTTCTACCTAGCTGCAGTAGATCTGATCGACGCCGGCCTCTCAGGCAAAGACTAAAGAGACAAAGGTAAATGGCCGGCCTTGGTGTTTGCTTACGGGTTCTGGCGGCTGCGGCGGCGGTGGTGCTCTGTTGTGCTGCGTCTTCGTCAGCGCAGGAGACAGAGCTGGTGATCTCGCCGGCGCCCGCACCAGAGCCGCTCACGGGGACGGCAGCGGGGATGGAAATGCCGGTCTGCTTTGCGTTTGGCTTCGCACTGTTTGTGCTTTTGCTTAATCACAAGCTTTATGTTTAGGTTATGTGTTGGAAGTTAATTTGTTCTGTGTGGCTATCATTTGTGGTCTTGTTGTGTCTTGTTATGTAGTATGATACAGTGTTTTCGCGTTCTATAAGACTATAAAGCGAACTGTTCATCGAGCGATAGTTCCAGTCCTCTTTGGCAGTGTCGTCGTCCATCGCAAATGTCATCGTCCGTTTCCAACGTTTGTCATGAGACTCTAGGCAGCGTCCATCGTCGCCTTCGCTAGCATCTTCGTCCTTGCTAACATCTATCGTCACAATCAGGCCACCAGCGTCAGTCGTGAGACTTTGGCTGCTAGCATCAATCACGATTTCAACTTCTCGTGTAGGCGAATTCATTTTCCTGTGGGGTACACGTTCTGCGAGCTCACGAGTCAAGCGAGGGTTGTTCAAACTCAAACTCGATAAACTGTCGAGATCAAAATCGTGTTCCATAATCTGATTTTGTTATATATATTTTTTAAACAAAAAAAAAAATTATATAACATGAAATTTTTTAAGTGAATCTCCTAGAATGATAACTGTAGTAAATTTATTATTTAATTTTTCCTAAGAGAAAAACTATAACAATCAGAATAATTTTTTCAATATTTATTTTTCTCATAACAATTTTATGTTCTCCCAACTTTCTTGAAACATCGTTATACATACAAAGTGGTGGCTATAGAATATTTATCAGAGATAAGAGAGACAAAAAGAAAGGAGGTAATGCCTTAGACAAATCAAAGTTTTTGAGAGAAGAAAAAAATAGTTGCTTTAGCTAGAACATAGACCTTCTTTATCCCCCGTTCGAATCAGAGTTATGAAGAGTGCTTCTTCTAGGAGAAATTATTACGTGCGGAGTTTAGATGGGATAACCGTCCGATTTATTGATCTACTAATCAGTAAATCGGACGATTGTCCCGTTCAGATGCCGCACATAATAATTTCTTCTCTTCGAGACAAAGAAGCACTCAAATAATTGATAGCTCTGTTTAAAATTGCGCAATAAGAGGTGCGCCTCCTCGAGGCGCACGTAATTTGGACACTGATTGAGGCGTACGCCGCACCCTGTGTGAGGCGCGCCTCAATTGCGCAATTATGGGTGAGGCGTATGCCTCATCCAAATGGTCTTACCTACTTAAAATCAACCATTAAAAAAGCGGACGAGGCGTCCGCATTGAGTCGTGTATTCGCGTATAGGACTAGGGCTTCCTGTGAGAATTGAAAGGCGAACTAGAGGCGAAGCCGTGAGGGAAATAGACGAAGCTGTGAGGGAAGGAGACGAAGCCGTGAGTGTAGGAGACGAAGTCGGAAGGAGACTACGTAGGGAAAGAAACGAAGCGGGAAAGAAACGAAGCCGAAGTTGTGAGTGCAGGAAACGTTTAGGCATTGGTTAGGTCGGAAGCGCAGGTACGCGGTGTTGTGGCCTTGACTTTGACGTGCAGTAACGAAAGCTTGAATAACTCCTGATTCGGCTTTCTTTCATTCGTCCACTCAGTACAAGCTCGGTACCGCTCAATACATGCTCGGTACCGCTCAGTACATGCTCGGTACCGAACCAGTACCGCTCGGTACTGAGCGGTACAAGCTCGGTACTGAGCGGTACATGCTCGGTACTGAGCGGTACATGCTCGGTACTGAGCGATACATGCTCGGTACGCTCGGTATTGAGCATATACAATAAATAGAATTTCAAAACTACTCTTATAATATAATTTTGTTCCGGGGGCGCTGCCCCCGAAAACCCCCGTAGGGGCGCTGCCCCATTTTGAGCACGAGACCCTTAGTGCAAGTACTACGCTTAGTGGATGCAGAGAAGAAATCAGCTATGGGTTTTATTTATAATGTTATGGATGAGGCCAAGGAGTTGATTGCACACAACTTGGGAGGAGAGGATGCAAGTTATAGGGAGATTTGGGATATCATTGATGCTCGGTGGGAGGTGCTGTTACACCGTCATCTACATGCAGCGGCATATTATCTCAATCCTCAATTTCAATATTCAGAGAAGAAATCTTCAAATCCGGAGGTGATGCTTGGTTTATATCATTGTATGGAAAGACTAATACGGGAGCAGGCAGATAGGGAGCTTGCAGATTTACAACTTGTTCTATTCCGGAATAAAGAGGATTTTTTTGTTTGAATACAGCAAAAGCAACCATTTCCAAACGGTCTCCCGGTATAGTTATTTTGGTAAATGCAAGACACTTTATTCAGTTCTAATTATATTTTTTCTTGAAAATAGTTGAATGGTGGATCCAATTTGGTGATTCCACCCCTGAGTTACAGAGTTTTGCTGTAAGAGTGTTGGGCCTCACTTGTTCTTCTTCTGGGTGTGAGCGAAACTGGAGTACATATAGTCAAATGCAAACAAAAAGAAGAAATCGGTTATCTACACTCATAATGAACTCCCTCGTATATACAATGCACAACAAGAGGTTAAAAGATAGGAGGTTGAGGAATAAGGGGTTGAAGGATGATGAGGACCCGTTGGTGTGTGATGATGTGTCATCTGATAATGAGTGGTTCATAGATGATGAGACAAATTTACCATTATCAGACTTACAACTAGAAGATCTAAATGTGGATGTCTTGAGGGGCGAAGCAGATCAAATGGGCACATCTTTTAGTACCACACCACACACATCCACTAGCTCTGCAGCACAACAATCAAGTAAAGGTATTCCACAACTTCTTATATGCTATCGTAGTATATTTATATCAAGTGAGCAATTAACATGCTAATGATCTTTTCTCTTATTGAACATGGAAGAGAAAAGTGAGTCATATTAAAGATGATGATGATATGACATTCATAGATACAATTGGAGAAGAAGATTCCCTTGAAGACCCATTTAGTGATAGGATATGATTGCATTTTATATGTTTTTTGTACTTTGGGAGTTTTGTTAAACTAATATTTTGTGATTTTGTACTTTGGGACATGATTTTATTGCATCTACTTTCTTACTTTCCACTATTTTCATTTATCATTTAGATGTTTTTATTGTATGATACAATATTGCCATTATTTTCCTGCTAAAACCCTTAATTTTTCATTTACGCAATTCTGTGTCCGTGAGGTTTACGCCTCAGACCGCCTCGAGGCTTACGCCTCGCCTCACGGACGAAAACCGCCTCGAGGCTTATTTACGCAATTTTAAACCTTGATTGGTAGATTTATTAACGACAAGTTGGAACTTAGAAAATTTACCTAATAGCAAGTCATAAAAAGCAAATCTGCGAAACCGGTTCAGATAGAACTACATTCAAAAGGACACGGCTTCTAAGTTTTAATTAAGGATCTGGTGGGCCAAAGAAAAAGGATTCATAAAACAAATTATGTGGGAAACAAAAAAGCAAAATTCTTCAAAAAGGTTCAACATTTCTTTATCAACCATATGCTTTGCCTTGGTGATGACCTACCACAGCAACAAGGTCAAAAAGACAACATGCCAAGTCCAACGAGCTGTTTATACCTAGGATCTTAGGAGAATTTGTCAGCTCAAGACACCTGCAAGGACAGCCCCCACTAAGTCCCAATAGATTATTAAGTGCGAAATGTGGACATAGAGAACCGTTTGGTTTTATGATTGTAAACAGTAAAAGGGCAACGGTGAACAGTAACTATGCTTTTCCTGCTCATAGTCACAAAACCGAACGATTTTCTGGGCCCGAACTAATAATCTCACTCATTTGTGACAACTTATTTAATAATCCTATGTTCCTAATTTCCGTAGCTTTCTGCAATTTTGAGCCTTAAAAATGACATAAATGCTCCCAAACCATTCAAAAGAACCCTGCTTCTTTGATAATTTCCAAAATTCTCATCCTCGTCTCCACTATCGCAACTCTACTTGTAATCTCTCCACAATGCATCCTCAACTCGATTGATCAGAGGTTGCTCGTCAGCTATGTTGCACCAATTCGAATAAGGCGACACGGATATGACACAACAGGGATACGGGACGCATCAATTCTTAAAAATATAGGATACGGGTACTGAGCGGACACGGCAATGTAATTCATAAGTTATATATAAAAATTAAGAAAGCAACCAAATATCCTATTTTCTAGTAAATTAACATCAATGTAAATGACTCAAAGAGATTGCATCTACAATAGGAATGTATCAAGCTAGGACAAATCAAGCACAAATGGATTCAAATTTTGTTCTCGTTAAAATTTAGAGAACAAAACCTAACAAATGGACGTTCGTCTCACCTGAACAAATTCCTCGCATAAATGAACGCTTGTCTCGGGTATCATCTTGCCTCGTCTCGCATATGCCCTTGTCTTGCCTGCTCCACGTCGGCCGCCTCTCCTATCTTGCTCCTTCAACGAAATGACAAAGACAAAACTCGTATGCAGACGTGAATGCACGCTTGCCAGTCGTAGAAACGAATTTTTCTCAATCAAATTTTATAATATGTTTCATGTCTCAATCAATTTTTATAAATCTTATGTATGACTTGAGAAGTGTTCAATGTCTAAATGGATCATCGAGGACAATAGCGAGAGAAGTTTGCAATTACCTTATATATTTTATCACATAATAAATCAATAAAGTCGATATCGTGAACTATTTCATCATTCAACCGAGGCTATTGGTAGGTATTTTTCAATTGAATTAGAAAGTTTAATGAAATTATAAAATTATGTTATCAAGACTAGACATCCAGTTTTCAAAATACCCCAAGGAGATTTTGTATGATATTTGATATATATCATATTTCAAGATATATATTATCATTATAATATCATTTGACATGTAAAATTTATCAAATATCTAATTAACTCTTCTCAATTAGAATTGTATAGAAGCTATCGAAGGAACATATGTGAATGCTCGTGTTCTAAGTGCTGAAAAGTTGGGTTATATAGGCCAACGTAGTTCAACATATGCTTCACTTTTTTTTCATGTTAAGTTGGGAGGATAAGACACATGACAATCATATTTTCAAATTTGCGATATATAATCAAGAACATTAATTTCCTATGTCAATGCCATGTAAGTTGCTAACCTATCGAAGCTTCATAATATTAAATGTATATTTAACTATCATCTGAAATTATTTTGTGCAGACGTCGAACGTCATGTGGAGACCAATCAGAATGCGCCACATCAACAGTACCGTGAATGATACCAAGCCGTGGTACTGAGCGGGGGTGACGTGGTACATTCTGGTTGGTCTCTTAATGGCGTTCGGCATCCCCACAGAATAATTGTCCCTTCAAAGGACCGCTGTATAAGCAATGGGTTTAATCCTACAAGTCTTTTTCTCTTAAACCCTCTCTTTCTTACTCACTCTCCCTACTTCGAACGGCATCTAGAAAGCAATACTCCCTAGAAGAGGATCAGAATTGAGCTTGACATCTACATTAACAATCATTTTTTCAGAGGATCAGAATCCTTTTCCCAGTTACAAATAATGGTTTAATAGAACATGACATGTCAAAAGGTTATTGCACAGAAAAACTTTCCTAGTTGATTTTAATAAAATTTAACAGCAGTTAGCAGAATAACGAGCCTCTCCTCTGGAGTTCAAAGTTATTCAAATGGATATGAATGTATAGAATGTATTGACAACGCCTAAAACAAATGTGTTCATCTTTGGAGGGGCAGGGAAATTCAGTAAGCTTACAGTGGGCTGATAAATAGGCCAAGTTCCATCTTTAGAAAGGTCATGATCCATGGAATGATTACTTCAACATATATTGGAGTACCAAGAAATCTCATCAAAGCAAAGTAAATAGAAAGCATAAATTCAAATATGATGCAGCCGCAACACTAGAGTATTCAAGCAGAAAACATTCAACTAGAATGCAAGATCTAATTTCATTCTGAAGGTATGATAAAAAATATGAAAAAGAGAAACTCCGAACATATTCAACAAAATTAATCATAGTTTTGTTGCGGCCAAGAAAATTCCCAGCAGTAGAGAGAGAATTTTACGTCCTAATTTTGCATGAAAGTCCAACACACTAACAATCAAAGATTTACAGATGGAAAATCCGAAAATGAGAAAAATCATTAGGCCTTGCTTTAGCTAAAATCATTCCACTATGAGTACGTTAGTTACAAAGATTGGCCCGTCACTAAGTATAGCAAAATCCATTATAAGAGTTTAGAAAATTGGCAAAAAGTGTAACAAAATCCACGATAGATTTAACGGTAATATCCAAGCGGTGAAGTTCTAATTGTAGTGAAAGGGTTGACTACGACAGTTAGTTGGCAAAAGTTCTGCCAGCGGCGGTCAGGCTGCTAAGGGTACAATAGTGGCAGCCAGTCGATGAAAAGTATGACGATTGCGATCGATCGGCAATAGGCCCGACGAAGACAACGACAATCGTGCGACGGAGGTTTGAAGGTGGCGGTCCAGCAATGGAGGTAGAACGGTAATGGTCAGGCAGCCGAGGTAGAATGGCAGCAATTGGATAGTAGAATTGACACAATGGCGGCGAACGGCCGACGAAAAGTTCGATTGCGGCCAAGGTTTAAAAAGGCGATATCGAGAATCGAGGCGTTTGACCTTAGTGAGGGAGGCGTACACCTCGAGGCGGATCAAGGCATAAAACTCAAAACGAATAAATTAAAGTACTAAAAAAATTATAAATAATTCACAAAGTGATAAAATATTAAGTAAATTATTAACATAATGACTTGTTCGAATATAAATGTTATTAAAAAATACTAATTTTAAAAATATTAAAAAAATAATCACAAAAATCACTCTTTTCTCCATCAACCTAATTTTACCCATCTAAATAATGCCTCCATACGATTCAATTATATAAATTTAAGAAAAGATCTTGATATGAAAGGCAATTCAATCAAATAAATTAAAAAAATTGAAAATTATAACATATACAATTCACATGAAAAAGAATTATTCGTGGTAAAATTCATTCAAAAATGTGTCATTGCAATTAACGAGCTTTAAAAGCTAAAAATTGTGTATTTGTAAAGAAGAAAGCTATAACAAATACAATTTATACCTTAGTGCTTAAGAAACTGTGAAAAATATTATCTGTGGTGATCAACCGATTACTTCCAGCTTGACCTAAACTAGAAAATGCAATAGAGTAAGATGAAACTATTAAACTTTAATAAATATAAATTAAACTCATCTAACTTCAAAACAAATGCTTCATGTAAGAAATGCACATCTTAAATTTCATTATTTCTTCTCAAGAAGCTGTCGAAGCCTACACGAGCTAAAAAGGGAAGATGGATTGTAACCTCATCATGAAGAACTCATCCTGACACGAAGCGAGGACGAAGTAGTAAAGGCTAAAGTAGTCAAGGTCGAAGCAGTGCACATGAAGCCGACAGAGCATTTCCTTCAATGCGAGCTGTAGAAGGGGGGTGAATATTGGAACAAATGTTTCGAACGGACAAAACCCTAAATCTAATAAACGCCCTCAACTCTTCATAACTAAAAAAAATTAAATAAAATTGATCGAGGCAGCGCCTCAAATAACCTCGGGGTGTATGCCTCAATGATCAAAATCATAAGCTTCGGTCAACCCACCAAGGCTTAAGCCTCGAGGCATTCAAGCTGTGCCTCAAAATTGAGGGGCGCCTTGAGGCATACGCCTCAGTCTCCTTTTTAAAACCATGATGGCGGCTGTTGGTCGGCGAAAGGTACAATGACATCCAACTCGAAATAAAATTAAAAACCATATGAAGACCAATTTTAGCAAACTTATAGTCGAACTAAAAGTCTTGATAATATGAACCCATCATAACAAAAGTTGTCTAATTCAAGCTCAAATGAGCCCAAATTAAAGGCCTGAAGTATAATTGAAATTTTATAACATTAATTGCATGACCAGATGGTCCCCAAATTTGTTTTAGTCCTTTGGGCACCCGCAATAGTTGATAAGATAAATTCTTATTGGGAAACTCGAATGCTAAAGTTTCTACATTTTATTTCCAAGATTATGGAATCTTCTTTTAAAAGTTATAGTTCCCATCCAATATTATGAATGAAGTTCTTATTATTATTATTTTTAATTTAAACTTTTTATGAGATTAAGGCTTCGTTTGGGATAGCTTTCTTACTGTTTCCTAAAGCAGATTTCTAATAAAAAAATTCTTGAACTAAAAATTTGTGTATTAGAAAGTTGTTTTAAAAAACAATAAGAAAGTTGCCCCAAATGGAACCAAAATTGAATAAATTTAATTTTACATACATTGATAATTTTCATGCTGCTCTTTAACAAAAATGTTATTCAATGCTAATCTAAAATATGTTAAATAAATTTTAGCTGCTCCCACCACTTTGTTTTGAGATTTACAAAGATTTGTGAGCTATGAAAAAAAATTTCATCAAACCACAAAAAGATGAATCTTAAGGACATCTCTCCTAAGAGAAAAAAAAGAAAGAAGAAGAATACAAATAGAACGAATATGAAAGAGTCTAAAGCCATTATAACACAGGTTTATAAAGAATAAAGGGCACTGCCCACACCATCAACATCCACTTCAACTCCAAGGATGATAATAAGATATATGCAATGATTTTGATGAAATAATCTAAAACTTTAAAAAATTAAAAGATATTTTTCTTCAAGAACATAATGAAATCTTTATGAAAATTTATTAATAGTATGAAAATTGAAAAACATAATCTCAAGCATGATATTATAGATCAGATGAATTAAATTCATGGTCTTTTTTTTAAATGAGAAAACGAAAAGCTTAGGAATGAAACCAATGTTTTATCATAGTAATTGATCATCACATGAAAGAATTGTATGCATAAAGAATGGGTTGTTCGTCAGAAAAATGAAACGAATGGTTTACTAATTACTTTTAATAACACTTCTGCTTGTTATGATATCATAATATTTTTCCTGCTAAAATATGCTTTAGAAAAAAGAAAAAAGAAGAAAAAGCTTAAAATGCAATGTTAATGACCTATCTTCTATCTGGTAATTCAAGTACTATGGTACCTTCATGCACTCATCGTACACAATTCTTTTTGTAAATCAAAATCTGATGAAAGTACTTATTCAAAGAAGAATAGTAGAATTGTAATATCAATTATGGAAATCTTACCAAATATTCAAAGCACTTTTTCTAGTAGGTTTGAGCATATTGCATTAAATATATTTGGATCCCTAAAGACACTAATGTACCACCTACAAAAACATAAGTTTTACACATTAGTGGACCCAAATCTCAAAAATAATGATAATATTAGTTCTATAAATGTATGATTTTGTGCCTAAAGCATGATTAGAAACCAAATTTGAGAATATTGCTCGATTAATACTTTTTTGTTTTGTTTGAAATCTACTTTTCCTGCGTTGATTTTAGACAACAATGCATGTGATTTTACAAATAATGTTTAGATTGTGTTTCTCGGAAGCATTTAGGAATTCACGTGCAAAATAACAAAAAATGCACCAGCAAGACCTCTAGCCTCTAAGCAACAGGAGAGGTTAATGTTGAGCTACATCAACAATCTGATAGGAAACACTCAACCATAACAGTGAAAACTGATGTTTCCAGAGAAAAAACATCAATAACAGAGCAGAAAAACCCAAGAAAAACAGTGGAAACAGTGAAAAAAATTGAGGGAAAATACTTGAAACTCACTAGTATAAGAAGAAAAATAGTAAGATACAATTGATCCTCTATTCAAGAGGAGGATCTATCTCTCCCAAATCTCCAAACACTGCTAGAGCCCAAAAAAAATCTAAACCTAAGATATCTCAATTTTCAGCCAAATTCAAGATGCCCTAATCCTAGAAAAACAAACTATTTAATGCATACAAATCAAAAACAAATCCCCAAACAGTCCCTACATTCAAATTTCCGTCCTTCTCAAAAAAACTTCCAAATTCGCTCTATGGTGCTTGGGCGATCCGAACGGCGTACAAAGAGGCGAAAGTCTTCCGCCATTTTGCCCATGGGCCGGTCCTGTAGGACCGGCGGGACCGGTCCAATAGGACCAGCGGGACCGGTCCAATAGACTGGTCTAACACAATCTTAGAGACTATTGGTAGGTTGCTAGAGTTGTAAGTTTGAATGCGAGCATTATGCGCAGTTGTGGCTATCACCAGCTTTAGTGCTGAAGCTCTAATTGAGGTGCAGGAAGCCAATGAAGCAAGTGGTATTGGTTTTTTATAGCTAATGGCATGAACCCCATCAATGGAAGCTAAAGGTAGGTGATCAATAAAGGACTTCTAGAAAAAGGCCTTAACGACAAGGGTTGGTGAAGTAATTATGACTATATTCAATTTTTAGCTCTAATTTTTTGTGCAAGATGCCTGAAGTTCTCGTTATGTTAAATTTATTGTTCTATTGAATCCCATTTTTATTTTTAAAACCTTATTTTGTGTAATAAAAAAAGATTCGTAGTTTTTTTTTTTTTTTTTTGAAGAGCAATTACTAGAACAAGAGCAATATATAAAAGTTTAATCAGTGATGGAACCAATCATTTGTCATTCAAGTCCTATGGATTTTGGTTGGGTTATGTCATCGAAAAATTGTTATAAGACTTTGAATTTATATTTTAACTTATTTATGCATTTTGGATGGTTTACGTACTAACATAATGCTTATCAAATTCTAAAATGGAACACTTAGATCTTTCTGGTATTTTCAACACAAAAAAAAAAATGCTAAAGGGAATGGGTACAAAATGAAATAACAAAAGCATTAACCACCCCAGGTTAATCAAAACTAGTAGCTACGACCAGAAAAATGAAATAGCAACTCCAATGTAAATAAGTGGTATGTGTGTAAATCTCCCTAAAATAAAATAACTTATTCGCAAGAGCAAATCATCTAAATTGAGAAGTCATGAAATAGAAGGATCTCTTGATCGAGATTCTCATATTGCAATGTTGAATATAAACATCAGGCCATACAGAATTAAAGGGTGAAGATGGATCATCTCATAGACCTGGGCCAAAATCAGAGGCCTGAACCAAAATGGACCATATGGCAAAATATCGAACAACGTGATTAAGATGAATTTTGAATTTTAATTTAATTTTCGATAATATTATAATTTAAATTTTTAATGAAAGTTTGTTAAAGAGATTGTTTGACTTTATTGTGTGCGCATTTTAGTGAATTATTTGGATGGTTTACATATTAACATAATGCTTATCCAATTCTAAAGCTTGTTTTTATGTGTAGGCACTTTAGTCTTTTTGGTATTTTCAACATTAAAAAAATGCTAGAGTGAAATGTGTTAAAAAACAAAATAATAAAAGCATGAACTATCCCAAGTTATTCAAAAACCAATAGTATAACGAGAAAGAAATGAAATAACAACTCCAACGTACAAAAAAATTAAAGAACTTGTTCGCAAGAGCAAATCAACTAGAATGAGAAGTAAAACTAGAAGGATCTCTTGATTTAGATTCTCATATTGCAGCATTGAATATATCCATCAAGCCATACGAGATCAAAACATAAAAATGGGCCACAAATCAGAGGCTTCATAATCTAGATTGGGATGAAAAAAACATAGGCAATAATTGGATGGAAATATATATGACAAGAAGATTAAGATGAATTTGAATTTCAATTTAATTTTGGATAAGGCTATAATTAAAATTTTGTAGGCACTTTACTCTTTTGGTATTTTCAGCACACAAAAGAAAATGCTGTAGTAAATAGGTAGAAAAAATGAAATAACAAAAGCGAGATCCATCCCAAGTTATTCAAAAACAAGCAGCTATAACAAGAAAGAAACAACTCTAAGGCACAACAAATAAAAGAGACTATTCGCAAAAGCAAATCATCTAAAATGAGAAGTCATTAGTTAGGAGGAACTTTTGATTCAAATTCTCATATTGCACCATTGAATGTAAACATCGAGCCATACATAATCAAAAAAATGAAGATGGATCATCAATCAGAGGCCAAGTAACCAAGATTGGGATTAAAGAAACATAGACTATTGGAGGGCAATATACAGACAAGAAGATTAAGATAAATTTTGAATTTCAATTTAAATTTGGATAAGGTTATAATTTAAATTTTTAACAAAAGTTTGTTACAGAGCTCGTCCAACTTTATTATAAAGATAGTTTTAAGGAAGATTTAAATTATTTCCTACATGGCTTGCTTACCAATAGTCATAATTCCAATAATGAAAGGCATCCAAAAATTCTCTCGATCCCTCTTTCACTCTGGCCAATGACTGGGAGAAGTTCAGCCCCTCTCCCAGTCATAGACACATCTGCAACATCTAAAGATTGCCTACTACTTCCTATTCAGCACTAGACAGCGTCTTCTGAATATGTAACCTAACAATATTGGTAAACGTTACATAGCCATTGGCCAGCAATCCACTAATTGTTCTCCTGTCGTTTTTAGCAACAATGATGTTCAAACTTCTTAGCTGCAGCAATATTGGGGGCAAGACAGTAAACAAAATCTGTTGTATTTGCTGTAGTCGACAAATTCAGACATGGAATACTCTTAAAATAACTGATGTTTGATGTCTTCAGCAAATATAAGGTGAGGATAATAGCGTGCTTGGTGATGTTCGATGACTTCAGCAAATATAAGGCAAGGACAATACCATGCTTGTTTTTTTTTCCCTTTTAATCAATAGGGAAAACTTCAATTCCTTCAAGTAATCTATAGAAAAAGTAAATCCTTGTCCTAAGAAAATTCCTATCAATTCCAAATGTGCTCCGCACACCCAATTCCAGAACATTTATATACTACAAGGCAAGATTAACAAATAAAGAGGGGAAGACATCTAACTTAAAAAATAGAATGGGTTTGAAGTTTGTTCTATTGTCTAAGAGGGCCAATCAACTTTCTTATGCTTTTTATTGAAGCGAACCCCCTTGGGAAATTTGGAGATGGGTGCAAATCACTTGATATGTTGGTAAATTAAATGTTGAATCTAATCTACTTGAGAAAAGTAAAGGCACTATATTGGCTCACTATCCTATTTCTCCCTTAAGTTAGCATCGCTTAGGCAACAACTCCAACTCTGAGGTATCATCAAAAGTAGGAAATTTCGATGGATTCACTAATTTCCAACCAAAATTGAGATATATATATATATATATATATATATATATATATATATATATATATATATATATATATATATATATATATATATATATATACACACGCAGCTTATCAAGAAGACTCAATTCATCTACAATACGAGTTTGGGTATCTAACTCAAAAAAGCACAAGCTTATAAGGACAACTAAATTCATCTACAAAACAAGTTTGGATATCTGACTAAAAAAAACATTTAAAAAAAAAGTGCAGCTATATGGGTTGGGCATTATTTGAGGTAGCTGTCACGAAAAGCAGTTATTTTCACAATGTCACTTTGCAACAGGAGACTTTGATTTACCATCAAGTATCAAGCGCCAAAGACAGATTGCGATAAGGGAATCACATTGGTTAGCTGCTGAACTTTCTTGTCATTGTCCCAACAAACGTGAATTTTTACTAACAGCTCATGAAACAGGATAGTAATGTAGAAGAATCTAAACAGTATTAAGACAAGACTAATTAAGTTCACTTTCAAAAGGTTTGTGAATTAAAGCATGATAATTCTCGAAGATGTATAGAACAAAGATAATGTTAGTCCTGGGCCAGCTGGACCGGTCCAACCTAGACTGGTCCTCTTCTACTCCAGGCGGAACAGGAATGGGGGGGGGGGGGGGGGGGGGGGGGGGGGGGGGGGGGGGGGGGGGGGGGGGGGGGGGGGGGGGGGGGGGGGGGGGGGGGTGGGGGGGGGGGTTGGAACCCAAGCATGGCCCAAGCATGAGTTAAAGCTAGTATTGGAGGGAAATTTTGAATTGGAATGGCTGTTTTGGTATTTTGTAATTCTCCTTTGTGTTTAATTAGGTGCTTAGGAGGGAATTAGGGTTCATCTTGAGATTGGCTGAAATTTTGAGATCTCCTCTTAGTTTTGGGCTCTAGGCTTTGCTAGAGAGTTTTGAAGAGTTGTTCTTCCTCTTGAATTGAAGAACTTTGTATCGTTTGTTGTTTCCATTGCTTACTAGTGGATTTTATCATTGTTTCTCTAAGTTTTTTCTATTTTCCATTGAAAGGCTGCTGTCTTTGTTGAAAATCTGCAGTAAACAGCAGATTTCTCTCCACTGTTTTCCACCAAATTTTGCTAGGTTTGCTTGCGAACTCAAGTATTACCTTAGGGTTACTTGCAAACTCAAGTATTTCCTATCAAATTGGTATTAGAACGTTGTCTTGGGATCTTTGGAGGCTAAAATCCTGAAATTCCAGCAAGGTAATTCCATCCGTAAGAAGATCTCATCGTAAATCTTGGGAAGGAAAATGGCCGGAAGGAAGGTTGAGGTGTTGAAAGGAAAAATAGGTCAACTGAAGACCGATTTTGAGGAAAAAAAACGCTGAATTTCAGAACCAATTTGCTTCCATCTATGAAAAGATGGATGGGAGATTCGTGACCTTGGAAGAGATGATGAGGAAGATGCTGGAAAGCAAACAAAATCCGGCAACATCAGAAACCACCAATGGCCATGGAGGGGGGAGAAATCCGAACCCGTTTAGGGGGAGGGAGAATCCGGATATGGAGATCCTTGAGGGAGATGACGGGGTGCCTTCCCTAGAACCTCTTTCTAGGGAGGAGATGAGTATGGGATATGACAGAACGGGTGTTGATTTCGTCGGAAGAAGGGAAGAATTTCGTCGCAAAGGTGCTGATTTGGAAGGGAGAATAGGGGAATACGATGAAGGGTTTGGGTATAATTGTTGGAGGGAAGATCGTGACAATTAGGGAGCACCACCTTTTCAAGGAATGGGAGGTTATGGAGGATTCAGGAGAAACGGAGGAGACCCAAGAGTAAGGAAGCTGAAGATGCCCATCTTTGAGGGCGAAGACGGCCATGATTGGATCTACAAGATGGAACGATACTTCGCCGTTAACAGGCTAACGGATGAGAAGCTAACTGCGGCATGATAGTGTTTGGAAGGGAATGCAGTTGCATGGTACCAATGGCGTGAAAGGAGGGAGCCCATCCGCACTTGGAGGGAGTTCTTAGAACGTTTCCGAGCCGATAGTGGATGAGACTTCTATGAGCAATTCTTTGCCTTAACTCAGGAGGAGACCGTAGCCGATTACCATGACCGGTTAGAGTACTTGGCCAGCAGGTTAGATCATATCTCAGAGACAGCTCTGAAGGGAAACTTTATAAAAGGGCTTAAACCGGAGATACAGGCAACAGTTAGAGTTTTGGAGCCAAGGAACCTGGGGAAAGCCATGGAGCTGACACAGTTGGTGGAAGAACAGAGGAAGATGGAGAGAGTAGCTAGAAGCAGCTATTCAGGGGGCTCACACCGGGTGACCACCGGCATTTTACCTTCCAGGGGATCAGTACCGGTGAGTGAGAAGGAAGTGCCCAAGGAGAAAATTAGAGGGGGAAATGGGTGAAACTTCAAAAGGCTAACTGAGAAGGAGATACATAAGAAGAGGGCCATGGGATTGTGTTTTAGGTGTGATGCGAAGTACATGCCAGGGCATAGGTGCAAGGACCGAACTATTCAGATTCTCACCGTCTGTGATGATGAGGAAGCTGAAGAAGGTGGAAGTGGGTTAGAGATGGAGGAAGAAGAGAAGATGCATCTGGATGTGGCAGAAGTCTCCCGGAACTTAGTAGTGAGATTCACTCCAAATCACATTATGAAAGTGAAGAGAGAGATAACTGATAAAGAGGTAGTGGTGCTGATAGATAGTGAGGCAACCCACAATTTCATTTCAACCCAGATAGTTGATCTGCTTGGAATGGAATTAGTAGACACATGAGAATATGGAGTGATGGTGGGAACAAGGAAGGTGGAGATGGGCAGAGGTGTATGTAAGGGAGTAATGCTGATGATTCAAGGGATCCATGTGAGCGAGAACTTTCTTCCTTTGGAGTTGGGAAGCACCGATGTCATCTTGGGGATGAAATTGCTACAGTCCTCGGGAGATAACAAGGTAAATTGGGGAACATTGAAGATGGAGCTGGTGATTCAGGGTGATGCAGGGCTAACTAAGATTGGGGTATCTCTCAAGTCTATGATTAGGACCATAGAATAAGTGGGAGGAGGATACTTGGTGGAGATGCATCGCCTAGAATGGGTCAGGCTGGAGGAAGAGGGAAATGCTCCCTCTTCAGTGCAGCCACTCATACAGCAATTCAGCGAGGTTTTTCAACCTCCTCAGGGCTTGCCACCACATAGGGAGTTGGAGCATGCCATCACTTTGAAGGGGAGACACCTATCAGCGTTCTTCGCAATCGCTACATTCAGATTCAGAAAGATGAGATTGAAAAGCTGATCTGCGAGATGTTGGAAGCCGAGATCATCAGACCAAGTGTGAGTCCTTTCTCTAGTCCAGTCCTCCTGCTCAAAAAGAATGATGGGAGTTGGTGTTTCTGTGTGGACTATACAGCTCTGAACAAGGGGACAGTGCCAGATAAGTTTCCAATTCCGGTGATTAAAGAGCACTTGGACGAGCTTTATGGGGCAGTGATGTTTTCTAAGCTGGATTTAAAATTCGGGTGCAACCAGATCTGAATGAGGGACGGAAATGTTCCAAAGACAGCTTTCAGGACACATTAAGGGCATTATGAGTTTCTGGTAATGCCCTTTGGATTGACTAACGCTCCTGATACTTTTCAGTCTTTGATAAACAGGGTATTCAAGCAGTACCTCAGGAAGCTTGTCCTGGTCTTCTTTGATAACATTCTGGTGTACAGCAAGATTGTGGAGGAGCATTTGGAATACCTGAGGGTGGTCTTGGGAGTACTTCAGGAGAATCAGTTGAGAGCCAACCTGAAGAAATGCAGCTTTGCTCAGTCCAGCGTGGAGTACTTGGGACATGTGGTATCTCAAGAATGAGTGGTGGCAGACCAAACAAAAATTGAAGCAATGCAGAAATGGCCGCTGCCTCGGAACATAAGGGAGTTGAGGGGTTTCCTAGGATTGACTGGCTACTACAGGAGGTTTGTGAAGGGGTACGATACCATCGCGTGACCTTTGACTGAGCAGCTAAAGAATGATAACTTTTCTTGGGGAGAGACAGCAACTCAGGCCTTCGAGAGGTTGAAGAAAGTCATGACCACAGTTCTTGTTCTAGCTCTTCCAGACTTCAGCCAGGTCTTTGTAGTAGAGACAAATGCATCAGGATATAGGTTGGGGACAGTATTAATGCAGAACCACAGGCCTATAGCATACTTCAGTCAAGTGCTATCAACAAGGGCAAGATTGAAGTCAGTGTACGAGAGGGATCCGATGGTCATTGTCTTGACGATTCAGAAGTGGCATCCCTATCTTTTGGGTTAACATTTTGTCGTCAGGATGAATCAAAGGAGTTTGAAGTACCTTTTGGAGCAAAAGATGGTGACTGAGGAGTATCAGTGATGGCTATCCAAACTATTGGGCTATGATTTCGAGATTTAGTACAAGCCTAGTTTGGAAAATAAAGTAATTGGCGCTTTATCCAGATGTGTGGGGGAGTTCCAAGGGTTAGCTATGTCGGTACCACTGATGGTAGACTTGGGGGGCCATAAAAGAAGAAAGTATGCTGAATGAAGAGTTGAAAAAGATTATGGAGGATTTGATGAGGACAAGAGTAGTCACCCGAGTTACTATATAGAAGGGGGAGACTATTATATCAAGGGAGGTTTGTGATGCCTCAAACCTCCATACATATTCCTCACTTGCTATAGGAGTTCCATGGAAGCATAGTGGGAGGTCATTCAGGGGTTCAAAAAACATATAGAAGGCTGGCATCTGAGCTTTACTGGAAAGGGATGCATAAAGATGTTGAGGAAATGCTAGCAAGATGTGAAGTGTGCTAGAGGAACAAATTAAAAGTCATGGCTCCTGGAGGACTACTACAACCATTGGCACTTCCAAACAGAGATTGGGAGGAAGTGACCATGGATTTCATAAAAAGCCTTCCAAGATCGGAAGGATTCACGGTCATCATAGTGGTGGTTGACAAACTTAATAAGTATGCTCACTTCATCCTCTTATGACACCCCTACACCACGGTGTCAGTAGCAGCAGCATTTATCAAGGAGGTTGTTAGACTGCATGGGATCCCTGAGTCCATTGTGTCTGATCGAGACAAAGTGTTTCTCAGCCATTTTTGGAGGGAGATGTTCAGGTTGTAGAAAACGACTCTCAAAAGGAGCACCACCTATCATCCTCAGACAAACGGGCAAACGGAAGTGGTGAACCGAAGTTTGGAGACCTATTTGAGGTGTTTAGCTTCTGAAACACCAAGGATGTAGGCCAAGTGGTTACCGTGGGCTGAGTATTGGTAACATACGTCGTACCATTCAGCTTCGCAAATGACTCCTTTTAAAGTAATGTATGGAAGTGATCCCCTGCACCTAGTACACTATGGGAAGGGAAGCACACCAGTTTCTTCAGTTGAGCAGTACTTGAAGGAAAGGGACAATGTGCTGGAGGAGTTGAAATATCTGCTGAGGGCACAACAAATCATGAAAAAGCAAACAGACTCACATAGGAGGGACATACAGTTTGAGGTAGGAGAGAAGGTGTTCCTAAAACTACGCCCTTACAGACAGAGGATAGTTGCTAGGAGGAACGAGAAACTAGCACCGAGTTGGGCATCAAGGAATTGAAAACTCAACAGGATTAAAAAAACCATCCCAAACGAAGCCTAAGGCTAAACCAATACAGGCTACACAAAAGAAAACATCTAGTCGATACTTCTCTCAATTAATTTTTATTAAAAAGCATGTTTAAAACTAATTGGGCATCAAGGAATTGAAAACTCAATAGGATTAAAAGTTTATATCATGTATTATTATCATTTTCAAGAATGATTTAGTCCAAGTAACTCAGTAAATACACTAAATGCATACTTCATATATTATTGGCACACAGTATTATATGAGAACCATCCCATTTCAAAGTAAGTAAAGTCCTGATTATGAGAACGCACATAAAAAAATTTTTGTTTAGACTACAAATTATGCATCAAAATACATAATTTTGTATCATGCCTGCATCTCAGTAAATAAATTTTTCATTCGCTTTTATACTCAGCATATACCCATTTTCAACGGGAAAATTTGAACAGGTTTCAAACTCGCAGCAATGTGCTGCATAACACCAATTAATCTAATACTCAACTGCAAATAAATAAAAGGGATCTGAGACTAGATCCTATTCAAGCATCCTATTTCAAAAAGAATCAAGGAAGGAAAAACCTGGATCATTCATTTTCCCTCAACTCCTCTTCTCTCCAATGCCAAGGCTTTAGCTTCCCCTTCTTCTAACTTCTTCTTATTCTTCTCAAGCGCTGCAGCAACCTCCTTAGGCATGTATTTCTCGTCGTGTTTGGCCAACACCTCCGTGGCCCTGAAGTAGCAATCGAGGCTCCTGGCCTTGGACGTTACCGGCGGGCCAGTGGTAGCGGCATGGACGCCGACATCGGCCGAGAACGGACGAAGGAATCCCTCAACCACAACGGAGTGGCCCTCGCGAAAGAGGTCGGGAAGCGAACCCTCGTAGCGGACAAGGATGTCGGTCAGCAGGTCGGTGACCACAAACTCGATCTCCGGGGAGGAGGAGGACGGATGGACGACGCTTCCCTCCATAACGAGACCTCCAAGACGGAAGCGTGTCTTGGAGGGATTGGCGGTGAACTTCGCCATGGCATCAGACGGGGTGATGTAGAAAAGAAGCTGGTCCTGGAAGTTGGCGAGCACGATTACGATGAACCCAGCGACGCAACTGAAGGTAAGGCCGTAGGTCCAGAGGCGTCGATTCTGTAACTGGCGGGCGCGAGCGCCTATGTCGATAGGTCGGCGACCTGGGTATCGGCGGCCAGCGGCCGAGGATATGTGGCGGATGAGAAAAGGTGATGACGATGATGGCAGCGATGATGAAAGAGGATTGATGGGCTTGTGGGAATTAAGAACTGCGGCGCGCACAAAGGAAGAGAGACGGGATCTAAGAAACCTGGAGGCCATGGATAGAGGAGAAGAGGAAGGTAAGAGAAACCCTATAGAAATTTGGCCAACAAGATTTCCAGGGTTCTTATTTTCTCCAACGAAGGCGCTTTCTATAAAAGTCTAGAAAAATATGGCATCAGCGTAAACCGACGCGGCGCAGCCGCAGGGCTGAGAAAAGACTTGGGAACGTGAATCGATTAAACGGTTGAAATTTTATGTTGCCTTTGACCTACGCTAACTGGCTCATCAGCTGAGCTTATGGAGTTTCAAGCTTGAGTTCGATCTGAATGAAACCTGACTAGGTTATATGTCGAGTAGCTTGAGTGCGGAAGACGAAACCATGGAAGCAAAGAGAGAGAAGCTGGAACATGGGCGTGGAAGCTATTGCTCGAGTGTTGAAGTTGCTGCGTGGATGCGATCACATCGAAGTGCTTATGCGAAAGCGGGATTGGAGCGGGAAGAGAGTCTTATACCTCGCAAGCTCTCATCCATCGCGACAAGCCGAGCTCGACAGGCCATTTGAGTCAGAGTTCGAGCTCACAATCTAGCCAACGAGCCGAGCTCGTGTTAAGCATGACTTGAGCTCGACTTGACTTGCTTACACCCTTAACCTATGCGGATGATCTAATTTGTTCATAATTGATACTCAAGTCATGCTTAACATGAGCTCAAGTTTGAAATTATTTTTTTAACAGCTTTTAAATTTTCATATGCTAGAAAATTATTGTAGAAAATAATAAAAAGCTTTTTCAAATGAAGCATAATTCTTTTATGATAGATATGGCTAATCAAATAGAGAATTATTATGTGCGGAGTACAGACCGAAGATGCATCCGGTTTTTGTGAGTGTAAACAGTAAAAGCACGGTGATGAACAGTAACTGTATTTTTTACTGTGCACACTTAACAAAAATCAGTCGGTTCTCAAGTCCGGACTCAGTAAATTAAAAAATAAAAGCTTAAAGCATACTAGGTTTACCCCCCCCCCCCCCCCCCCCCCCCCCCCGCACCGCCTAGCACACTTTTTAGTTTAATTTATTAGGGTAACAAACTCTAGGTCTAGGTTAGGAGTGATTTTTTATTTTAAGTGATGTACTTATTAAATGAGTTTATTGTGCATACTTAGTGATGTTGGTGGATGTGTTATATGATGTGATTGGTTTGGTGATGAGTGGACAAATATCCTAGGTTATGACCAATCTAAAATTTAAAATTTAAACTTTATATATGCTTATTATATAAGTGTTAAGTGTTTCATACTGCTTAGCCCCCTTAAATAAAGGTATGGTCAAATTGAATGTTGCTCAAAAGGAGCAATGATTTTATTATTACTATATGTTATTGATGTGATGTTTTATATACATTATTTTGTATACTAATCTTATAGGCGTATAGAGTTTTTTTTTTCTATTTTGTATATAAATGTAATTTACAAATATATAAAGAGTTGTGAAGCCTAAAAATGAATTTGTTTACATAAAGGAACTCGTAGAATGAGTCTCCTTCCTTCTTAGATGTTTTTTTTTTTTTCGAAAGCTTTTAGAGGATGTGGGAACATGAAGAAGTCTTGAAGAATTTGAAGAAATAAAAACAAATAAACAAACTCATCTTCTTTTGCGTATAAGGCTTGCATCATTTTAGGAAGTAGAAATATAAGATTGTTGATAGTGGAACTTGACCACTTTTACTTTCCTATAGATCTTGGGTTATATATTAAGTGTCATTTGCCACATATATTTTCTTCTTCTTACATATGAAGAGAGTTGCAATATCAAGAGAACCTGTAAGAAGAAGAAAAACGAAGCAGAGCAAGAGAAGCAGAATTTACTGTAGCAAATAGTATATTTTCATATATGTTCTCATCCAGCTGAATACATTTTATAGAGAGGAAGATAGGAGACAAAGTATGCAAAAGCCATTGGACACCAGACTATGCTACAGGGAATAACAGAGAGCTAGAGTGCGGCTGCAGTAGGTGGTCCACACGATAGTGGAGATAGTTGCTGAGTGTGCTAACAGCCCCCCTCAAGTTGATTGTCCAAGGTTTGGATGGTCAACTTGTGTCGCAGTTGTTTAAACTTGGAGGCCAGGAGAGATTTGGTTAAAATGTTAGCTGGCCGATCGATTGAGCTAATATGAAGAATGGCAATGGCAGCAGGCCGAATATGTTCACTAATGAAGTGATAGACTAGCTCGATGTGCTTGGTCCGGACATGAAAAACAGGAATATGAGCTAGAGCAATGGCAGAAGTATTGTCACAATAGATTGGTGTTGGAGTCATCTGAGATGCGTGAAATTCATGAAGAAGACAATGTAGCCATAGGACATCAGATGTTGCAGTTGAAAGGGCTCGATATTCAGCCTCCGTAGAAGACTTAACAATGGTTGCTTGCTTCTTAACATGCCAAGAAATGAGGTTGAAAGGGCTCGATATTCAGCCTCCGTAGAAGACTTAACAATGGTTGCTTGCTTCTTAACATGCCAAGAAATGAGGTTTGAACCAAAAAAGGAACAAAAACCTGTTACACATTTCCGATCTGATTTGTTAGTAGCCCAGTCAGCATTAATATATGTGCGAAGTTGCAAGTCACCAGAGCTAAAGGGAATGCCGTAATGTAAAGTCCCTTTAATATAACGAAGAAGATGTTAAAGAGACAGAAAATGTTGATTGGTGGGGTTGTGCATAAACTGACAAATATGATTTGTAGCAAATACCAAGTCAGATCGCGTAATGGTGAGATACATAAGAGAACCAGCCAGCTTGCGGTACAATGTAGGATTGGAGTATAGCTGATCAACATTAGGGCAGGAAGGTGACTTGAGAGCTATAGGTGTGGAGACAGGACGACAATTTGAGAAGACAAAATTGTCAAGTAAGGTTGCTGCATACCGAGACTAATAAAGAAATAGGCCAGAAGCTATCTTTTGAACTTGAATGCCAAGGAATGTCGAAATGGAACCAAGTTCCTTAAGGGAGAATTCTGATTTGAGCTTTTGTAAGAGAGAGTGTATTGTAGAGTTATCATTGCCTGTAAGAAGCAAATCATCAACGTAGATAAGTAGATACAATGAGATATGATCTCGATTGTATATAAGAAGTGAGGGATCAAATTTGCTTATAGCAAATCCAAAATCTGTAAGAGAGGATTTTTTTTTTTTTTTTAAGAAATGCAAAGTGCATTAGAATTTATCCAAAAGAAAACAAGATACAAACTAGTGAGAGTTATTCACTCTATCACTTTCCTCCTTTATAAGATGAACAAGGGTGGAAGGAAGTGACCTCTCACAAAAGACATCCCAAACAAAATCAAACGAAAAAGCAAGGTTAGCACAGTAATCAGCTACCTTGTTACAATTTCTATCCACAAAATGAAAAATGATGTTATCCCAATTATTTAAGAATGAGAAATCATCATGTGTTATGCTTCCACCAATTTCCTTCTGTTTGCTATACAAAATTTGAAGGAATAGGATCACATTCTTATTGTCTCCTTCTAAAATAATACCTTTAGTATTAAAAAAATAATCCTTCAAAACCTCCTTAAGAGAGCTGAAAGCAAGGAGTTCTACCTGAGAATTATCCCAATGTATTCCATGAAAGCCAAATGCCAACATAAATCTTCCTTTGCAGGCCCGGACAATGCCTCCAATGGTTGCTTCATAGTTATTCTTCGTGCAGCATCAACATTTATTTTGTACCACTCGGGTGGGGGAGGACGCCAAAAATCGTATAAAGGTCCTAAAGACCGACCGGCATCCCAGTAATCTGAGATATCTTTATTAAGTTTATCCATATTAACAAAGCTAATCACATTAGCTGCAATGATTGATACATTATCTTCAACCTTCTCGTGCTTCTTCATATTCCTGTTATTCAAGGAATACCATAGTAAAGCAAAATGTAATTTCACCAGTAATTTATTATCTTCATACACAGATTTTAGCTCATTTAAACAATGATGAAATGAACTAAAAATCGATACAGGAAACCCCCATCTTCTTAGCTTCAAGATAACTTCAAAAAGCTTTGAGCATTTAGTAGTAATATGATCTACATCCTCCACCTCCCCGCAACCTCTAGGACATAGGTTGTAGCTGCTTAGCCTCCTTCTCTTCAAGAAATTCGTTGTAGGAACTTCATCTTTGCTCAATCTCCAAATGAATAACTTAACTCTTGCATTCATTTTCTCCTTGTGAATCCAAGCATTATGATCCACCACAGCTACTTTCCTCACATTTTCTTCTCTTAACATAGAAGAAATTGATTTCCGACAATTTCCTTTTCAACTCCATATAATCTGATTCTGAATCTTGACAAATATGAATATTACATATTAGCTTCACCAAATCTTCCCCAAAAAATAGAGGAAGCTTCTCTCTATTCCAACTACCTTCTTGAATAAAGCAATCAAGAGTTGAGTTGTCATCTTCAAAAATAGACACAAAAGTAGGCCATTTATTCAAACATTTGTCCAAGATCCATACATCTTTTAATACATTAATGCTCCTACCATTCACAACTTTCCATCTTATGAAACCTTTCAAGGCCTTCCTACCACTAGTTATAATCTTCCAGGAAGAAGAACCACATCTCCAAGAATCACTTCTCCACCAATCATTTCCATACTTAGCCATTAGGATCCTATTTAACAAGGAATTAGGATTAAGAACCATTCCAAGCAAACTTCGCTCTCATTAGTTCTAAACTGGATACAACCGAATGCAGCCCCCAACCGCCCATTGATCTAGGTTTGCAAATTTCTTCCCAAGCCACATAATGCATTCCTTGTCTACCATCAAACTTATTCCAGATAAAATTTCTGGAAATTATCTCAAATTCCCTCAAAATACTTAAGGGGATAAGAGAGTGAGACATAAGGAACAAAGGAAGATTACCCAAAATATGTTTTATCAAAACCAACCTCCCTGCTATTGAAATGTATCTATTTCACCAAGCATTAAGTGTCTTCATAGATTTGTCTAAAAGACCTTTAAAATCAGTCTTTTTAAGTCTTCTAAGAGCAAATTTGGTTCCCAAATATTCCATTTCTTCTACTTGTTTTATCTCCAACAACCTTACAATCTTCTTTCTTCTTCCTCTGTTGACAGATTTGTTAAAAATCAGAGCTGATTTTTGAGTATTCAAACTCAATCCAGTCCAAGAACAATAATCAACCAAAATGTTTTAAACCTTCTTGATAATTTTAACCTTTGCATCAGAAAATAAGAGGACATCATCGGCATAAAGCAAATAAGAAATCCTTTGAGTATTAGGAGCAATGCTAATGCCAATTTCCTTGCTTTCACTTAAAAGCCATTAGAAAGAAGTTGGGAGCATATTATAAAAAGAAAAGGAGAGAGTGGACAACCTTGACGGAAACCACTCCTCCCTTCAATCCAATTAGAAATTCCACCATTAATAGAGATAGCATATCTAGGCTCCATAATGCATTCCAACACTAAGTCCATAAACTGCTTCGGGAAGCCCAAGATCCCCAGCATTTTGTGAAGAGTCTTCCAACACATGCTATCATAAGCTTGCTCCATGTCTAATTTGATTGCTACCATACCATCGGCTGCTTTAGACATTCTGATTTTGTTTGAAACTTCTTGAGCTAGTAATAAGTGATCAGTAATGTTCCTTCCTTTGACAAAAGCCACTTGCTCCTCCGAAATAATTTTTGGAATGACCACCAACAACCTGTTCAAAAGAACTTTAGCAATAATTTTATAAATAGAATTACACAAACTAATCAGTCGAAAACCAGCTGGCATGACTGGATTCTTCATCTTCGGAATTAGCACCACCAGTGTGTCCTTCCATTCCTCGCACATCCTTCTCGTTACAAAGAAATTTTTTACTGCTTTGCAAACATCATCACCTACAATGCTCCAATAAGCCTTGAAGGAGTAAGTAATGCCATCAACTCCAGGAGCTTTATTGTTGCCCAGCACTTTGATAATTTCTACGATCTCCAAATCTGAAATTTCATCAACTAGTCTTCTCCTATCATCATCATCCAGAATACTATACGGTGCAAGCCAGTTTTCTTCATAACAGTCCCTCTCCTTCCATTTATCCAGAAAATATCTAAAAAATATTTCATGTACTTCTTTAGGATCTTCAGTTAGCTCCCCACTGCACTTGTTTATTTGTGAAATACAGTTTCCTCCCCTTCTGGCATTTGCAAAGGAGTGAAAGAATTTGGTGTTGGCATCTCCCTCCTCATACCATCTCACCTTTGCTCTTTGTTTCCACCAAATATTTAACCGACCAAGTGTCATATTGAGTTCTCTAACTTTAGTTCTCAGCTTCAAAAGCATTTCTTCACTCAACCAACCCACGTTTGCTTCCTCTTCTTGAAGATGAACTATTTCTTCCTTTAATTTGTCCTTCTCAATAGAGAACTCATTTACCTTAGCCTTCCCCCAAAAATGCAAATCTTTTAAAGCTTTTTTACATTTTTTGTTAAGGATTTCCATATCATTGCCTTGAAATCTCCTTTTCCAGACTTTCTCTATGATGTGAGCCGAACCTCTATAGGATAACCATACATCCTCAAATTTGAGAATCCCTTTACTTCTAAATGGAGAATAAAAAATTTTTAATACTATAGGACAATGGTCTGAGGCAATTCTAGCTAAATGTCTCACCAGAGCCACTTGAATAAAGTTGATAGCCAAGGTGTTAAGTAAACACCTATCCAATATATCCAAGATCCGGCCTCCCCCACTTTTGTTATTGCACCAAGTGAACGTTGGTCCCACCACCTTAACATCATGCAAATCATTCTCATTCATGAAGTCCAACATCTCCTTTGTACCTTGAGAGAACACAAATTTCCTGCCTCCTCTTTTCTCATCTTGAGAGATTATGCAATTGAAGTCTCCCCCTACAACCAAAGGGACCTTCATAGTTGCAACTTCCCGAATACAACTCCACAAACTTTTTCTTTTCATCACCTCCTTGCTTCCATATATTGTAGCAACCATCCACATCCCTTTATTGAGAACATTAAGGATCCCAATCACACATTGATCCGACTCCTTGAGAACTGTAAAAGAAGCTATATCCGATCTCTATAATAACAACATACCCCGACAAGCCATCTGAAGGAACCATAAATAAGTCCCAATCATTGCCCAAGCTTTTCTCCAAATCAAATTTGTTGACTTATTTTTGTTTCCACTAGTCCCACAAAAAGAACTCCATGATCTTTAACAAATTCCTTGATATAGAGAGAAGCCTCCTTCTTCTTGGCTCCTCTACAATTCAAAAAAGCTATGGAATTCATAATTAAATTCTAGGGGACGAGGCCCCTCCCTTCTTTCTACTGCCAACCCCATTAAAATTTTTCCCTATGGGAGCACTTTTAATTGGACCAAGAAACTTCAATTCTTTTGCTAGCTTAACTTTGTTACTCTCCCCAAATGGTATAACTTCTCTAGCTTTTCTCCTCCATAAGTTTCCTTGTTTTGTCCTGCTTCACAGCATTTGTCCAACTCCTTTCCAGCCTTAGAGGAATTGATGTTTCTCTCCACAATATCACTTCCACTTATAATATTACCCACCTCCAGCATATCATCATCAACCATATTTAATACTTCAAACTTATTGGTTGAATTTGAAAAACAATTTGAATCAGGTCTGGCCTTATCCAATTCATAACTAGAGCATATAACAATTTTCCCAGACTGCTCTTTCTGATCCACAAGAACAATGTTATGTTCTAACTTTTCAACTAAATCTCTTTTCGGTCTATATTCCCCTTCTTCAATTTGTTCAACTTCATCACCAATTCTCTATGGAATCTCAGGAATAGAGACTACGTTCCTGCTGCCTTCACCCAAACCATTCCGAACTTCCTGTGTGGTAATCACTGGAACATTATCCTTCTTAACATATTTCACTGTGTTTTGCTTAACAGTTTTTGACTTAATCCCCATGTAGCTCTGATTAAATCTTCTTCATCTTTTATTATTGACAAGGATCCACGGACCATATGAAGGCTCAATTAAGACCTCCTGCTTCTCACCTTTATCATCTTTTATGCCAGTTTCTAAAACATTCTCCACAGCTTTTGGAATTTTCTCTTTTAGAGCACATTCATTCTTCACATGTCCTATCTTTCCACAACCAAAGCAAAAGTTTGGTATCTTCTCATATTCCACTTTTTGGAAGAATCTTCCAGCCATGCTATCCACCCAAACACCTACCGGAAGGGGCTGATCAAGCCTTATTCTTACACATACTCTTGCAAATTCCCTCCTCCCCCAATAAAACATGTTGCCGTCCAACATAAGTGGTTTACCAATTCTTGAGGCAATGTAAGCTACATTCTTCTCATCCCAGCATTGCAAAGGTAAGTGGGGCAATCTAATCCAAATTGGAGAAGAAAGTCCCTTCAACGATGCAGTAGTAAATTCCGGTGTCCACTTTTCCATGCCTACAACATGCCCGTTAACAAACCAAGGGCCTCCTGAATGAACTGCATCCACCATGTCTTCCGAGGCGAAAGAGCATAAAAACCAACCTTTACCCAATGTAGTAAAGTGGAATTGTCCAAATTGACTCCATTGCCTCCTAATCTCCCATGCCACCAAATCGGAAGGTAAATCGTTTCCAAAAACCTTAATTTCCAGTGAATTCAACAGTTTCTTAGAGTTCAACATCTCCATTTCTTCATTTAGCTTAATAGCCATTCCGTCCTCAGATAATAATACATCATCTTCTTTAAAATCCAATTTTATATATGGTTTTTTGCTCCAAGGATTCACATTACCCATGCCTACAGAGTTCTTAGGCATTCCATCAGATACCTTATCTCCAGCCAAGCCATTCCCTCTTGCTGATGCAGAATGAATATTTTTTTGTCAACCGAATTCAGAGAATCCACATTTATCTTGCTGCGACAGAGTCCAGGGATTGCATTTGGGTTCCCAAACCGATTAACAAAAATTTTCATTCCAGAAGTAGAAGCCGTGTTATCAGAAGGAATTACAGAAGATTTCAAACTCTTTGGAGTAACCACCTCCTCAGCTACAGCTAATGATTTGCCTTTGCCTTCCACATGATTGATCACCTTAGGATAAAAATCTGATACCTTCTTTATCACCAATGGGCCTTGCCGTCTCTTCAACGATAACTGTTCTCTCTATTTGGAATTCCAAAACAACAAACCTTTATCATTAATAGTTAACTTCGAATTACCTACAAATGACGGAGATCTTGAAGACGATGAAAGCCGTCATTCATTTTCCTCGGTGAAATCGTCATGACCATGTCGGTGGCTATCCGCCGCCATCGATCCCCTCCGATCTTGAAATTCGGGAACAGAATACGGGAAAGAAATTTTGAAATTTCAAAATTTTTTCTCTCTAACGGGTGGAGCTTCTCTGTCTAACATAAGGAGCCAAAAAAATCAAAAATAAATAGAGAAATGTGTAAGAGAGGTTGTGAGCATGTCAAACCACTACCGCGGTGCCTGTTTGAGTCCGTATAGGGACTTATGCGATTTGCAGACAAAATGAGAAAATTATTCATCAACAAATCCTTGCGGTTGCTTCATATAGACCGTGTTTGGTAAGTCTCCGTGTAAAAAGGCATTAGCAATGTCAAACTGTAAGACTGGCCAGCTGTGGGTAAGGGCAATGATAAGAAGTATGTAAACAGTTGGCATTTTAGCAACCAGGCTAAAGGTCTCTTGTAATTTATATGATATTCCTGGGCAAAGCCTTGAGCAACAAGATGGGCTTTGTAGGTGGGTACTTGTCCATTAGATTGAAATTTTGTTTTAAAGTGCCACTTGCAGCCATGAACATGAATATTAGGTGGTGGTGGAGTTAAAGACCAACTGGATTGTTTTTGTAGAGCTAGGAATTTTTTGGACATGGCATCACGCCATTGGGGAAGTTTATTAGCTTGAGTATATATTGTGGGAGTTGGAAGAGAGTGAGTGATGGTAGATAGATCAAAGATAACTTTGGGTTTAAGATGACTTGTCTTAGACCAAGTTTGCATTTGATGAAGAGTGGGATGAGGAGGTGGAGAGAGTGACTGGAGAGGAACAGATATGGAGGTAGTAGATATGCTAGAAGGTGATGATGGTAAACGAGAAGCAGAGGTAGTTTTGCTGGGAGAATAAGATTCGGGTATGTTAATAACAGGTGTTGAGATGGAATGTATAGTAGAGATAGGAATAAGCATGAGAGGTGGAGATGTAATGGAAGGCTGATTAGTTTGTTGTTTTGAAGGAGAAATGTGGTAAGGAAAGTGATCTTCATGGAAAACAACATGTCTAGAAATATGAATCTTATGAGTATGAAGCTTATAACAGTGATAACCTTTATGGGAGGAGGAATAACCGAGAAAGAGATAGTCATTGGAGCGAGGTTGAAGTTTATTTGTGGGAAGGGGTTTAAGCTAAGGATGACATAAACATCCAAAGGTTTGTAGGTGATTATAATCTGGTAGTTTTCTATGAAGAGTCTGATAGGGTATGGTAAGATTGGAGGCTTTGGTTGGAAGATGATTTATAAGATAATTGGCTGTTAGTAAGGCTTCATCCCAAAAGAGGTTAGGAAGATTTGCTTCATGAAATAGAGTGTGTGTAATATCCAAAAGGTGATGATTCTTGTGTTCGGCTAAACCATTTTGCTCAGGTGTATATGGATAGGTTTGTTGATGAGTAATGCCATTGGAGAAAAGAAAACTGCTGAAGTTATGACTTGTGAATTCTCCGCCACCGTCGAAGCGGAGAATTTTGATTTTGGCATTGAAGAAGTTATTGATTAAGTTATTATAGTGAATAAATTTTGAGAGAGTTTGATCTTTGGAATGCATTAAATAGATCCAACAAAATCTAGAGTGAACATCTATAAATGTAACAAAGTAACGATATCCATTAATAGATGTGACGGGGGAAGGTCCCTAAACGTCTGTATGAACTATAGAAAAAGGAGTAGAAACAGTAGTAGTGCTAGCAACAAACGGCAACTTGTGACTTTTTCCCACATTACAAGAACGACATAAAAAGGGACTAGGGGAAATACATATAGAAGGAACTAGCCTAGCTAATACTTATAAAATGTGATGATGTGGATGACCAAGACTAGCATGCCACTATTTGATTGAAAAATATAGTTTTGAAAAAGTTTAATTTTCTTTGGGAAAAGATTAAATTCTGAGATTTTAGTTTTAAAATCAAACTCTTTATTATGAATAATATATCGCCTTGGGAGGTGATAATATCATTCCCTAATAGGTTCAAATTATAAAACTTTAAATTCATCCTGATGTTGACCTTGATTTTGTCAAACCCCTGGGCATGGTGGATTGAGTTGACCAACCTTTGACTTGGTCAACCCAAGTCCTAATGGGTCAATTTTGACCCATTAAGAGCCCAAATCCATTTGAAATCAAATCTGATCAATATCATGGCTTAATCTCTTCCCCCATTAACCTATTTTGACTGGTTTGGCCAAGTCAAACTCTAACTTGGTCAAACCAAGCCTTTAATAGGTTAATATGACCTATTTATGTGAATTTAAGACATAATTAATGGGTTTAATGGCTCTTAATGCATGGAAATTCAAAACCCAGTCCCAATCAAATCAAATTCCCTCCAAATCACCTCTGGACTCTATCCTAACCGTAGATCTAAAGACTAAGAGACTTAAATAAGGAAATTTAGGTTATTGATAGGGACTTTTGCTCTTGCTTGATCTAGAGACCTCCTTTCAGGCTCTGAGACTTGGCGAGAGTGCTCCCACATCCTTCCTCCACCTTCCCCACCAAATCTCGGCGTCTTAGGCTCGCCGGGGGCGAGAAATCTGGCGAACCCGAACGAGAAACCGTCCCAAGGCGATTTTTTATCGATCGAGACCGCTTTGGAGTTTGAGCCCAGGAGGAAGATTGTTCCTGCGGATTCCACGAGTCCAACGAGCCAAAGAACTCTCGAATCCACCGTATGGATTGAGGTAAAACCTAAACCCTAGGTAGAAACACTTAGGGTTAATTAGCGTCTCATAAAGTGCATTTTAGAACATGGTTTTTACTCCCCATGCATGCTCTTCATTCCTATTACCTGTGTCTAAAATTTTGTGAGGCTTCGTTGAGCAGTTTGGGAAAACGAAGCCAAAAACACCCCTAGGGCTCAGGATCGACACTGCATGCGTGGCGTCTCTCCTCAGCCGTCAATCTGGTGATGGACGGTCGGGATTCCGCCATCTCGAGCCCTCATCCGACCGCGCGTGTATTCACGTGGGATCAGATCATGGTCCGGTTCGATCCAAACCATCGGATCGAGATCACGGACGATCAGACGGACCAAAGTCACGTCCGACGTGGCTTAAGTGGCCACATGATTGCGGCGTTAATGCCGCAATCATTGGCTGGCGGAGCAATCATTGCGCCAACGCCAATGATTGGCCACCGTCCCGGGATCCAATCCCGGGCCGCCATGTGTCACCCGGCCGAAATTCTGATTTTAGATTTATTTTAAATAGATTTTAAGTGTATTTTCACTCAATAAATCACCATAAATTGTATTTTTATCGGAAAAATACGTATAATACCTCTAATTGTTTGTATTTTAATTATCTTTATTTTAAAAATAATTTTGATTAGAAATACTAAGTATATTTTAAAATATAATAAAAATAGTAAAAACTCTTATTTTTATTATTATTTAAATCATTATTTTAATATAATCAGTATTATATTATTATTTAATTATAATTATTTATTATAATTTATTACTGTTTTAAAGTACTAGCTTATTGATTATCTTATTATTATTATTATTATTTATTATTATTATTATTATTATTATTATTATTATTATTATTATTATTAAATTTAATTAAATATGAAAAGTATTTTTTTTTAATTAAATGTTATTGTAGTTATTTAAGTTATTTGAGATATTATTACTATTATGTATTTTGAATTATTTTTAAACTCCTGAGATTTTAATACTTTAAATTAATATTATTTGATGTCTATTTTAAATAATTATTTCTCAAATTATTTTCTTTTAAATTCCCTTTTAATCATTTAGACTTGCAAAAATCATATCTTTTCTGTTTTAAATCCGTTTTCGACGCATAGCACCTTGTTTTGATTGTATTTGAATTCTGCATAGCTTGGTGTCTTCCTTGTCTCAGAATGATAAGTATACCTGTAGTTATTTTGAAAACGGCAGAGGGACACTATTTTAAAAATACCCTATTATTGTATTTAAACTTTGAAAAATCATATCTTTTCCGTTTTAAATCGGATTTCGGTGTGCGACCCCTTGAACTTTTCAGAAAAATGAGCTTTATATTTTAAAATTATTTTCAGTCACTGTTGTTTACTTTTTTGATAGATTTCTATCATTTACCCATCTGTGATTATTTTTATATTATTTAAATGACTAATCACAATAATTATTTTGAATTTAAAAAAATTATTTTCAAACTTCAATTGGGTGGTCAGTAGATCCTTCATACAGATATAAATTGAACTATATTTGAGTATACTATTTTTAAATCTATACATATACTTATATGTATTTAGCATATATATGTATTTTTAACCCTTTTTTAAACTATATACCTTTAAACTATTTTAATATTGAGGGATCTACCTAATAAAATTTTGAACATAGATTCTACATGTGAAGAGCGATCATGGGGGAGTGGATTAGTGGATGGTTGAGTCCCAACCATTCGCTAATCACTTCATTAGGTATTTTCATTTTCTTGTTGTTCGTAGACTACATGTGTAGGTCGCACCACGAGCACTTAGCTTAGGCTCTCATAGATTTAAGGACATGTGTGTTTACTGCTTTTATATGTTTTCCATGCATTACTACCTTGAGGGTTAGTGTGAACTTCGACTTAAACCCATTTAACGTAGTGACACCTTAAGGACAAAAATTAAGGACTTGTCTAGCAAACTTAGAAATTTTCTAGGGGCTAGGGTAGACCCCGGATTGATATGAAAACTTCAATACTTAAACTTAGTGACATCTAAAATATCCCAAAATTTTTTAGAAATTTTTAGAGGCTTTAGACCCCTTAATTAACCAACCCTAATTAACTTGCTGAATAAGGCCCCGAGACCTTCCAAAAATTTCAATAAATACATTTTAGGTCAGAAAATTACCAATAATATCTCAAAGTGACCAGAATCAGATCCTTGACTTTAGATAAATAGGGCTCCTTAGTTTGACTTCAAGTTGACCCCTAATTTGACCATAGGTGGAATTTACCATTTTGCACATAATAATTCATTAAAAAATTATTAAAAATCCCAAATTTTCCCCAAACACTTGGGAACACCCTCTCAGGTCATCCCTGACCTTAGGGGGTGATTCCAATCAGTTTGGAGTTGATTTGGATCAAATAATAAAAATAGCCCTTTATTAGGAAATTTAGAAAATTCCTTTAAATATCCTGAGCTTAGAAAACTCATAACTTTGCCTAGAAAACTCCAATTTTAGTGTACTACATGGGTAATTACTCCTCTTAAGGTCTAATATTTTCCTAAGGTGTTAGGAAACCCAAACCTAGCTCATTTCCTATAGTGACTTTTTGGACCCTTAGTCTAGTTCCTAGGAAGACCCGGGACTTTCTAAAATTGGCTAATATCACTTGAAGTTTAAATATCAGTATCCTAAGCTCTTAAAACTGATCAACAAACTGAAATAATTAAAATGGATCCTAATCCACTAATATTTGAATTTCAACTAAATATCATTTTTAGACTCCCAACAAACATGAGCTCTAGATAACTTTAACTAACTATCCTACTTAGGACCTATCCAAACCACATCAGTCTTACACACACGTAGAATTATTTGCTAGGGCACCACTTCTAGATCTAGGTTAGGCCGTTATGTTTTATTTTTCTGCTGTGTGCCGGAGCTTTCCATGATTTTTTTTTTGCATGATGTTTGAAATTGCTTGTGTGTTTGCTTACTTTTTCTGCACTCAATGGATGATGTGATGAGCGCTAGATTTACCCCTAGGTTAGGAACGATATATATATATATATATACACACACTATTCTTCCGTGCAGGTGGCTATGCTCAAGCTAATAAAAGGGTGGACACCGTTATGATTTCTAACATTGTCTTATGCAGGTGCTTGCTCAGCCCCCCTAAATAAATGAGAGCTAAAAATAATTATAACAGGTACAGGTGGAGCTGCTTAGCCCTCATAATTAAAAGCATGGCTTGGCACAGAGTAAATGGTTTGAGTTATTTTCATTTCCATTAGGATAACCATGTAGGTCCTTTAGAATTTTTTTACTTTATATTTGTTGTAAAATTTATAACATTTGTTAAGAGTTGTGAAAATGATCTTTGAGTGTGGATATTTTTATCCCACTTGAATCACAAAAGAAGAAGGCATCCTCATAGGGGAGAGTCTTCTTCTATTTGGGAGATCGAGTGGGATGGCTTTAGATATCTAAAGAGAAAAGGCAATCATCCCCAAAGGGAGAATTATCTCTTCGTTTGGATATTCAAACCACGACGGATCCAAGGAGTCCAAGGAGGAGAAATCCAAGGAGTTCAAGGAGGAGAGATCCAAGGAGTCCAAGGAGGAGAGTTTCAAGGAGTCCAAGGAGAAGAAGACACCCAGAAGACTGAAGACCTATATCCCACTCAAAGTCATTTGCGTCTGTCATAGGCTTAGAAATCCGGGTTGTTGGCAGTGGTGCATGGCCACTTTATTTTCTGCATATCTGGGTTGTAATAAGGGTAATTTGCCTATGACCATTTAGTTGATTATTTTTGGATTTATATTGATGTGTTTACCTGATTGCACAGTAGAAATTGCTTGCTTTTTTCTAAGTTTCTTTCCTGCGTGTCACTTTTATTTTCGCCAAGCTTTCGTTAGGCTCTTTAAGGATTGCAAAATCTTTTCTACTCATAACCAAAATTTAATATTTAAGTTTTAAATAACATAGAAATTTAACGAACCTAGGGAATTGCCGGAATTGTCCGGAGTCGCATGCATATTATTGAATTTCTTTCTTTCATTGTTATAAGACATCTCCCTACCTGCGGGTAGAGTCCGGATAATCTGGCCTATGAGGATGAAGTGCCGTACCTAAGGAGATCCAGTCTTTTCAAAAAATTATTTTCTATAAGCCTATTTTTTAAAATTCTATAGCATTCATGAGCTGACATTTCAAGTAGCATGCATTTCATTAGTAACCAACTAAATAAAATTTAATTGCAATAGCTAGGAGCATCTGACCCACATAAGTTCAGAACCACTTAGGAACATCTCTAGATGTCGGTCCTATTTCCAATAACTGTACCACCTACCCATCTTTCATAACTGACTTGATATCATGATTTTAAAGCGATTAGGTGGTTAGCTGGCTCCCCCAATCCAGGCCGGGATAAGTCCAGGTTTTGTACTACATTAGCTAGGACACGGGTCTTAGTATTTCATAGAACACTAAGCCCAGCCTAGATCTAGAATTCGAGGCTACTACATTCGGTCTCGTAGTATGCCTTAAATAGTAGGTAGGTCCCTTCTTTTCAGGGACTCTAAATCCTAGTCATCTACGTCACAGGATGACGCCACCTCCATCATTCTGTCACGCATGTGATTGATTGCCTTCTTTTTCTTTCTCCAGTTTCTGTTTAGTACCCTAGAGCCTCCGAATGCTGGTATGAGCCACGCATGTTGATTCAGCCCTTTAGACCTTTCTTTCTTTTAGATAGGACTTCCTAGTCTACACCCTTGTACTAATCCCACTTTAGGAGGGGATAATGTATGATCATTAATCAAGAATTTTCTCGGGCTCCGGTCTGGGATGTAATTAACCACGGGGGCTTGCGCCCGTGGAAAACTCGGTCCCACATCTATTAAACCCCATTCGAGCTCTTGCATCGGATGGGGGAAACCCATGATTAGGTCGTGTATATTACTACCCATCGAGGTGTGTTAGCGATAGCCTCTATCCTCAATGGTTAGTCATATACACGATCCAATCTGTCCCTTCCAATTAACCCGTTCACGTGGTGCTCTTTCGGAGGTCCACAGGTTTCTGGTGACCACGGTGGGACCAGTTTCTCTCTCCATCTTTGGATTATATATTATCTTTTCTTGTGTGTACTCCGAGATTGGTACTTATTAGATTAGGTTCGTCCCACTCTTAGTTAGGGTCTTTCCTTATTTAGGGTTCCTTCCCCTTAGTTAGGGTTTCCTACCTACTCTACTTCTTTCTAGCCTTACAGGTTATTCCTTTCCCTATCAATTTCTATCTATCTTTACCAAATCCATTCTCATTCCTTTTTCTTAATTTCAATTCTGATTTCTAACTTTCAGATTTCTTTTCTTTACAATAGTGCCATGGCTTCTTTCGTACGTTCAGTTATATTTGCTTTCAGTTCAGACGCGCGGGTGACTCTCCCTGAGCCCCTACTCGTTAGTCTGCCAGCTGGAGGGCTCACTTTTGGTTCCTTCAATGACTCGGCCATCGTCACTCTTGGCGGGCTGACCCCAGCGGAGGCTGCTCCATTCTCTCCTCCTCAGAGGAGAGGACGCATAGTCATGCGCCCTTTCGGATGACCAGCTGCTCGGCGGACAGCCTGGGCACCTGCTCGTCCCGTTCTTGTACTTGTGCAGCCAGTGCGTGTTGTGGCTAGGCGACCAGTGCCTAGGCCACATCCTGTTCCAGTTCGTCCCACGACTAGGCGTCCAGTACCTACCACTCCTGCTGCGCAGGTTTCCCCAGCCCCTCAGTGCCGACAAACTGTTGCAGTTGTTCCACCTGTTCGTACAGCAGTCAGGCAACCTGCTCCTGCCGCTCCTGTTGTACAGGTTGCCCCGACCCCTCAGCGACAGCAGCCTGCTGCTATTGTTACTCCCGTTGTTCTGGCAGAAGTACCTCGTTTTCGGTTTCCCCTCCCATTTCCACTAGGAAGAGGGGTGCCCAGACCAAGGTGCCTTCATTCTCTTCTGGCCGGGTTTCTGTTTTTGCTCGTCTTTCTCACCCCGAGACTTCCGGGCAGATTCCAGTCGTCCCTGTTCCCCCTGCCACCCAGGTAGTGGGTTCAGATGTCCCTTCCACCTCCACCTTCGGCCTTGGGAGAAGGGCCCTGAGGAATAGGAATATGATGTCGCGTTTAGCTGCATCCGAGGCAGAGAGGCAACAGATGGTTAAGGCGATAGCTCACCAGGAGCTTGTTCAGAGGACGGTGGCTCCCTGATAGCGGATACCACGACCAGTTCTAGTTGTGCCTACTCTAGAGGTTGTTGTGGCTCCTGAGATAGAGGCAGTCCAGGGAGGACGCTTCTCCCCGCTGACCCACAGTGGGGACGAGGAGGACATTGCCCGCATTACGGTGGCTCCTCCTGTTGCCACTACCTTGCCTCGGGCTAGGGTCCCCAGGAACGTTGTTGTTCGAGCCCTCACTCAGAGGATTTAACACATCGTCCGCCTAGCTCATTATAAGGGGCCTGTCAGTCGGGAGAAGATACTCCGACAGATTTCTCAGGCGACTTTTTAATTACAGAGGCAGACTGTGAGGAGACTTTAATATTGGCAAAGGGGGCAGACACCCCAACAGCCTGCAGTTCTAGTAGTTAGGCCGCCAGCAGTTGCTCCTATGATAGGATGACACCCACGTCATCGAGGACGGAGACAGCAGTAGGAGCCTGCCCGGCCTTAGGTCAGTTCAGAGGTGGTAGTCCCAGAGCAGCCCGTTGCTAGTGCAGCACCCCGTCATACCAGATGGGTTTGGAGATATCGATAGGTGGACATTCCTGTCGACCTAGTTCTAGCAGTTGAGATAGAGCCATTGTCAGAGGCAGTGCAGCTAGATGAGGCAGCTGATCAGATGGAGGTTGTGGCTCCTTCCGAGCCCGAGGCGGTCCCGATGGTTTGCGATGATGGTTCAGTGCCTACCCCAGACAGATCGCTAGTACGAATTGAGACAGAGTTAGCCCCTAGCACTCATAAGATCACCTCTCCTATGAGCCTGTACATAGAGGCGATGCGACGAGCCTTTTTAGATGATGATGATACACTAGTGGATACCGATGAGCATGTGCCAGTACACCAGGTTTGTGTAGTTACCCGTAGAGGTCACTCGGATGAGAGAGAGCCCGAGGACCAGGATGAGCAGGGAGAGCCTGAGGTGGGTGGATCTCCCATATCAGTTGACACGGATGCTACGGTCCTGAACCTTAAGGCACAGATGATAGAGATGGCCAGAGCTATGACAGCCATAACAGCACAGTTGATAGCCTTAGGGACGATGCCCCAAGTGGCAGGTGTAGCCGCTACCAGAACTTCTAAAGATCAGCTAGTTGTGCCTCCAGTTACACTTGACCCCCTGAGAGTAGACAGGGTCCAAAGAGCAGTGCCTGCAGCACCTTCAGTTGTTCAGAGTAGCCAGTTTAGTTGTCAGCAGGTCAGCTTCAGGATCTGATTGCCCAGAAGGTAGAGCATGCCATTTCCTCTAAGAAGATTGGAGAGTCAGTTAGCAGAGGGAATGCTTACCCAGTAGAGTACGAGTAGGAGCCCTACCCTCCTGGTTTCATCCCTTCTAGGTTTAGAGTGTTTGACGGGTTTGGGAACCCGAGGCAGCATGTGGCTCAGTACCGGGTCATATATTGCAATATATGAGGGAGTGACCCATTGATGTTGAGGTTGTTCGTTAGCAGCTTGGCGGGGGTGACGTTTGCTTGGTACGCCGACCTCCTCAATGACTCAGTTAGGACTTTTGCAGAGCTGGAGCAATTGTTTATCCAGAGGTTTGTCAGCACTAAGCACAGAGTTACAGTTGGGGAGCTAGTAGTCACCAAACAGAGGCCTAGAGAGTCACTCACAAATTTCATAGTCAGATGAAGAAACCTCAGTTTGCAGTGTGAGCCATAGCTACAGGAGCGGCATGCAGTTGAGATCTTTTTGAAGAACATATATTGTCCCATTGCTCCATACCTAAAGGGTTTCATCATACGGACATTTCAAAAGCTACTGACCAAGGTCACCAGCCTACAGGATAGCATACCAGATGCAATCCCTCATAAGGCTGAGAGTCAGCCTTCGCACACCTCAGCAGCAGGAGTTTTCAGGGGCACCTCCACCCAGGAGAGGGGAGGTACACAGTACTCAGGGACCAGCAGATAAGGAAAAGAGGCCCTTAGGCAGTTCAGCACCTTCACAGCAGTCACACTTAGCTAGTCAACCAGCAGCACAGCCTAGGACCTCCCGTAGGACTCCAGAGAGTCAGCAGTCCTTACAGGAGAAGCTTAGTAAGGAATATCCCTTTAAAAGGGATAGTGTGAAGAAAATTTTTAAATTCCTTACTAAGAAGAACATACTTATCTTTTTTAGCAACAATAGAATGGAAGAGGAGGGTCAGACTGAGCACTCACTCTATTATTCTTACCACAGATGCGTTGGACATGTGTTAGAGGATTATTTTGTATTCAAGGATAAGGTTGAGAGGTTGATGGCCACAGGACAGATACACCTCCAGGACAGCGACCTAGTGCAGCCCAAGGGCAAGGGCCCTCAGAAAATTTAGATGGTTTCCAATCTCAGCCAAAGTCCTAGCTAGAGTGACAGTCAGGGCAGTAGTGGCAGTTTACTCCAGAGTTTTGAGAGAGAGTGATAGTTAGCACTCTCCAAGAAGACTAGGAGGATGATAGACCGTGAAGTTTAGAGTTCAGAGGTAGTTGAGAGGAGGCCACCACAGGCCAAGTCGACAGCTACCCCTGCAGTTACTACTCCAGCACTTGTATCTTCTTCTTCTTCTCTTTCTGTTATAGTGCCTACTGTGTATATTTCTTCTTCTTCTTCTGCTCTTACATGTACTAAGAAAATATATGAAAGAGAAAAATATGTTGTAACCTCTGAGGGGAAGACAGGGTTCCTTCCGGCACTTACGCTGAAGGACTTTGTTCTCCCTTCATTTGATGAAGAAATAATATAAGAAGGTGATTCTAGCTACTTTTGGTGTTCTTCTCCTACTGTTTTTACTACTATTTCTACTTCTACTTCTACTGCTTCTACTTCTTCTAGCACTCACTCTTTTACTATTTTACATGTTTCTTACAATATGGATAATTCTAGTGAAAAATTTGAGTCTGAGTATTAAGATGAACCAGTCTTTGTGATACCAGAGGGTGGATGTTACATGAATTCAGAGGATGAATATGAGAACCCACCCCTAGTACTTTCCTTAGAACCAACACCTGCCACCACCACAGAAACAAAGGAATCTCTTATTGAGGATGACTCAATACAAGAAGTTCATCTGCGTTCAGGGAAGGTCCTTCCACCTAGGTTGGCTAAAAATACAAAAGATAAAAATATCATTATCCAGTAGGATGACTCTATCCCTTCCTCCTAGGAGCAGCCTAAGGAGAAAGGAAAAGGCCCTCAGTTGGAGATTGATTATAATGTGTTGGCTCACCTAAGGAAAATTCTTTCTCTTCTTAGTGTCTATAATGCTTTGATGTTATCACCTGACTTGAGAGAGACACTGTAAAAGCCTTGCTTGAACCAGAGACCTATCAAGCCTTCTTTACTCTCGTCCCCACTGATGAGGCATGGCATCTGTACAACACGTCATGCATCACCTTTTCTAGTCGTGATCTTCATTTAGGGACTACTGAGCACAATCGTCCCTTGTATGTCATTGTTAAAGTCAATGGTTATGAGTTGAACAGAGTCCTCATAGACTAAGGGGCTTCAGTAAACATACTAACCCATGAAACTTTGAAGAGCCTCTTCCTAGGTCACTTGAAGCTCACTTCCGACAAGATTATGTTGAAAGGTTTCAATGACCAAGGCCAGCGAGCTCTAGGGTCGATCACCCTGCCTCTGAAATTTAGAAATTTTCTAACTGAGGCAAAGTTTCATGTGATTGAGGCTGACACTTCATACAAGGCTCTCTTAGGAAGGCCTTGGATCCATGAGTATGGAATGATGCCCTCTACCTTGCACCAATGTATAAAGTTTCTGAGGAATGATGTTGAGTATACCATTCTTGGAGATACTCAGCCCTTTTTCGTGCATGAGATCTCTATGTACGACGACTCCGAGTACTACTTACCTCGGAAGGCTCGTAGAGCTCCAACTGCTCAGTCCCTAGTGATACCTGATACTATTATACAGGGTCCTATGCAGCCACCTACATAGGGTCCTATACAATCGTCAGTACAGGGTCCATCACAGGTTGGTATTGAACTAGGTATTCTCACTGTCCATTTTGATAGAGATCCCTCTCAGTTTGCAGTGAGGCACGATGTTCCCCCTAGTAGAGGTAGGGGAGGTAGAGGTAGAGGGAGAGGCAGAGTTGGGAGCCACGAGCCACGGAATCACGACACTCATACACCTTCTCCCCCTAACCTTTACACTTCTTCTTTGACTGTAGAGTCTGACTCTTCTGACGATGAAATGATCGATATCCTTCAGCGTCTAGTCACTTCACCACCTCCCTATTTCACAGGCTATGATTCACTACCTACTCTTTGTAGCCATTTGATACCTGAAGGTGGATTGGTTATTGATATTAGCCCAGACAAGGAAGAGGACTTCCGACGTCAGACTACTACCAAACAACCTTCCCCCCATCATATACGCGGGATAGGAGTTGGGGATTCTAGTCAAAGATCTTCTGACACTCCTATAGTTGATGATGATAGCCCAGTATGGGGTAGTCACAACTCTATACCTCACTTGTATGACACATTTGGGCCAGCCCGACCTGGGAATGTCCCTCTGTACCCCATAATATAGGTGCACCACTGGGTCCTGTGAGCCAGGATCTGGAGGAGACCGCTATGGATATAGAGGTCAGGAGTGTTCCTCGTTACTTTTCACCTACTATAGAGAGTTTTGTTGAGCGGGGTCTCGTTCGTTCCACTTGGCCCGACGAACAAGCTCTACGGTAGGCCCGAGTCTGGCGGACCGATTTCCCCCAAGGTATAGGAGGCGTATGTTACATGGGGTTAAATCAATCCAGTGATGCCAACATTCGTGTCATTTTCCATGCTTATCTGGTTGTTTCTCTTGACGATGAAAAAGACCCGAATAGTGAGGATGATAGAATACTTGATGCTCCACAAGAGTTTGAAGATGGCGTCACTTCTGCCATGGACGAACTGTGTGAGGTAAACTTAGGCACTGAGTGAGATCCTAGGCCTATTTTTCATAGTGCTCTACTGTCTGATTCAGAGGCTCAAGAATATATCAAGTTGCTATCAGAGTTTAGAGACTATTTTGCCTGGAACTACACCGAGATGCCTAGTCTAAATCTAGAGGTAGCAATCCATAAGTTAGACATTATGCCTGATGCAGACCCTGTTAAAGAAGCACCTCGTAGGATAAGGTTAGAGATTAAACAATCGGTGATCGCTGAAACTAAGAAGCTTATAGAAGCTGGTTTCATTAGGGAAGAGAAGTACCCCACTTGGCTTACCAACATTGTTCCAGTCTGGAAGAAGAGCGGACAGATACGGGTCTGTATCGACTTCCGTGATTTGAATAAGGCATGTCCTAAGGATGATTTTCCTCTCCCCATTCCTGAGCTTATGATGGATATAACATCATCCCAGCATCTTTTCATTCATGGATGGTTCATCTGGTTACAATCAGATAAAGATGGATCCCGAGGATGAGAAGTTTACTGCTTTCCGGACACATATAGGTGTCCTTTGTTACAAGGTGATGTCCTTCAGTCTCAAGAACGTCGAGGTCACCTATCAACGTGCCATGATTGTCATCTTTAATGAGATGATACATGAGCAAGTTGAGTGCTATGTGGATGATTTGGTCATCAAAAGCAAGGTCCGCGAAGATCACCTTAGAAATTTATGAATCATTTTTGAACGCCTACGCAAGTTTAATTTAAAGATGAATCCTTTAAAATGTGCATTTGGAGTCAGTGCAGGAAAGTTCCTGGGTTTTATAGTTTGCTACCGTCGCATTGAGATAGACCCCTCTATGATCAAAGCCATAGTAGATTTAAAACCCCCCTAAGAGTCTTACCCAGTTGAGGTCATTCCAGGGTAAACTAGCTTTCTTGCGGAGATTTATCTCCAATCTTTCTAGTAGGTGTCATCCTTTCTCTGCACTAGTGAAGAAAGATGCCCGATTCCATTGGGATGACAGTTGTCAGGAGGCCTTTGAGAGTATAAAGCACTACCTGATGAACCCCTCTAGTTTAGCTGCACCTATCGCGGGTAGGCCGTTGATTCTCTACACTACGGCCCTGGATGAGTCTCTAGGTGCACTGTTGGCTCAAGAGAATGCCTTGTACTACCTCAGCAGGCGATTGATACCTGCAGAGCTTAAGTACCTAGCAATAGAAAATCAATGTTTAGCCTTGATCTTCGCGGTACAGAAGCTTAGGCATTATATGCTATCACATAAGATCAACCTTATCTCTCGAGTCAACCCATTGCAGTACTTGATGACACATCCGACCCTTTCAGGTCGTCTAGCACGATGGTCTATGATATTACTTCAATTTGATATTATTTTTGTTCCCCAGCGGGCCGTCAAAGGACAGGCTCTAGCTGACTTTCTGGCCGATCACCCGATCCCTGCTGATTCACCACTCAATGATGATCTACCTGATGAATTAATCTTGAGTGTGAATGAACAGGAGTCCCCTACTTGGGAGTTCTACTTTGACGGTGCATCATCCGTTAAAACTTTAAGTCCAAATGAATCTCCTACAGTTAGGGTAGGATTTGGCATAATTTTTGTGTCTCCTGAGGGTCATACTCTACGGTACTCCTATAGCTTATCAGAACCTAGTACTAATAATGAAGCTGAGTACGAAGCTCTGATTTTGGGGCTAGAGTTGGCCATTCAGATGAGTCTTATACAGATAAAGATCTTTGGAGACTCCCAACTGATAATCAATCAAGTAGCTGGAGTCTATAAAGTACTTAAGCTTGAGCTCATTCCATATCACAATAAAGCTATGGAGCTCCTGAGCTTAATACCAGAAGTAACTTTGGCCAAGGTCCCTAGATCTAAAAATGAAAAAACAGATGCATTGGCCAAGTTAGCAAAAGAATTAGCTGACCTTACTAGAAACTCAGTGTCAATTATTGTCCAGTATCGTCAAGCTCTGTGCCCCGTGGACTTGCCTACTCCCAATTAGACCTGTCACGACCCAACCCGACCGGGACGGATCCCGCTCGTATCGGGTCGTACCCAAACTCAAACTGATTGAACTGATTCCAGGATCTGGCTTTGGAATTTGTTTCAGAACTTTCTTCCAAATATTTACACACAGAAACAGACACACACACACACACACACAGAGCTACTATAAACATCAAATGCAGCGGAACAGATCATCTATCTTTTTCTTCCTCAAAAAGAAGAATCATATACAAATACAGCCCATGGCTTTCAGACAGAAAGAAAAATAGAACAGAAAAGTCATGACTGTACAAAAATCAAAAATACAAAATACCTATAACAGATCAGACTCTGAACTCCTACTCCAAGACTTCCTTCCCTCTCCCAGAACCTGAAAACCACCCAGAAAATAAGGATGAGCTACAACAGCTCAGCAAGACATCAAACCCCCAATCCAAATTCTCAGAATCCACATCAAACATCTCAGACAAAAATCCGTACAGAAATCAGATCAACATAAGCATATATCGGATCAGAACAAAACAAAAATCACAGAACTCATAATTCCAGAAATTGAATCAGAACAGAATCGTACAGATCAGATCAAATCAGAACAGAACAGAATCGTATCAGAATCATAAATCATATCAAAATCGTACAAAAATCATATCAATTCAGAACATATCAAAAGTCAAAACAGATTCCCTGAATCTGACAGAATCTCAACGGAGTCTGGCCCCTTATACCTCCCTTCCCAGACAATGATAGAATCTCTCAGATTCTAGCCCCTTATGCCTCCCTTTGTGCTCATGGTACCAGAACAGATGTGCTTATAGCACCAGAATACCTTATCATCGGATCCGGAACAAAACATATTTTCAGATTTCAGAGCTCATTTCAGATTTCCCTGACACAGACAGGATTTCACAAGATCCTGACCCCTTATAACTCCCTTTTCATAGCACACAATCATATCATGTCATTTCAGAACAAATCCGGATAATTTTAGAAATCGTACAAAAATCCAGCAGTATAACGGCAGTATATGGAATTTACACAAAAATTCCTAATTTCACAAATTATCAAATTAGCATAGAATATTCACAACAACATTGCAAGACTTTTATTCTACTGCCCAGACAATTTCAGACTTCATCAGAAATTACAATCAAAATAAAACACCGCCGAATCAAAACTATCCCGTCAAAATTCTCCAGAAAATAATTAAAACCTGCGCACTCGGCACCTCAGAAACATACCAAACGTTACGCGGTAAAAACTGAACCAATCGGAAAATACCGACAAAATTTGCTAACGAAAATGAAATCCGGACAGAAAAATCGTTCAAACTTCACCGTTCTGAAAATTGAGAAAGGCGGAATGTGCCTTACCTTGCGTACACCAATTTCCTGAACTGTCTCGACGGACAAAAATGGACCGGCGTTGCCCAAAAATCCACTTTTCCTCTTTTGCCCTCGACTTTCTCTCTCCTCAGATATTTTTTATAAAAAATCTAATTTTCTCTCTCTTCAAAACGAGCTGTTTTTCATTAAATATACTTGAGATCGGCCCGGCCGATCGCACGATCGTTCAGGACGATCTGAACAAATTCACTTCGTCCTGGGACAATTTCTCAGGACTATAATTAATTTTCTCGGACGATAAAAACCCATACTCTCTGACTTTTGCATTGCTCTGATCGTCCCGGGACGATCCCCGATTGGCCCGGACGATCCTGGGAGGAAAATTTTTCTGTAACTTCTTTACACATTCTGTAACAAAACTTCACCTGATCGTCCCGGGACGATCCACGATCGGCCCGGACAATCCTAGAGCAAAACTGATATTACAATCTCTCCAACTTCAAAAAAATGTCGTCCTCGATATTGTCCAATCAAAACTCAGTCAAAACAAAGAAGGATACAACTTTCTCATGTCTGAATCCTTCTCCCAAGTCGCTTCTCGTACAGTTCGGTACTTCCACTGCACCTTAACCATCGAAATCTGTTTACTTCTCAACTTACGAATATCGTAAACTAGAATCAACTCGGGTTCTTCTTTATATCTCAGATTCTCCTGAATCTCAACCTCATCAGCAGACACTTTCTTTCTAGAGTCAGATATCCACTTTCTCAAAGTAGATACGTGGAACACATTATGAACATCGGACATCTGATCAGATAACAACAGCCGATAAGCAGATTTACCAATCCTTTCAAGGATTTCAAAAGGTCCAACATACCTTGGACTGAGCTTACTCACTCTGCCAAATCTGCTCACACCCTTCATCGGACTGACTTTGACATACACAAAGTCACCAACTTGAAATTCAACGAACCTGCGCTTCTGATTGTAATATTTCTGCTGTCGATCTTGTGCAGCTTTTAACCTTTTTTTATTCAAATTGACTTTTTTAACAGTTTCATCTACAAAAGTAGCACCCATCTCCTATCTATCTCCAACCTCAGTCAGAGTCAAAGGAGTTCTACACTTCCGGCCATACAGAGCTTCATAAGGTGTCATACCAATACTGGACTGAAAATTGTTATTGTAAGCAAACTCTATAAGAGGAATATGATCTTTCCAGCTTCCTCCAAAATCTAAAACACATAGCCTCAGCAGATCTTCCAGTACCAGAATAGTCCTTTAAGACTGTCCGTCAGTCTGAGGATGAAAAGCTGTACTGAAATGTAACTTCGTATCCAAACCTTGCTGAATATCCTTCCAAAGTCTGTAAGTAAACCATCCATCTCGATCAGAAACAATCACCTTAGGCACACCGTGTAATCTGACAATCTCTTTCACATATACCTGTGCCAATCGATCCACCGGATCGGTCTGCCTGATCAGAAGAAAATGAGCAGACTTCGTCAATCGATCCACAATCACCCAAATGGCATCGTGCCCTTGCCTTGATCGAGGAAAACCCATAGTAAAATCCATCGTTACCTCCTCCCACTTCCACTCAGGGATAGACAACGACTGCAAAAGTCCTCCTGGTCGCTGATGCTCTGCCTTCACCAACTGACAGGCCTCACATCTAGCAATAAAATCTGCTACATCCTTTTTCATTCCCGGCCACCAGAACAAACTCTTCATATCTCCGTACATCTTGCTACTTTCCGGATGAACAGTGTAGCTTGAATGATGAGATTCATATAGAATCTCTTTCCTCGATCTCCAAACACAGGAATCTTGTAGACAATAGATACAGAATCAGAAACTCGAAGTTCAGGCTTCTTACCAGATTCAATATGAGCAATCAACATCGAATAATCAGAATCTAACTTCTGGGCTTCCTGAATCCTGTCTTCCAAAGAAGACTGAATGCTCAACTGAGTCAAAACTCCAGAATCCAAACTACTGGAGGAAATCACCTTCAACTGCAAATGTTCCATATCATGAATCAGAAACTCATCAGAAGTGAGCTGAATACCTGATAATCCAGAAGATTTTCTGCTCAGAGTATCTGCTACCACATTAGCCTTATCAGGCTGATACTGAATCATCAGATCGTAGTCCTTGATCAACTCAAGCCACCTTCTTTGCCTCAAATTCAGATCCTTCTGAGTGAAAATGTACTTCAAACTCTTGTGATCCGTGAAGATCTCACATCTGACGCCAAATCTTCAAAGCAAAAATAACTACAGCTAATTCCAAATCATGTGTCGGGTAATTCTTCTCATGTGGTTTTAACTATCTCGAGGCATAAGCAATTACCTGTCCATGCTAATGCAGCACACATCCCAAACCTTTCAGTGAAGCATCACTGAACACTTGAAATCCTTCCGTACATGACGGTAGTGCTAACACTGGAGCTGAAGTCAGACAATCCTTCAATCTCTGAAAACTAGCCTCACACTCCGGTGTCCAAATAAAAGCTACTGACTTCTGAGTCAGTCTCATCAGAGGCGTAGCAATCTGAGAAAATCTTTTCATAAACTTCCTGTAGTATCAAGCCATGCCTAAGAAACTACGTACCTCAAATACCGTAGTATGCCTTGGCCAATTCGCAACAGCCTGAATCTTCTGGGGATCAATAGAAATACCTTCACCGCTAATCACATGCCCCAGAAATAAAATGCTCTTCAGCCAGAATTCACACTTGGAGAACTTAGCATACAACTGATGCCGTCTTAGAGTCTCCAACACAATGCTCAATTGTCTGGCATGATCTTCCTCAGAAGCAAAATACATCAGAATATCGTCGATGAAGATGATCACAAACTGATCTAGATATTCCCTGAACACTCTATTCATCAGATCCATAAAAATAGCAGGTGCATTGGTTACCCCAAAAGGCATAACCAAGAACTCGTAGTGTCCGTACCGAGTACTGAAAGCTGTCTTCAACACATCAGCTTCCTTCACCTTCACCTGATAATATCCAGATCTCAAATCAATCTTTGAAAACACAGAAGAACCAGAAAGTTGATCAAACAAGTCGTCAATCCATGGTAAGGGATACTTGTTCTTGATCGTGACTTTATTCAAATCTCTGTAGTCAACACACATACGGAGTGTTCCGTCCTTCTTCTTCATAAACAAAACAGGTGCTCCCCAAGGAGAAACACTAGGACGAACGAATCCTCTATCCACCAACTCCTGAAGCTGAACTTTCAACTCAGAAAGTTCTTTCGGTGCCATCCTGTACGGAGCTTTTGATATCGGAGCTGTACCCGGAAAAATATCAATAGAGAACTCCACATCTCTATCCGGAGGTAAACCAACCAACTCCTCAGGAAATACATCTGCAAACTCTCGTACCACTGGGATATCAGAAACATAACCCACCTCCAGGTTCATATCCCGTACTGAAGCCAAAAATACCGGACAACCCTTCTTCTACATTCTTCTCACTTCAAATACAGAAATCAGACAAGAGAGAACACCTCGTAAGTCTTGGAATACACATCTCTCTTCTGACATAAGTAAGCTCACTTGCTTCTTCAAATAGTCAATCTGAGCCTCATAATGACTCAGCCAATCCATGCCCAAAATCACATCGTACGAAGAAATCGGCAACAAAATCAAACTCGATTTCCACTTCTTGCCAGCAATATCAATCTCATAAAAACAAAACTTCCGAGCAATCAAATTACTTCCAGCCGACAAAATCACAGAAAGAGAAACCGGTAGCAAAATCGAATCCAGATGCAAAGCATCAAAACAACGCTCGGAAAGAAACGAGTGACTAGCTCCAGAATCAAACAAAACATGACAGGGCTGATCAGAAACATAAATCATACCTGTCACTACATCCGGAGCATCTCGAGCCTCCTGCTGACTCAGACTGTACACTCGTGGCTGAACTAGAGCTGAAGCTGAAGCTATAGAACTACTAGGCTCCCTCTGACTAACAGTAGGTGGTCTCCGTGGCATAGAACTCGAACCACCACCTCTACCAAAAAATCCCTCAGTCACAGGGCGTGGAGGAATAGTCATCGGTCTTCCTACTGAACCGGTAGGTCTAACAAAGCTCTCAGATCAAAACTCAGATCGTCGATCAAATCCAGCCTGTGGACACTCTGCAATTCGATGTCCTGGCTGACCACATCTGAAGCACTGACCAGTCATCCTGTAGCACTGGCCAAAATGTCGTCGTCCACAACTCTGGCACACAGGTGCCCCACTAACAGATCCAGAGCTGGTCGTACTGGTCGTAGCAGTACTAGTAAATCCTGACTGTCCACTCCTCCTGGAGTCTCCAGAACCAGAAATAAATCTCCTTTTGTCAGAGGAACTACTGCTCGAATCACCCACAAACCTCTTCCTACTCGCAGTCCACCGCTGCTGAGTAGCCATCAGATCGTTCTCTATCAGACGAGCTCTCTCCACAAGGTCAGAAAAATCAGAAATATGAAATGGTACCAGGGGCTGTCTCAGACTGTCTCGTAGTCCCCTAAAAAATCGATTGCACTTCTCAGTATAAGTACTCATCAGCTGCGGAGCATATCGGGCTAAGGCAGTAAACTCTTCCTCGTACTGCATCACCGTCCTGCTCCCTTGAACCAGCCTCAGAAAACTCTCCTGCATCTGCTGTTGTGCAGAAGGGGGAAAAAACCAAGATCGGAATACCTCAGAAAAATCTTCCCAAGAAATCAGAGAGTTCAATCTGCCCTGAAACTTTGCTTCCTGCTGGCCTACCCACCAGTGCTCTACTTCCCCATCTAACAGAAAAACTGCCAAAGGTACTTTCCTGTCTGACGGACACTGCATGCCGTCAAAAGTCTTCTCTAACCTCTTCAACCACTCCTCAGCTGCTCTGGGCTCAACAGCGCCCTCAAACATCGGTGGTTTCAATCTCAGAAACATCTGAAGATGTCTATCAATATTCTCAGATCGAACAGTAGAGGCTCTACTATGAGTCTCGCTCATCATCTGAGCAACCAATATAGCAAACTGGGAAAGTGTATCTGTACCAACCACTAGGGCTGTACTACCCACTGGTGCTGCCTGACTGGCACTCTGACCGTATGTCATATTGGGGACTGGCAGATCTATATAGAAAATCCAAAAAATCCAGAAACTAATCAGAAAAACAATACAATAAAAATTCGGACAAACCAAAACTATCCCAAACAGACTCAGATCACTTCCTATAGCTTTGTCTTACAATCCTACAATCCAAATTCCAAAACCATTGCTCTGATACCACTAAAGTTTGTCACGACCAACCCCGACCGGGATGGATCCTGCTCGCATCAGGTCGTGCCCAAACTCAAACTGATTGAACTGATTCCAGGATCTGGCTTTGAAATTTATTTCAGAACTTTCTTTCAAACATTTACACACAGAAACAAACACACACACACATAGCTACTATAAACATCAAATGCAGCGGAACAGATCATCTATCTTTTTCTTTCTCAAAAAGAAGAATCATATACAAATACAACCCATGGCTTTCAGACAGAAAGAAAAACAGAACAGAAAAACTATGACTTTACAAAAATCAAAAGTACAAAATACCTATAACAGATCAGACTCTGAACTCCTACTCCAAGACTTCCTTCCCTCTCCTAGAACCTGAAAACCACACAAAAAATAAGGATGAGCTACAACAGCTCAATAAGACATCAAACCCTCAATCCAAATTCTCAGAATCCACATCAAACACCTCAGACAAAAATACGTACAGAAATCAGATCAACAAAAGCATATATCGAATCAGAATAGAACAAAAATCACAGAACTCATAATTCTAGAAATTGAATCAGAACAGAATCATACAGATCAGATCAAATCAGAACAGAATAGAATCATATCAGAATCATAAATCATATCAAAATTGTACAGAAATCATATCAATTCAGAACATATCAAAAGTCAGAACAGATTCTCTGATTCTAACAGAATCTCAACGGATTCTGGTCCTTTATACCTCCCTTCCCAGACACTGATAGAATCTCTCAGATTCTGGCCCCTTATGCCTCCCTTTGTGCTCATGGCACCAGAACAGATGTGCTTATAGCACCAGAAGACCTTATCATCGGATCCGGAACAGAACTTATTTTCAGATTTCAGAGCTCATTTCAGATTTCCCTGACACAGATAGGATTTCACAGGATCCTGACCCCTTATAACTCCCTTTTCATAGCACACAATCATATCATGTCATTTCAGAACAAATCCAGACAATTTCAGAAATCGTACAAAAATCCAGCGGCATAATGGCAGTATACGGAATTTACACAAAATTTTTAATTTCACAAATTACCAAATTAGCATAGAATATTCACAACAACATTGCAAGACTTTTATTCTACTGCCCAGATAATTTCAGACTTCATCAGAAATTACAGTCAAAATAAAACACCGCCGAATCAAAATTATCCGGTCAAAATTCTTCATAAAATAATTAAAACGTGCGCACTCGGCACCTTAGAAACATACCAAAAGTTACGCGGTAAAAACTGAACCAATCGGAAAATACGGATGAAATTTGCTAACGAAAACGAAATCCGGACAGAAAAATCATTCAAACTTCACCGTTCTGAAAATTGAGAAAGGCTGAATGTGCCTTACCTTACGTACACCAATTTTCTGAACTGTCTCGACGGACGAAAATGGACCGGCGTTGCCCAAAAATCCACTTTTCCTCTTTTGCCCTCAACTTTCTCTCTCCTCAGATATTTTTTATAAAAAAAATCTGATTTTCTCTCTCTTCAAAACGAGCTGATTTTCATTAAATATACTTGAGATCGGCCCGGCCAATCACACGATCGTCCAGGACGATTTGAACAAATTCACGTCGTCCTAGGACGATTTCTCAAGACGATAATTAATTTTCTTGGACGATAAAAACCCATACTCTCTGACTTTTGCATTGCTCTGATCGTCCCGGGACGATCCCCGATCGGCCCGGACGATCCTGGGAGGAAAATTTTTCTGTAACTTCTGTACACATTATGTAACAAAACTTCACCTGATCGTCCCGGGACGATCCACGATCGGCTCGGACGATCTTGGAGCAAAACTGATATTACAAGACCCTTGTAGTGTTTGCTGTGGATGAGGAGTTAGATTGGAGAGAGACCCTTCATAGAGTATTTAAAACATGGTAGGCTTCCAAATGATAAGTCTTTCGCTGCTCAAATCAGAAAGAGAGCCCTATCATTCGCCTATGTAAATGAAGCTCTATATCGACACTCTTTTGATCAAATGTGGTTAAGATGCCTAAGTAAAGAAGAGGCTAGTCGAGTCATGAGTGAGATACATGAAGGGCTTTATGGTGCCCATCAATCTGGACTTAAAATGAAAGGCAGAATTAAACGCCTTGGCTACTACTGGCCAACTATGATCCACGATTGTATGAAGCACGCTAAGAGATGCCACCAGTACTAGATTCATGGCACGGTGATTCACCAACCCCTAATCCGTTGCACCATACTGTTTCTTATTGGTCATTTGAGGGCTGGAGCACAGATGTGGTGGGTCCTATATACCCTCCTTCCTCTAAGAGTCATTTGTTCATTTTAGCCGCCACTGATTACTTCTCTAAGTGGGCAGAGGCTGTCCCACTTAAGAAAGTTAAATCAGAAGATGTGATGTGTTTCTTTCGCGATAACATTATTTATCGCTTTGGTGTTCCGCGCCGTATAATCTCAGATAACGGCCCGTCCTTTAGACGCACCAAAATTGCCAGATTTTTTTGCCGCCATAACATTAATTGGCAATACTCGTCAATTTACTACCCTAAAGTTAATGGCTTGACAGAGGCATTTAATAAGACTCTTGTGCAACTGATAAGAAAAATCCTTGTTGCAAATAAAAGAGAATGACATAATAAGTTACCTGAAGCATTATAGGCATATAGGACTACCTACCGTACTCCTACTCAGTCCACCCTATATGCTTTAGCTTTTGGGGCCGAAGCTGTCCTCCCACTTGAGGTCGAGCTCCCCTCACTGTGTGTAGCAGTTAGTTACAATCTATCTGAGAAAGATAATGCCCGATTGAGGTTGGAAGAGCTTGATGGTTTAGATGAGCTTCGCTTACGAGCTTATCAATGCCTTAAGCTATGTCAGGCCTGAATGACACGACACTACGAGCGCCTTGTCAGTCCCCATGCTTTTCAGGTAGGTGAGTTAGTTCTTGTTTTGCGTAGGCCTATCATCTCGTATCGTCGGTGAGGTGATAAGTTTGAGCTTGTTTGGGAAGGCCCCTTTGCTGTAGAGCAAGTTTATGAAGGTGGTGCTTACCTACTTGTTGATGCAAATGGCATTCACCCAATGCCTGTCATCAACGGGCAGTACTTGAAAAAGTATTATGTCTGAGTCTAGTACTTCACAGGGGAGCCTGCATATCGCCTGTAGATATCCCTCTGTATATGTAGCTCCTAAAAATATTCCTCTTACTTTTTAGCAGTCTGCGTGGCCACGACGATTTGTCCTCTACCACGCGACGTTTCTTAGAAGAGTGTGAGGCTATCCTTAGAGGTGATACACCAATACGCCGTAGGGATGTTTTGTACTTTTGTCTGTGCGTACTAATCACATTGGTGCTATCGCATAGAAATTTTAGTTTGTTCTCTCCTTTGTAGGGCTTAGTCCCCTATTTTCACCTGCCGCCCTAGGTGTGGTCTGGGATATTAAAACCAATAGTTCGAGTCTAGTTTTTGAGAGGTGATACTGGGTCCACACCACCCCATGACAATCAGGTATGGTGATGGAGATCCACTATCCCTAGTTGAGTTTCTTCTTCCTATCAGTCCTGATCTGATAGATGTAGCCCCTAGTCCATTCATACGAGTTGAATGTAATCAAGGATGTTAGAGTCATTGGTTTAGACTCTTTTTGAGATTGGATACAGGGTCCATACCATCCCATGCTAGTCAAATGTGGTAGTGTTGATCTTCTGTCCTGATCACGATTTCAGTTATGCATCAATTTCTATATAATTGTGCTCCTCAGTTCATTCACATGAGATGAATATAGTCTGGGTTATCAAAACCAAATGTTCACTCCTTCACAAGATCCTACTAGAGCTTTTTCCTAGTTTGGTTCATGTGGCTAACATGGTCTGGGTTATCAAAACCATTCATTACCCCCATTTAAAAGTTTATGTGTGATAAAGGAGGGGAGCACTTAATAGAGTAAAATCGGTTGCCCTTGTCACAGGAGGAACCCGGTAAAACTCTCCAAAATCATAAACTTTCCAGTTCTGTTCATGTGGCGAACATGATCTGGGTTACCAAAATCATTCACAATTTAAAAAAAAAATGTATATACGTGATAGATAGAGGGAAGCTCTTAGTAGAGCAAAACCGGTTTCCCTTGTCATAGGAGGAACCCGGTAAATCTCCCTAAGAGCCTATATTCTCCAAAATTTCTCTTGCTACTCCCTCGAGAGTACTTTGGTGCTCTCTTCAAGGTTGAGTTCTCACTTAGTTTATTAATTAATCTTTATGATTCTAAATCATTTTCTCTACTAGAGATGTAGTACACCGAGTTTTGGATATCAACATCACTACCTTCAGGGCTTAGATCTTTCTGAGAAAAGATCGTCCCCCTGCTGCTCTCTTTCAACAGCCTACCTTCCCATTCATACTCTGCTCTGAGCTGCCAGAGTAGTTTTATGAATGTTGTAGTGTTACTGTCACTTCGCACAGTGTCCTACCTGATTAAGGTAGATGTTACCACTGTGACCTGCTAATAATCATAGATCTCACTCATGATTATCGGATTAGGTGTCAGGTGTGCTCCCTTGTCACCTCAGAGTTGTTTCCTTAGTTGTGGTGTAGTACATCTGTTCTCAGGTGTTAGCACCGCGACTTCAGAAGCTCTGATTTTCCAGTAGAAGATCAGCCCCTTAGTTTCTTTACTCACTTACTTTCTACATTCGTACCCTACTCTGAGCTGCTAGAGTAGCCCTATGAATGTTGTGTTGATTGCTCCTACTCCCCACAGGGTCCTTCCCGATCAGGGTAGGTGTTACCATTGTGACTCTTTTGATGATTTTTCACTCTTATACATGATTACTATCCTCAGGTAGTGAGGATGTTCCTTTTACTACCTAGAGCTGCTTTACTTATAGTGATGTGGTATATCTTGCCTCGGATATTAGCATCACTACTTTGAGAACTTCGATCTTCTCGCAGAAGATCAGTTCTTCTACTACTTTTTGTGACCAAAGTCACGTCCGATGTGGCTTAAGTGGACACATGATTGCGGCGTTAATGTCGCAATCATTGGCTGGCGGTCCCGGGATCCAATCCCGGGCCGACACGTGTCACCTGGCCGAAATTCTGATTTTAGATTTATTTTAAATACATTTTAAGTGTATTTTCACTAAAAAAATCACCAAAAATTATATTTTTATCGGAAAAATACGTATGATACCTCTAACTGTTCGTATTTTAATTATCTTTATTTTAAAAATAATTTTGATTGAAAATACTAAGTATATTTTAAAATATAATAAAAATAATAAAAACTCTTATTTTTATTATTATTTAAATCATTATTTTAATATAATCAGTATTATATTATTATTTAATTATAATTATTTATTATAATTATTACTTTTTTAAATTACTAGCTTATTGATTATCTTATTATTATTATTATTAAATTTAATTAAATATGAAAAGTATTTTTTTTAATTAAGTGTTAGTATAGTTATTTTTAGTTATTTAAGTTATTTGAGATATTATTACTATTATGTATTTTAAATTATTTTTAAACTCCTGAGATTTCAATAATTTAAATTAATATTATTTGATGACTATTTTAAATAATTATTTCTCAAATTATTTTTTTTAATTTCCCTTTTAATCTTTTAGACTTGCAAAAATTATATCTTTTCCGTTTTAAATTCGTTTTTGACGCATAGCTCCTTGTTTTGATTGTATTTGAATTCTGCATAGCTTGGTGTAATCCTTGTTTCAGAATGATAGGTATACCTGTAGTTATTTTGAAAACAGCAGAGGGGCACTATTTTAAAAATACCCTATTATTGTATTTAAACTTTGAAAAATCATATCTTTTCCGTTTTAAATCGGATTTCGACGTGAGACCCCTTAATCTTTTCAGAAAAATGAGCTTTATATTTTAAAATTATTTTCAGTCACTGATTTTCACTTTTTTGATAGATTTCTGTCATTTACCTATCTGTGATTATTTTAATATTATTTAAATGACTAATCACAATAATTATTTTGAAATTAAAAAAAATTATTTTCAAACTTCGATTGGGTGGTCAGTAGATCCTTCATACACATATAAATTGAATTATATTTGAGTATACTATTTTTAAATCTATACATATAGTTATATGTATTTAGCATATATATATATATATATATATGTATTTTTAACCCTTTTTAAACTATATACCTTTAAACTATTTTAATATTGAGGGATCTACCTAATAAAATTTTGAACATAGATTCTACATGTGAAGAGCAATCATGGGGGAGTGGATTCGTAGATTGTTGAGTCTCAACCATTCGCTAATCCCTTCATTAGGTATTTTTATTTTCTTGTTGTTCATAGATTGCATGGTAGGTCGCACCACGAGCACTTAGCTTAAGCTCTCATAGATTTAAGGACATGTGTGTTTACTACTTTTATATGTTTCCCATGCATTACTACCTTGAGGGTTAGTGTGAACTTCAATTTAAACCCATTTAACTTAGTGACACCTTAAGGACAAAAATTAAGGACTTGTCTAGCGAATTTAGAAATTTCAATAAATTACTATATGCTGAATAAGGCCCCGAGACCTTCCAAAAATTTCAATAAATACATTTTTGGTCAAAAAATTATCCATAGTACCTCAAACTGACCAGAATCTGATCCTTGACCTTAGATAAATAGGGCTCCCTAGTTTGACTTCAGGTTGACCCTTAATTTGACCATAGGTGGAATTTACTATTTTGCCCCTAATAATTCATTAAAAATTATTAAAAATCCAAATTTTTTTCCAAACACTTGGGAACACCCTCTCAAGTCATCCCTGGCCTTTGGGGGTGATTCCAATCAGTTTAGAGTTGATTTGGATCAAAATAATAAAAATAGCCCTTTATTAGGAATTTTAGAAAATTCCTTTAAATACCCTGAGCTTAGAAAATTCATAACTTTGCCTAAAAAACTCCGATTTTAGTGTACTACATGGCTAATTACCTCTTAAGGTATAGTATTTTCCTAAGGTGTTAGGAAACTCAAACCTAGCCCATTTCCCATAGTGACTTTTTGGACCCTTAGTCAAGTTCCTAGGAGGACCCGGAACTTTCTAAAATTGGCTAATATCACTTGAAGTTTAAATATCAGTATCCTAAGCTCTTAAAAATGATCAACAAATTGAAATAATTAAAATGGATCCTAATCCAATAATATTTAAATTTCAACTAAAATATCCTATTTAGACTCCCAACAAACTTGAGCTCTAGATAACTTTAACTAACTATCATGCTTAGGACCTATCCAAACCACACCAGCCTTACACACACATAGAATTGTTTCCTAGGGAACCACTTTTAGATCTAGGTTAGGCCGCTGGGTTTTATTTTTCTGTTGTGTGCCAGAGCTTTCCGTGATTTTCATTGCATGCTGTTTGAAATTGCTTGTGTGTTTGCTTACTTTTTCTGCACTCTATGGATGATGTGATGAGTGCTAGATTTATCCCTAGGTTAGAAATGTTATATATACATATATACACTGTTATTTTGTGCAGGTGGTTATGCTCAAGCTAATAAAAGGGGGGACACCGTTATGATTTCTAACGTTGCCTTATGTAGGTGCTTGCTCAGCCCCCCTAAATAAATGAGGGCTAAAAATAATTATAACTGCTATAGGTGGAGCTCCTTAGCCCTCATAATTAAGAGCATGGCTTGGCACATGATCAATGGTTTGAGTTATTTTCATTTTCATTAAGATAACAATGCAGGTCCTTTAGAATTTTTCTGCTTTATATTTGATGTAAAATTCGTAACATTTGTTAAGAGTTGTTAAAATGGTCTTTGAGTGTGGATATTCTTATCCCACTTGAATCCCAAAAGAAGAAGGCATCCTCATAAGGGAGAGTCTTCTTCCATTTGGGAGATCGAGTGGGATGGATTTAGATATCTAAAGAGAAAATGCAATCATCCCCAAAAGGGAAAATTGTCTCTTCGTTTGGATATTCAAGCCACGACGGATCCAAGGATGAGAGTTTCAAGGAGTTCAAGGAGAAGAAGACACCTAGAAGACTGAAGACTAATATCCCACTCAAAGTCATTTGCGTCTGTCATAGGCTAAGAAATTCGGGTTGTTGGCAGTGATGCCCGGCCACTTTATTTTTTGTATATCTGGGTTGTAATAAGGGAAATTTGCCTATGACCATTTAGTTGATTTTTTTTTAGATTTATATTGATGTGTTTACCTGATTGCGCAGTAGAAATTGCCTGCTTTTTTCTAGGTTTCTTTCTTACATGTCACTTTTATTTTCGCCTGGATTTCGTTAGGCTCTTTAAGGACTGCAAAATTTTCTACTCATAACTAAAATTTAATATTTAAGTTTTAAATAACATAGAAACTTAACAAACCTAAGAAATGGCCGGAATCGTTCGGATTTGCATGCATATTATTGCATTTCTTTCTTTCGTTATTATAAGACATCTCCCTGCCTACGGGAAGAGTCCGGATAATATGGCCTATGAGGATGAAGTACCGGACCTAGAGAGACCCAGTCTTTTCAAAAAATTATTTTCTATAATCCTGTTTTTTTAAAATTTTATAGCATTCATGAGCAGACATTTCAACTAGTATGCATTGCATTATTAACCAACTAAATAAAATTTAATTGCATTAATTAGGAGCATCTGACTCACATAAGTTCAGGACCACTTAGGAAATTCTCTAGATATCAGTCCTATTTCTAATAACTGTACCACCCACCCATCTTTCATAACTGACTTGATAGCATGATTTTAAAGCGATTAGGTGGTTAGCTGGCTCCCCCAATTCAGGCCAGGATAAGTCCAGGTTTTGCACTGCATTAACTAGGACACGGGTCTTAGTATTTCGAAGAACACTAAGCCTAGCCTAGATATAGGATTGGAAGCTACTACATTAGGTCTCGTAGTATGCCTTAAATAGTAGGTAGGTCCCTTCTTTTTAGGGACTCTAAATCATACTCATCTGCGTCACAGGATGATGCCACCTCCATCATTCTCTCACGCATGTGATTGATTGCCCGATTTTTCTTTTTCCAGTTTCTGTTTAGTACCCTCGAGACTCCGAATGCTGGTATGAGCCACGCATGTTGATTCAGCCATTCAGACCTTTCTTCCTTTTAGATAGGACTTCCTAGTCTACACCCTAGTATACTAATCCCACTTTAGGAGGGAATAATGTATGATCCTTAATCGAGAGTTTTCTCGGGCTCCGTCTTGAGATGTAATTAACCACGAGGGCTTGTGCCCATGAGAAACTCGATCCCACATCTACTAAACCCCATTCGAGCTCTTGCATCGGGTAGAGGAAACTCGTGATTAGGTCATGTATATTACTACCCATCGAGGTGTGTTGGCGACAGTCTCTATCCTAAATGGTTAGTCGTATGCACGATCCAATCTGTCCCTTCCAATTGACCCGTTCGCGCGGTGCTCTTTCGGAGGTCCACACCTGATTATTATAGTCAAACACAGGAGTGAATCATATATGACCCCGGAGGATCAAAATGAAATTTAATTGAGTGTTTGACTTACTAATCTGGATAAAATAATCATTAATTTTAAAATCAAAATCATAATAATATGACGATATATCTTTTTAAGGAAAGAAAATATCGTTTATTATTAATCATTTGAAAATGGCGATAATGATCATCAAATTTAATTTTTCCAAAGATTATTAATCAAAGTTTTAAAAATTTTGATTTTAAAAATTTGGTATGGGTTTCTAAATCTCCTACGAGCGCAAGCCCTCGTAGTTAATTACATTATAAGAAAATTGGAGTTTCCTACGAATACTCTCGATTAAAATAACAATAAAAATTTTATTTTAGATTTTAAAGATTGATGTCAAAGGAGATAAGGGTTGTAAATTTCAAATGGAATTGGGTCAAAGTTGAGCACTTATTTTTGGAGTCAAAGAAAGAAGTATGGGAGGTGTTTTGAGATTCTGAATTACTTTAGAAACACCCAATCTATCCTGAGTTTTGGGCTTGAATTTGATTGAAAAGAGGTTTAAGTTTGAGTGGCCAATTTTATTAAAAATTTGGGATTCAATTCCTGAAGGTTGAGGGCTTATAGCCCGAGCCTGCCGTAGAACCTAAGTCTAAAGTGGGTACTAAAAATCAATGACTAGAACCTTGTTAATGCAGTGCTAATATGGACTTACCCCGGCCTGGATTAGAGAGCCAGCTAAACCACATAGGTGCTTTAAAATCACGTGTTCGATCTTTTAATGTTGAGTGGTATGGACGTTACTTAAGATAGGTTTTTGGGAATATGGCCGACATCTAAAGTAGATCCTAATTGGCCCTTTGACTTATGTTGGGTATTTAATGCCTAAAAAAATGTAATTAAAAATTTAGACTCGATTTAATTTGTATCTAATATGTTGTATACTAATTGACTCAATTAAATGCTTAAATCAAATATAAAGCAATTTTACAAAGGCTTAAAAATAGATTTTATCCTAAAGATGCACAGATTCCCCTTGGACAGATCTGCACCCTCATAGGCCATGTGGTCTGCCAAAACCCGCAGGCGGGGAGGTGCCTAGCAAAAGAAAAGAAATATGCAACAAGTATGCATGCAAACTCCCGGAGGTCCTAGGATTACTTCTTAAATTCATTGGAGTTGCTATGTGAGCTTAAATATTTTAATTTTATTTAAGTAGAAATAGTTTTGAATGAGTCCTTATGAGCCTACGATCGGATTCCCAGCTAAATCAAAATATGACATGCAAGATCGCCCAAAAAAACTAAGAAAAGCAGACATATCCTAATTGTAATCAATACATCAATAAATAAATAAATCAATTAAATTAAATTAATATCAAATTTAAAGTCCATATGACAAGTGCCACTTATTATTACATACTAGAATTTACAGAAAAGTAAAGTGGCGGGGCACTATTGACAACAATCCGGATTTCTAATCCTAAGACTCAAGTGACATTGAGAATGGGTCTTCTCGTTATCCACTTATTCATCCTTCTGCAACTTCTTGATTCGTCGGTTCCATATATCCAAATGAAAAGAAACTCCCCCTTGGCTGGGGTGTTATCTTTTCTCTTTGGATATTTTCAAAATCATCCAAATTTGGAGCTCCAAATAGAGAGGGACTCTCCCCTAAGGGATGTCCCTTCCTCTTTGGATTTCAAATTGGATATTTTAACATCCATTCTCAAGTCACTTTTAATATTTACAACCATAATATAATTAAATTACATTTGAAAAAATAAAATTTTAGACTCGATCCTGTAGGGTTATCCAAATAATTAGCAGTTATATAAATAATCCCAAACAATTGATATATTTGAAATTTAAATGCTCAATTAATCACAACACAGAGTTCAGTAAGTAAATAAACAATCAATCAATTCTAAGCTAGCAACCAACATGCAGTGAAAGCTCGGAAACCCGGCACACAGTGGAAAAGTAAACACCAGCCTAGCCTGAAATTAGAGTTGGTTGTCCTAGCAAATCATCTAAAGTTTGTGAGGTATGCCTTGTAGTTTGGATATGTCCTATGGAGGGCAATTTGTTAAAGTTGTTTAAGGTTCTTGTTGGTTGAAAGGCTTAAGGGAGGATATTAGTTAAAGTTTAAGTCTTAATGATTTGAGATTAATTTTAAAATTGATTTTAATTATTTATTGGATACCATCTTTGTTTCTCATCGATACCGTGAAGTTTATTTCACCTTCCTTAGGGCTAAGCTAATAGTCTCGTAGACTTTGTCGTTTACCTAGTAGTACCTAGTATGATTAAGTGACTTTAGTTAATTAAGGTTTAAAGTTAATGAATTTTAATTAAAATTTGTTGATTGTGGGTTTTATGGTTGATTAAAGATTTCTGAAGTTTTAAAGTGATTTTTAAGTTTTATGAATTTTTAGATTATTTTAATAATTTAATTACGGGGTTAAAAATTGACTTTTAAATTAAGGTTAAATTCTAGAAATTTAGTATTTTTTTTAAATATTAGACCTTAATATGAGTTGTTACACACTAAGTTTGCTGGATTTGAATTTTTCTATATTTAGTTATGTTGGTTTGAAGATTTGACTAAGATTTTGACTTAAGTTTGACCTTATTGTTGACTTTTTGACCTTGATGGATTTTGGAAGGTTTGAAAGTTTTAATAAATACTAGACTTAATTTTGAGTTGAATGCCTTTGAGTTTGGTCAATTTGGAGTTTTCTTAAATTAGTTATGATTTGTCAAAGTTTGAGTATTTATTGAATTTTCTTAAAATTGTTTAATTAGAGGGATTTTCTTGATTTTGCTTTAAATGAGATCCCAACTTCTTGAAATCAGCTCCAAAGGTTAGGAATGACCTAAGGAGAGATTCCCAAGTGTTTGAGAATTTTTTAGAATTTTTTAATTATTATTAATTAATTAAATTAATTAAATATTAGTTTTCAATTAAAATTAAATTAGGTGCAGGTTTGCTATCAAATTAAGTTGATTATAATTTTTATTGATTAAGAATTCAATTTTGGTCAGCTTGAGTATTATTTGTATTTTTTGGATTTAAATTTGATTTATTATGATTTTTAGAATTTTGAATGATTAATTAAGGGTTTGAACTTAATTAGGTTAATTAAATGGCTTAATAACTTTTAAAACAAGTGAAAAAATTTTTCAAGGCTGGACATGTCACTAAATTCAAGTGTTCAAAGTTTTGAGTCAAAAGGATGTATATCCTAATTTATAGAATTTCTCCAAGTTTTCTAAATATATCCTTAATTATTGTCCTTAATGTCACTAGGTTAGATAGGTTTAAATCAATTGTTCTCTCTAACCTTTGGACTAAATACATGTATACATCACACATAAGCACAATAAATTCCAAAATCTAGGAGAGCCTTGGACTAAGTGCGAGTGTGTGCTTCCTAAGCATGCAAAGATTAATATTAATTAAAATAACTAATGATATGATTAATGAATAATTAAAATTCATTAATTAATCCCCCAGAAATTCCATTCACACATTCAACCTATACTTAAGATTTCAAAGGGATCTCTCAAATTCTAAAGATTTAAATATATATTTTTTAAAATGGATTTTAAAATATATAAATATATATATAGATATATATGTAAATATATGTTTTAAAATAAAATAATTTAAAATATAATTGAAATAAATTTTAAGAGGTTGAGAGACCCATTGATTTTTCAAAGTAATTTAAAAAAAAATAATTTTTAAATTTTTAAATAATTAATATAATATTTAATTCAATATTAAGATATTCAAATAATTCAAATTAATCAAACTAAATTAAGTTTTAAATTTTAAAATTAGTTTTAAAATAAAATAGTCAAATTTTTGGAAAGTTTGATATATTATTTAAAATTTTCTAAATTAATTTAAATTTAATATAATTTTTTAAAGTTCAAGATTAATTAAAGCATTTAAATTGATTTAAATTTAATTAACCCTTAAAATAAGTATTAAATATTATTAAATAAAGTTTTAATTACTATTTAGAATTTTAAATTATTTAAAATGATTTAATTTGTAATTTTAAAATTATTCTCAAATTAATTTTTAATTGAATATTAATTAAATGGTTAAAATTGAAAATTATTTAAAATATAAAAATTTCTTAAATTAAACCTAATTTTAAATTAAATATGAAATTTGCTTCTCTAATTTTAATAAAATAATATTAAATTTTTAAAATTTTTAAAATATTTAAGTTAGATTAAATAATTAATTAATTATTCAAAGGTTAATTAATTAAAACAAATCAATTTCCATTTAATTAATTTAATTTCAAATTGAATTATTGAAAAATATATATAATATTTTAAATAGAAGATTTTTAAATTCTGGAATTTTCAATGTATAATACTTATTTTTTATTATTTAAAATAAAGTTTTAGCATTTTTTTTGAATTTAAAATGATTTAAAATAAATTTTAAATCATTTTAAATAATTCTAGCTGTGGGATGCCGTGGCGCTGCGGGATTGGCCCGCCAAGTCGCGGGTGGCGGCGGCCAATAATTGGTCCGCACGTGGGACCCGCGTGGTTTCCACTTAACCACATAAGCGGTATCGTGGGACTGTTGGATTCGCTCTGATCCAATCCAATGGCAGAGATCAAATCCTGACGGTTGAACTCGATTAAGAGAGATCAGACGACTGGATTGAGATCCCGTGATTCTGATTCAACGGAGGAGATCACCTTGGAGGGGAAGATAACCGTGAGATCACACGGCCGATTGATCAAAGCCATGGAGAGGTTTGATCGGGACCATTGATCACATGTAGTTTAGGAAGGTTATAGAGTAGTTTGAAATAGCTGGAAAGGTTTAAGGTAGGAATGATTTTGTTTAAGAAGTGTTTTGATCGAGTTTGATCGCCCTAAAACTTAGATTTGACAGTTTGACTGGTCTCCATGCCAAATGGCAGCTGAGGTGGCATGGGGGTGGTGGGTTTGAGCTGGTTGAGTGATTTGATAAGGAATGGGTTAGCTTGGATTAAGCCACTTGAATATTTAAGCCATTTAAAAGAGTTTGTTGACTATGTTGACCAGTCAACTGGTCAACGATAGGTGAGGTGGCATGTGAGGATACCATGGGTTATGGAGTGATAGACTTAAGACTTGAATGTTGATATTTGAATATATGAAATCATATATGTGGGGATTTGACCAAGTAATGTAGGGTTGACTTGGTCAAAGTCACTTAAATTTGATTGACCAAGGTTTAGGTCATGATTAAGCCTTGGTTTGAAATTGATTCGAGGCTTAAAAGAGATTTGAAATGTCAAATGGATTAAAATAACCCATTTAAAATGTTAAGGGTAATTTGGGTCAACCTAGGTTGGCAATGTCAACCAGGTTGACCCAGGGGGTGGGTCTGGGATATACAAGTTTAAAATGATATTTGGAGACCATTGGAGGTGGTCCCAAGGTCTAGGGAGGTCAATCCAGTCAAAATGCCTGTTTTGACCCTAAAGGGCCTATTTGGTCAACTTAGGTTGACTAGGGTCTGGGTTTGAGTCTAACTGGTTTGATTTGATATTTGAAACTTGTTGGAAGTGGTTTCAAACAATTTGGAGTTTGTTTGGTTTGAAATTGATGTTTGAGCTCCTAAGGGGCAATTTAGTCAAAAGGGTTGACCTGGTCAACCAAGCTTGACTAGGGTCTGGGTTTAGGTCCTTTGCATTCCTAATGATGTTTAGGATGCATTGGAAGAGATTCTGGAGTATGATTTGAGGAGGTCAAGTTGAAGTTTGGAGAAAACGTCAAAATGGCCTTGAAGGGGCATTTTGGTCATTTTGACCCCTGGTCAATTGGGGGTCAAATTGGGTTAACCAAAATAAATTTTAATGCTTAACATGTTAGGATTAATGGTATAGAAGCGATCAAAGGGTTTGGAGAAGGCTCCAAGGTCAGGATCCACTAGGTGGCAAGTCTAGTGGCATAGACCGTAAATATTTGAAGGTTTTACAACCTTTAGATTTCAATTGAGTTTCTGGGGTTAGAGACCTCATAATGGGCTCAAATTTGGAGGGTTTCCTCCAGAGACATGTCATATCAATATGAAATTGATAGACTCTGAATCCTAGATCATTTGAACCTAGATCATTTGAATTGGGTTTAAAGTGTTTATAAATTTCCTGGAAAAGGCCTTCAGGACATAGCCTTTTAGACATAGAATTTTATTTTGAATTTCTGGATTTGAGCTGGAATTTATGTTTGAATGCTTGGACTTGAATTATCCAAGTCAATTACAATAATTGGGATGGTCATAAATGATTGGATAGGGTTAAAGCTAGATTGGAGGTTAAATCCAAGTTTGAACTGGCTTAAAATCTGGATTAAGTTGGAGATTGAATTGCCTAGGAGTCTAGACAAGTTTGAAGCTTAAGTGGGTTTAAAGTTTGGGTCGGTTTGAGGTTTGAATTGATTTGAAATTTGGATGGGTTTGAAATTTGAAATTTGAATTGGCTTGAGGTCAGAATTGATTTGAAGCTTGAATAGGCTCGAAAGCTAGGTGGATTTAAAATCTGGGTTGATCAGAAGTTTGAATTGATTTGAATCTGGATTGATCCTAAAATCTAGAGGGACTCTAGGGTCTGGATTGATCCTGAAGTTAAGAATCTAGAAGGATCCAAAGGGTCTAGATTTATTTGAATTTGGGTTAATCTAAGATCAGGTCGATCCTAGGGTCTAGATTAATCTAAGCTCTTAGTAGATCCTAGGACCTAAGGTCTGGAAGAATCCTAAGGTCTAATAGATCCTAGGGTATAGAGTCTAGAAGCATCCTAAGATCTAGGAGAATCCTAGGCTTTGGGTCTAGAGGGATCCAAGAAGTCTAGATAGATCCTAAGGTCTAAATTCTAGGAAGATCCTAAGGTTTAAGTAGATCCTAAAGTCTAGAATATAGAAGAATCCTAGTGTCTAAGAAAATCTTAGGATCTAGAATGATCTAGAGGCTAGATTGGTTTAGGATCAGGATTGATCCTAGGGTCTGGATTAATTTGAGATCTGGATCAATTTGAGTTTTGAATAAGTTGATTTAAAAATTGAGTTGATCTAGAATTTGAATAGATTTGGGGTCAAAATTAATCTAGAGTCTAGGAAGGGTCTTAGTGACTTCATATAAAAATGAGGTAAACAGCAACAAATATTTGAGGTAGGTTGCAGTAGTATGAAGAGCGGCTGGAATGCGGTTTGCTAAGGGAGTGAAGATAGAGTAGAGTCCATTACGAGCTTGGCCACGAAGAAGACTTAGTGTTCCATTATATCCTGAATGGTAAAACCATGAGCATCAAAGAAAATTGAATAATTATTGTCTGCGGTTTGTGAATGGACAAAAGATTATGTGACAAGGCTTGAACATGAAGAATATTTTGAAGATACAACTTACGGGGTGTATTTGGTAACGGTAGTATTCCCTGGCCTTGGTGTTGAATTGTAAATGAGTTTCCATTTGCTATAGCACTGTTTCGGAGCCAGCGTACACGATTGGTTGTTGAATGGTCTGAGAGTCACTGGTCAGATGGTTTGTTGCTCTAGAGTCGAGTATTCATTCAACTGTGGGATTTATTTGATGCTGAGAAAGCAGAGCCTCAGATGATGAAGATGAGTATCGATACCAACAAGTCACAACAATGTGACCGTTCTTGGCACAAATCTAACAATTGGGATAAGAATTTGAAGTAATAGTTTGAGGATGTGAAGCATTGTTCTGTTGTCGAGAGCTTGATCCTCTGCCTCTGGAGTTGGAGGAGCTGCTTTGCCCTCTGTTATACCTTCCACGACTGGAGTAGAACGCCATATTATCAGAAGGAGGAGGAGCATCCTTACGTAGTTCATTTTGTATATTTATCTCTTCACTACATAAGAGTGAGTATAGAGTCTCCAGACTGATAAGAAGTTGAGAAGTTCGAATGGAGCTTTAAAATGGATTATAAGGTGCCGACAAGCCATTAAGAATATACATCACAATATCTTCTGAGTCCACACAAGAGCCGGCAATAGCTATAATGTCAATAAGTGTCTTGACTTGAGCATGGTATTGGGTCATTATAGAGTCTCTCATCTGGATGTTGTCCAACTCATTTTTGAGTTGGATCACACGAGATCTGTTGGTTGGCTGAAGTCTGCTTGCTAACATGCTCCATATCTTATGTGCAGTTGATAAATGCAAGACATATGGAATAACAGATGGAGATATGATCGAAAATAGTATTGATACCAGATTTTGATCAACAAGATGCCACAATCTATATTCTGGATTGGTAGCTAGACCGCTCGGGCAGACTTGCCGTCCTGAGAGATATCCATCGAACCCATTTGCCGCAAAGAGTTTGTGAATCTGTAAGCTCCATATTGCATAGTTGTCATTTGAGAGTTGAAGACTGACAAAAGATTTCAGATTTGCCATTAGATATTTCAAAGGGCCAGGAATCGTGAACTTCGCCGCTGACGCTGATAAAGACGATACAGGAGGAGCAGCGGACGAAGTAATATGAGGAAGTGTTGCTGAAGAAGAAGAGTCTGGATTCGCCATGTTACTGCAGATGAACAGTGTGGTCTGCTACCATGAAGAGAGTTGCAAGATCAAGAGAACCTGCAAGAAGAAGAAGAAGGAAGCAGAGTAAGAGAAGCAGAATTTACTGTAGCAGATAGTATATATATGTTCTCATCCAGCTGAATACATTTTATAGAGAGGAAGATAGGAGACAAAGTATGCAAGAGCCTTTGGGCACCAAACTATGCTACAGGGAATAGCAGAGAGCTGGAGTGCTGCTGCAACAGTTGGTCCACACGGTAGTGGAGATAGTTGTTGAGTGTGCTAACAATATACACTTTGATGATTGTTGATTGTATATGATTTCAAATTAGAAATTGCTACTTTTTCTTAAGTTTCTTGGCATGCATATGCTTTTATCTAAATAAATGTTAGGTTTCTAGGATGTGTTAACCTTATAATTTAATGAACTCGCCTTTATTTCCTACGAGCATAGCATGCATATTTATTTTTCTGCTATGTACACTTAAACTCACACTTGCTAGCAGCAAGCGAGTGACAGCCTAAGTGACGGGGCTGAGTTTGTTATTCTAGTTAGTACTGAATATGAGCTATCGAAACCCCTCAAGTAAATTCCTATCCAATCAGATATTTCCTTGTTGTGGTTCTACTGTATATTGAAATCCATCAATCACTTAATATTGGCATGCCTTCTTATTAACACCTCATGTGAAAGTAATTTATAAAATTCTTTTGCATGCATGCGAATATATGGTTCAAATCCAAAAATCAGAGAAAAGGTCTTGATTCCATGAGCAAAATTACTTAGTAGTGTGTTCATGGCCTTCTGCTATTTTCCTTACTAATTATCCATCTATTTTTGATAGCTCTGATTTATGAATACCATTCTAGTGACCCTTTATTTGAATCTTTGCTCTTTAATTCTTTTGCAAAAAAAAAAAAAAAAAAAAAAATCATTAGAATCACATCTTGATTTAGTTCTAACATTAATTTAGGTATTTTATCGAGTTACAATTTTATTAAATTCCAAAAAAGCCATAAAAAATTCTCAAATTCAAAATCTCTTGTCGAATTCTCCTCAAATTCTACCTCAATAATAGACTTGTGTTAACTACTCCTTTCAAAATTGTTGGGTGTTTAATGTTTGTTCATAGCCCACCTCATGAACAAAAGAAAACTTGAGCTCATTGCAATCTTTTTTGAAAACTAAGCATTCTTTTTCAAAACTCACATTTAAGAGAAGTGATTTAATGTTCTTCATGAATATGAGTTTTATATTCTTCCTACCAAACCCTAGCCTCTATCCCTCTCTGAACTCCTTGAAGCTTAAAACGCTAATCACATTCAATAGGCATTGGATAACCAAGCATTCCACCATAGTAAAATCACTCATTAAATCAACCTCTATTCATTATTTTTTAGTTAATATAAATTTGGATTATGATATCCTAATTACTCACTAGAAAGGTACAATGTTAATAAAATTTCGCACAAGATATCTTATTAGCGAATAAATCTCTTATAGTAATATGTCTTCTCAATACTAGGTTCTTACATCTAACATTTTTAGTATGAATTAACATCCTTAGAAATATTTAAAAATCATTAAAAATATCTAATTGGAGAAAGTTGCTCATGAAGAATGAAAGTACTTGAAAGAATGGTATATGACAACTGTCAATCTTACTAAACAGGAAGAAGCCTATTCAATATAAATGGATCCTTAATATAAAATACAAGTTAGATTGGTGGATTAAAAGATACAAAGCTAGACTAGTTATTAAGGGATTTATCCAAGCTTATGATATTGATTATTAAGAAATTTTTACCCTAATTGCTGAGATTAACTTTGCTAATCCATTCACTCTCTAGTTATAAATCTTAATTAGGCTTCACAAACTAGATGCTAAAAAATATCTTTCATAATATAGATATTGAAGAGTAACTGTATATGATTGTTCCTCCTACATTCAATTTTTGGAAATATTCCTAAATTTTTTAATTTATTTCTTCTTTCAATCATTCAAATTTGTATCTCATTCCTTCAAGAAAAAAATAATATATATGCAAGTCCTCTTAGAATTAAAATTTAAATTAATTTTTTAACATAAAAAATATAGACAAGTTATTACATAGAAGTTTTTGCAATGACTTATAGTAATAAAAAAATGAGTATTAATATTTTCTTTTGATGATTAAGTTATTTAATAGAGAAAATGAATCTTTTTTCTCTATTTATTTTTCCCGAGTTAAGGCAAAGCAAATTTGTGTGATTTGAGTTATTCGTAATTCTATATTAAATTATAATTATGATTAATACCTGAAAATTTTGGTATTTTTTGGGCTGATTAATAGATATATAAGTTATTAATTTGTTTTTTTATGATTTTCTTTTATTCTTAGATATTTTTAGATGATTTTTAGCAATTAACAAATATTGAAAATTTACATTTCGTTTTAATTATTGATATTTGTTACGAACTTAATTTTCTTACAATTTTACCAACCTTCCAAATTAAAAAAAAAAAAAACTTTAAAAACTAATTTAAGATGAAAAAATAAAGAAAATTATATTTTATTTAAAATTAGTTTTTTTTTATTTTGTCTTATTATGCCCCAACATAGATGATACTTTACTAGGGCTGTAAGTTAGCAAAGTTCACTAGAAAACTCGGCAAATTATTGCATCAGGTCACCTGACAGAGAGATGCGTTCGGTCTCTCTCTGTCTACAGTAACCTGCGCTTTACTGTAGCACTGCTACAGTAAAGCGCAGGTTACTGTAGACAGAGAGAGACCGAACGCATCTCTGCGTTCGGTCACCTGACGCAATAATTTGCCCTAGAACTCAGACTTGTTACAAGCTCAATTGTCAAGCTTGTCCCGCAATAGTTGAAGCTCGAGCCTTAATCAAACTTATTTAATATAAAAGCATGATCTCAAGCTTAGCTTGGCTCTGCTTGTGACCTAGTCAAGCCACTCGATTAACTCATAATGTATTCAAAATTTTATTTTTAATTTAGAATTGTATAATATATTTTAATCTTTTTTAATTATTTCTATATTAAATGCAAAAAATCTGAAAAGACTGAAAATTATAATTTAAGTCAAATTCAACTTTTTCAAATAAGATCAAGCCTAAAATTCTTTTAAGAGTTGAGTTCGTGCTCCATAATTGAGCTCGAGTCAAGCTCGAGTTCGAGAGTACAAGAAGAATTAAATGAGCTCATATAAGCCCGTTTGAACCTCAATTCTTTACTTATTCTATTGGACACAGAATATGAGTTTTGTGCGTGAATTTGACTTAGGTTTCATTTGAACAACTTTATTATTGCTTTCTTAAGTACCTTTTTAATAAAAAAATTTTAGTTCAAAAAATTTCTATATTAAAAAACTTCTTTAAAAAGTATTTAAAAAGCTGTTCCAAACAAAGTAGCCAAATGTCCAAAAAAATATAATTCCATTGAGCTATCGTCATTTAGACGCCATGCTTACACCATGCATCAAAGAGTAGCAAACAAAAAAAACTCCCTCTTTCTGTTCGGCAGTAAGAAAAGCAATTAATTAATCACGTTCCAATAATTACAGCCCAATCTGTCTTCCGTGGTTTAGCTCATTCAACCAAACATATTTGCATACTAATTCCACATAAAAAAATATTATTGACAAACAGCTAATGTCGTACTAATATATAAATTAATTTAATATAAATATATTCAGTTATATTTTTTATTGGAATTCCATTCAAGTTATTTGAATTTATTTTAATAGTAAAATGATTTTTTGATGTTCATATTAAAATATTTCGAGTAATTTGAATAAGTACAAATAAAAGAAGGTGATTAATTTTTTGTATGATTTGAATTAAAATGAATGTGGTTTAAAGCCCCAAAAAAATGGTGGTTGGTGATAGGGGTGGGCAACAGGCAAGCAGGCTGGCAGAGGTGTTGGCCATAAACTGCTAGCGATGAGGAGACTAGTACAATTGCCAAGGATGGAGGGCGGCGGCCAATAGTTGCTTATGGTTGCAGTGGCGTTGGTCGACGACAACGGTGGTAGAAAGTGGTGGTTGGCAGCGATTTTGATGTTGGCTATAGGCGTAGCGATGGTAGTAGGTGTGGGTTCGAGTAGGGTTTTGGGTGGTATCACAAATTGACACCCCTATCCCTTACTATAAGTTCTAGCATCTTGTCTCCCACCATACCTCAGACCATCCAAGGTACCATCACCTCATCATTCCCCACCTCAACAAATATCATGCCTGCCTCACACTACACATTCTAGCCTAGATGAAGTCACTTCATACTAATTCTTCTCATCCAAGCTCTTCGACCACAACCTTACTACCTTCCTCCCACCACATGACCATTAAACTCAAAAGTGGTATCACCAAACCAAAGCAAATCTTCAACCTATCTCATATTCTTCACCATGTTGACCCCACCACATATCTAGAAGCATCTAAGAATGTACATTGGCTTAAAGCAATGTCTCAAGAATTCTAAGCTTTATAATCACAGGCACCTAGGAGTTGGTACCACCATCGCCTGAGAAGAACATACTTGGTTGCCGCTAGACTTACCATACTAAGATGAATTCAGACATGCCAGCTGCTTGATACAAAGCTCGATTGATAACTTAAGGATTCAATCGAGAGCATGAACTTGACTATCAAAAAACATTTATCCTCATGGCTAAAATGTCTACAGTTCGAGTCTTCATTCTCATTGCTCTGCACTATTAATGGCCCATCATTCAACTTGACGTCTTTAATGCTTTTCTACACTATCATCTATAAGAAATGTTGTATATGAAAAAGCCTCCTAGTTTATTCGATCAAAACCATCTGCATTATGTCTGCAGATTATGGAAATCCATCTACGGCTTGAAAGAATCTCTGTGATAGGGGTATGCCACCCTTTAGACACAACTACAAGTCTTCAATTTAAAATTTAGTGATGATGATCCATCACTCCTAACCTGTCAATCCAGCTCCATGCTCATGTACATTCTCATCTACATCAACGATATTTTACTCATCGACAATGATCAACCCACTCTATAAAGTCTTCTCCACAGCCTACAATCCCAATTTTCCATGTGTAACCTCAGTTCCCTTCCACATTTTTTAGGCATCCAAGTCCCCTCCACCTCATATGGTCTTAAGCTCACCCAAACCCAGTATGCTCAGTATATATTTTTAAACCGAGCAAGAATGCATAACTCCAAGTCAGTATTCACTCCCAGCACTTTCAAGAGAACAATAACTGACCTAAACACAGTTGATTTTTCTAATTCGCACCTATACCGGCAATTAGCAAGCTTTTTGAAGTGCTTGACTCTCACCTAACCTGATATCACATTTGTTGTCCATTAGGAATGCCAACACATGCACAAACCCCTCATGGGTCACTTCGACACACTCAAAAGACTATTGAGATATATTCGAGGATTAATCTCATACATGTTGTCATTATACCAGGATACTCTTACTCTACAAAGTTGTGATAATTTTGAATGGGTAGGATACACTCAAGATCGCAAATCTACCTCAGGAAGCTTTAACTTCTTGGGCAAATCTTTGATATCCTATCAAGTTAAGAAGCAGACAATAGTAGCTCACTCATCCACTGAGGCGGAATATACAGCATTGGAAGCATCAACTTCTAAAATAATATGGCTAAAGTGTCTACTCGCTGATTTTCATCTACCTTCCACTATCCCCACTCTATTATATTATGATAACACTTCAGCAATTGCTCGAGAAAAAAATATAGTGTTTCACGCTGGCACAAAACACATAGAAGTGGAATGTCACTTCATTTGCGACTACATTCAAACTAAACAAATTATTGTGCATCACATAGCTACTCTTGATCAACGCATCGCTATCTTCACTAAATCACTACAATCTCTCAATTTTAGGCTATCTCCAACAAACTAATTGCAGCTAGCACTTCATCAGCTTGAAGGGGTATGTAACAACAATGTGCAAGTAATGCAAATAGTAATGATGCACATGGAACTTCAAGCCACTCTAAATTTTCTATCACATACCAAACAACTGTAATGTTTCTCTCTAACAAACTTAGTATAAGTTTGTTACCAGCTACTATATATATATATATACTCTATACCATGCTACTAAAATATCGATTGAAATAGATAAGAAATACTAAGCTTCTTCAATTACCAATTCTATTCTTCCTTGTAGAAATTTCCTTTTCAAGTTATCAAAAGCAATATGTTGATATCATCATCAACAATGGTTGACTTCTAGCATTTCTTCGACTCCCTACAAAATGGATTGACCAGCACTAGCTCTCTCATCCTTACTTTCCTAGATGGAGGGAAAAGTAGTTAGGTTGATAGTGATCATATTAGCATATCAATGAAATCAATCAGTTGACTTCTAACATTTCTTAGACTCTCTGAAAAATGGATTAATCAGCTATAGCTCCCTCCTCCTTACTTGCCTGGGTGGAGGGATATATTCTTTGTCATTGTTAAGGTTGTGATTGTGATTAATGATGGGTATTGAAGTTAAAAGCTCACTATATGACATTTTTTAAATGGCTGACGAGTTGGATGATCCTTTTGGGATACTTTCTTGGGGACTTTCTCTGAACTCCCACTAGTGCTCCTTGAATCATATAAGTGATTTACTCATCCATCTCGATCAATTCATGATAAGTTGTGTTGTTCTAGTTCTTCATGTTCACTGATGACTCTTAGGATACTATAAGCATATCAACTTTGAAGGTCATTTGTTCATTAAAATAGTGTCGTGATGTTGATAACTAATTTCTTGAGTGCTTGATTTATGCTCTTGTGACTTAGAATCGAGAGGCAGGATTGGGTTAGTTTAATTAAAAATTTCACTTCAACTAGAAGTTTCATGAAAACTAAGTTTGTATATATTTAGGATATCAAAATAGGTTATAGGGTTGGGTTCGAATTCAACCTGAAATTGATCCCCCTCAACTGATCCAGGCTAATTAGACAAAAGGGTCATAAATTCAAACTCGAGCCTGACCTGCCTCTTATTCAGGTTGACCCAACCCCGATCTGACTTACAACATGTAAGAGGTATCACGTGAGCATTAAGCGAGACTGTACAAGCACAGGTGCTAGCGAGGGCGCGACCGCGAGTAAGTGAGGGGTGAGTGCATGCCTCGGGGCGCGAGCATGATAGAAGTGTGGGTGGTTTTTACAGTGCGGTGCGGGGGATGCTGGTCGTACTCTGGTTAATTGCGGGTTGCTGGGTGGACTCAACACTACTCGATTTCTAAAACGGGCGAAAAAATTAGGACCCGAATCCAAGCAATTTATTAAATGGATTGACCCGAACTAAGATTATTCGGGTCAAATTTTTGAGTAGTGTCATGAATTGACACCCTTATATATATTAAAGTCAAACTTGATAATTTATAGTTCTCATTCTTGCTTCAATACCTACGTCTTATTGTGTAGATTTTTTGGTGATGTATTAAGGTTAATATAAGCTAATACAAATGAAAAAATTTATACATATCTCTAAAAAATATTTAAACTAATCAAATAATATTGAAAAAATGGATTAAATTAATCTGGCTCTATTTTTATCACGCGTCTTAAAAAATTGACACATGCTAAAAATTTTATTATATTTATTTTATTTATAGTATATAAATATCTAAATATTTTATATACAAATAAAATATTAAAATCTATTAAAAATAAAAAAAACCATCTTAAAATTCCTAAAAAAAATCATTATAGTTTATACAAAACAAAAATATATAATTTCTATTTTACTTTAATCTAAATAAATTATTTTGATCTTTATCCTTATTAGGAGCTCTCTTTTTTTTTTACTTCTACTCTTTGAAAATGATTGCGTGCGCTTGAGCTCAGCCTGACGAACGCACTTCTCATGGAGCTTTCATGGCTTCCCATCCACTCGAATCCAAGGAAAATAAGCCATAGGAATGTACAGATGAAACAAGAGAAAAATCCAAAACCTCGACTTTCCTCTATAAAACTCTTTTCTCCTCCACCTCCAAACTCCCCATTAAGAGCCTTTTTCCTCAAAAATTGCCTGCCAATTCAATAACAGAGAATATATAGAGATGTCTGAAACACAGGAGATCCCCATTTTTCTTCAGAAACCAAGACGCGTAGTGAGGAAGTTCATGGCGAGGCCGCAGCATGAGGGTAATGGCGCCATCGTCAGAAGAAGCATTGGGAGGTAAGATTTCTTACGATAAAATCTCTTCTTTTACCTCTGACTGCTGGTTTTATGATCCTTTCCTTCTTTCAGATATGAACTGAAATATTTCGACCCATTTCTTGTTCTGGATGAGTTTTCAGGTGCGTTTTCGTGTTTTCAGTATCTCAGTTCGATATGTGGGTTGAGAGCTTTGACTAGAATCAGAAAAAAAAAAAAAAATCTTTGTCTCCTTAATCGCTTTGTAATAATCTTTGAATTATGCAGTTGCGACTCCTGCTGGATTTCCTGATCATCCACATAGAGGTCAGTAGCTTAGAAAATTCTTATTTTGCAAAGAAGTTTCTTCTCATTGCTTGTTGTCTTCTTCTGTTGCAGGTTTTGAAACAGTAACTTATATGCTTGAGGTAATTCGAAATCTTCTAATGGCAACAATAAGGAGAGTAACAGAGCTCTCTCAATCTATCTGATAACATTTAATACTCTCGAATTTATTATTGTTTTTTTATGTTATAAGGGAGCTATAAAACATGAAGACTTTGAAGGTCATGTGGGGATACTAAGAACTGGTGATCTTCAGTGGATGACTGCCGGCCGAGGGATTGTTCACTCAGAAATGCCATTAGGATCGGGGATTTCAAAGGGATTGCAGCTTTGGATTAATCTATCATCAAATAACAAAATGTTAGCATAAAAGTTAGAAATCAACCTTTATTTTATTTTATGAAGAGCACCAAATGGTAGATAAGATTATAGAGTGCCATCTTAGATGGTTTGATCATATAAAACGTCGGTCATTTTGATGATCTGATTTGAAGAGCTATGTTAAGAAAGGTAGAGTTAGGCCTAAAAATTTTTTATTAGAAAGTACTAGAAATCAGTTTTCTTTATTAGATTTAAATGAAGATTCATATAACAGATCCCACATAGTCAACTAATGACTTGCTATTGTCGTTTTGTGGGCATCAATTTTTTAAATTTATATGTTGAGATTAGTACATTACTTTTTTTTTTTTTTTACAAAATGGTTCAAAAAGTTTATTACAGTTGTCCTAATTATATTAAAAAAACTGCTTTAGGATATTTTGACAAAAATTATTATGGATTTCAAATCTATTTAATTTGGTAGATTCCTTGTATAGTGCACTCATCTTAAAGTAAGTCAACTAATTATAAGACTCGTCTTCATTGGAATTTGTCGCAGAAAAATTTTTAACTAGAATTTTTAATTAAAAAGTTGCTTTAAATAGATATAAGAAAACTGCCCCAAACAAAACCATAATCTTTATTCAAATCCAACTTGTAATAAGTTGGATAAAGCTTCGTTTGGGACAACTTTCGTATTGCTTCCTAAAACTATTTTATAGCATAAAATTTTCTAATTCATTTTTTTTACTAGAAAGCTGTTTTAAAAAACAACAAAAAAGCTGTTCGAAACGAAGCCTAAATCTTGTGAATTGGTAGTAGCATCTTACATCATTAATTCGGACAGCTTTCTTACTGCTTTCTAAAATAACTTTTTAATATAAAAATTTTTTAACTAAAAAGTTGCTTTATAAAATAATACGAAACTATCCAAAAGAAAGCCTTAATTTCTATATAATTAACGTATCTAATCGTAACTATAAAAACAATTTGCAGGATTGAGCCTAAATACCAAGAAATGAAGAGAGAGGAGATCGTCGCTGCCTCAACGACTGACATCAACGTTCGCGTCATTGCCGGCGAGGCAATGGGAGTTCTATCGCCGGTGTATACCCGAACTCCGACGATGTACTTGGATTTTACTCTTATGCCCTCAGCACATCTTCGTCAACCTATCAACCCTACGTGGAATTCCTTTGCTTATATCCTCCAAGGTGAGGGCATCTTTGGCACTGAAAAATCTGATCCAGTAGGTCCTCATAACCTTCTTCTGTTGGGCCATGGTGATGGGATTGACGTGTGGAACAGGTCCATAAGACCTCTACGATTTGTGCTTGTAGGAGGTGAGCCTTTGGGAGAGCCAGTGGCTCAATTTGGCCCATTTGTGATGAACAGTGATGAAGAGATTGATCAAACCATTAATGATTTTAATGTTTGCATCAATGGATTTGAGAAGGCTAAACATTGGAGATCAACTGAGCTGATGGGTTCTTAAATATAATGTGTATTAGTAGCATGTTTGAGAGCTTTTCTTTTTCATTGAATAATAAGATTAAATTGTTCAAATGTTTTCATGTTTTTTACAATGATTAAAATATAATGTTTATGAAAATTTCATTTTAATATTTTTTGAGTTTAATTGTAGTCATATGTGAGAATCTTAGAATTGGTGATGACATGTTTTTTTTTTTTTAAAGATAAAACTCATATATAAGGGCTTATGCATTAATTCAACAAAAAGAATTACAAGTCCTTATTAGGGTTTCATAACTCACTACTACTCAAAGTGCTAAAAGCAAAAATAAAAAACTTAAGAGTCAAAGATCCAATCTAGATACTAGCAAAAAAGAAAATTAAAGGCCGACAAGAAGGCAAGACCCAAAAATCTAAATCCCATAGCTCCAATCAACTTTAAGCACACCATCAACACCTAAAACCTTCAAAAAAATTCTTACAAAATACAGAGAAGAAAAAATAGCATAAGAAAAAGCAAAAGAAACCATTAGCAAACTACAATGGATACTCTAAAAAGCCCCCAAACATTATAGTTCATCCAGAAGCAATCATCTAAAGGCCCAATAAAAGAAACATTTATAAACTCAGTACCAGAGGGAAATTCACAAAGGAGCATAAAAGAGCCATGCAAAAAGACTGATGTTAAGGTTAAAATGATCCAGCCAATGCAAAAATGATCTATGACCAGACACAAAAGACTTAACAACATAAAAGAACCAAACCCCAGCAAGCACAACCTACCACAGACCTGGAACCACCATCAGGAACGAGCACTATAAGGAAAATATAACACTACCAACCAAACTAGCCTAAAAAAGCACCAACAATGTTAGAGCACAAACACAATGCCGACATAGTAAAGACAGGATATAGCCAACCAGGACAATCCACACCTAGGTCAAAATATATGCATCAAAATTGAGACATTGAGAAATAAAAATAAAAAACTAAGAAAACAAAAAGCTAAAAAACTCCAAACAGAAAGCAAGTGCCAAACAGAACTACCCCCAATCAGCACAAACTGGAAAATATAGCAGGAAAGAAACCCGAAGATGAAGATGAAAGGGAAAAAGAAATCGACTCAGATGAGTGTAGTATCATTAGTGTCCAACCTTTGGGAAATTTGACAAACAACAACCAACTTGGGCTAAATACCAACAAAGATAAAAAAACCAAGAAGAAGCCCACTCCCAACAAAACCCCAAATTAAAAAAAAAAAAAAAAAAAAAAAAAAAATGCCACAGATATAAGTAGAATAGAAAAAAAAAAAGACCAATATAATCTAGGATGAAAAATCCAAAATAAACCCTAAACATCAGCCACTACATACCAATAGAGAACTCCATGCACCAACAATTAGAAAGAATATATAATCCAACATATCAACTGTCACAAGGAAAATTCTCAAGCATTAAGAAAAAATTGTATTCATAGCCATAAATTCTGCCTAAACATCACATGAAACAACACCAGTTCAACTCAACAAAAATCAGAGCTAAACCATTAGAATACAAATTCAAGATAGCAAACATCCTACAAAAGTTGCCCCCCCAAAACAAATTTGTAAGGAAATTTAGACGGATCCAACATATAATAACACTAATTAAGGGATAAAACAAATAAAGACAAAAATGCCATCGTCATCATTAAAAGAAAACAATTAATAACATTATTAACAACAAAAAATACCACTCTAAGGATAATATAAGCAGAGGGAAAAGGATAAAGCAAAGGAACAAGAAATAAATCAAGCGAAAGCTAAAAAAGCAACTCAGAAGTCTTCCAATTAGAGAGAGTGTACACATGATTTTCTTAATCATTAGAAATAAGTTTAAGAGAAGAAATAGATCTAGTGATTCTAACCCCAAATGAAATATTATTGTTGCTTTTATTTTTATTTTTCCTCTTTTTCTTACTGAAGCTATAGAGAAATTACCTTTGGCAACATGAATAACATTTAAATGAACATCTTTATGAAAGACACCTTCATCTGCATAATAATCTCTCCCTTTTCTAAAAGAGAATAAAAAAAGGACAGAAAGGCAAACACCCTACAAATTAGACTAAGTTACACTAGAAGAAGAGGGAGAAATAGGAATGGAAATTATGAGTTGTAAATTAGAGATGTCTACACTACTAGTAGATGGAACATAATCAATAAAAGGAACCATTTGATTACATATTTGAATTTCTGGAGTAGTATTAGCATTAACATAGACTGGTTTGGATCAATAGCAATAGAGGATGGAGGTTCAACAGATTTAATATATTCAAAATTCAACTCAACATCCCTAGAAAATGGGGGAATTTTTTTATTAAGTAAAGGAGATGATTCTAAATTTGGGTTAATAGCAACAATCAATAAATGTTCCACAATATCCTCCATAAGGTAATCCAAGGTAGCGGGATCTAGCATCACATGATTAGGAAACCTTCTTGAATATTACTATGATTAGTGGAAGAGAGATTAAAAAACCATTTGAACACCATTCACAATCTTTTCTATGGGGATAATATTAGAAGTCCAAATTATTAACATTAACAACATTTCCTTCATTAGTATTTATCACCAATTGAGTGAAAGCCTCCACTCTAGGTTTTATATTTTGTTTTCTAAGATGAGGATGGAGAATTAAACATACGACAGTGTCATGATCATGAATTTTACAATGACTAAAAAAAAAAACGTTATCAAATTCCACCTTTTGTAAAGACCTTGAATTTTTAGGAAGAAGCAACCTTAATTCTTTTCGATACTTCTTAGTAGTATTAAGTTCAATTAAAATCCTAGCAATAGATGGCCTAGACATTAAGTTCGATTTATAACTTGTAAAATATATTTGTGAAACAACTACATTGTTGATTTTATTAACCTCTATATTCTTTAGCCAAATATTATTTCATATAAGTTTATTAACCACATACATTTTTTTTTTTCAATATTGGTTTATGAATATCTAAGGCAATCAAAATTTACAATGCCATCAATTAGTTAAGAGTAATTTATAATGTTAAAGATGGAATTAAGTCAAGTTTAAATAAGCTAATTTCTAGCCATATTTGACATTAACATCAAATCAACTAGCTAATAAGATTTGGTCATAAATGGGCTTTAATTGTAATATTCATAAGAATCAATCATGAATGAAGGATTCATGAGCTTCTGATCATATAATTGTAGATATCTCATATTTCACATAATATGTGCATCTCTCTAGGAGTACTCAATAAGAATTATTAACATATCATCATTTGTTATTATAGGCAATGGAAGAATCAAAATATAAGATTATATATCCCTAAACTTAGTTATATTAGTTCATAAATATCCTTGTAATACCAAGGATTTGAATTATATTATTAAGTTTTCTCTGTTTAACATGATATTTGGGATTTAGTTTAGAGAAGGATGGTTTGCAATTTAAGTAGAATGTTAGACTTCACCTCTTTGATGTGCAATAAAATCTTATATTACAAATAAAATATGCTTAGTATATATATATTTATCCTAAATTTAATAGAAATCATGTTATAAAAGGTCTTAAGTTTGAAGCTTATGAGTTTTGGCTAACAACTAAAAGGTCTTAAGTTTGAAGCTTGCGTATGCATTTTGCGTTTGAATTTGACTTATGCTTCGTTTGGTACCGTTTTTTTACGATTTCTTAAAGTATTTTTTTATAAAGAATTCCCAAATGAAATCGTACGTAGGTTTTATTTTGGGTAGTTTTCTTATTGATTTATGAAGTACCTTTTTATTACAAATTTTTAGTTCAAAAAATTTCTATACTAAAAAGTTATTTTAAAAATTAGTAAAAAAGTTTGTCCAAATGAAGCCTTAAGTGACCTAAATGTCAAAAAATAATAATAATAAATCAATTGGGCTTCGTCATTTAAACGCCATGCTTACACCATCAAAGAGTTGCAAACAAAATTCCCTTTGTCTGTCCGACCATAAGCAGTAAGAAAAGCAATTAATTAATCACGTTCCAATAATTAAAGCCCAATCTGTCTTCCGTTGTTTAGCTCATTCAACCAAACATATTTGCATTCTAATTCCACATAAAAAATATTATTGACAAACAGCTAATGTCGTGCTAATATATAAATTTATTAATATATATATATATATATATATATATATATATATATATATATATATATATATATATATATATATATATATATATATATATATATATTGGAATTCAATTCAAATTTTTGAATTTATTTTAATAGTAATATACTATTTTTATATTAATATTAAAATATTTGAAGTTATTTTTAATAAGTACAAATAAAAAAAAAGGTGATTGATTTTTTTTTTCTATGATTTAAATTAAAATGAATGCGATATAAAGCCCCACAATAATGGTGGTTGGCGATAGAAGTGGGGGAAACGGGCGAACAAGAGTTGGCCACTAGCTGCTAGCGATGAGGGGACTATCACAATTGCCAGTGATGGAGGGCGGCAGCCAACAGTTGCTTATTGTTACAGTGGCTAATAGTGGTCTTGGCCAACCATGATGATGCTAGAAAGTGGTAGTTGGCAGTGATGTTGACGTTGGCTGCAGGCGTAGCGATGGCAGTAGGTATGTGTTACAATTTATTAAACTGTCAAAAAAAAAATTTTGAATTTAGAATTATAAAAAAACCTTTATTGCTCCTTGAATCATGTAAGTGATTTACTCATCCATCTCGATCAATTCATTATAAGTTGTATAGTTCTAGTTTTTCAGGTTCATTGATGACTCTTTAGATTCTATAAACGTGTCAACTTTGGAGATCATTTGTTCATTAAAATAGCATGGTGATGTTGATAACTAATCTCTTGAGTGCTTGATTTATGCTCTTGTGGATTAGAATCAAGAGGCGTCATTGGGTTAGTTTAATTGAAAATTTCACTTCAACTACAAGTTTTATGAAAACTAATTTTGTATATATTTAGGGTGTCAAAATGGGTTATAGGGTTGGGTTCAGGTCCAACTAGAAATTTATCTGCCTCAACTAATCCTACATGATTAGACAAACGGGATAGAAATTCATACCCGAACTTGACTTGCCCCTTATCCAAGTGGCCCGACTCAACCTGCAACCCCCGAGTGCGATCACATGAGCGTCGAGCAAGACTGCGTAAGCATAGGTGCTAGCGTGAGTGCGATCGCGAGCAGGCAAGGGGCGAGCGCTGGCCATTGGGGAGAGCGCTGGCCGTGAGGGAGAGGCAGGCGAGCGTGATAGAGGTGCGGGGTTGATTTTGCGGTGCGGTATGGGACTCTGGTGAATTTCGGGTTAGTGGGTGGACTTAAACACTACTCGAATACTAAAACAAGTCAAGAAATAGGATCAAAATCATAGCTGTTGTTAAATGGGTTGACCTCAAGCTCAGATTTTTCAAGTCAAGTTCGAGCCGAATTTTTTTGTCATGTCATTAATTGACACCCTTATATATATTAAAGTCGAACTTGAAAATTTCTAGTTCACATTCTTGCTTTAATACCTATGTTTTATTGTGTAGATTTTTTTGTGTTGTATTAAGATTAATATAAACTAATACAAATGAAAACATATATACATATCTCTAAAAAATATTTAAACTTATCTAATAGTATTGAAAAAAATTGGATTAAATTAATTTGACTCTATTTTTGTTTCGATGTTCTTAAAAAATTGACACTTTCTAAAAATTTTATTTATTGTATATAAATATCTTAGTATTTATAAACAAATAAAAAAAATCAAAATCAATTAAAAATAAAGATCAATTGACTTTCTTAAAATTTCTATAAAATCAATTGACACTTTCTTAAAATTTCTATAAAATCAATTGACAATTTCTCCGTGGGTTTTATCAAAAAAAAAAAGAGTTGTATTTGTATATTTTGTGAATTTAATTGTAATATTATTGGTATATTTAATTTAATTATTTAACTGGCAGTTTATAAATATTTTCGTAAAAAAAAAAACAAATTTTCATAATTTATCCGTATTAAAATTATAATTAAAAGATATTTATAAAAAAATTTTAATTAATAATTTATCTTTTATATTTAAAATAAATGTATTTATATTTAAAAAGGTAATTCATTAAAGATTAATTTTAACTAATTTTATAAAAACTGTTTGGGTATTAAGAATTAGCCAAACAGTTTGGCTAATTCTATAACTGTTTGGCATTTTTAGAATTAGTCAAACTGTTTGGCTAGTTTATCTCTTTTTAAATTTTTGAAATATTATGCTCCTTACATAATTTAAAATTTGATCATGCTTCTTCTTAAAATTTGTCATTTTAAGTTATCACTCGATAATGAGTGCAAGCTCTATGTTATATTAACAATATAACTTCATAAATATATTGTTAATAGAAATTGCACGTGCACTATGACTAATGAACATTAATAAAAGTTAAAAAATAAAAAAGATAATGTAAATTGCAATATTATATTTATTTATTAATATGAATAAATAAGTTTGTAAATAGAAGTATATATTTTGATCATATTTATGAAAATTTAGAATTATTCACATAAAATCATATTTAATAACATGATATTTGTTTTCTTAAAATTTGGTAAAAAAAATAAATATTCTTTTTTAGTATAATTAAATATTGTAATAACAATCAAATCATATTTCGAAGGATGCTTAAAAATTTCATTATAAAAAAAAAATTAGCATTTTGTAAATATACTAAGTTCAGAAGGCAAAGTAAAAATAAAATGAAACATCCCATTTCAAAACAATTGGAATTGTTTATTTTTCTTCAAATTTACTGTAAAATGATGAAATATATCATCCATCTAAAAATTAGAATTAAAAAGATAAAATGCAAAAAAGCGCAACTGTCTCAATTGATAATATAATAACCGTTACAATTAAGCTACCATCTTAACCTAAATTATGTAATTATTTCTTAAGCTTGGTGGACTTGCACAAGCTCACTACAACAGTGGAAACAAAGACAACGGCAGTAATAGCAATAGGAATAAAAATCCAACTTTTCTTCCTTATTTTTTCTGGCAAGTCTTTCTGCGAGTACTGAGTTATATCACTTCCTTCAATAATGAGTTGAAGCTCATTTTCAGCCGCATCCTGCTCTCTAAGCGGTAGCAGAGGCATTTCCATGGCATTTAGTTCGGCAGCAGTGGACTCGGGATTGTATGTAGCTTCGGCTATCTGGGCGCTAATGTGTGCCGCGGCTTCTCCAACGGTAGAGGAAAGGACGTGGCCGAGGACGTCGCGGTCAGTGCTATCAGGACTGTCACGGTTGGCGATCAACGAATCTAGACAGGAGCTGAGATGTCCAATCTGTTTTCGGAGCTCCGCCACTTCCTTGACGAGATCGGAATTGAGGGTTTTCATGTCGTGGATGTCTTGACTTATTGAAGTTCCAGCAGCAGAGGCATTTCTCTTCTTAGCCATGAGGAGAGGAAATGAGGAATGTGTTAGGGATTGAAAGGTTTCTTTCTTCTGTGAAGACAACAACTTAGGTAAAGGGCTTTGGTAATCTGGTGAGGATGAGGATGCCATTTATTTATAGGCGGCTTTGACGAGTGGAGCGCAGAGGTGAATTTGTATTCAAAATTCTGAATAATCGGCTGAGTACCAATTTATTTAGAGTTCTCAATAGAATAAAAAATGGTTATTTGGCATTCTTTTGTTCTAATTTTCTGCAACGGCCGCCGGCATCCTCTCCGCCATCTTCGCCGCCCCAAGTATTTCGGCGGCCTGAACAGATCGAGATAAGCTACCCTCCCTCATATCAGTCTATTCTTTCTGCAATGGCGTTTCTGCTTCAAACCTCTCCGCCCTTTCTTCCTCACAATTGGCCAAAGCAAAAATTTCCGGCTTCTCTTTCAAATTAGTATCCGTTTACGTTACATCGTATTCTCTTTTGTGTTTATTTGGAGATAAAATGTAACAAACTAGATGAATTGGCTTATCAGTGAAATAAGAAGGTGAGGCATAAAATTTTTTCTTTGGGCAAAATAAAACTTAGAAACTTTGCACGCATAAACATATATAATTATAATGAATTAAATAGCCAGGGGTGTAAATGAGTTGAGTCGAGTAGTGGTCTTATCAAACTTGTCTCTTTGATCATAAAGTCGCATCGAACTCGAGTTTATCCCATTGTAACGAGCTCGAGCTGGCTCGTGAGCCTTGCCGAGATTTTTTAAATATTATTTAGTATTTTAAATATTTAAGTATTTAAATTTTTATTGATTATTTTAAACATTTATTATTATTTGTAAACATTAAATATTAAATTATTATTATTTTTTTATATTTAAATTTAATAAATACAATAAAATTATTTTAAAAAAAATATTAATAATTATTCGAGCTAGTTCGTGACCCATGAGCCGAATCTCATCTAGCTTGAACTTGACGAGCTCGAGTTCAAGCTCGCAACTCATGAGCTTGGTAATCTCAGTTCGTGAGCCCATAAACGAGTCAAGTTCAAATCTGCTCGCGATCCCACTTATCTTATTGTTTTTGCTTTTTCACAGTGCAATTATAGTTTAATCTGACTATTCCTATTTTCGTTGCTTTTTAGAAAAATAATTATTAAAATTTGCTTTTTACATCAGCTTTTAAAAGATTGTTTTCCACAGAGCACTTTTATGTCTATATTTTTAAAATTTAAAGCCATCCTGTATAGACCTCAAGAAGAATGGATGAATATATATCACTTAATAGTATGTCACCTAATTTTAGCAATAAATATATTGACACTATTAAAAAAAACAATACAATATTTGTCACAAAACATCTAATATCATTTACTTCACAAATTTTGCATTATCTTTCAATCTCATAAGCATAATGATAATGCAAAATAAGTCTTTGATATAAGAAACATTTAAGAATCACAAATTCAATGAAATTTGAAAAGCACATTAAATAATTTATGGTGAACTTCTTTATGAAATTTATAACTTCTTTATGATATACATTGTTGATTTTATTAACCTCTATATTCTTGTGGGCTCCGAAAATTCGTCACCGGCCTCCGCTCGCTTTTCTTATTCGGCGAGGGAGTTTTAACAAACTAAGTTCCGAGGTAAATTTTGGAAGGCAGATGGGTTTGTAGATAAGACACTACCCAGAGATTTCACCCTCATTTTGTGAGGACTTTATGATCTGAGTTCTGGTTTCCTATAGGCGCAAGCCCCTATAGTTAATTACCCCTCCCGATCACGAGAGAGAACTTTCGATTAAGGCTAGTCGTCAATCAGATACGTAGAGAATACGTGTTATCTGGCGTATAGTAGCAGCGTATGGTTTAGGATACTGGTAGAAATTGGATTTGAAAATTTGAAATTTGAAAGGTTTGGATATTGGGAAATTTGGAGGGTTTGATACTTAAAAACTTAAAATTTCACCATCTTACACTTAAAGCGAATGGTGGGGGAATGGATGATAGACACGATCAAGATCCCATGGTTCCGTCGTCCCGGGCCATCATGGACCCTGGTCTACTTAGTCAGAGGAGGTAGTCGACCCAACCTGACAGAAGGATCCTTGTCGGCAGCCATGGGTTGCTTCGTCCAAGGGGACCTCGTAGACCTGGGGTGAATGTTTGTCTAAGGGGACAAATTTGAACCCACCTTAGCTGACAGAGGGCTTTGTGCCTTATCGATCATATCCTATTGATTCATATCTCAAGGATTTGATGCCAATAAGGAACGTATTAGCTCTGACCATAACCGCTATTTTGTGGTGCCATTTGGCGGCAAAACCACTCGGTTCAGAGGGCCCCGGGTCATAACCGTTTATCCTGCGGTGCCATTTGGCGGCAGACCACCGGTTAGAGGACACGTACCACGTCCTTACTGACAAGAAATTATTTGAGAATGGATCCTAGTGATATTTTCGACTAGGCATTTGGCTCTTTTGTGAGCTGAAGTAGTTTTTAATTTGTCCACCTCGGCAAACTGTTGCGGAGGGTGGATGAATTTTGTTTTAAGTGGGTTGATGGATTTATTTCAATTTTAAATATTTTTTGGATTTTGGAATTTTGAGATGTTTTTGGATTTTTGATATTTTTGTGGAGTTTTGAATTTTGGATTTTGATATTTTTGCGGAGTCATTTGAAAATATTTGGAAACCCCTCCGGTTGAGATCTGCATTCAACACGGCCATCATCGGGGTGTTTGGGGGTTATTTTTTTTATGGATTGAACCTTGTCAACTCTGTCGGGCTGTCGACAGAGGATCGGATTTTGTAGGCTTCGTGCCCTTATTAGTGAATTCTCATCGTTATAGGCATTAAAGGCCTAATATGAATGTATTAAGATAAATATACCGGTCGCCGCAACCGTATATTTGTTCAATTGTTCGAACCCTGTCGACTCCTATTGATCAGTATAGAAGGATCGGGTTCGAACATGAATTCACTTGTTGACCCGCGTAGCATCCCTGGACGTCACGTGTGTACCAATAACACGCTCGCCGGGGCCCATGCGGGTTTTATATATCCCCTTATGTGTACCTATGTGCATACAAATTAAGGTGCATGTGCGGAGAATATCTGGGTTTTCGATGAGTCTTTCACAGTATTTCGTGAAAGCTCAAATTTGTTATAACCTTTATATATCTTTCATATGAATAGCATGAATTCTCTGCAGGTACTTATGCATATCATCATTTGTTGCAACTCTTTCGTATCTTCTTGTAGATAGTGTAGTATACATACAAAGAAATTCCTACAACAATCCACAGGAACCTGAAATTGTCGTAGTTATTTTGCATTTTCTTATGGGCAAATACTTTGGATGTGTAACAAATTTCCTACAGTAGCCCGTAGGGATTTGCATATTTGCCCTCCACCAAATAGTTGTCGATCATGAAGATATCATACATTGAGTGTATTAAAAAGATATTTCATTATTTGCAAGAAAATTTTGTTATTCGTGGGCGATAAGTTGAATGTGTTACGGCTCTACTATAAATGTTTGTAGAGAACTCATCACATCTATTATACATTCATCGTATGGTTTTTATATTTTCTTCATGAATATGTTAGGATGTTTGTTAAAACAACCCTTTCCCTTCCCCAAGCACGATTGTTATTGTACTTTCCACCATCTTCTTATCACTTGCAAACAAATTGAATATGCAAGTTTCTTTGTTTTCAAAGGCGATTCACAATAACCTAATGAATTCGACATTCACCATTTGTTTGATATTCCTTCCTCATCTAATCATGAAGGCTTTCAACACTTATGTGGGAAATCTCATGCTATTGATTGTAGGTATGTCATTGCATTCATGCTCTTGCAATCATTACAATTACTCCAAATCATCCATATACATGATTGGGGTAGATGTATGAATCATTCATAAACATGCTAAATTGAAATACATGAATCTCTTACTCATCCATTTGATATTCATTTGAATACATAATGGACTAAGTACTTGTTCATCACATGATATATTGAGCTTAGTTTTTTTATTATTATCTCTTCAAATTAGATCATTTATGATTCATTCAAATTCTTATGTGTTTCAACTTGAGTTCAAGCTCAATATCAAAGTTCTTCTCACTTGGTTCAAACCCAAGTTCATAGGTCTTAAGTGATCATGTTCAATTCAAGCTCATTTTGATCAAGCTTGAATCAAGCTTTGAATTAAATCTTTTAATTAATCACTCATATTTACACTTAGTCAATTTAATTGTCCAAATCAAGTCCAAATTATTGAAGTTAAATTTAAGTTCAAATTAACCACTTAAATTTTATGTCATTTTGCATTTTGTCCAAGTTCAAGTGCAAGTCCGAGTTCAAGTCCCAATCTGAGTTCAAGTTCAAGTGCAAGTCCGAATTCAAGTCCAAGTCCAAGTGCAAGTCCGAGTTCAAGTCCCAATCTGAGTTCAAGTTCAATTCAGGCTTAAGATGAGCCTCTTCCCTTCATTCGAGTCCCCTGTAGTCCTTGCAAATGCAAATTAATGTCCAAAAATTATTCAAATATAATGATTTGAGTTTGAGTTCACTTAAGTCCAAATAAAGCATTATGTTCACCCGAAATTTCGGCAGCCTCCCGGCGTCTCCCCCGTTTAGGGAAAAAAAACTACGGAAAACTGGGCCTTTCCCACCACGCTAAGAAAAGCGTGCATGGTAGATGCTCTCTTTCGAGGACACCGCGGCCGTGTAATTTTTCGATCCCCCACCACGCTAAGAAAAGCGTGCATGGATATTTTGTTTGTAAAAAAAGTATTTTTATTTTTTGAAAATATTTTACAAGAAAAGCAGTTATTTCCCCGCAAGCGGGTACTTATGAGTATCCCTCCTTCGTCGTACCCGTCGCACCGGGTTCCCATCCCACCACGCTAAGAAAAGCGTGCATGGGCGGTTTTCCGGTGTGCTACGAACTCCGAAGAAGAGATTTGGAACCGAGGATCGCTCGCCTACCTTGTCGTGGGTGTCACGCCGGTTGCCCCTCCCACCACACTAAAAAAAGCGTGCATAGGTAGACCACCGACTCGACACGCATGCCGAGGTAAGAGAGCAAACAAGGGTTCGAAAATCGAGACAAAAAAAAATTTTCTTTTCTCTTTTTTTTTTTTTTTTTCTTTTTTTTTTTTTTTTTTTGGAGAAATCTCTCTTTTTTTTCAAGAACTACATTCTTCTTTTTTTTTTCACAATAATGAAAAAATAAATAAAAAACTAATACAAAATCTATCCTAATAACATGAAATAGAAATAAAACAAAATAGAATATAAGATAAAAAAAAAGAGAGTTTGTTGTTTTGATGTAGGCTTGGGTTGAATGGAATGAAGCAAGTTTGAATGCAAATATTTTACAACAGATTATGGAAGTGGTGGGTTAAGATTTGTAGAAATCTGTTTGGAGGAATGGGCTTTGGAATGGTCAAATGGATGGGATTTGGTATGAGAAGTGGAGTTGAACTTTGCTGTTTGGTGGAGAAGAATGGTTCTGTTTTGTATGGAGTGGAGAGAGGTTCATCATACTCAAATTCTTCCAACAAGATGCCACATGTTTCCTGTAACTACATGAAGGACTTGACAAATCCGAATAACTGGAATTTACTCCATCTCTCTGTTGAATCTACTCAGAACTCTCAAGATTGAGATCAAATGTTGAAATACATGTACCACCTCTATCTAAATCATCCATTATACCAAGAGATATGCATAAACTCTAATGAAATCTATCATAAGAGAAAGCTCTGTTCTGATAAGCTCAAACAGGTTTTTCATTCATAACCCCCACTTCCTTTGTGCAAATGAGGTCTATGGCAGATGAAGTTCACGGTTAGCGTGGCGGAGCTCAACTTCTTCAGTTGAGAGAAGAGATCCCTTCAGCTTTCATGTGAGGTGAAGTGGACGAGAGTTCAGTGGAAAAGGCTTGGTTCAGCTGTAAAGGAGGGAGCTAGGACTGTCCTGAAGAGGCTGAGCTATTAGACATTTAGTAGAACCATAAAGGCTCTCAGACCAGCTCAGCAGAGGTTTTGAGATCGGGTATGGGCTGTGGTGGACGGAGCTCTAGAGTGAGAGGGCTGCAGCTCTTTGAACTTGAACGGCGGAAAGGGCTTGTTGTTTAGCTGAGGGAAGAAGGTCGGTTGGTGCTGTGAGGTGGATTTGGAGCCGTGGTCTTCAGCCTGGGCGTGAGGAGGCAAAGACAGACAGGGAAGGGAAGAGAGACTTCAGCCGTAGTGGAGAGGAGTTCGGAAGAGCAAAGATCATTTTCTTCAGGACCTGGAGCTCAAGACAAAGAGGAAGCTTGAAGGGAAAGAAGTAGCGGAAGCAATAGATCATGGCTGTGAAAGTGATCCCCCAGAAATGAAGGGCTACTTCGCTCTGTTTTACTTACCAATGCAGCGTCTAAGGCAGGATTTGATCTAACGTCGACGGATTTTCAGGGATTTAGCAGAAGATTTCGGCAGAAGCATTCGACACATCCGAGGTAAACACATTAATGTGATTGGATTTTTATTTTTTGACTTTGTTCTGATTTTATTTCTTTTAAACTAATATTAAAATTAATAATATACTATTTATTAATATTAATATTAGTTTTAGATTGCAATCTTGTGTTTAATTCAAAATAAAAAAATCTCTTGATTTGCATGCCAACTGCTCCATTTTGTGTGTCAGCTTTGCCGAATATAAAAATTAGATGAATCGGTAGTGCATTTAGGGTATTGCTGATGTTTCGATCACAATGACTCGGCCCGTTTCACGATCGGACATCATCCCGTCACCGACGAGGCTAATTTCCCTCGTAATACGCGTCTTTGGATCATATTTGAATCGCATTTGAAATTTACGACGCCACCTCAAACGATCCAAATTTATTAAATAAAATGTATATCCTGAATGTCGACGACGTTCCGGACGCAATGGCGCTGTCCGTTTGTCGATCAGACGTCATCCGAGCATCTTCGAGGCCTCGTTTTCGTCATAATGCATGTCTTTATATCATATTTGCATCGCCTAGAAATTCACCACCATCTCGGATGATCCAAATTTATTAAATAAAATGTATATCCTTAATGTCGACGACGTTTCGGACGCAATGGCTCTGTCCGTTTGTCGATCGGATTCGGACGTCGTTCGAGCATTTTCGAGGCCTTGTTTCCGTCGTAATGTAAGCCTTTATATCATATTTGAATTGCTTAGAAATTTGCCACCATCTCAGACGATCCAAATTTATTAAATAAAATATATATTTTGAATGTAGACAACGTTCTGGACACAATGGCGCTGTCCGCTTATCAATCGGACATCGTCCGAGCATCTTCGATGCCTTGTTTCCGTCGTAACGCAGACCTTTATATCATATTTGCATCACCTAAAAATTCACCATTGTCTCAGATGATCCAAATTTATCAAATAAAATATATTTTCTGAATGTCAACGATATTCCGGACGCAATGGCGCTGTCCGCTTGTCGATCCGACGTCGTCCGAGCATCTTCGAGACCTTGTTTCCGTCGTAACGTAGGTCTTTATATCATATTTGCATCACCTAAAAATCCACCACCATCTCAGATGATCCAAATTTATCAAATAAAGTATATTTTCTGAATGTCGACGATGTTCCGGACGCAATGGAGCTGTCCGTTTATCGATCGGACGTCATCCGTGCGTCTTCGAGGCCTGATTTCCTTGAAATGCGCGTTGTCTCGAAATTCATTTCACTCATTAGGATGATCCAAATTGAACAAGTAAAATACAATTTTTTGAGTATTTGCAATGTTCTGAACACAATAATGAAGTTCGTTTGCTGATCTGACATCCTTTGATCAGCCTCGTGCTTTAATTTTGGGTGTCGGTCGTCCCTTTTGATCGATCTCATCCGATTCAATTGCGAGGGGCCTCGACCCAGCAGAGTTCGATGTCCTGATCGCAACGATGTCGTCCGTTTAGCATTCAGAGGTCATTTGACCCTTTAAGTGACATGTGGCGCTAAGGCGCGTAATGTTTTATTCACCAATTGGTGTCCTTTATCGCGTGGTTTGAGGTATAGGGGTCAACAATTCTTTTGACAAATATTCTTTCATATAAGTTTAATAACCACATACATTTTTTTTTTTCAATATTGGTTATGATAGTTTGGTGTTTTAACACAAAATTTAGTTTTTATTAGTTAAACCACTTTAAAATTAGTTTTTTTTTTTTTTTTCAGAAGGGGGGGGGGGGATTTTATAAAAAATTTTATTCTAAGGTCCTAAGACGAATCCACAACTCGCTAATTTGATTATAGAAACATAAATTTTAAATTTTTGTGGCAGTTTATTTTCTCACAGTCACTATATATTGATAGCAACTAAATGCATTTAAAGATCTTGATTAGGAGTATTTAGGAGATACGATCAAGTGTCAAAAATTTATTGAGAAGGAAAAAATATACCAATTTATTTTTTGACTAAATAAGAATCTTGATGATATCCAAGAAGGAATATTTGTAACAAAGCTATTTTATTCATCCAAGAATTATATTTTGAAGTCCAAAGAGAGAAAAGCTAGAAGAAAATTATAATAGGAGACAAGGCAATCATACAATTCTAAAATTCCTCATTCTATTCAACTAAAATTTTCTCAAAAAAAAAAGCATCTTGTGTGGCAGCTATCAAAAAATTGATTATATTAATGAAACATTCTAAAAGTTATATGAGAAACTTGCTAGTTGGAAACTAGGGAAGCAATATCATAAATTATTGAAAACTAATAGTGAATATCTAAGGCAATCAAATTTTACAATGCCATCAATTAGTTAAGAGTAATTATAATGTAAAAGATGGAATCAAGTCAAGTTTAAATAAGCTAATTTCTAGCCATATTTGACATTAACATCAAATCAACTAGCTAATAAGATTTGGTCATAAATGCCTTTAATTGTAATATTCATAAGAATCAATCCTGAATGAAGGATTCAAGAGCTTCTGATCATATGATTGTAGATATCTCATATTTCACATAATATGTGCATCTTTTTAGGAGTACTCTATAAGAATTATTAACATATCATCATTTGTTATTATAGGCACTGAAGAATCAAAATATAAGATTTTATATCCCTAAACTTAGTTATATTAGTTCATAAAAATCCTTGTAATACCAAGGATTTGAATTATATTAGTAAGTTTTCTCTGTTTACCATGATATTTGAGATTTAGTTTAGAGAAGGATGGTTTGCAATTTAAGTAGAATGTTAGACTTCACCTCTTTGATGTGGAAAAAAATCTTATATTACAAATAAAATATGCTTAGTATATATATTTATCCTAAATTTAATAGAAATCATGTTATAATACCTCCATCTTGATCATCCAAGCTTTATGTGTGTCAAAAAGTTAGTCCCATATTCTTTGAATAATAAATATTAAAAGATTAAGACTTATTTTATTGAGAAACTTATAAACTATTAAAGTACAACATAAATATCTATTCAAGGCATACTTATAAATAATCTCAACTTTTTTATACTATTCATATTGACATTTGGAGAGTCTCATATGCGATAAATATCTTTGGGCCGGCTAAGTGGTTCATATTCTTTATAAATGACCTCATTAGGTCTATTTAAATTTTCATAATGAATGATAAATATGAAACTTATATGATTATTAAGAATTTCATCACTATATATACACTTAATTAAAATTAAAAACCCAAAGTCCATAAGACTAAGAGTGAAAAAGAATATTTTCATTCAATTCTTATTGGCTACCTTTTTTACTACCTTCTTTAATGAGTAATTATACACTAAAGCTTCTGCAAATATACTTTTCAATAAAATGAAGTTAATGGAAGAAAAATAAAGCATTGGCTAAACCTGTTTATCCCTCAATTATTTACTAATTCTATTAGACACAACCCGTCATGATCTATTGCTTAGGAGTTTTGGCTAACAACTAAAAGGTCTTAAGCTTGAAGCTTGCGTATGCATTTTGCATTTGAATTTGACTTATGCTTCGTTCGGTACAGTTTTTTTACGGTTTCTTAAAGTATTTTTTTAGAAAGTTGTCCAAAACGAAGCCGTAGGTTTTATTTGGGACAATTTTCTTATTGATTTCTGAAGTACCTTTTTATTACAAATTTTAGTTCAAAAAATTTCTATACTAAAAAATTATTTTAAAAGGTAGTAAAAAAGTTGGCCTAAAATGTCAAAAAATAATAATAATAATTCAATTGGGCTTTCGTCATTTAAACGCCATGCTTACTCCATCAAAGAGTTGCAAACAAAATTCCCTCTGTCTGTCAATAAAAGCAATTAATTAATCACGTTCCAATAATTAAAGCCCAATCTGTCTTCCGTTGTATAGCTCATTCAACCAAACATATTTGCATACTAATTCAACATAAAAAAAAAAATATTATTGATAAACAGCTAATGTCGTGCTAATATAGAAATTTATTTAATATATATATATAATATTGCGTAAACATATTCAGTTATATTTTTTATTGGAATTCAATTCAAATTTTTGAATTTATTTTAATAGTAATATAATATTTTTATATTAATATTAAAATATTTGAAGTAATTTGAATAAGTACAAATAAAAGAAGGTGATTGATCTTTTGTATGATTTGAATTAAAATGAATGGGGTATAAAGCCCTACTATAATAATGGCTGGCGATAGTGATGGGAAACATAAGAACAAGCTGGTAGAAAGTGGTGGTTGGCAGCGGTGTTGACGTTAACGTTGGCTGCATGCGTAGCGATGGCAGTAGATGTGTGTTACGTTTTATTAAACTTTGCAAAAAATATTTGAATTTAGAAATATATATATATATATATATATATATAACTCTAGTGCTCCTTGAATCATATAAGCTAGTGATTTACTCATTCATCTCGATCAATTCATGATAAGTTGTATAGTTCTAATTTTTCAGGTTCATTGATGACTCTTGAGATTCTATAAACATGTCAACTTTGAAGATCATTTGTTCATTAAAATAGCGTCGTGATTAACAGAATAAGAAAGAAGATGAAGGACACGAGATAGAGCAAATAATAGAAAGTAGATTTTGTATATCATAAAGTGGTGATTACACGGTGATATATATAGAGAATAAAAGAATGTAACCAGCTAGTATTTACAAAGATATCCTAAAAGAACGTACGGCATAGCCGTTACTCCTATTAACCCCCCGCAAAGTGATCGTTCTGTACAGGAATGATCAATTTGTCACGTAGAGCTTGAAATCTGGTGATGGCCAATGGCTTAGTGAAGATGTCCGCTATATGGTCGACGGAACTGATGTGCTCTATGGTGATAGCTCCACTGTCAATGTGTTGACGAAGAAAAAGTGGTAGTCCAGTTAGATGTGTTTAGTGCGAGCATGGAAAATGGGATTCCTTGCCAAGGCGATCGCGGAGGTGTTGTCACAGTAGATGGTGGTGGGAGACTTTTGAGATAGGTGCAGTTCCTCAACAAGGAGACGCAGCCACAGAACATCAGAGGCAGCAGCAGCGGACAGTGATCGGTATTCTGCCTCGGCAGACGACTTTGCAACGGTCGTTTGCTTCTTGACGGACCAGGATATGAGGGTATTGCCAAGATAGGTGCAGAATCCTGAGACAGATTTTCGGTCGGAGCTATCAGATGCTCAATCGGCATACACATATGTGCGAAGGGATAGATTGCCTGAAGAGATCGGAAGACCGTAGTTTAGCGATCTTTTAATGTAACGAAGCAGTCTCTTAAGAAGCTGAAAGTGACGATCGGTTGGAGCGTGCATGTGTTGGCAAATGCGATTTGCAGCGAATGGGATGTTCGGACGAGTAATAGACATGTACTGTAGAGAGCCAGCTATCTTGTGGTAGAGATGAGGATCAACGAAAGGTTTGTCATCTGAAACAGGAGCAGAACGATTTGGCGTAATCGGAGTTGGAGCCGTACTGCAGTCGTGTAGCCCGACGTCTTGGAGGATCTTGAGAGCGTAATGACGTTGGTTGAGTAGGTATCCGGAGGGGGTATTAAGAATTTGAATGCCAAGGAACAGGGAGACATTACCTAATTGTTTGAGGGCAAAGTGAGACCGGAGGTAGTGAAGAAGGAACTCAATTGATGATTGATCGTTTCCTGTTAAGAGAATGTCATTGACGTAGATCAGAAAGTATAATTGAACTTTGTGTTGATGAAATATAAGGAGAGAGGGATCAGAGCGACTAAACCTGAACCTAAATTGTTGGAGGAGGGATGTGAGTTTGTGGAACCATTATCTCGGTGCCTGTTTAAGACCGTAGAGAGATTTGTGTAACTTGCATACGTATTGCGGATGTTTGGTGTTGATAAAGCCAGCCAGTTGACGCATGTACACTATGTCCGTGAGATCACCGTGGAGAAAGGCGTTTGAGATGTTAAGTTGAAGTATAGACCAATGTCGGTGGAGAGCTAGATTGAGGAGAACCCTTAGGTGGGATTTTAGCGACAGGGTAAAAGGTTTCGGTGTAATTAACACCGAGTGTTTTGATTGAAGCCTTGCACGACTAGACGAGCTTTGTAGCGATCGACTTGTACCATTTGGCAATAATTTTGTCTTGAACGTCCATCGGCAACCGAGAATTGTAGCTTTTTCAGGTGGTGGAACAAGTGACCACGTGCCTTGACACGTAAGAGCAGAAAATTCCTCTTCCATAGCTGATTGCCAGTGCGGGATTTTTGACGCCTGAGTAAATGTAGTTGGGGTGGACGTATTGGAGGTGGTGGCAGACAGATCATATATTTGTTTTGGCTTATGAATTCCGGATTTTTCCCTTGTCTGCATGGGATGAGCTTGAATGGGTCGAGGAGGGGATGGGGTGAGATCAGCCACCATGGGAGAAATTTGGTTGGTGTCAACAGGAGGATGCGCTAAATTGGGACAAGTAGGCTGGATCGGCCGAGGAGCAGTATGAGATGTGGGTTGCGGAATGGACGTGGGAGTTATAATCAGTGGGGAGACAAATTGAGAGTATGCATCCGGAGAGGGAGCAGAGGTAGCTACCGATTGCTGATATGGAAAGATATATTCCTGAAAGGTTACATGACGAGAAATTTGTATTTTGTTAGTGCTAGTATTAAAAGACTTGTACCCTTTTTGATGAGACGAGTAGTCGAGGAAGACACACGGTTGAGAGCGTGGTGAGAGTTTGTCGATGGCATACGGACGAAGCCATGGGTAGCAGAGGCAGCCAACGATGCGAAGATGATCGTATGTCGGGGTGATGCCGTGAATAATTTGATAGGGAATTTTGATTGGAGATTGATTTGGATGGTAGTCTATTGATTAAGTAGGCTGCCGTCATGACATTTTCGATAAAGAAGTGTTTGGGCAGATGGGCTTCGTGTAGAAGAGCACAGGTGAGGTCCAAGAGGTGGCGATGTTTCCGTTCGGCAAGCCCGTTTTGCTCAGGGGTGTGAGGGCAACTGGTTTGATGAATGATACCGTGGGTTGCTAGGAACGATTTGAACTGAGTACTGCTGAATTCGCCACCGCCGTCGGATCTGAAGACCTTAGGTGTGGCATTGAATATGTTTTTAACGAGAGAGCATAAATGACTAAATTTTGAAAATGTTTCATTTTTTGAATGCATAAGATAAAGCCATGTAAATTTTGAGAAGTCTTCAACGAAAATAACGTAGTAATTAAAACCATTTAAAGATTGTATAGGGGCCGGTCCCCAAACATTTGAGTGAATCATCTGAAAAGCATGCGAAGATTCAGTGGTTCTTTTATTAAATGGAAGTTTATGGCATTTAGCCACACTACAAGAATTACAATGAAAAGGTGTAGTATCAATTTCAAAAAAACGGTAGCAGGTGACGAAGCCTGGTGAGGACCCCGGTGTGAGGGTGACCGAGTCTCGCGTGCCAGAGACGAGTTGAGGGCTGCCGAGCAAGAAGAGCGGTAGGATGAGCCGTGGTGATGTTCCGCAAGCAGAAGAGTCCGTTACGCATTTGACCAAGAAGAAGAGGGCGGTGATCCTGTCCATCCTTAATGACAAATACATTAGCGTCGAAGGAAATAGAGACATTGTTATCCTTGGTTAATGTAGAAATTGAAATGAGATTATGAGCCAAGTCCGGAAGAGGAAGAAGCCCTTGGCCAGAGTGCTGAATAGGAAGAGATGCTCCGTTCGCTGTGGAGATAGTGTCCGGACCTTTGTAGATATATCCGTTTTGAAGATTACTAAAATCGGAGGTCAGATGGCTGGATGCACTGGAGTCAAGATTCCATTCCTTAGTAGAAGTCGGAGCTTGATGGGAAAGAAGAGCTCACGGATTGGGAGATGTAGGTGCGTATTTGGGATTGTTTCTGTGCCAACAGTTCAAGGCAATGTGGCCTTGTTTGCCAAAAATCTGGCACGTTGGGCATTTTGTTCTTGCAGGAGATTGGTTTGGATGGGAGGAGGAGGATAGATCGGAAGTGTTTCGATTGTCGTATTTCCGGTTCTTGAAGTTGCGATTGGAGCCATTACCTCTGTTCGAAACCGCCCGATTTGTATAGAAGGTTGGATTATCTAGATTTGCCACGACATCTTTCTGGTGTTCACGCTGTTGTGCGATTTCTTCGCTGCATAGCAAAGAGTAGAGAGTGTCAAGATCTATAGGATGCAGAGATGTACAAATAGAGGTCTTGAAAGAGTTGTAGCTGGAGGGGAGCCCGTTCAGGATGTAGATGAGAATGTCCTCATTGTCAATTTGGGATCCCGAGACAGCAATATTGTCGACCAGATTCTTGATCTGTATTAGGTATTGCTGCATTGTAGAGTTGTTCATCTTGATGTTATGAAGTTCGTTCTTGAGTTGGATGACTCGAGAACAAATATTGGGTTGCATTCGCTTTTCCAGAATCTGCCAGACGTCATGAGCAGTGGAGGCGGTCAAGACGTATGGAAGAATGGCAGGAGATATAGTGGAGAACAGTGTCGAGATCAGATTTCTGTCAATCAAACTCCATTTGAAGAAGGCGTCGCTGGAGTTGTCGGAAGGGCAAGGAGCCGCTCCAGTGAGAAATCAGGCGAACCCATTTGCAGAGAAATGCTGTAAGATTTGAATGCGCCAAAACGTGATAGTTTTTCGAAGACAGGGAATTGGGAACAAGTGTCTTTAGATTGGAGATCAAGAACTTCAGGGGAGCCGGTGCCGTGTAATCGGAGGTGTTGCCGGAGGTGGAAAGAGGGGCGGAGGTGGGAGAAATGGCAGATTCTTGATCAGCCATAGAGCTTACTTGGCTCTGATACCATAACAGAATAAGAAAGAAGAAGAAGGACATGAGACAGAGCAGATAATAGAAAGTAGATTTTGTATATCATAAAGTGGTGACTACACGGTGATATATATAGAGAATAAAAGAATGTAACCAGCTAGTATTTACAAAGATATCCTAAAAGAACGTACGGCATAGCCGGTACTCCTATTAGTGATGTTGATAGCTAATCTCTCGAGTGTTTGATTTATGCTCTTGTGGATTAGAATCAAGAGGCGTCATTGGGTTAGTTTAATTGAAAATTTCACTTCAACTACAAGTTTCATGAAAACTAATTTTGTATATATTTAGGATGTCAAAATAGGTTATAGGGTCGGGTTCGGGTCCAACTAGAAATTGATCTACCTCAACTGATCCTACCTGATTAGACAAACGTGATAGAAATTCAGACCCGAACTTGACCTGCCCCTTATCCAGGTTGACCCGACTTAACCTGCAACCCCCGAGTGCGATCACGTGAGCGTCGAGCGAGACTTCGCAAGCACATATGCTAGCGTGAGTGCGATCGCGAGCAGGAAAGGGGCGAGAGCTGGCCATGGGGGAGAGCGCTGGCCGTGGGGGGGCGAGGCTGGCGAGCGTGATA